>OX465584.1:40650094-41850094 GCA_950022655.1 Alentia gelatinosa
CATGCAGTGCGTGGCCCATGCAGTGCGTGGCCGAGACCATAGTGGGGATACTCGCCGGAAAGCGGGTAGAGGCCGCCATGTATCTGGACAACCTCATCATACTTTCACCATCCCGGGAGAAAGCTGCCTCAGACTTTGCCATAGCCCGAGACCTGTTCGCCGAGCTCGGCCTCCCTGAAGCTCGGGAGAAAGCTCAGGCACCAAGCCAGACCGTGCGCTGGCTAGGCATCGACATCAACGCGGCAGAGATGTCCCTGTCCATCCCTCAAGACAAGCTCGAGGACGTGCGGGAACACGTTGGGGGCGGTCGCTAAGAAGCGGTCGCTCACGAAGCGACAGCTACAGTCCGTCCTCGGAAAAATCCTGCACGTCGCCAAGTGTATCCGCCCGGCGAGGCCCTTCGTCAGCAAACTACTGGAGGCCCTACGGTCGATGAACGGGTTCTACATCAACGTGAGCTCGGACATGCGACAGAACCTCCAGTGGTTCATCAGGTTTGCCGCCGGGTGGAATGGACACGCCCTCATCCCTCGAGTGCCGCCCACAAGCCTGCATCTCGGGCGTGGGGGGCACCGACGGCCATGGGGCATACTCGTGTCAGGTCTGTCCCATCAATGACCCCGTGGACTGCATTTCAGAACTGGAGGCCCTGAACACCATCTATGCTCTCCACACGTTCCTTGGGGACCGTGACCGTGGGACCAGGATCGAAGTCTTCTGTGACAACATGGGGACCGTCCAGGCATTCACATCGGGGCGGGCACGCAACCGCGTCCTCGCCGAGTGTGCCCGACAGGCCTGGATGGTTCAGGCCAAGCTGCAAGTCGACCTGGTCTACACGCACGTCCCCGGGGTCCTCAACACGGTCGCGGACGCACTCAGTAGGGCCCACCTGTCCTCGAGGGATTTTAATAATGCCGCATGCCTTATGAAATATTCTTCCTTTTCTGCACCCAGAAGTCAATGATAATGAAGAAAGTTGCTCTAACTATCCACCTCGGCCACTCCAGGTGGTACAAACATACGGAGGCAAATGACTGTCTTATTATTAAATGACTGATGATAGAAAGGTTGGCAGTCCAATAGAGATTCCAAACTTGTCACTCTGATGCTTGTTGATTATACTTACAAAACAAAACAAAAAAAGAGCCTGAAAACAGACTACCTTGAATATCATTAACAACTGTGAAACGATGTTTTGATCATTTGTATTACATGTTTCATATTTCTTAATCTACATCATGTATCGAGAATGTTAATAAACACTGCTCCTAAGTAAGAAAAGTAATATATGATACAGAAATATCGACAAAGGAGTTTCAGATATACTTTGTAATATTATATACAGGGTCATAGGCGCAGCAAAATATTTTGGGGGAGGGCGTACGTTGATGCAAGGGCTGTGGGCAAAGTTCCAGCTTGTGAGAGTGGGAGATTGGTAGATTGGGAGGGGGCATGAAATCTACTATTGCACATAAATTAAAGTGCTTTAAAAGAAATTAAGTGTGGATATCTTTAGGAAATATATATACGTATCGTTGATGGTACAACCACTTCTTCACAATCTACATGAACAGCTATGCAATGAAAATACCTAAACAAGATTTAATTGTATATACTATAACATTCGATTTGTGAAGGTTAATGCTGAAAGAAAATAAAAAGTTTGTGTTGTTCCCTGGTACATAGTATACGGTGTACCAACAAATTTAAGAATTCGTTCTTTGCTAAGGTTTTCATCTTGCTTTTGAAGTTGTCATGAGTTTCGATTTTTTGAAGCTCAGCATCCAGCTTGTTCGAAGCCAATGCACCACTATTTATAACACCCACTTTGCCCTTCTCAAGTTTTGGTCTAGTATTTTGAAAAACTGTGCTTTTAATTTTGCTAGTTGATCGTCCATGTTCTTTTAATAGATATTGTTTTTTAAACATCTTGTCTACAGGAACACACACATATACATGTATAAGAAATGTTACAGCTATACATAAGAAAGAGATTTCAATATAAACATATTGAGAACATAAATTCTCACATAAAAAAAGGAAAATTTGATGGAATACAAGGCAGGTGTGTCTTGTAATGAGCAACCAATTACCTTGATCAATATTAACACGAATGTTAATATCGTGCTAAAATCAAGTTTGAAAATCATAAGATAAGGAGCAAACTGCTGTTTTGGGTTGCTATGCGAACTCCCCATGTTTACCCATATAGTATTAAAAGTATTCAATTGATAACAGCTGTATGTATGTTTGATTAGATTGTCGTGAGAAAAAAGTTATATATTGCTATATCTTCTGCAAGCTAATGTACTATTAGGTTAAGGGTATAGCGTGATTGTTTACAACTAGTATGCAACCTGTTTCATTCATTTTTTAGTATAGTAGTGGTTTACCGATATACTGGCTGCCTGTAAGTTCACAATTTGGACAAAGCAGATTTTAGGACGGCTGTCGTAGATCAAAACCTAGCAATACACTCTAATACTAGGAGCTAATGTTATTCTCATTTACAATGGAAGAGTGTGGAATACCTAAATTACTTCATGAAATAAAAGTAAGAGAATATCATAAAAAATTATGTATTTGAGCCATCTGTATTTGATCGAAAATTAAGTATCAAGAATGTTTCAATAATAAACCTAGAGAATTAATTTGACAGTCATTCTCAAGTGTCATGAATAGCATCACTTAATGAAACTAATTTCTGGTATTAAAATCAATGTATGCATCCTAATGCATTAAAGATGTCTCTGAATCAAGTCCTATATAGGTCTGGACATAACAATAACCTGGTCAGTGGATGAAGGTAAGGAGTGTGTGTTTTAGAGTGGGGGAAGGGTGCTAATATGGAGTGACTGGTTTGAGATACAGTCATGTGCCTACCCTTCCACCAACCTCATACCTCCTTACTGGGTCTGTGTTTCTTTGAAGAGCACAGTGAATGGTCTGTTCCATCAGAAGTGGAAGTTCCAATGCTATACAGTCAGGTGTGTCCCATCAGATTTGGAATGTACATGCATTGTAAAGTGGTGGGAGAGCAGTGAGCCAGAAAAAACAGACTCTTGAATGTAGCTAGTTGGTCAGTAAAGTAGATGGAGTGGTTGTGGGAGGGTGGGAGGAGGGCTTTTCTGGTATCACTGTAGAGTGGCTTCAGGTCCAGTGTGTTATACATAAATCTTCATCTGTCCCTGTCTGTTAGTAAATATGTCTATTTCTCTTTGTTTATGTCTGTTTTCTGTCTCCAGTTGTCTGCTTCTCACTGGCATTATCCCTGTCTATATAATGTTTATATAACTCTCTCTGTTTATATCATTGTCTCTGTCCCTGTCTGTCCATATATATGTCATACTATATCTTTGTCTCTGTCCCTGTTTTTTTGGCATGTATGTTTGACTATTTTGCTTTGTATGTGTCTTTCTGCATTTCTGTCTCATTGTCTCTGTCCTCATCTGTATATGTCTGACTCTCTGTCTTCATGAAAATCAATGATCAATGATTTCAGCAAGGCTATGGTCAAGCCTCAGGTGCAAGGCTTGATGACAGGGTTGAAGGGTGTAAAACTGGTTTGTCAGGTCTTTACAAAGTGGGTCTGAATACAGTGTATTTAGATGTCTCCCATCAAATTTGAAATCTAAATACCACATTTAGACAATATTATCATCTAATAGTTTCATTTTCAAACATCAGATAACAGTAGCCATAACTAAGTGTTTATCATTTCATGAAAGGATTGACATAGTGAGTCCTTTTGTCTTCAAAAAGACAACGCCCTTATATATACTAAGTAGCTTTCTAGAGACTATCTCTTTTTTGAATTCCAGGAATTCATGTTGTGAATTTCGACAAAACTTGCTCTGATACCCATAGAAATGTATTCATAAAACCAAGTAAATTTAACGAAGATGCCAATCATCCGACCATGTCAAAGAATATTATGAGGAAAGGGAGTGATAAAGGCACAGTACATTTGGACAAGCCGGACTACAGGTAAGTAGTAAATATTGCATTCCTCTAACATGTTATGATTTCAAGTGTACAGTTTGGTAAATAATGATTAGGTAGGTATAACACACACTCGTTTTAAAACAAGTTTATTATTAATGCATATGACAACTTATTAATAAAAAAGCAGGTTTTTGATAAAGCAATCGGAGGGCATGAGTAGAAGGGGCTCATGGGTCATTTCTCAATTAGCGGAGGATTGGGTGAGGGGCGCTCTCAGTGTGTTCTGATCTAATGGCCAGAGATAGATCTTACTCAGAGATGTTTTTGATCAATTTTAATCTAACAATATAAGGCATGGTAAGTTATTGTGGACAACGGCGAATCAGTAATGTCTTTTTAATTTCCCTTTGGTTATTTACCTCATACAATATGGCGTACTTGTGAGATGTTAATGACAGCAATGAAGTCAACCACACTCGAAGACCACACCAACTTACTCATGAGATCAAAGCTAGTCGGAGAAAAGTTATCCTATCATCATCCCCGGCTATGAACGACACAAAACTCTTCGAGATGCCGGGGAAACGCTCAATTCTTCTTCGGAGGCCCTAAACACTGAAAGAGATGAGTCAGAAGAAGGTCAAAACAACAAAAATCCACTTTAGATTTGAAGACTTGTAAGGCCAAATTACTGCGATACAGTCAGCCATCATGGTACTCATTTTCTTAGAAAAGTTGAAAATGTCTGAAAACATTGGGGAAAACTCGTGCACCATTTTCATCACCTCCCACTGCTGCCTACTTCAGGCGCCTGACTCCACCGATTCGGGCATCAGAATGAGACACGTCTTCAAGTACTGCTTTGTGGTGCTCGACCTCCACCATCCTCACACACTAGGAGAGTGTCTTATCAAGGGAAAGCACGAGTCAGCCGTTGTACAGGCTCGCGCACCAAGGTCTCAGGTACAACCCTTTCCATGTGATGGTAAAGGGCGAGCAGCAGTCATACAGAGGATGGGGTCCATTGATTTTTGGTTGTTTATCTTTCTTCGATTTGCTCTGTGTCCCAATTTTTGTCGGGATGGCTCTCATAATTTCACCCATTTCTCTGACCTGACTCAGGTAAGAGAGCCACAGGGAGGTATCTGTGGGGAGAGGTACATACCTGTCAAAGGTAGACTTCAGTTGGGCATATAGGCATCTTTGTCGGGACCCTTCCGATGCTCGCTCCATGTGCTTCAAAGTCAAAAGCGATTCTGTATTGATCAATTGCTAACATTTGAATTCCATACATCCTCTGTGGCATGCACGAGGATGTCCAAAAGCATGGCATACATTCTCAGAAGGTCGGGCTATGTGTGCTTATTGTACTTGGACGACTACGCAGGCGTCATAGCCACCAGATCAATAGCCTGGATAGACAAGGACTATGCAACATGCTGATACCTACGGTCTATGATGCACCCTGCCTCCAGCTGTTCCATTTCTTTGGAGTAGTCGCTGCTCCAGCCGGGTGATCGTCATTCTCTCGTCCTGATGTCAGGGCTTCAAGCCCAGCAGGCCCACAGTAATCGAACCCACTCAGTCCAGCCCTAAACTGGTGGATGCTCAGTTCCGAGGACGTCTCGGATTCCAACAGTACAGGGGAGGGGGAATCCATGAATCCCCCCCTTTCGTTTCTTCATTCTTAAAATTGGGAAGCATTGGATACAGACAATGATATTTTTCTCCATTCCATGATGTGTAGTTTTATATCAGTGTTCTTCTTCCGGCCCCAGGATACTGACCTAATCTTGGCATGGAGTTAAGCTACAAATGAAGGCCCGAACTCCAGCCACTTCCCGGCTGGAACTTACTAGAGAACTTGGTTCCAGCTTAAGCTGGTAAGACCAGTCCATACGGGAGTACAGCCTTCCTTGGCAGGCACCTGTTAGGTTCCGCAGACAGGGTTCAGGAACACCACCCAAGCCACAGACTGAAGGTTCTTGCAATGGGATCCTGTAATGGGATATACCACCAGAAGTTCAGCTGTCTGAAACCGGAGTTGGTCTCTTGGAAATCCATTGCTGGTTTTCCAAAGCCCAACTTTCTTTCCATCCCAACTCCCAGCTTTCCCAATACCCCTCCCAGCGACCCCAGGGGGTGCTATGGAGAACCAACTTTCCCGCCGACATGAGGGCCATTCACCCTCTCCATTGGAAAAGTGAATTCCCAATGTGGGTGATCCCCATGTAAGAACTGAGTTAGTTAATACATGGAGAGCTAAGGTCGATGGGTCACAGCAAGCAGCAAAGGTTGAATGTAGTGTCCCATCCCGGGAAGTAGCTAGGTAGAAAAAAAAAAGTTCTACCTGGGCACTTCCATCATCCATCCAGCTTCGGTATCCGGAGTGCTTTCCTGAAGTTTCCTCCAGGATCAGGTAGTAGTAAGACTTGTCTCCATCCAAAGCATTATTGTCTGAATCTGCCATCCCCTCAACTGAGGCTGAGGGTCCGGTCAGGAGTCTCCACAACAGAGGGGAGCCTAGGCTTACCCTCACCGGCAGGGGTACGGTCAACCATACTGTTACCGGTACCAAAACTCTGGCTGTTTTGGACGCTGCACCAAACACAGAGTGAAAAACCCTGAAAAGACAATGCCTCTGTAGTTGACCCATATCAAAGGAGGTCAATTCCTTAGGCAAATCAATGGGGCGTCTCACAGCCGCATGCGTGAGGAAGTCACGTGTCAGCCGTTATGCTTAACCTGATTTGCTCACACCCTCACTCTCCCAACAGAGGATTCGGCCAGCAGGGGAAACCCTCTTCACAGGCTCCCACCCGAGTTTTGTGTGGATTTCCGTGACGGTCATGGTACAACCTACGAGATCAATCATGGAGAACAAATCTGTACACTGACAGCTTATCTGGAAATTCTGCAGCTTCTGGACGGCCCCCGTCTGGGATCCCTTAAAGCAACATCTGGACTGTGGCATTTAACGGCTAATTCAGGTGAGTTGAGTGATGTTCAAATCACGATTGAAGCGCCACTGACCCATAACCATCCACACAAGCCATCTTCTTGTTGTGTTTTTGACAAGACATCTTGTTGTGTTTTTGACAATGATAGCACCACCACTCCTTGTAGTTATCTGCAATTTTCGCTTTTAGACATACACTGTGGCAGTGCAAACCCATCACAGGTTTCTTTCTATCAGTTGAGCCATGCTTAGTATGCATGGCCCGATCAGTAGGAGCATTAAACTTGGCTGCCTCAGGCTTCAAATCTACCCAGACATCCCTTTTCAGGTTTGTCAGTTTAGCGGTCACCTTACAGGGTTGAACGGGCTTCCGTCATGTTGACGGCACTCGCTGGCCCGGCTTCCCAGTACTTTGAATCCAAGACCTCCCTACATGCTAGAGAGGTCTTGCGAAGATGTTCCCAGAGTCTTTCCACAAAACAGTATATCCTTGGACACTCTGGGAACCCCATGGACTATACCTACGGGCATATCTATCTCCTTGTCGAACACGAGTAGATTGGATGAACACCCCGTGCTGGAATATACCGTCCCATTATAGGGATGTGCTATAAAGGGTGATAGTTCATCCCAATTTTTCCGGTGTTCTACAACCAGAGTCTGGAGACACTGGATTAATGTCCAGTTGAACCTTTCTACAATACCATCATATTGTGGATGGTATGGATTTGTATGTGTCCTCTTCATCTCCAAGATCCTACACTTTTCCCGCCAGATTTGCAAAACTTGGATTCGGAACCTAGTGATGTCTTTACTCAACCTAGGCCACTAGTAACGTAGTAATGCAGTATATGGGCAACAGTCCGTTTCCGTCCAAAGTATGCCAAAGTAGTCAGAGGGTAGTTCTCCAACGGTAAAGTATACCATCCCGGACTTTCAATTCTTTCCACTGACTGCAGAGTCTGATACTCCCGGTTTTCAATCGAGAGCTCGGATCCCTTAGGTCTGTGGAGGTTGTTCGCTACCAGTTTACATAGCCGGGCCAGATTTGGATCAGTATGTTGACCCTCCCTGGTCTGTTCCAGTGTCCACTGATAGTTCATCTGAGCAGAGCGCAAAGCAGCTATGACTGCCCTATGCTCTCCACAATCCTAACAATCCGGTTGCCCACACTTGTGTATTGGTCTCCGAGAGAGACAATCCGTGTTAATGTAGGACTTATCAGCCTGGTGCTCTACCTGACAGTTATTTAACCCAACTTGGAAAGTGCTGCCAGCTAACGCCCAATCAGTCCCTCAGCATTCTTAATGTTAAAGAGCCATTTGAGAGATGAATGGTCTGTATGTAAGATAAAGTCTCCACCTGCGAAGAAGTGTCGGTATTTTCCTACATACACCACTACAGCTAAGAATTCCCTCTTAGTGGTACAGTAGTTCCTTTGACTTCAACTCAGACTGTTGCTGGTATCCAGCTGGTTTTTCTCCACCTGGCTTAACCGTTTTTCAATGCGGGCTAACAACTCCTGCACCTTAGACAGACTCCCCGAGTCCCCAGGTTTTGGTTTCTCCTCTACCTCAGGGGTAACGTAGTTGCTCCTCCAGGGGTTAGTGGGTCTACCGCAACTATATCCTCTCCCACGGAATCCTCCCCTTCCGATCACCATGGAACGTACTGCGGAGAGTATATCCTCCACTTCTAGCTCTTCCTGTTCCCAGGTAGATTCCACAACATTAACCCTGGAAAGTGGCTTCCCAGAGTTAGGGCACACATTTGTTCATAGGCGTCCACAATCCGGAGTACCTCATGCCAGGCTCCCATTTGGGTGCAACTTCTGTACGGCTGTCATCATCCAAAAGCCCTTTCACAAACTGAGTTTGTAAGTCTTCATGCAGTGCAGTCTCATTCCTGAATAGACCTCCATCAACAGTTGTTGAAGGGCCTGTCCAAAAACACGAGCGGTCTCCTCCTTACCCTGCATTGTTCTCAAGAAAGTAGGATGCAGGTTCAATGTCACTAACTGACCACAGTAGTAAGAGGCCACCTCTACCAGTGCATCCTATCCCATGTCACCGGAATGGGATATGCACAGAGAGCAGCTTCACTGGGTCCGTCAGGCAATGTTCTTTTGAGGTATGGCAGCATGTCAGCTTTTTTTCCCGCCGGGGAGACTAATCCAGATACCGGAATACGGGAAACGCCTAAACACAGAGAGGGTTTGGAAAACCCTACCAATATGAGGATCCAAGGATTCACTATTCTCAGGGAGAACGCACAAGAGTGCCTGCCTACCCACTCTGAACCCAGTCTATATTTATACGTAGTTACGTAACCCCAGGCTTCCCCGCGCCACTCCCGTGTGTGGCGTCACCTTGAATCACTACACGCCTCTTTCGAGGAGTGAAAGAACCACCGGTAGACTAACCCGACCCCTACAGGATTATCACATGAAAGCAAGCAGGACCTTGCTTGGTTCATTACTCATGCCTCTCGTGCAAAAGTAGTTTATATTTTCTTTGACCGTCAGTCTCACTTAATGACTAGAATATCTGTTTGGTGTGGGACGGCCTACATCCTGATGTCGTGGATAAGGTTAATAGAGCAGCCTAGTGGTTTGCTACTTCCTCCCCATGCCTGAACACCACGCACACAGGCATGGGGAGTCTTGCACATGTCGGTATCTTGATTCCCAACCAAGTTCACAGAGACACTTACATTGCAAACTGTGAGCGCCATATATGGTATATGGCTGTGTTTAAAGACTGTGACTTATGTTTTCTGGGTCATGCGTCCCCCCTGTTGAGGCTTTGTTTATGATTGATTCATACCTTGCTTTGATACAGTTATTTCGGTACGAAAAGGCCCAATACCCCGTGTAAGCAGCCACTTCTGACGGACACCCTAACAAAAATAGATTAATTTTGTTTTTTCATGAATGTGCATGACTATATTCACAGAAAATAAATTTTGTAGTTCAAAGTTTAATAACTTCAGACCCAATTAAGATATTGAAAATATGATTTCAGATCTATCCTGGCCTCTATATCCCCTACATATCGATATACAACACTTGCATATTGGACCGGCGGAAACTTTAAAACCCCGCATAAGTTGTTTATCTACTTTGGCCCGGAACGGAGGGTACCCGCTTACGCGGAGTTTTACTGTATATCTTAAACCATCTATTTCCCCTGTTTCTAACGGGAAGCCAGATGCTGTCTATTTCCAAAAGACCATGCTCAATATAATCTTTGTCCTTTGTTATATCATTTCTTGTTTGTACCATATTTAACAATGTTATGTTATCTGTATAACATACTCATTTGTCTGATATTAGAAGGCAAATTACTATGAAATGATTTAATGAAATATCTATTCAGTTTTTCTTTACACCCTTGTGTATCTACTATCTAAATAGATATTATGCGGCCATACTATATATCTGAAAACCCACAAACGTGAGAGGCAATAGAGTAAATTCAAGAAAGCTGAGTTCATTGAGATTAATTTTTAGCAATTTTATACGGTGAAACAGAAAACAAAAGTAACCAGGCAAGCAATAACTACAATGGTGGTAGAAAAGCATTGATGATAGTATGGTCATTATGAAAACAATATATAATCAAAACCCAAACGGGAACATCAGACAAGCCAAAGTGAATTATAATTATTTATGATATGATAGTGTACCTTCACACACTTCGGTATTATAGATATCATAATATTATTATTACAGGAAGGCTAACCCGGCAGACTGTCTGGACATGGTATGTGATGGCAAGAAGGAATTATTTATCAAGGATCTCGATGGAACCCTTTTTGGCAAATCTGCTCCAGCCACAATAATACCAAAACCTATTTATTATAATGATAACGGTTTTAAAGAGGCAGGGTTGGGGGATTACCGTATTCCTCATAGCATGCTTACAAGCCCATCAGGTGAGAAGATTAACATAACAGATTATGCTCCAAAAAAGGGTAAGTGAAAGTCAAATCCCTTAAATCTCTATTAAATATCATTATATACCTATGGCCGAACGGCAATAAATACTACCCGCTGATTGCAGCATAAATAATGTTTGGGCTTAGCTTACTGAGACGTAGTGAATGAGCTATGAATACAAGGCTCAGTAATTGAATGATGTCGGGACGTATTTAATATGGTACAAAAGACTTAAAATGTAATGATTATAAATGTAAAGTAATCTCGGTGAGAGCTCTCTTCTTAATTAGTCCTCTTTGAACTAATCTTTTCAGACTATTGAATTGAACTGTTATTAGACTGTTGACTTGACATACAGAATTATGAGAATCTTATCCAGATAATTATTCCACCGGGAACTTTCAATATGCATTCAGTCTGTTGAGTCTCTAGTGTACATGGCTGAATTCATTTAATGTTTACATGCTAAGATTAGCAGTTCATGAATCCGTGTTATGAAGGAAAAAGTGGCACAATTCAACATGGTATAGCTCTATATATCGACAATTATACCAGAAGTGAAATGCCGATTGATCTATTTCTGGTACAGGTATATACAGGAATGGTAGCTGCACAGAAATGGAGAGTTACCAAGCTTACGTTTGTGAAGACGTGAATTATGAGATGATCGTTGTGGAAAGTCTGGATAATGACACAGAATCGAGACGACTGTCCCCAATTGCCATCGCGTCTGATGGCTACGTTGACCTAATTAATGGGCCTCAAGACCATGGATGGTGTAGCGGTTACACCTGCCAGGAACGACTCTCCACCTTCCACATAGTAGTAGCCACAGGTAGGAGGAACGGCTACTACAATCAAAGCTGAAGGGGGGTGGGTGTCCGCTGGGCTCCCGATACATACCGATATACGCCGATATTAACCTCCCGATACAAAATCAAAAACGTAGCGATATCGTAGCGCATATCGGGGCAGTTGTCAGGTTTCTACGATAACGCTACCGATACACACCGATAACAAACCCATATCATAGGGGTCTAAGACAATCGATCATGTATCGATTGTCAGTGTGTATTGGTGTGTATTGGCGACGCATTCGAACGGGAAATCATATGAAATTATTGACGGAAAATTATGAAATTTTCTGAATCCTAGAATATATCATGATAATACTGCTCAAATATGGGGAAATCTAATGATAGATAAAGATCTCAAATCGATCATTTCATACTTTAACTTGAAACTGGGTTTTATATCGAATATAATTATGAAATATTATAAGATATTTTTAGACTTTAGAGCAAGAAGTTGCTACAGCCTCATCAGAAGATATATCCATTGACTCAGCCACCTCAGGCATAGGTACCTCAGGCATAGACAACCTTGTAGATTCAGCCTTAGGCATGCTATTGACAGGGGGACAGTCACTGCAATGCCATTTACCAATATCCACCTCGTTCTTCTTTATTCTCCAGTATTCTTGCTGTGACGCACATGAATTACATGTTCGATGTTGCCATCTGTCACAGTTGTCACACTGAAGAGCCTGCTGCCTAGGGCGCACATTCTCCTTGCAGACAACACAGGGGAAATCTGGCTCGGGTACAAGCTCAGACCTCTTAGCCTTCTTAGCTCTGGGTTTCATAGTGAGATTTGATAGAACTTTTACAAGTTCATGAGATTGATAGCACTTTTCGACCAGAGACTGCAGGTAGACATGGCAGGAGGCAGGTAGACACGGCAGGAGGCAGGTAGACATGACAGGAGATATCAGCAGTTGAGCAGGTGTTCACTCCACTATGAGTAGTGGAGGAATGTGATTTGAGATGCGAAAACGGCCGTTTTTATGCACCAGAATCCGTTCTGTGACTGACACTTCACAACTTAACTCCTCACAACTCAACGGATCACACCTCACAACTCAACGGATCACACCTCCTTTGAAGATACAGACACCTACTGTCATCTAGCACATCAAAGAGGTCGGGGGAGGGTAGGTGTTGTAGCGGCCGTATTACGGCCGTAAACGTGACCTGCACGACTTTTCGATTTTGAGGCACTTATACTTTGAATAATTCATTGATCCAGGTGTTGATTAGAAACTGAAATATAGAGCTATCAGATGCAAAAATCGGAATGAAAATATCTTTATGCTATAAAAAGTGACACCAGGTTGAATTAATGGTACCTAAATCTCCTGGTACCTAAATCTCCTGGTTCCTGGTATTCGTTGATTACGCTGGTTGCGTCGTGAACTGAATCGGGGTGTATCGGGACCATGGTACCTTTTTCATGCATCATGTTTACATCATATTTGCATCAGCTCTTGTAGCGACGATTGAAAATCGTCGCTGTTAAAGGCAAGGTGATTAAAAATCATCCGAAATTGTCACGTTATGATTTGTGTATATGTAAAGGGACTTTAGAGAGAGACTTCAGGAGATCACTTCAGAGCAGCACTTGGCTGCGATACTGGGCACTATTTGTTAGTTGTTAGGACCAGGCGGCAGAACAGCCTAGTCAAAGCCTGGAGGCTTCAATTTATGCTTTACTCTAATGATATTGATTGAAAAATATACGGCAAAAGCTGATTGAATAGCTTTGGCCAACTGGAATGCACAGCCTGCTCACCCGGATATGCCAGTTGAGCGCTTCCCACCTCCTGCTACACAGACGCGGTGAGGGATGCAGTAGCATGATCAGGTGATGCCCATAAGCTGTAAACCCATGAGCGGAGGCAGGAAGTTTGCACAAACTGATAAGTTGTCATCATTCTCATAATCCTGAGTGTCGGGGGGGGGGGGGGTTGCAACGTTTATTCTGTGTGGTTGGAGAGCTGTTCAAACGGCATGGCAAGCTGGATTAAGAACCGTCCAGTTTTGTTTACAGGATAGCGGATTGCGTGTGTAGTGGTTTCGAATTTTACTAATCCTCTTTAGGCGTGGTAAATGTGCGCTCACTGTGGGGGTGCTCGAGGTTGTCCGGCTACACTTCCGTGTAGGTGGGGAGCAACGAAGTTTCAGGAAATGTGCTTTCTTGGGTTCAGAGTGATAGGTGGTTGGCAAGATATTTTCCTAATTTTATCTTCGCCAACAGACTCGCTTTCGAGCTGCATAAACAACTTTGTTGATGTCATTCGAACGCGAGTCTGTCGACGAAGACAATTTATGAAAATATTACAAAGATTAGTCATGGTTTGATGATTCTAGTCCTATAATACAAATTTCTTAATATTCAAGCGGATAAGTTTCGTATCTGTGAAAAGGTTATGGAAGAAAAAGGTTTTTGTTTTACAATTAACAGAATGTTTCAATATGTCTCCTTGCTCCTGCAGGACATTTTTATAACCTACACTTCTCCGGACTGAGTCCACAAAAACAGCGTTTGTGTATGTTGAAATCCACCGAAGATGTACGACCCGTTGACATCGTTCTCTGTATACACTACATTTTGCCCGTGTTCTGGGTAGTATATAGGTCAGTTTTCCTAGAAATGCCAGAAATATAGATATATAAGTGGGTCCCAGCCTTTTACACTATATATTCGAATATTTCCTTCCGATATGTAATACAGACACATTTGTAATTGGAATAACAGCTATTATAAACTCGTATCTCTTTGTCGTATTGAGAGGCGCTGCAAAATTAGAATGTCGATAATACTATTTTAGAATCTCACTGACGATCTAATCATTTTGTGCAAAAAGTTTTTCGTCGTTATTCTTTGCTGTCACAAAGAGTCTAGATTACTAAGGAAATTTATTTCTTTGATTTCTAAGGAAGATTTATTTTACGTATGTAGAAGATATCTTAGAGTTACAAAGCAAATGTGGTCCAGAGTGAACTTTATGTAATTCTGATAGTATCTTAAGGCGGGAGGAAAATATTTCGTAGTTTGAGAAAGCCCTCTGATACCATCAACATTTTTCACAAATAATCATTTTTTCATCACCAGGGATAGTCTTACTGATGAACATGAGGACGAATACATAGAGGCTAAGAACATAAGGTTTGATGACAAGAGATATCGCTTTTATCTACCTATCGGCGTTGATCTCACCACTGACGAACCTGGGACCAATGCGTTTGATGAAGTATGATGTCTTTTAGTCAGTTGTTGAATGTTTATTTGTGTTCATGTACACTTTCCTTCAAGACTGTTCAACCTCTTTTTCCCTTATCAAATTACCTTCTCAAGTCTACCATTACGCATTTATGTTGCACTTATTTATAGCACTATTGCCAAGTAGCAAAATTCCAAATAATTCAATGAAAAGATCTACGCTTTGTTACATCATATGATAACGACAATATTTGTATTGTGTTAATACGGCACACAATGCTTATAATTCTACTTTGGACATCCTTCTTTGTAACCCTCACCTATCGTAACCTATATAAACATAATCGATACTGTCAGCAAATTATAGACGACATATAACTCAGAAAGAAACTGGTTCTTTGTGAACGAATTCCAAAGTTGCGAAGTGATGATGTTTTGAGTTGTTTGCCGATGCTTTCGCCAAGTTAGGCCTACGTAACCAAATAATTCTCACCAAGTAATTTTCTTTGGATTTTTTCTACCCGGAGCTTGTTTGCCTATTACTTTACACCTTCAAATATTGATAGAAAGTACACTGATTGGTCGGGATAAATCAATCAACGCGAATATAATGCATAACATGTATGTGCTTTACTCCATAGCATTTCGCCCAAAATGCTCTGAGAGGTTCATTTCATGACTACGAGTACAAGTTGTATATCGAAACGTCTTCTCACTTTCCAGAAACTAAAGAACATGTGTGTCCTCATCAGGCAGAACACGTGTTTTCAGATTAGGGTCCATTCGGAAACGACGACGTCTTATGACGAACCGAAGTCACAAGCAGATGTTTATGATGAGGACAAGGTGACCGACGCAATGGCTCGTATTGTCGGTGCCGACGAAAAAAATGTCCGTAGTTCCAAATCAGCAGAGGAAGACACAAGAAAGAAACGAGAATCAACGATAACGGTAAATATATATTTTCTTAAAAGCTTAAGAGTCTAAACTTTTCATTTTTTATTTCATGTCTTTAGAGTTAATATTTAGATAACTGTTAATCTAACGGAATCAAATACCTTTACAAGAAAGGACACTTTATAATGGTTTTTCTAGGTAAAGGCCTGACATGTTGCTGCTCCGAATACAATTGTACATTATTGACCAGTGAATCTGTAATGAAAGTTTGTGTATTTACTAATCATCGTGCATTTCCAGAGTCGTTTTTTATGTAGCTACTGTTCTACTAACGTCAAAGCCACCGATATTGGCCTTTTTTATGATGCTGAGTTTCTATGAACGCTCAGAGTGACAAGAAGTACCTCTTATTAATTTCTTATTGCTTTCCAATAGTTGCTTCTTTCGCCAGACTTTCAAATCAGCCCTTACTTTGGTAACATTGAACCTATCAGAGTAGAAGTTTCTGAAGCTGCTTAATCCATTCATTTGATTTTGAAAATTGTGGGGAATTATGAGTAGTGATTCCTTGTCATGTGTTATGTAGTACGTCTCCCTTATAGGGTTGATTTCTGATAGGTATTCATTCACAATGTTTCAAATTGCAAATTTATCTTCGTATCCACTAAAACAGTTATGGGAGAATTGTCAGTAGACACTTTGAAAGGGCCTACCAAAACTCATCATCCAAAAACGAGTGTTGAATTGCATCCAGAAATTAGCCCACTATGAACTCCCATGTGACATGCAGTCTGTTGTCTCTCTAGTGTAGTCATTGAATGCTTATTTGTGTTATTTGCACATGCCTTCGGACTCCGAGTGCTCAACTTCATTATCCCTGCACATTGCTCACTAAAATTCAACTCCTGCTCCTTTCCCTTATCTACATTATGTTACAGTATATGATAACAATTATAACTGTATTGTCTTAATGCAGGGTTGCAATTAGCCTGTCTATCCTGCCTCTGTGGTTATGACATTTGAGACTAGAGATATCAAGAACAGACCAAATGCATTAGATGTGTTAGGAGATAAGTGTCAATTTTGAATGTTGTTTTTCAAAGTCATGTCCCTGATCTTTTTGTCATACACAACAACTAGCTTGAAACTACTGTGAACAGAAAGATTTCCCAGCAAAGCCTGAGCAAGCATAGATATCAGACTTCTCTTCACTGAGGTAGATAGGAGTTCCTGGAAAAGGAAGGTTTAAATGGGAAACGAGATAGGGTGCAATGGTCGACCTCCCCCAGTCAGCAATGCCCCCCTCACATGCACTGATCAAGGAGACCGGACACTCCCCTGCAGGGGCCTATGCGCAGCACACACTTTTTTTGCCTCAGGAGGGTAAGCCAACTTATCTCTATGATAACCACCTCATGTTTGGCACACACCTGAGCGCATCGACATTCAACCGCCCGACTAAATGTGTCCATCTTATAATGCAGTCTCTAGGCTACCCAGATGTGTGTGCATATTTAGATAACTTTCTAGTACGGGCCAAAACCAAGGAACAGTGTCTCGAATCACTCAACATGCTGTAACAAGCTACTAAGAGAATTAGGCGTTGCAGTGAACTACAACAAAGTGGCAATGTTGACCATGTGCTTCACTTTCCTGGGAGTGGAAATAGATACTCCAAAACATGTCTACCTACTACCTAAAGAGAAACTAGAAGCCCTGCAAATAAATGTGAATGATATATGCTCTCAAGCAGGAGAGTTTCCCCAAAATCACTAGAGTCGCTGGTGGGGAAACTCAACTGGGCTTTGGACATTGTTTATGGAGGCAGGTTGTTTACCAGAAAGCTGATAGACAGGGTGGTAGCCTTGGGTGCCCCCCTCCCACCGCACATGGATTATTGAGCGCGGGAAATCGCGCTCATATACGTCATCTAGAGGTTAGAATGCTCACACAGGCTTTCAGCTTACTGCAGAGAACCTAACCCTTCACTATCCCTGCACCAATTATAAAGGCCTGGTAAAATGGAAAGGTGTCCAGTATCCCAGTCTGACCGTATCCCTGTCCCACTACTGACTTGGTTCCTTTAAATAGAACTTTCATGGCTGAGTGACCATGTCAAAGTGTGTGCATTCAATGCATATATCATATGGACAGAAATCACATATCAATGGACTATGATAATAGTGCCAAATATATGGATGTTCCAGATGATACCCCATCTGAAGATGTCAAAATAACTCTTAGAAGTAGATGGAAAACAGATGACAAATATGTTAGTAAGAGGACTACCAAGGGCACTAGTAGTACTCCAAATGATATACCTTCAAGCAAAACAAACTTGAGTGCATCAAACGCTAAGGGGCTATCAAAGAGCAAACTGAGTGGCATAGCTGACCTGTTAGATGTAGGGCAGTTGACCAAGACCCTCTATGAAAAATTCAGTCACAACCACGACAAGGTGAATGTGATCTGTGGTATGCTAGACCAGGCACAAGTCAAAATCAAAAACGTTAGCCAGAAAATGAAAAACATTTCAAAAGAAATATACCAAAATATTGATATTCTCTTACTTTTATTTTATGCGATTTTGGTATACCGCGCTCTTCCATTATGAATGGAAATAACATATGCTCCTAGTTATGTCAATGTGCGCCGACCTCAACAGGTGCTTAGATTTCCTGGTCATCTTCAACAGCCAGGTCCCGCTATTAGTAGAGCACATTTACACCCCCATAACTCTTGATGCCTGCCTCAGTGATAACACCAGATAGACTATCAATTTTAATTAGATGATCGAAGACAGACCAATTCCGGTCAAGGACACATGTTCCCCCCTTCCAGGTTATCAAAGACCACCACCTGTGTCCGACCAAGTTTCAATAGAATGCTCTCCTCCTCACACCAGACACCCTACCAGGTTGCCTGGCGTTGGTAATCAATGATGTACAACCTCGTGCCCCCCACTGCCACTGCCTTTACTTCATCTGTTTTCACATGGGAAAGGAGTCAACATCTTGGCATTTGACTCCCACAGCTTCAGGAGAGGGGGAGCCACTTTCCTGTGGGGGGAGGGGGGGGGGCAGGAGTACTAGAAGCCCGCATTAGAGATCTTGGTGACTGGGCTTCCAGTGTGCCCATGCTCCACAACATCAGCTCTCCTCTAGCACTGGCCCAATTAACTATATGTATGCAGCAGCCATGCTGATTTCAAAACAGTTCCTGTTATGACTATAAACTACTACTTCTACTTACTTAGGACTATTGGGATACTTCACATGCTTCATGGGAAACCCTTTGATTCCATAGGCTTAATAATGATCTCTCTGCCAGAAGTCTCACTTTAAGCCTTTGCTTGGTGTGCTTCTTAAAAGTGTCCCTATCAGTAATGCTTCTCTGTTCCTAATTCAATGCATTCCAAAATGAGGCTACTTTGAATTCAACTGAGTCTCTGTATTTTTTCAACTTAATATTACTATTTATTTTTAAGACTGGCGCCTCATGTAATCTGGTTTCTCTGTTCATCACCTAAAGATTGTATTGATTTTGGGCTCTTATGTGTGCAGTATTTAAAATCAAGAACTGCAAATACTAGAGCTCATACAAATCAAATCCTTAAAGTTCTTCACCCAAACTGTGAGACATACACATTGGAATGAACTGCCCCCAATCTAAGGCAAATTGATACCATACAAAAATTCAAACTGGAACAGAAAAAAATCATGACTGCAATCATCCCATAAAGGAGAACCAGGACGTGCCAAATCTACAAAGCATACCTGTTCAATTCTGCAAATCAGAGCAATAGTTGATTAACAATGACAGCAAAGATTATATGGACCCTTAGTGGAAACAAACTCTTGTCTAATACTGTATATCAACTTGTATGAGTTGTGAGCGGAACATGCTCTATATGAAATGTATCCAAGGATACCAAACAAGAATGATACTCGTAGTGAGTTGAAACTAGCTCTTTTTGAGTTGATATTATGTACACCAGTCTGAAATGTCTTTTAAAAAAGTCAGATAACCTCCTTACAGGCATAGATAGAGAAAGGACCTTCACGTCGGGCATCTACTGCTTGCGATATGGCTTCGACACGGCTACAACATGGGTATACATACGAATTCCCGCATCATAGCCCTCTCAGAATGTTGAAAAGCACAATGGGTTGTGAGCCTTATGGGACCCGTAACCTCCCAATATCGGCGATACACGCCGCCGTTGTCGCAGAGACTGTAGCCCGTCGGGAAGTTAAATGTGGCGCGTCATAACCCGTCGTAGGATATAAGGAGGGTTGTTTTTGCACCCACAGGCTCTGCGACAAGAAATACACGGGAATTTTTTTACAACATATATATTTGAGGTAGCATAAATATAATAATTCCAGAAATAATGCATCCTTATAATAGATTTCCTAATATTATATACATAACAATACCATATTGTTCTTCAGACAATAAAAACTCAGTTCCAAGCTTAAGCATGAAATGATTGATTTTAGACCCTTAGCCTTTATCAAATGAAACCGAATTTGCAGTATAGTATCTTTATTAGGTGACCTGCAAGATCTGCAAATTATCAAAGATTAGAGATTATCGTTGAAACAGATGCATCCACCTCTGGCTTTAGCGCTGTAATGACTGGGTCATTGGCATTGGGAATGTCAATACCCCTTTGGTCACGGATGAGTGGTTGAATTCCCACTCCTGAGGCCTATGACCACATGGACATAAACGTATGTGAGTTGTGGCCTATTGTTGTGGCTGCCTATAGATGGGGTCCAAAATGGTATGGTAGATGAGTCAGATTTAACTCTGATAATACTCAAGTGGTCCTTGGAGTCAAGAAGTGTTTATTTAACACAACAAAGGATGGGTACTCGCCACAAAAGTAGAGTCGATCTCATGTACAGCATCTGTTTTAAACTAAACATATACTTACAGATAAATAAGATACAGGTTAAAGAATTCGCTAAACACTCCTTAATATTCGTCTTAGAACTGTAACTCTGTTGGGGTTGTTTGTAATTCGAGATACAGTTTGTCGCATAACTTGGTTCCTGCACATTTCGTAAACTTGTCAATAGTCGTCAATAAAGGATGATAAAATCTCATATACTATATCAATTAAGTAAAATGCGTCCCTATCGCACTACACCTGTGGCTACTCGAACTTATAGGTCGTTCATACTACCGTATTTTGGTTACTTGCAAAAGTTACAAGTATTACAAAACTAGTGTCTGGAGATATGCTTAAAGGTCAAAAGAACAACTCCTACAATTGTACTACATGCTTTACCTGGTATCCCGTACCTAAAGGAAAGGAAAGTATGTCACCCAAAGAACTTCATGTATACAAGAAGTTCCGTAGGTGACATACCTATTCAATATTTTATGCACGATGGTGAACCAGCTATATCCAAATTAGAAGAAACTTATGTTTGATGATTGTTTATTGCCATACTCGTATCAATGTTGTAGAACATGTACACCGGCTGCCATGAGTCATATTTTTATTACATTGTAATACCAACGTGAATTGGTCTGGTCTACGAATTGTTACCTGGTTACCAAGAGGGATGGGTTTTTAACTCCCAGGATGGGTATTTGGTTCTATATGTAACTGTTCAATACAGTGTAAATTATATCGGATAGCAGTATCGATAGTCTCCCATCCTAAGACAGTTTACAATACATACTCTGACACCCGAGACCTGAGAAACGTTCTCTGTTGATATACTTGTCTACCAACTCATCTGGTTGTTAGATATTTGGTCTCCTAGATATGGTATAACCGTATTTGTGTGTTTTTGACATGATTATGACTGTGATGTAATGCTGGACAAGGCGTTTGTAATGAAATCCAACTTACGAGAAGCTGATAAGCTAGGCCCTTTGACCTGATGTCATAAAACGCTAACAATAATGAAATTTCATAATACTACTCTTCTTTAGCATTTGTATGACATCAATGAAGTCTATGAAAGAAATCATAATTAAGTCTCGACAATTGTAGCAAATGTCATATCGTTGAGAGAAGCGCTTTCCCTGATGTCTTTCCCAAAAGTACATCAATTGAATCAAAGAGTTTATTTTTGTGCATGGTCACATGTTCGATCATTTATATATGAAGTAATGCTGCAACTATGGCAAAATTGACTAAATATCTGTTTATTTTTCCATTACAGCGCACATTTACAATTGGGAGCAAGATGGGCGAAAACACGATGACCCCCGAGGCGGTTGCACTCGCTTCGGCGAAACTCGTCGAGGCAGTTCAGTTGAACAGGCTTGCGACTCTTCTAAACACTACCATCGTAGGATCAGTTCGTTTAACAGAACCCGTCCCGGCCCCCAACACAACTGGCTGGGCCAGTGTCACTAAAGGAGAGCCACTTAGTGTTGAGGTACCAATTCCGTTACATTACTAAATGAATCGGTTCATTTTCCTCAATTCTAATTCATGAAATCGGTGACAAGTGGAAGGATTTCATAATCGTACTCATATGGGACTCTCTATTCTAGCTAATATGACGAGAATATCAGTCATGAGAATGTCATGGGGTATTTCCCTGGTGCTTCAGGCAGTTTTTCAAGAATAAATGAGTATAATAGATTCGTAATGTTTTAAGGATATAGATAAAACAATAATCATTCTAATTAACTGTAGGTTAGATTACCAGCCATGGAAACAATGCTGGGTACCACCGTGGTATTCTATTTGCTAAGTACATTTTACATTATCATAGTCGTTTGCGTATAGGTGCAGGCAACTACTAGGGAGCAGGACGTATTGGGTTAATCACAAGTATGTGTTTGTGAAAATACAACATAATATCAAAGCACATTGTCTACACACACAAAAAAGCACAAAAGGGTGTTATTATTAGACCTTTGATTATCAATATGTCGAAATATTTCAGGGTGGTGGCATGCAGTGAATTATAGCCTCAGTATAGCCAAACTTATTCGAATCCTGAAATTCATAATCAGGTAATGTTATTTTCTGTTTTACATTAGATACAAGTGCCAGACTCGATGGTAATAGAAACGGAGCCTGTTGGTAGTCAAGAAGAACTTCCATTGAACGTCGGTCCCGTCTTGGGAGTTCTTGATCCAAATGTACGTTTGTATACTTTTACATGCACTTTTCCTGAGTGGATGATAAATCTTTTCCCTTTGCCTGGATCCGGTACGATCTTGATATTAGAACGTCCTTGCATGTTCTATATACATTGCCTAAAGGTTAGAGGGGCCACATATGGACTTCAAGCGTACTGCAAAAAAAGCTACCCCTTCACTATCTGCATATGTATACTATTCTCTGTGACATTGTGAAAGGAGCAGAATGCCAGTGTCTCAGTGTCTTAGAGGCATGCCCAGCTGACCTTGACCAATCGGTCAATACCGAAATACCTCAAGACCCACTGGTGCTTGATATATTTGGATCCTAGACTCAGGTACTTGCATAAATGGCAAGTTGACTGGGTCCAAGTGGGCTACAAAAACGATCCATAGACTGAATATAACCCTAACCTTTTAGATTTTTTCATTTATGAATAGCACGCTCATTCATCAATGACGAACTACCATTTGCTCATCATTATTTGTGCAAGAAATTAGGTCGAGAGTTAATTCGAGTTTGTGGCAACAGATGAGTTCCTCTTTCAGAAAATACAAACGTGCTGACTGATATTTTGAATGTGACATGATCTGGGAGTTAAAAGGGACTGCATCAAAATCCTGATTAGAGAAGAAACGCTAAGAGATTTGGTCTCATGGGAGTAATATTAGGGGGCGAAGCAAGTAGGATTACATATCAAACCCAAGCGGTTACAGATCGAGTGCAGTTCAGATATCTTCTGTATTACTGATTGATTGGTTAACGTATAATATGGGTAAGAATACGAGAGGTCAGATAAAAGCATACTAATATAAGTCTACCGAGCTACTTCCCCAAATACTCAGTATATAACCAATATGTTTGATTAAAACAAAACTATCTAGATCTCTGGGTTAAGACTGGTTCACTACTCCATAACGTAAGGGTTTTATGTTTTGGTATGGACACATTCATGAAATTTGGAATCATGGTAATCCTCTGGGTTTTGTGGGCAATTAATATAAGGATGGAGACATAAATGTAATCGTGATCTCAAAATATACTAGAAGCATGCGATTATCAACAAGAACCCCTATCACTAGAGGGTCTATGTTGCCACTTGTAATTTTACACACAAATGTTTTCCGATGTGTAAGGTGTAATACTTTTTGGATCAGATGATATAGTTGATAGAGTAAAGATATATGTCATTGTATAGAAACGAAGGTAAGAAATATATTTTGGCATTTAAAAAAACAACTACTGGCCAAAATCTATATGTGATATAAAACGATTCTTACAAGAACAAACCCTAGGTGATATTTCATAAACAAGTTTCCACATTTCATTGCCAGGGTGACCAAGTTAGAAGACTAGGCACTCTGGGAAATCCCTGGTTATTCTTAGCCACCTTAGTGAAGGTCAATCCGACGGCAAGCCCCGGCTATGCTCCTATGCTGACGGGAGATGTAACGGCAGAATATAGTCTTAGTTTTGTCAATTTCACCAATCTGCGTATAGACATCAAGGGCACCTACAGACTAAATTACAGGTAATGTTTTGATTTACCTATCTTTCTATTTGGTTGATAAGTATCCCGTATACAGAATGCTCATACTGTGTATCAGAAGCCTTCACCAATATCGAGAGGGAAATTATATTATGCGGCATGCAAATCATGGAAAATAAGTGAGATATTAAGAATAATTCATGAGACAGTAAATTGGAGAAATACGATATTTAGTTCGAAATATTAGAAGTATGTACCACTGATGTTTATGATATCATAACATATGTAGATTAAATGTGATAATCAGGAAGAAAACCTGTATTTAAAGTTTATATTTCTCGGTGTGGGTGGGTTGGGTGACATGGAATTCATAAGCAGTGACCTGGGGAATGGGAAGCTGTGACATCATCACGGCGGCTTAGCTCTCCCACGCCCCGATGGGGGCGTGCCGTATCCTGTCTGAAATAAACACAGTTTCGGAATTGGAGTGAACAAGGTAGACTGTAATGGCAACGGGAGATGTTCTTAGCGCCGGGCTTAATGCCCCCTTTATCAGTCGTTTTCGTGACAAGTCAAATCACATATTACCTACTCAGTCATTCCCGCTGCTTAGAAACTCACTGAAATTTGAGAAAAAGTTGCTTGTCACTTCAAAGTGATCTAATTTCTGACACCAACGATGCTAAAAAGACATCGCCCCAAGAAGTTGCCTGTTATGGTCACCAGAAAACATAAAAAATGTTGACCCCGGCAGAAACAAGAGCAACTAAGACAGAATAGTGCTTAAACGACTTCCAAAACCAGATGGAAGTGATGAAGTCAGCAATTATGGATTTCATTAACACCAAGACATCTGGAGGTAGAAAAAAAGCTATGCACAGTAAAGGTGAGCGACCAAGAGATCAATGCAGCGGCCCGGACAGCTGTGATTCAAGCACTGCCACGGACTGTGACACAAATAATGTAGCCCACAATGGGGCATATTCTGTAAATCATCAAGATAGCGGATCCGCTTTGTTGGACTGGGATGTTGCACTCGCAAATGGCCATGTATAGGTCCTCAGAGGTGTTATTTGACCATTCAAGACACAGATTATATCCTTCTTCGCCAGATGTGTGCTTCGTTCTATACCGAAGCAGCCCCGTCAACAGCTCGAAACAAGTCTTAACAAGGGTTGGTTTTTTTTCTCCCAGGTTTGCCATGTCCCACGTGACCCGCCCCACTGCCCCCCCGCCAGTTCAAGCCTTGGCCAATTGGCTCTCCTCTCCTGATGCAGTGAGGAACTACATCTTAGGGACCAAGACATGTACCCTGGATCATGCAGGTGACGTCATGGATTTCCCCTCGCCTCAAGTCGCAGCGGGATCAGTGATTGTGAGCGGTCAAATGATAAGATAAGCATCCCTGGTCACATTAAACATCCTGCACCGCCTGTGTGATCTTGCCAACAAGCTCACAATTGAAATACCTTTCAAAACTACAGCAATTGACATTTTCTATTTACTATTAGGAGAATAGAATCTGTTCGCCTCCAAGACATTCGGATCATCGCACACCATCGTGAGGGCAGACATCCGAAACACCGGGTGGGCACCACAAATATGCCTACTCTTATCCAAGACATCTCTCTGGCTTTATCTCCTCAAATCAGCATGGTTCCTAGGCCAAGGACCCCAGGGAGTCATTTAGTTTTCTACGCCAACAAGAGTATAAGGTCCGAGAAGAGATTATTTGAGGGTTCTGGTTTTTCGTGGGGAAGGAGAGTTGTAGCCGATGATCCATGAGGTCTTGTCCATTCACATTTTATCATGTTATCATGTATCAATGGACCAGGATACCTCGTCCATGGTCTCCTTCACCTCTCCTGGCGGGCGACACCTGAAGGGTTATCGTGGGTCATTCCCAATAATAAATAAAAGGTTATTCATTGATTTATACCAACAGAAGGTTTAATTTGATTTGAATACAATTAGTTAGATTCACATAATTTCATGAATGATAAAATTAATTTGAAAAAATACCACTATAAGTCAACACTTGCAACCATTACAGAACCTCGTTCATGTCTCCTCCAAAGTGTCTCAGGCCGATTCTGTCCTGGGGTATAAGATTAAACAAAGATAAAACGAGAGTATGAACGAGGATTTCTCTTCCCTCTCGCCCAATACGTGATCCGTGCAGGTATCTTTCGTGGAGAGTGTCTTCCCCAACGAGAGTTGAAAATAAAACAGGCCCCAGGTATTGTCCTTTGAACCTATGAAGAACATATATGATGGCAGCCCCTGCGGCCCTATGTTTTAAATTTGGCTTGGACCCCACACATTGCAGATATCTTCACCAGGGTGTTAAGTCTCTCCCTCACCTGTATACAGTATACAGTAACTACTGGGGACCCCTTAGATGACGTCTGTCGCTGGAACATCAGGGGCTTCTCTATATTTTGTACTCTCATAGGGGATGACAGTCCAGATGAAGAAGTCCTCCATGGACGACACGTTTAACGGGAGTTCGAGCTCATCAATCACGTTTTATTTCCCCTATTGTCTGTAGGGAGAGAAATCCTCTTTCGCACACATAGGGAACCCAAGGACAAAGTCGCTCTAAGACCAAATGGCTTATGTACAACGATATTGGCCCAGGTAGATCGGAGGACAATTTCTATGAGGTATCCTGGATTATTGAACGGCCGACAGGACGATGTGGATCAATCCCAGGATACATTACAAAATTTAAATGGACGAGACCTCGTTGACCGTCAGCTGCAACTCTCCTTCACCACGATTATCAAACCAGAACCCTTGGGCGAGCCCTCGTTGGACCTAATACTCACATTTGCATATATAATAAAATTTGCACCTGGTCTTCCAACAAGGCTATGTTAACCTGCCTAGCTTAATAACATACTCAATGGAATGGAATACCCATTGAAGCCGAAGGTCTGGTGGAGATATATTGACGACATATTTTTCATCTGGCAACATGGAGAAAAGGAACTTGACAAATGGCACGCCTGGCTGAACTCATATCACAAAAGGATTAAGTTCACTACTGAGACGTCACAGGAAAGTGTGGCATTTCTGGACATGAGGATCATTAAGACGAGTGTAGGGCACCTCAAGAGTGACCTGTTCGTGAAACCCACGGACCGCAACATGTACCTCAGGTACGCCTCGGCCCACCCACCTGCTCAAAAGAAAAGCATACCTTACTCCCAACTATTGCGAGTCAAGAGAATATGCACGACTGGGACAGACTATGAGAAACACGCCCAACAAAAACTAACAGAGTTTAGACAAAGGGGTTACCCTGAGGACATGTTAAAAGAGTGTTAGACAAAAGCGGACGAGATCGATTGCAACAATCTCTTGAGCAAACCTAAAGAAAGTCATAGCAAAGAAGAAGGGCAGGACAAAACATTCCTTATCAGCACCTTCCATGCCAAGGCAAACACCCTACCCAAGATAGTTGAATCTAACTGAGAAATACTGGACAAATCAAAAACCACGAAGCCCCTGTATGAGAGCAGACTCATAAAGGGCTACCGGAGATCGAACAACCTCAAGGACCACCTTGTCAGAGCCAGGACATGCTACAACGTATGAAAGAAAGGGAAAATCAAAACTGCAGACTGAAATACATGCAAAAAGCAATCTTGCAGGTACTGTAAAAAGATAAATACATCCGGCCACACAAAGAGTAAAACGACTCTGAAACAACATGAAACCAAACATGGAGCTACATGCAACAGCTCCAATCTGATATATTGTATCACCTGCAAGACATGCAGTACACAATATGTAGGCCAAACTAAAAGAAAGATGAAAGACCGCATGAGAGAACACAACAGATCAGTAGAGGTCAAAAGCAAAATCAGCGATGTACCAAAACATTTCAACAAACCGGACCACAATGGGACAGATAATATGGAGTTCACTATCTTGGACTACATACATCAACATCCACAGAGTAGGTCAGCCAAGGAACTCAGGCTAAAAATCGAATACAATTGGATACACCAGATGAAAACCCAGGCACCACAAGGCCTCAATACTATGGACAGTAGATACGGATGATGGGGTACCCAATGCCACATCCAAAAAATGCTTTTCGCCTTACGAATTGAACCTTCCACATCCCCACCAGGAATGCGGAGAAAGTCTGGGAGGCAAAAAGTTTTTGACCAATAGTTACCACTTCTTAACCACATCACCATGAGGCGACTGAAATGTGATGGCTTCTACTTTGATTTTTTTCCACATTAAACTACCTTTAACCAAGCAAATCAATGAATTGATTCTTTACACAGAGGGAACAGTTCACGCGATCAGCCAAAAATAGCCTGATGAGATTGTACGCAATTGAAACTGCTGGTATGCTCCAGGACAAAAAGAACCATAATCTGAAGAAATAACTAGCACCCACTGACAGCAGACCGTCTGAACCACAGGGGGCAGCACCACAATTTGGCCCATTCTCCAACAGAAGGGTTCTTTTAGTTTGCTGAAGATGGCGCCACTGTGTACACAACACACACTGGTCCCCCACCACAGAGAACCAAAGACATCTAAACCAACTACAAGCATTGGCCTACATCAGTTCCCGCCGCCCTTTGTCTCAGCCTGCACCAATTAGGGACATCAAAGACAATCATGTGATTGACTACAACCAGTGGGTGCCTTGCTTTGAAGGTGACCGGAATAAATTAACTCAAACGCCGCCCGCCGGCCGATAGGGCGCCGTCACATACCAGCAGTCGCTCAAGCCGATCACTCGTCTTCACACTAACACACTCAACATTCTTCAACATTCCAGTTGCTGTTATATGTTTGATAATACTCTGTATTACATTATGTTTTATTACTCTTCGACTACAATTCTCATACTACAATCGTATAGAAATTTACCAATGTATAATAAATCTTATACACCATGTCTGATTCCGTGTTGTCATTATCTCCAATGCGAGCAGGAATTTATGTAAATCTCCCCTGTATATCCCACGCAAAAGGTACAGAATCTTTTCTGAGATTTACCAAATATGTTTTAAAAAGGAGATAACGATTTGATGAAAATGACATTTGACCAAATTTAAGTACGGCGTCAAATTTAAGAATACGAGATTATTTTAAAGAGATAGATATTAAGGATGACGTATTGTAACCTGGAAGAGAATGCTCCCAGTGCACTCTGATGCACGCTGATGTTTAAGGCCCTGCACCCACCAACGCCGATCCTGGTGCCGACAGGCCTTACGATTGACTTCACGATTGGAATCCAAAGTTTGATCCATTGGTCGTTGTGTTAGGTGTTTCTGATCGTAGGGTATTGGGAGGTCTATCGTGATGCACCGGCGTAGGTGGGGGCAGGGCTCAACAACGCGGCATTTGTGCTATGAATTATCAACTTAACACAATTATCATGCTATGTACATAAGGACTAAATGGTCATTGTGTATGGAGTTGATTACATTATAAAGATAACAAGTACTATACATACCTTATATATTAGTATTGTTCTTTTCTATGTCTCAGGGATGCTCATAAACATAAGCATGGACATTCTTTGAACATCATTAAGCAATCAAATCAAATAACCTGTCTTTCCTTTTATATTCTACAGTATATATTCTCCTTCTGAGGCAGCTATGGCATTAGCTTTCCATGGCACGTCGGAAGAGTTTGTGATTACAGAGAGGGATGCAGAAGTCACCATTGCCAGTCAGGAAAGCTTTGTGGAAGGAAACCTGAAATTCCAGCTCGTCGCCGAAGTTGTGAGCTCCAAGAACACATTGCGGGTGAGCCAGATTATTGACCCTCTTCACGAAAACAGTACATATACTGTTGCACCTCCTTTTATGAATTATGCCACCGTTGAATACTGCATAAATAACGTTTACTTTTCAAAGTCTTTAGTATCGTTTCAGAATATTTGAGTAATATCATTCATATATACACACTTCTAGCTTTAATTCATTGGATTCAGTGGCTCTTTGAATATGTATGCATAAGTTTAAATTCACCACTACTGCTGATCTAGCTGGTAAATGATGCAAGTACTAGTTGGCTAGCTAAATGAAATGATTTATTGTTGCAAAGATATCATGTATCATATGTAAATGTTATAGCATATATGTATATATGCCGTAACGGTAATTCAAAACGACTGATTCTAGTACCGGGTACACAAGCGTGGAGGTCTTTTATTGCTGGCTTGTTAATTAATACAACTATCAAATATGATACAAATATCGGATCATATATGGAAAAGGTTTTCTGATTCTCAGACACCTGAAGCATGATAAGCTGGTTCCAGGGAGTTTGAGGAATGATGGAAAGTGCCTCATGCCTCAGGCTCAGCCTTAGCTCCTGCATCAGGATCTGCTTCAACTTCTCTGATTTGCGCGCGGGCTCCGTTATGGCAGCAGCAGCCTGCGCCACGCTCATCATTGGTCGGCTTTCACAACGCTTCCCCCTACCACTGACCCTAAGTCACCAGGCTCTGTGGGAAGTTCCCGGCCCTGTGATCATGATCACATGCCTGGTGACTTTAGTACCACTGGGATGAGTTACGCTCCGTGGCGGAACTGGTGCCCACATCAGTTCCCTTTAGCTTTAGACAGAGCTGCTCCCGCTCCAGCAGCGAGCCTGTAACCAGGATGAGTTGCGATTCACAAGTCTGGTGATTTAGGGTGCCCCAAGGCCCACGGCACAAGATAAGATCTCACATTCTCTAAGTCGTATATTCTGTACTCTTACTACGCTCTATTAGCATAGAAAGACTTAATAGATATATCTAATAAATTATAGATTGTTCTTCTAGGGTTAGAATATCCACCAAATTATATCAACATGGCTTCAGATCTTTACAAGGTGATCCGCAATGGTTCCCAGGCACTCCCATCCGGCAGGGGAGTCTTCCATTGTGGTATATTCTATCCTCCGTCAGGCCTCCGTACCAACGGGAAACGCACCGAATATCTGACATTATATGTTGATGGTGCCACTAACTGCGCATCGTTACCAAATAGTCGGTGAGGGTTAAGTATATTCCTGTTTCGCTTACATTTACAGGCCCAGAAAGGTTTAATGGTCATACTTAAATATTGAACTCCACCAACGAAATCAAGTTGTTTTGACTTTGACCAATGCAGTCGTTGGTTTGCTTAATTGCATAATTTTCGCCAAATTAATCATTGACTATTTAGAATGCCAGCTGTTTCCATTCACCGATTTTGCGTTGGTGCATTAAACCAATCCATCGGTGATTCCTGAATGCAGATCAATGGCGAACGATCGGCCAATGAAAGGAGGGTTTCGGTCTCTGACCCGGCGGTCGTTGAAGGAAGTTAGTGGAAATGGGGTTGTTATGGTTTTCTTGCGTTTAGCCAGCCCAAGGTTGGTTGGTCGAAGGTAGTCGTTATGATATCAACTAGAAAAGCATGGTAAAATGCAAAGGGTAGATCGGGTATATGAGTGCCATACTTTTAAATGGGATGTTTGACATGGTCATACATCACATACCCTTCCCTGTAATATAAAAGTTTGTTAAGTGTGAAGCGAGTAGCAGTAAAGCCATAAAGTATAAATGCGTATAAGCAGTACACCCACTGCCACTGAATCGATACTATAGATCTCCCGATACAGTTAGAAATACCCAACACTATGGCCAGTGAATCAATTTCTTATTCTGATCGGGAAGTTACTCATAAGGCCTATACCGGCGTCCATCGAGAGCGCAGTGGGTACACGGTTTTGAAGTCTCTAACGTAGCTTGGTCACTGTATTGAACATTGCTTCATCAACATGAGAAGGATCCATTGCGCTGGTGAGATGTAACAATTGAATGAGAGCAATGTAGAGTATCTATACGCCACATTGCATTTCTAACTCACCCCACTGATTCCATTTTACAGCAATAGAAAGTTGCCGTTGCATAAACGCACCAGAATCCAATGGTACAAATTATCGCAAAACATTCGTTTTTCTTTGTTTTCTAGTCTTACAGATTCACATGTAAGGTATCCCTCTATGACGTTATCAACTACAACGGCCCGATACAGGGAGCGCTCTACGCGGTAGCAAACGACAGCACCAACGAAGCTCTCTTTGATCGCCTCCGATTGCCTATACGAGGAATCTATTTCTTGCGGGTTGAAGTGAAGTCCTCGCCGGCCCGTCATGTCGCCTTCACGGTCAGCCAGCATGTAGAGGTCGTCCCTTTGAATTGGAACTCCCCACGCGCAGAAACCAAAACAAACATTAAACTGAGATTCTGCGGTGTAGATGTCAATAGCATCGTTCACAGCAGTAACGTGATGTACGCGCAAGCAGCAGTCAAGAATGTCGTCTATGGAACAGTACCAGAATCGGTCAATGCGTTCTTTGTCATGGACCCAGAGTTTAAGGAAGGTAAGTACTCATTAAGTATTCAATTATAACCATCGGATATGGTAGAGCAATGAAGCAAGATCGTTGGGGCAATGTGAATACAAAACAACTGTGATCATAGTCACATCATCTAGTATGTATTATTGGTAATATATGTTCTATATATGAGTGATCGATGTTATTGATCCTATTGTACTGCAATCTTGTTAAGTGCGACAGGTCTAACGGCGAAAATATTCCATGTCTCCTTTGCCATAGGTGATGCTGGTTGTATGTTGGTGATGTTCAGTGTGGTAGGACGGAGCAAGGATGTGGCCACCGTCATCGACCGGACCGTACAAGTGGTTCATTACGATGGGTTCGCTTTGGTCTACTTTGGTAGAACTTTGACTGCCGATCCTATGATATGGGTTAACGGCATCCTTCGGGTGGTAAGTGTTATCATACAGCTCATGACACAATAATGGAGTCCGTGAGCGAAATGTGGCCTTTAAGGCAATGTAATACTCCTTGTAATGACGTTGCTTGAATACAGAGACCCTCGATAACATAGTTACAGACATATGCAAATAGTGGAATTATAGAGGTAATAACAGGTAGGAAACTTGTACATTATTCAAGTAGAAAGCAATAGGACCCTCTTGTCTGGATTGGACATAATGTTTTCCGCCAGTCTTGATTTACCTATTCTATATCCTACTTGCAGGGATCCAGGAATTCCGGTCTCTCACCAGGTGCCATTGCAGCCATCGTTATTGTCAGTCTGGTGCTACTTGGTATCATAGTGGCAGTTGTCGTGATCTACTTCATGAAACAAAATCCAAAGAAAAAGATTGGTGAGTGCATTTTTAACCGTTTAGACTGAAAATGCACAACATGCTGTCAGATCGTAGCATTTAGATTTTTGAGATATATTACATTGCCCTCTTGCCAAGACTATTATCCACTGATCTTTTGGGAATACTTGTAAGGTATATTAGCCAATGGAAACTATGAACTCCTGAAGTCCATCATCCAAAAAATCTCTAAAAATATGTTGATCTAAATACGTTACCCACATATCTCATTAGTACCATAGCGTTAGCGCAGTTAATATTTCAGTAATCAATAAAAGCTGCGGAATACACTGAAAAAGCAGATAAGCTAAGTGGTAACCGAAATTTGATGAATGGCTGTTGGTCCTTACGACACCAAAACCTGCCATAAGTTTGTTCTACACCGACATTTTGGGGTTTTATCTGACTATGCAATTGTACTGTGTAAACACATGGAGGTTTTAAAGTTATTCAAAGTATTTTCTATTAAAAGCTATGAGTCCGTAGATTATTGAAATGACAACATTTCCATATAGATCCATATAGAAAATACTAGTTTCGATATATCGACCAATTAGCAATGGTAGTTAACATGATAAAACATCATAAGAAGATGGAATGATGTCGAAGTTTGCATTATTGAGATGGCATTCTTACATGAATTATAAAAAGTCCATCCTAGTTTAATATTGTAATTATGTCAATCTTAACGACACGAGGCTGTGTGTGGTGGCTCAGGACTCCCTGAGAGGTTCGGAGTCCTGAGCCACCACATACAGACCCGTAACGTCAAGATCGACATAATTGCCTAGTTTAATATGGTGATAACAAATGGAGTTTTACGAATACTGTGAGTCTCTGAATGAAATGCTCAAATATACGTTGACTAAGTTAATCTCTTATAGGTGTCGAATCAGAAAGCGGAAGCCGACGGATATTGGTGGAGAGTGGACCAACAGCACAGAGCTGCTCAGAAGACAAGAGCGCGGAGAAAGATTTAGACATTGAACAACCTGACCAAGACGGCCCCCGCCCACCAGCATCGCCATCTGTTGTCTGGCAGGATACGGAGAAGTCAGAATAAAGTATAATTCTCCAACATCAAGGATCCTATTAAAATATAATGGAGAATATTAGATTCGTATTAACTAGGATAAAGCATGGTCCATTGCTTCTGTTCCAGAAGAACTGGCCAGTCAATATGGAAAATTTAGTTACCATGGGAATCTTCAATCTTGACTTTACAACTATACTTCATTCGAGTATTGAGAGAAAGCAGACATAAATTCCATATAAGTATTGAATTCAGAATATATACAACAGGCCTCCTCCAAAAGAAAGTAATCTTATAAAAATAAATGTTTCAGGTCGGGAATGTAAATAGTTTGGGACATTAAGGGGTGCAGCTCGGCTCTGATCCAGACAGTGTATAAAAGCCTTCAATGACCCTTGGACAGATATAGACGGATACACTACATATAGAAAAATAAGTCGGATGTAGTGTTTCAAATGTAATCGACAACTGTAAGTAATCCATCCTACAAACATGACTTTTATAGTGGTGTTAGAAACTTCACATTGATGTGTGTTTTAGTCTGTATTGAATCGAAGCACACAGCATGCACTTTGACGAGGGTACTGTGTATCAAAAAGGTTCCTACTGGGATTGCGAGTCTGATTTGTCAACATAAGTTGATGCGAAATGCAGTTTAGCAACATAGATATAACTGTGCTCACAGATGCACCTAAATCACCTTTATCTTCCTCTGAATTTACAACATGTATACATTCAAATACCTTTGGGTAGCACAAATATTTAAAATGACAAAGCATGGGTGAAAATATCAGACTGCGTCCCATTTATCACGTTTGTATTCTGCATGTGATGTTGTTGCAAGGTTTCCGTGGAAAATGAATATGACTAGTTGATAAATGGTCATTCATTTAGAATTACCTAATCTGACATGATGGGCATTAGTTAAGTACTGAGCTTATAGTTGTCTTGCAAGATCTAGCACTGGTAAGAACAGGTCATACAAAGTAATTTGAAATATAAGGCGGTCTCCCGATAATAGATCACTGCTCCGCCCAGTAATTTGTAGTAAGGTATCGTTATTGGACTGTGATACAGGGGACCATATTGGACTGTGATTGATATTATTAATCTTGAGGAACACACCCCTGGTTGCAGGAAATGTGAATTCGGGATCAGGGAAGATGGCATTCGTTCAAAGAATCTCAAGATCTGTTTAAATGCCAACTATCATAATTCTAATAGAAGTTTCTTGTTTGAATAGATGTTTGTTTTTGTGTGGTGTGCCAGCTTGTGTATTAAATACATTACTCTAAAACATTCAAATAGCTTTCAAAATAATTTACTAACTATAGAGCAATCTGAAAAGGAGTTATAAGTTTTGGACTACGATATCATTATAGTCCGCTTTTTGTGCAGTATTAGTTTGTATCAAAGATCGCTCGAAAGGTAATTACGCAGATATAGAGGCAGACATGTTGCAACGCATGACGGTTTTCATTCTTTGGAAAATCAAGGACACGCGTCTAGCAAGAATCAGTATTTGTGCGGGTTTAACTTCTTCAATGTAAAAATCACTCATTACGTCTTTGCAGATTCACATCCTATAACCCTTTAACTGTAGCATGATGCCTTCAGGCTTTCCCATGGCTGCTGCAGCATGATGTTTGCAGGCAACTAAGGCCCGGTGTCCACATGCTACGATAGAAATTTAGACATACCGATATGGGTCCGATACAAAAAGTAAGAATCGTAGACTAATCGGGAAGGTCTATATCGTAGACAAATGTCTAGACAAGCGACTTTACCACGCATCATATTGGTTTCTCCTGTAAAACAACGCTGATCATGGTCCCGATATGCCCACGATACAAACAGGACACAAGTGCATATCTTGACGTGTTATTTTTATTTTTGAATATACGGTACACTATAAATCAGGAATTACTGCATCAGTCATGTCTACCAGTACACATAGAACAGCAATATATATTTTTTCAGGCACTAAATATGCCCTGTTCCAAGTCAAACTAAAATAAGTATTGCTTTTGGGCATTTAAACCTAATCGGAAATCACCGAATTTGCGGGGCATACAGGCATATGTATTTCCTATCGAATTCCAAAATCTCATAATTTTCTGATGAGTATCTTACACGTAAGAATACCCTGCGATGCTGCCGATTACCCACCACCAGCGCCAATTCTGGTCCCGATAGGCATTACGGTTGACATCCCGGCTTGAATCCCGGGGCGTAAATCATGATTAAATGTCGTAGAGACCCTAAATTACGGGTCTTTCATCAGGACCAAATCGTAGACCCCAATTTTTATTGGTGCCTAATCGTAGAGAGTTTAATGACTGCCTCGATGAGAGGTGACCTTCCAACGCGATTTTCTCTTTTTTTATTGCATCGTAGGCCATATCGAAGTGTATCGGCAGCTCAGTGGACGCCGGCCCTTAGAGGTATCACTGAACCAAAATTTAATAGATAGAGAAATGAATATTTGAATTGTTAAAACCGTTGAGAAAGCACAGGGGCATACGGGACTCTTAAGTCCAGCAAATATCATCAGCTACCCTAGTAAAGTACTCAAATCATGTGATAAATCACCTGGCATTGTTGGTTTGGACATAAAAAGCCTGTGGTAGGAGGGTTGTTACTGCAGCCACTGCCTGCCATGTGATGATGTGCAGCGGGAAAGGGGGCTGGAGGGAAAGGGTTGATCATTGTGTGCCCGTTTGTAAACAGGGATTGTTTCAGTTTATATCCACATAGATTTTAGTAGACTTTGCAAATACCTTGTCTCATAATAAAGTGACTCAATCAAAATGATCTGTGATTCTCTTCGATGTGTGGTTTCATTGTTTAAGAAAAGATGTCTCTTTCTAGGCATAGACCATGTACAATATTATCTAGACTTTACAGACAGATACCTTAAAGGAGTCTGACATCATATCAAGAATAAAGATTGGAGAGGAGAAAATAGTACACCCACTGAGATAGTCAAGGTTATATGTGTAGCATTTATTACAGAACTGCCGTTTCGACTATTACATAAAGTCATTATCACGGTTAATATTCAATATTAAACTCAATTCTAATTCTGGTCGATTAGTTGTCTCTCACGAGCAGAAAAAGTACAACTGAGCTTCGCAACAAATAGGGTAATTCGACGATAGCTACCCGATAGACTTATCATAACAGATTGAATTATATAAAGTAGAGCAACACTCTGCTGATTTGCACTCTCCCCATAGTCACATAAACCTATCTCTTATTTATAATTTACAGATTGGTATGTTTTAACTTGTTGGTGAGCGGCGTGGGTGAGCAGAGACGTGCACGAGGAAAATGTGAGACAGGGAAAGTCCGTATTCAGAAATTAGTGTAGGTTACATATTGACGAGGCATGTGATCATCTGCTTGCTACCAAGGAAAAAACAGATGGATAGAAGAGGTGTAAATAGAGGATTTATTGGGTAGATATGGATGAAATCCGTTAGGTATGAGGGTGGCCCGATTATAGAATCAAGGCAGTTAGTTAGAATATGTCTACAGCAATCCTTTACATTAAAAGGTCAGGGTATTTTAGAAATATCTGCAAAGTAATCGACTTTTATATGAGAAGTAGAACGAATGGTTGCCATGGCAAGCAAATAAACATAAGATCCCTTCGCTCATAGAAGAAAAATGATGCTTGCATGTGAAAAATTATTTCAGTTTCAGATGTCAAATAGCTGTCAGGAGACTTAGGTGGCGTTTCCACCTGCCAACGAAAAAGCCACCGATTATATGTTTGGTCGTTCTGCTTAAGGTACACATCATCGGTGTGCATAATCAGTGGGGTCAAAATAAATTTTCAATGACATTATTGTATTCACAGGCCGACTTTTGTTGGAAAGAAAAGCTATTGACCACTTCTGTTTCCACCTGACGATTGTTATCCCTAGGCCTATTAAGGGGATGTTCCATTTGGGCTGTCCACTGGTGTAAGATTGCAACAAGTGTGACTTTGACACCTAGCATGTTTACTCAAATGGATTATTAGAAGGTAGGTGTGTTTTATGGATGAATAAGGTTGTGTATCATGATTATTTCGGAAAAAAAATAGGATTCTAGGTGTAATCATGCAATATTACAGTCTATAGAGCTGGAACTGTGGAACAAGTCCAGAGTTGCACGATCGGATAAGGTCAGAGATTTCTAACTGAAGATGGGTGAAACAGCCTGGCATTTTAAATTCCAATCAATTAATTTGGCAAAAGTTATGCAATAAGGCTTCCACCGGCGGATTGGGTGAACGATCATCCTCAGGAGGACACGTCATCCTATCTTTGCTTTCACCAATTAGTAATCCAATCTTCTCCAATTCTTTAATTTCCCTGGTCCTCAATACTTGTATTGATAGTATCGACATATTTGGAAAATCGATACGATTTAAACTGGAGTTGTCGGAAGATAGGAACGCCTGTTCCTAGACAATCACTCCAGTATAAATAAAAACTTTAAAAAAAATAAAAATGTAATGGCCTTCAGAATCTTTCTTGTTCCGTATCTGTGTGTCGTACATGTTTATTAACCTGTTCTTCGTATAAGACTTTGTTGAGAAGAGAGCAGCTGTCTTCCCTTTGTTACAGTCATTGCTAATATTTCCAGTTTCTCCATTGAACATCATCGTTCTTAAACTATACCATATCCATATTCTGGTAAGACTGTCTTATGAGTCCTGCACCTGATGGACGATTTAAGATAGCCCTAATGTGCTAGTGCTAGACCTGTCTGTATACAATCGAATAGACTAAGCGAAATATTATGGAGCATTGTGAGTTTTATGTTTGTATATTTTCTATATCAATTTCGATAATTAAATTCAAAAGAACACGCAAGTCTGTTTATTGTAAGAGCCTTTTATATGCAATAGAGATTTGATCCATATAATGAAACTCAAGGGTCATCCAAGTGCAGGGTTATTGATTAGGACCACGCATAAAGAGCTATATCATTGACAAAATGTGTTCGTAACTTTCATAATGTGAAAGTATATGAATAAATAAGGCCTACTTCAGAATCCACACACAAATATGACTGGTAACCTTACAGGACCACTAATAATCAATCCACTCGGTTCTGCATGGGCGATATTTAGCAAAACATAATGAATAACGTCAATCATTGACATCAATATTTCATATGTATGTCGCATCTGAGAGCAAGAACGTCAGGGAAGAGGCATTTCTTTCCTGATTCATGTATCAACAGGAACGGATGCATGGACCTCCAGGATGCAGTTAGAAGCTAAAAGGAGACTCTTTACTTATATAGTTATCTGTAAGTATATTGTCCAAGTATAACTTGAATGCCTCATCCGCTGATACATATATAGCCATTGTATAGGTGTTCAATACTAATGAAATAGTGCATCTTGCATCTTGAAAGGTTGTCACGTGACATTCTTCTCGACACTTCTGCGCTATCTAGCGAAAGGAAGAATATGTGAACGCAGGCTGGGTATTCATTTGGGTATTGTGGGTAGTGACTATGTAAGGTGTGTACTATTGATGTTAAGTGTATGGCCTGGGACCGCAAGGGTTCCCTGTTCATCCTTGTATTTCATGATTTTACTTAGTGTGGCGCTACCACAGGACAAAGTTATGCGTTTATCAATATTTACGCCATGGCATAGACACTAGTAAATGTGTTGTTTACTAATGTCTTATTATACATGGTGTTGGTTGTTATACTTGAACTGCATTACATTTCTTGATTGGAAGAACTACAATTATGCTCTGGGGAATTGTTAGTCTGTTCACAGACCGCGCTGCCTTAGGCTTACAGTCCGTAAGGGTCTAACAGAGCAAGGCACCCGTTTGCCTGTTCCCTCTGCCTGGTGGGAGAAAGGAATTTCGTGATTGGCTGTTCTAATTTTAGCGCCATCTCAAGCCACTAGTTACTGGCAAATCAGTCAGGCAGCATAGCACCAGCGGAGGCAGGAATTCCTGACTGAAAATGGCAGCGCATAACAGTCTCAGTTTGAGCCTGTGTGCCTTGGCCTGGCGACAACAGACTGTACTTAAAGTCTAGGGAATTTTGATAATGACGTCACCACCATTGCCCGTTGCGCATGTAAATGAACACCCTAACCGCAGTCTCAGCTTTTCGACAAGCGGGCATTTAACAGAGGTTACCCTTGGAGAGCAGCCGGGCTCACACTGCCACGCTTGAGCAACCTACAGGAAACTTTCTGGAAGAATAAACCGGAGCGGTGCAGTGTAGCATTGTCTTAGTAACGGCGACTGGGGGTGGCGGATCCCGTGTCGCCCACTGCCGCGTGCTTTTTTTGTTATTGATTGTTTTTGCATATTTCAGCTATTTAAACAGTATAACGTGAGCGCCCCACATTAGATAGCTCGAAATTTGGCAATTACGCACTTCAAGTTGTTACGGGCAGGTCGTAGCCTGCCTCTGAAGTTACGAATGGGAGAGAACCACCATTTTGTTTTGTTTTTGACACTGCTTTCGTGCAATGCCGCAAGAAATTTTGTGAGTGAGACGAAAGTAGGTCACAGCAGGCAACAACATTTTTACATTATAAAGCCTATTGCAGTCACTACCGCCCGTTGTCATGGCGGGCCAAAACATAATTTATACTATACCTGTAGTAGCGGGTAGTATTTCATAGACGTTCGCTCATAGGTGTATAGTAATAGTCCCAATGAATACTGCTAGAGGCCGGGTATATAGGCCTATTGTGAACATTTTGATCTTTGCATCACGTGATATGACACGTGATACTAATACTATTTTCTATTTCACCTATAAATATCAAATATGATGCTATATCTACTTTCTACGAAGGTCTCATGTTTATTGAGCCATTACTTCTCTAATTTCATTTTTAAAAAACGAATATTTTGTAAATGCTGCCTCAAGGCATTACGCGATCATCCCCGAATGATGCCTTGAGGCATCACACAGCCAGCGGAAATGGGTTAGGCGGACACCTGATGAAAAGGATTCGCATCATCAAGGACAAGTGGCAAGGTGGCCCTAGGAGAAACAAGAGGTCTAGCATGCTCAGAGCATCTCTACAAGTTCCCCACACCCACACTAGAATTTGACCTCGACTGTGAAAAGAATATATCGGATATATGCTGGTGGATTCGAAATATGTCCAAAAGAAAAGAAAGAGATGACTTGACACTGAAGTATCTAACAGGTCTAGACTGTATGATGATAAGTGCTATTTAATGACGATTCTTGTTAACATTCCTGGCCCTACTGACGCTTTTTGAACAGAACGTTTCTTTCCTCCATCCATATACTGTACAATGTCCCAACTAGTTCAAAATGAAGCTTCCTGAATACCATTTTCTCATCCAGTTAACTGCTTGATACCGCTGAGATGTAACGTCACAGTGACCTTTGAGGGTAGGACACGAGGTTTTTGGACGGAAATCACAATAGTCGACGAGCCCTCTGCACAAGCACTCTGCCAATCAGATGGGGGACATTTGTACATCCCCGAGGGAGTTCCCTCACCATTTCAAGACATTGTCACTGCCGCCGGACTAGATGAGTAAGATTCTTGTCTGGCTCCAATTTGTATCCTAATACATTCCCAGGTTGATCAAGAAGAAGGTTCATTTACACCCGTGCCTATTTTAATGGATAGTATCAAACTGCTGCTAATAATACAACAAGATGTAGGCTATAATAAATTAATACAATTATGATACCAAATGAAATTTGAAATCCTGATAACTCATCAGTTAGCATTTCTGAAGATGAAGAAGAAATAACACCCGAGAAGTCACATGGGAAAAACTGAATTAAAGGAACCAAAACACTGGAATCAAATAACTAATTGAAACAAAAAATATGCCCCTATAGTTTTCAAATATATTCAAAAAGATTCGAAACCCTTACCTAGACACTTTTATCTCACAGGAATTACGAATGGTGGCTTGGTATCACTGACGCTGACAGCGAGAATTCCTGGGAAACCATCTTTGGGAAACCTGCGCCATTTGTACCGGGCACAATAACTAGCAACTCTCCATCTGCTAACTGCGCGTATATATCTAGTGCCTCTGGATTCTCGGTTGTGGCTGATGCTTGTACATCTGTGGTCAATACGAGAATGGTTTTATGCCAAGGTAAGTGAAACATTGCAAGGATGGTAAACAGGTCTTCTAAAAGCCGATGTTACACGGAGTCCTATTGGGTCAGCCGTATCTGACGCTTTTCTGCTAATGCTCACCTATTTCTGACCGGTGTTGTTTAGTCGTGAGAGGTATGATAAAAGGAAGTGTTCCAGATCATTATGTTTACTGTTTTTTTTAAAACTAACCCTCCTTGTGGGAACTCCAGATATTTGTTTCAAGACATCTGGATCAGCAGACTCCAAGGACTGGTCTTAAACAAAAGCAGTCCTTATACAAGAAGAACCCTAGTATCATCGGCTGCATGCAGTATACAATCTGTATTCACAACAAGCGTATATAATTGCAATACACTTGTATGTGTGTAATATGTTAATTTGATTGTCGTTCATCAAATTGAAAAGACTTATGTAAAGGGATATTTAGATGTGACTAAACTTATATGATATTAATATTGATGGATCTTTAATGATTTAACAAATGCACTTTCTTCTGAGACCTGGCATTGTTATAATAACTACATTCTATACTGTTGTTTTCTGAACTGAATGAGACACATTTTATTGGGGTCATACCTTGCTTAAACTATCATGAAGGGATCACAACCGCATCAAAAGCATTGAGATATGTTACGATAGCAAATAAAAAAAAAAGAATCCTTCTAAATAAGGAAGTTGAGAGGAAATTCATGGAGGGCAGAAGAAATCTCGCTAATGCGAATATTATTTTTTGGTGGTTTGGAACTATCAGAACTTGAGGTAAGTTCATACATGAGTGCAACAAATTTTGTCAATTTTTTCAATTGTATATAATTGAGAATTGTAGTTTATTACTACGGGACTGCTTTTCCTCTTACTATCGTTTCCACATTTATGTAACTGACCCCAGCTTGTAAACCAACCGTTTCTCAGCTATTTCTAAGGTCTCGTTACAGAAACCCCGTATACGAGATTACACATATGACCTGCTGAATCCCGGACCTTGGATCGGCCTCACTCCACTGTGGGCTACGCTCGCGACAACTTACCACCCACCCACACCACACCTCAAGGCAAACTCATCGAATCCAGCATTAAATGTTGTATCGCTCCGAACAAAAATCATGTACACATTACCTGTAAAATATTACAGCTAGTCGATCAGACTTTTAAAAATATTTCACTCAAGATCATATTTTAATATTTATCAATCCAATTTTATATTACATTTTATCGTAAAAAATGAAATATAATATTTCAAAATGGCAGTCCCGTTTTTGTAATTAAACTCCGAGGCAAACTGAAATTCTATAATTATTTATTTATAACAAGTTTTTCCTTCTGAGGAATTATGCCTTGTGGCATGATTACCAAAGCCCTATCCATCTTCTTGATTGATCAAGAAGTTGTATAGGATCGGTGTGGGTGGGCAGGTTCAAATCCAATATCGAGCGTCTGCGAGGCTGGTTAGTTCATCCTGGTACTGCTGGTCAGGTAGGCGATGATCGTGGCATCTGCAAGAGGGGCTATGGATCGGTTCTCCTCTGTCTAATTACTAGCAAATTCCAATTTGCCTCAAAAACAGTCCGACGCAAACTGGAATTCTAAAAAAATATTTGTAACAAGTTTTTCATGATCATTCCATCTGAGGAATTATGCCTTATAGGGATTATAATTATAATATAATGCCATGCGAGGTTTGTCTGAGAGGGGGACAATGTCCCTCTTAGTGGAGAAGTCCTATACATATAGTCCTTAGGATGCAATCATGGCCGTGCTGCTTTTAGGTGGAATAGAGGGAAACTATGTTCCGGTGGGAATAAGTCAAGGTTACGAGGTAAGGGTTGGCAAAATTACAGCCCAAGGCATAGCCGCGGGCAGTAATTTTTCCAAGCTTCACGGAGTAACTTTGACTTATTTCCACTGGTACGTGGTTTCCCTATTCCTATATACCTTCAATTGTCGGCTAATATCGATAAAAACCGAACGTCTGAACGTCAACCTGGGCAGTAAACGTCAACCTGGGCAGTAACTTCAACCTGGGCAGTAAACAAAAGTTATTCCACCCCCAGCAGCGTTAAGTAATCATCGGTTGTTCGCTCATAGGTATATAGGAATACCGCTTTCACTGCCTACACCTTGTCACTTCCTCTATCAATACTTTTGCAACTTGCACTTGAAGAACCACTTCCACCTCCCCTAGAAAAAACGGCTGTCACTTCCACTGGCTAAACCACTGCCAGGCACATTTGCAAAACTACTGCCAATCCACTTATGGACTCTACTCCAATTGAATAACTGCTCCAAGTTGCTCCACTGGCAACACTGGTGTCACTTATACTAGTGACATTACATTCCATTCCATGTGATATCGATATATTTTGTTGCAGATTACCTTGTGGTTTAATATTTGCTTGACCTGGCGGCCAACGCGACTACTGAGCAAGTGACTCCCAACTAAAACCCCAAAAGGTTATCCCACTGTGAAGTAAACCCGCAAAAGTATTGAATCACGCCCAGGGAGAAAATAAATACACCACCTTGCGTAGTTCCCTCTTAAAAGAATCACCAACTCCTTTATGTGAAGGCCTATATGAGAAGAACGTTTTCACCGACTGGTTAAGATTGACCAAGAAAGCACGACAATTAGGTTCAGGAGAAGAAAAGTGTTTATATTGAGAGTCCTAACAGTGTTCCCTGCGGAACTATAACGATGGAGCAGATTCATCCATGATGGAGCAGATTCATCCATGATGGATCCCGCGCCTCTGCCGTCCCGTACGATTAGTAGATAGCCAACCAGCTTTTACTAGATTCCTCCAGCTTTAGTTAACTCCAGGCGGCAGCACAGTGTCCGGCATCCCCCTTTCCAGTACTACTCCATGGCAGTAGGAATCATAGTAGTGGTCCATCTGCAGTATTGTATTACCCTACTGTGATTAATCCATTCCAGAAAAAGCCAGGGTATGTGATGGAATCATCGTGATTAACGATCAGAAATACATTTACATTGTATGTATATATATAATGTAAATTTATATATTTTGTATGTTAATCCATATCAGAATATATTACCATGTACATATGTAATGTAAATTGATATATTTTGTATGTTAATACATATCAGAATATACTACCAACATAATGTATAATGTTGATAGCAGAGAGAAATAATTTCTGTTACTAGAGGAGAGTGTGTAAGGCCCAGGCCTACTTTACACCTAGAGCTGTAGCCTGCTGTGACCTTGCTATCGCACCTTTTGAGACCTGGGACCTGTTTCACTAGTTACGTGACATATCTAGATGGCGTCTAGAAGGTGTGTCCGGTTTCATAAGAACTAGACATGAGACTTTGTTCTGTCAGTTCTTGCTTATTCTGTTGGTGCCGCTATTCATGTATGTCTAACACTTTTGTCACGAAACTAGTGAAACAGGTCCATGGTGTGTAGATTTGTCTAATTCTTATGTTTGGGGTCTGTCTTTTCCTAAGAGCAGCTACTTGTGTTGTCACGAAACTAGACAACCCCAATGGCTGTATGGAGTCACAGACATGTCACGAAACTAGTGAAACAGGTCCTAGGTGCTTTAGGGCAGGCTGTCCTATGGACAGGGGCTGAGGCCAGTCTAACCATGTACCTGTGGTGGTGGATGCCTTGACAGAGACAAGAGGGTTTAGACATGGGTACTATGGAAAGTACTCCATGGGTGCGACAGATTCTTCGCACAGCATGAACATTTCATGATGTACGATGTCATGGATCCTTCGCACCTGCACACAAACCCGGCCATACTGGTGGAATTGTGGGTGGTGCAATTAACACAGCCGTTTTTGTCACCCTCTGCGGATGTTTATTACCTTTTATGGATTTGTAACAACTCTGTCTCTCTGATGGAGCCAGGGCTTAAGCTTCCACTGGAAATTTGAAATCTAGAATCATAAAAGAGCTTCAAAAATGAAAAATCTCAATACTAAAATCCCATAAACAGAGAATGTCAAATCAAATCTAATAAGTAAATGATGGATAGCTATATGAGCTTCACCCACAATCTATATAGCTCCCGACAAAAGGATTTATCTATGTATGGTAACCTCAAAATGGTTAGACGACCCTGTAGCGTATGTTTTACTATATGCCTATGAATCAGAGAATTTCTGTACACCTGACAGAGCTATATAACCAGCAGGTGGCGCTGTAGTTCTACTGATCTGTGTGAGCTATTCAGATTGACATCAATCACAAATGGATTTGAACTGCAAGCTCTCCCACTGAAAGCAAGCTGGATTTTACTGTGTGAAGCTCTCAGTTTCCGTGTCCTATGTTTAGTCGCCCTGTGAGTGCCATGTTTATAGATTATATTGAATATCTGGCATTGACATATGTGTGTTCACATATTTTTATATTTTTATTATCGGCCAAGATATTTTATGATTTTCATGATTTGAATTTACAGCTAGTGTTACGTTAGCGTTAGAGAGGGGGCCGCAATTTCTTTTTATGATACCATTAATTTTATAATAATATTCTCAATGATTTGAAAATGGGCTGGAACTAGGTTTTCATCTGCTTCTGAAACATGTTTCACTGGTGGCACTTTTTATATCATCACTGTGTTCATACCAGAGTTTTTGACTGCGGTATTGAGGTGACTTCTTTAAGAATTCAGTTTTTACAATATCTCCTTACTTCATTGTAAATACATTTTGACAACAGCGTCATACCTTTCCATTAACAAAGTATCTTGGGAGTCACAAATCTTATCCATTATTTCACTGGTTTGCCATAAATTGTTTATTTTCATATATATCGCAGTTAAGTCTTGTCTCCTCCGTTTTAACCTAGCAGTGTTGGTCAAATGACGAATTTTGCTAGACTGGAACAATTTATTCTGGAGGCTCTTGATAATTATGCGCTATTGTTCTTCAAAGTTCAATCTTGAATCTATTTTGATGCCAAAATATAGTTTTGTGTAAACATTACCCCAGATCCCCAATGAAACAAGATGGAGGCCGTAGTGGGCTTAATAAATTTTTTTTTAATTTTATAAGTCTTATTGATATGATTAAGAGTAATACAATGAATATCAATAATAAGAAAAATATTATAATTGACATATGTATGTGGTTGTCAATTGTTATAAGTTTATGACAACATAATGAAGATATTATGTAATATTACATAGTTATGATGAACATGTAATAATCAAATAATACGAATAGCCCTACGAGTGTAAGGAGTAGAAGAGAAAAAGGAGTGGGTGGGTGGGTAGAAAAGTACGTGTAGAGTGTAGGAGACCTGAGAAGCGTATGAGGCAGAGTACAGTGTTGACCTAGCGCACTTTGATGTTTAGTGCGGCCGATAGTGGAGAGGTGGCGCAGGGGTGTGCTAGTGTAGAGTGGTTTCACCAGGGGGGCAATGACCACCCCTGACCATAGGTCATGGGCAACCCATTATGAAGTGGTTGCATGTCAATATATATCTCTTAGTTTTTACTGGTGCATCATATCAACATACCTTTGTCTTTTGCGTATTCATTGTTAAAATATTACTATTATACCAGCCTCTGATTCCATCTAGATAAGTTGGAGACGATTCTTTAAAGAAATTTCCTTTTTTCCAGAGTAGTGTAAAACAATGTCATCAGCATGTATACGTCAAGTATTGGCAGTTCCATATTACACTACTGATATCATTTATAAAACCAATGGGGGCCTAACACGAACCCCTGAGGAGCCCCATTCTCTACTTCCTGCCAGTTAGAGACAAAATCCTTTGGCTTTATTCGATGCATGCAGCTACTCAAGATTTCTACAGGTTTTGGCAGACCCTCCCGTCGTTGCCAGGTGCTTACAAGATGGACTGGATGCTTTCTAACGATCAACTGGAAAAAAAAGTGCTGGTATTGCTCAGAAAGGAAAACAACTCACCGGTGTTCCCGATTTGTATGTAGGACTAGATAAGTTAGCAATTGTAGATAGCTACTTATATTTAGGAGCACATGTAGATAAGAATTTAAATTTTGAAAGGAACATAAACATAAACTAAATAGGAAGATTTACTTATTTCGTAAAGTTAGACACCTGATGACGACAAGCACAGCATGTAAGGTGTACAAAGAAACTTTTATGCCGGTCGCGGATTATGCTAATTCTATACACCAAGATGCACTAGCAAAAATCAGCTTTAAAGGATACAACGCATCCAAAATAGGGGTGTCTGGGGGGGGGGGGGGTCACATGGTGCACGCTGTCGAGGAACTACACAACAGAACATGAGGCGTGTTGCATAGAAAGAGGGGATTCTCAATAGACATGACCAGCAGGGGGGAGGGAGGGGGGTCTAATACAATTACCAGGGATAGGTCTAGATCCAAGACCAAAATGTTAAAAAACTGCCAAACAAACATGGGAAATGTCTCTGGAATCAATTATCAGATCAAATCAAAGTTACAGATGCTAAAATTGCCTTCAAATGATGACTCAGGAAACAATGATTACGATCGCACAAGTTCACAAGTACATGAGTGTAATATGGCGACTGTTTCAGACCGTCGGCGTATTGCCTGTTATAGATCTTCTCTTCTCTCTCTATCATCATTTTTATTTGTTTGTTGCTACGTATCTACCAGCTCTCTTAGGACTATAATATTAAATCGGATCCATGCTCCATCGTTAGACTAATATTAAAAACATTGTCAACTACCTTGACTGAGCTGTTATCATATCCTAATCCTCCATTCTGTAGTCTATAGATTTTTTATATTTGAATGTAAAATGTGGTAATGTTTTGTGTAAGATGTCATGTTATGTTCTCATGTACTCATATAGGCTGGTACAAGTTTACAAGCGCTACGCTTCTGAAACGAGAATTATGTCATTCCACACAGTGCTACCTGCGAGTAGCCTGAATGAAAAGTTACCTATATATCAAAATAAGGAGGGTGGTAGACCGCAACAGATATGTAGCGAAACCTATCCTGAATCAAGAAAAAAAGTATAATTTTGGCTATTCCATCTGGCATGGTAACGGATTCACGTTCTTAAATGTGCTTAAAGTATCATGATGCAGGCTATCGAAGGCCTTGTGTAAATCTATATAGATAGCGCCGGTCGACTCACTGGAATTGAGAACTGAAACTGAAAACTGAAACTAAAAATTCCTGTATCAAAACTGGATTGAAACATCCAAGTGAAAAGTTAGCGTCACAAAATCACGTACAACCGAAGCTCTAACGTGGTTCATCCCTGAGGCTTTAGAAGCCGATATTTCTTGTGTATACTTAAGTGAGACAGCCTTGGCAACAATTGGTGACCCATGGCCTTTGGTCAGGGGTGGTCATTGCCCCCCCTGGTGACGCACTTCACCACTCAGCGCACCCGTGCGCCACCTTTCGCTTTCTCTCTGCACCGCTAGTCGACCTCCGGAGCCAGCGCACTCAACTCTGCCTCACACTTCGCTCTGCACTCCCACCGTACAGACGTCCCCTTTTTTCTACTCTTCAGATCTCCCTCTACGTACCTCCGGTCTCCATATTCCCTGAATATCGGTGACTCTGTACAAAGGGAGACAATAGGTTCTGGGTTTAGAGTCATTTTGTACAATTATGATGGGACCAACTACGCGAAGTGTGACTGCCTCACGGGCAGAGGCAACGGGCTCACGGGCAGAGGAAACTACCGACTCGGAGATGATCGTCCGCCAGCCCAATGATGACCATGTGGACTCCGTGTCCCAACAGGGAACTAGTGTTCGTTCCTCGAGGATCATGGCCCTCGAGACGGGACTTGGGGACGTCAGGACGGACGTTTGCAAGATGTCTCAGAAAATGGATGGTGTACTCGACTCGAGACGACCGTGCCATGCGCCCCGAGGACAAGGATCACATGTTCCAGGCTCGCCCGTGGGCCGAGGTTCGGCGGTGGTTGAACTATGTTTTTGACCAGGTTGAAGCCGGCTGTATGTATTGGTGTGACTACGGCCGGATACAGGAGGAGCGGGTCCAGCTCGCCATGACAGCCCCCGCACCAACCCACCAGAAATCGGAGACCGGATGCTCATGTGGACGGGAAGCACCCTGCTGTGATTACAACACTGAGAGGGGGTGCCGCCACCATAACGGACACGAGGACAGGGGCATCCGGTGGCTGCACGTGTGTAGCTTCTGTGATTCGGTCGGCAGGCAGTGTGGGCACTCCATACACGCCTGTAACAGGAAGCTTACGTACGGGCATGGGTACGAGCACACTGCGCCTGCTCCTGCACCAACACCACGCCGGGTGCCCCACCCCGGATACCAACTTCAAAGTAGTGTTCGGCCGGCACCCCAGCAGCCCGGATATGCTCCACCAACACAGGCTTCAAAAAACGGCCAGGACGCACCCCGCGAGTAAGCGAGGCGTGAAACGAGGATACCCCGGCTCCAGGCGGCTCTGCCTTTGATGTGGCCGAGCCGCCGCCTGCACGTGACGTCACCAGTCACGTGGGTCCGTCAACACGTAGACGGGGGGACCAAAACAACAACAAAGGTGACACACCCCCGGCAGACCATCTCCTGCAGCGTGGCCAGTGTCCCCGGCGATACACTCGGGGTGGACAGTCTTAGTGTTACTGCGCCTACTAATGGCCTCAATGTTTCCACGGGAGCACAGTGTTAACTCGTTCGTCATCAAGAACTTGGTCTACGGACTGGAACGAGAACATGGGCTCCCCATGGTGGATGGATTCGTCAGGAAACTCGTCTCGGCGGGTAAAAGCTCCTTTATGTCCTCCATTGATGTATCGCGTGCATTTAAGAACTTCCGTTGTGATCTGCTTGATTGGCCTCTGCTATGTTTTATGTGGGAGGGCGGGCACTACTGTGATACGGCTATGCCGTTCGGTGCCTGCACCTCATCGTACCATATGCAGTGCATTGCGGATACCATCATTAAGATACTGGAGGCGAAGGGGATAATGGCCGCCATGTACCTGGACGATCTCATCATCCTGTCCAGGGACGAGACTACGGCCGGTCGTGACTTCGAGGCCGCACGCGCCCTCTTCACGGAGCTGGGCCTCCCCGAGGCACGTGACAAAGCCCAGACCCCCAGCCAGACGGTCACGTGGCTGGGCATTGACATCGACGCCCACAGTATGACACTCTCAATACCCGAGGCCAAGCTCGAGGACGTCCGGGGGCACGTCGCGGCTGTCTCCAAGAAAAGATCCCTCAACAAGAGACAGCTCCAATCGGTCCTCGGGAAGGTGCTGCATGTGGCGAATTGTATCGGCCCGGCCCAGGCATTCGTCTGCAAGCTTCTCGAGGCCCTACGGGGGATGATGGGATATTATATCAACATCAATTCTGACATGCGTCAGGACCTCGACTGGTTCCTGCGCTTCGCCGAGGGCTGGAACGGCCACGCCCTCATCCCACGGAGGACCCCCCACGAGGTACATCACAGTCGACACATGCCTCTCTGGGACGGGCAGGACCGACGGCCGATACTCATACTCTGATCAGGTATGTCCCGTCAACGACCCTGTGGAGTGCATCTCCGAGCTAGAGGCCGTGAATACCATATACGCCCTCAATACCTTCATAACCGATCGGGACCGGGGCACGAGGATCGAGGTCTACTGCGACAACATGGCGACTGTACAGGCCTGGATGATCCAGGCATGGATGGAGGTAGACCTTGTGTACACCCACGTCCCCGGGGCGCAGAATACGGTCGCGGACGCACTCAGCAGGGCACACCTATCCAATACTGATTATGATAAAGCTGCATCCTTCATGTCCATGCATAGACTGTATCCCGTGATACCATGTACGCATGCATCTTATGCCCCCGTCCTCCATCTCTTCTGCAGATCCCGTGCTTCTCTCACTCCAGGCGAGGGCATCTGTCCGCCAATCCGAGGTTCGTGCCCCCGGCACAGTCGCCAACCAGCGGTCAGCCATCGCCACCTACATCGCCTTCTGCAGGAGGATGGGGACGGACCCCGAGGCCCCGACCGTGAGTTTCGTGACGGCCTACCTAGAGTACGTCGCGGACCCACCCACTCGCCGGCGACCGTGGCCAACCATATACGGTCACACCTACGGCTGACGGGTGGGGAAGTGGCCCCCACAGAGGACTACCGGGTGAAGCGCGCCCTCGAGGCTATGAAGAAGAACAAACGGTACGTTCCCAACGTCAAGCCTCCAGTGCCAATGGATGTGTTTCAATGGATACTATCAGGACTCGGGGCCACGCCCCTACACCTCACGTTACGGGCAGCATTCCTGATAGTATACTATGCCGCCCTGAGGCAGAGCGAGGTTGCTCCGCCCTCGGCACGTGCATACGACCCGGATCGACACCTCTCACGTGGGGATGTGGTCACGTCCGATTCCCACATGACTGTCACGATAAAAGCCGGAAAAAATCTGCAGAAGGTGGGAGAAAAAAAAGTGATGACCCTCCAGCTGGCAGCGGACTCGAGGTTCTGCCCGGTGCACGCGGTCGACGAGATGATACGGGCAGTCCCTACGGTCTCCCCATGAGACCCGTTCCTGATGCTGCCGGACGGGAATACTCTAACCTCGCGTAATCTATCAAAGGAATGGGAGACTTTGCTCGCGGCCGCGGGTCAGCCCCCGAGGTCATTCACCCTCCATAGTCTCCGAAAAGCTGCCGCCACACAGGCATACCAGGCAGGTATGCCGGAACTTGACATTCAGCGGTATGGTGGTTGGAGATCGGACGCACATCGTTCTTACATCAAGAACTCTACCTCTGACAATGTCAATAAGTCTCTCATCCAGTCTCTTTCAAAACCTTAGTCTCCCATACTTTCTTATACTACCCACCCACCTCTCCCATTCTTTCTAATGGCATCTTGGCTATTATCTTACTATTATTACTTTATTACACACTTATATAATAACTCATAATAACTATACTTATTATGTCATATTCATTATAATTGACATCAAACATATATATATGTCAATTATCTATTGTCATTGTTATTATTAATATTCATGGTAATGATGTATTATCACTTATTCACATTAATAAGACCTTATAAAATTAATAATAATTTTATTAGCCCACTCCGGCTTTCTCTTCGTTCATCCAGGGATATGGGGTAATGAGGTCTGGCATTGCCGTGGTTCTCTAGGGATTATGCATTCCCGCAAAAACAGTGTCATTAATTCGGTTCTTTGCTCGTTCCGACCTCACCTTGGCAAAGATTGTGTTAAAAAAAAATTCTGTTTCATCTGGCTGCATGGGAATAATAGTATCAGTATCTTCTGTCCCGGACGTCGCGATAAAATTTGTTAGTGAATCAAACTTTGAAGTTCGCGGGCCGGAACATTATTTTTATCATACCCGTAGGCGGGCAATATTTCATAAATATTTGCACATAGTATATAGTAATATAAATTTGTAATATTTTCCAGTAGTTAGTAAAATGAAGATTATTTTGTTATTCACATTTTGGTATAGGTACAATTTCAGTTTGAGCCAAGCTTGTCGAAAATATATTATGGCATATATCCTGCTTTCCGAACTTTGTCGGTAAATGATCTAAATCGGCTAGGATAATTACCTACCACATATAAAACGTTAGAATTTTGTGATATCCGCTTGGAGTTGCTGCCGTACATAGAGACATAGTGAACCCGACTTGGGCTTGGAGATTGAAGGGCTACGAGAGTGAGATTCTCGTGCAGTACTAAACTGTAACCTGCTACTATATTTTTGTATTTCTATACTCAGACATACGTTTTCTCTTATGATTCATTCCGAGCCATGCAAAAATCAAAGTTTAGTATTGTAGTTTTCTGATTTACTTTTCTCGTGAGAAACCAATGATATCTCAACTTTCGCTGGTAGCCCTTTCCAAACTCCGCTGATTCCCTCCTTCCCCCCACCCCACCACCACCACACTAACTATTTGACGCCATTGGGACAACGGGCTCAGTGGACCAGTCAGCAAAGTTTTACCTGGTAATCCGAGCATCGGGAGTTCAAGCCCCGCCAATCTAACTTTTCAATTTTTCTATATTCTTTCCCCCTTGTCTCAGGGAGCTGTATGGTGCATACATGTTTATTTCTTTTAATTTTGTAATCACTTTCCTTTTCACATAAACTGGGACTAAAAGAAACACAGGTCAACGACGAAGTCGCTAGTTCAAATAGAAAATCCTGGTAGAACTCCATAAGTCACCTATCTCGGTCAGTTTCAGCAGTGTTATTAACGCGGTATTCTCCGAGAAGCCTGCACAACACACAGTCCCGCCCACCACCACCAGTCTAATTCTACTCCAGTGCTGCCACCTGTCCAGGGCCCGCCACACTCACCCAGCGCTATGCCCCCAGCCGGGGCCTGTTCGTCATGACAACACGCGGCTCCTTTCCACAGGTCCTCACTGCAATCACACACCTGTAGCAGGCGGCGTGGCGCACCCGTCAGCCAACAGAGGCGACGCACAGACAGACCAGCGCTCCAGCTTCCGTCCAGGCCCTTTTGCCAGCCGTGGAACTGCTGGCGCAGGCGCGACCCGGGAGCTGCTCTGACTGAGGCCCTCTCGCCGCGAGCAGTTGGCGAGCAGCTCCGAGCGGCGCTGATCACGTGATAGTATTGTGTTCACGTCGGGGAGGCGGATACTAGCCAGGCCCTCGGTGTGTCTGTGTGCCTTCTACTCACAGTCTCAAACCAAGTACCTTGTGTGTATACATGCATCGAGTGACTCGAGGTAAGTCATCAACTTTTAAATAAGCTATATAGCAATTGCATAGATTGTATTCTAGCTTGACGGATACAAATCGCATATGATTCAAAAACGAAAGAGAAGGTCCTTCAAATTATGAAACCATAGAGGGAGGGGGATATAGGGGCTAAGCTCCGCCAGTCTCCTTGTCATTAAAAGGAAAAGTGCGAAATAGACCAAGGATATACAGAGGCGAGAAACATGACGACGAGTGAGGAATGCATGTGGAATATAAAGATACGTAGTGTATTCGGTCAGATAGGCCTATCTCAGACAAGAGATCCGTGATAGGATAATGTTCTTTGGGACATGCTCTTCTCTCTTGGAATCTGTTCTCCTTTATCAGAATGAAAGATATGTCCTAAATGATAGTTAAATCTGTAAATAATCATTAATGGTCCTCTACGGGTTTCTAGTCAAGATCTGCAGTTTCTATTTAAAGATTTGCAAATGATATTAGGCCTAATTTCACACAACACCACAACAACCTTCTTTTATCATAGTAAACAGCTGATGGCTATTGCCCCTCGTGTTCAGTCTACCTACAAGGATCAAGTTGACCACTGGAACAAACACAAAGCTTAGCACAATGCCTGCTGATACACTGTCCAACAATGGAGAACAGGCTCCCCCATTCACCTCCTGTGAGAGCCCGTGAGTGGCAGGTCCCCTCATTTATCACACACTGCCAGTCTCCGCCCTCACTGCATCCGGCATCGATGCCTATCCCAGGAGAGTATTCTCACATAGCCATTATCTAAATGTTTCTGTTTTTGTCTTAAGATTTTCTCGTCGCATATTCATCTTACAAGAAGGTTTTTTTGATTGAATAACATGAGATTACGGAGGTGGTTTGGATAAAGAGTAATGGATATATAAAATACTGCATGCTGAACATGTTCAACGGGAGGCAGGACGTTCAATAAAGAGCACAAAGCCATTTCCAGTTGTTCAACCAGGTTCTTGGAAACCATATTTATCTGGATTATTCTTGGTTGATTATTTTGATGGGGAGGCGGAGTTCCGTGGTTCTATATCAATGTATTTCTTTTCTATAGTGCAACTTTTTATATTTGATTCATACCGGGTAGAGGTGACTGGATTATATCAATCTAGATAGATGAATGCTGGCCGAGGTCTATAAGGATGTGGACAATCACTAGCAATGGCCACCGTAGACGATTCGTTTTGAATCCTTTCAGAATTTGTGTTGATCCCTGTAATCACAACGGGTAGAAATTAGATATATTGGTTTCAACGCCTAGAATCAATTGAGTTCAGCTACTACAATATAATGTGAGGTAGATTGTAGAGGCTGCACACATGTACAACTACAGTGTAATGTTCAAGTGTATACTCAGTTCTGGTATACCTAAAAGCTCAGGTGCATGAAACATAGTATTATTAGCGTAGAATAAATGTAAAACTGAATTATTCATCCTCTCAAGCACACCTGTCACACGATTCTCACCCAAAATATAATCTGACCCGTGGGGAACTAGAGACGTTGTGTGTTAACTTAACCCGAGGCTCTTTTGATTCTCTTGTCAATCTGCTCGTAACAACCATCTTATAAAAGCTCACCTGTTGGGGTTCTCTGTGCAATCGTTGATGAGGTCTGTGGACATCCAGGATATGTGGCGGATACGAGTTATCGGCTCTGATATTTGTGACCCTGGCAGTTTCGGATGGGATTTTAATAAGTGGATGGCCCACTAGTGACTGAAGCTATTTTAAGGGGGTGTCGACCTACTATGATTCCTTCCGATTTGGGCATCAGGAGCGATTCGTAGATGTTCGTTATGAACAGTGACATCGTAGCAATGGATCAAGTTTTACCGTTGTGGTACTACGATACAAAAGGTCCATCGTAAGGTCTCTACGATCTTCAAACATGTTACAAAATCGTAGGGAATGGGTCTAAATCTTGAGCCTTTCGACTGAAAAATGTGTCTGAAATGGGAAATACTAGACAGATAATTCAGGAATTTCGGAATTACCCAGATAGCAGGTATGTAGATATATAACCCTAGAAATATATCATTATAGTCTATTATATTATATTAATATAGTACTATGGTCTAATGGCCACAGACTAATATAGTAGAGGAGCAAATGGCCTAAAAATGGGTAAAATTGACCCCCGAAAGTCTACTGGCTGAAACTTGCCATATTAGTCAATTATGACCTCAGGAATCTGAATCTGATACTCGTTTGTTCCAAAAAGTGTAGCATCATACTCGTTTCCATGGTAACAGAAGAAAAACAAAATTTAATACATACTGACACATAATACATACTTTTATAAGAAAAGGTGAATAAATGCATTTTTTCTGTCTGTAAAATTTATCATTCTTTGGCCAAAAGTGTACATTATGGAAATATGCCCTTTTCTGTTTTCTTGGAAGAATTGTTGCCATGGTAACATTCCAATTTGTGGGGGAACCCCCATTTTTGGTTTTCTCATGGTTATTAAAGTTGGATAAAAAGAATAATTTTATGAATGACAGGTACAAATTGATAAATTTAGCACACAGCATTGATAGGTACCACCATTTTTTGAAGTCATTCAATTGTTCCCATGGCAACCAAAACAAGGTTTTTCCTATGACCAAACCAGCCAGATAATGATACTCTAACTAGACATTTGTATGGCAAATCTGCATGACATGGCAACTAGTAGAAGAGTAAAGTCTCAAAAAGGCCATTAGAGAGTCTACTGCATGAAATGTACCATGTTGGTCAATCATTACATGGAGAATCTGATTCTGCCACTCTTTTGACCAAAAGAATGTAGCATCACTTTTGTTTCCATGGCAACCTTAATGCATAATAATCTTCTTAGAAACCACCAATTTCCTGCAAATATGAATAATAGATGTAAGAAATAGGAGCTAAACACCTACTCATGAGATTTCATTTTCATGATATATACACTTGGGACATAATGTGGAGTTGTTCTGTTCATTCCCTTAGAATTTGATTGCCATGGCAACCAGTTTAGCACAAAACACCCACTGCCGTAGCCAGCTCTGATTGTCATCAAAGCAAATTACTAGCTTTTTAGCCATTGATGATAGAGAACTAATGTAAGTATTTATCCTAGTACTTGGAGAGTCTACTGCATGAAACTCACCAAGTTGGTCAATCATAACATGGGGAATATGATTCTGCCACTATTTTGACCAAAAGAATGTAGCATCACTTTTGTTTCCATGACAACCTTAATGCATAATGATCTACTTAGAAACCACCAATTTCCTGCAAATATGAATAATAGGTGTAAGAATAGGAGCTAAACACCTACTCATGAGATTTCATTTTTATGATGTTTACATTTGGGACATAATGTGGAGTTGTTCTGTTCATTCCATTAGCATTTGATTGCCATGGCAACCAGTTTAGCACAAAAGACCCACTGCAGTAGCCAGCTCTGATTGTCATCAAAGCAAATTACTAGCTTTTTAGCCATTGATGATAGAGAACTAATGTAAGTATTTATCCTAGTACTTGGAGAGTCTACTGCATGAAACTCACCATGTTGGTCAATCATAACATGGGGAATATGATTCTGCCACTATTTTGACCAAAAGAATGTAGCATCACTTTTGTTTCCATGACAACCTTAATGCATAATGATCTACTTAGAAACCACCAATTTCCTGCAAATATGAATAATAGGTGTAAGAATAGGAGCTAAACATTAGCATTTGATTGCCATGGCAACCAGTTTAGCACAAAAGACCCACTGCAGTAGCCAGCTCTGATTGTCATCAAAGCAAATTACTAGCTTTTTTAGCAATTGATGATAGAGACTTAATGTAAGTATTTATCCTAGTACTTGGAGAGTCTACTGCATGAAATGTGCCATGTTGGTCAATCATTACATGGGGAATTTGATTCTTCCACTATTTTGACCAAAAGAATGTAGCATCATTTTCGTTTCCATGACAACCTAAATGCATGATAATCTACCTAGAAACCACCAATTTCTTACACATTTGAAGCGTAAGTCCCAGAAAAACAAGAAAACTCATAGGGTTTCAAACTCATTCATTGTTTTTATATGTTTACATTTCGGATGTAATGGGTAACTCTTGTTTCTATGTCTTTAGAATCTTGTTACCATGGTAACCAATGCAGGTAGAATGCAGGTAGAAAATAATCAGTGCAGTAACCCCCTTTGATTCTCATATAAACAAATTGCTATAAGTTCTTGGGGGCATGCCCAGAATACTCCAGGTTTCTTTCCTCTGGCTTCTCAAGACAAAGTTGGACACTTATCCTAGCTATTGTTACCAGGAAAACCCTGTTCCATACAGTATTTATACCTCCTGCTTGTATGTATCTGTCTCATTCTTGTGTCATGCTCTACCTGTTACTATTAACTATAGCTAACATATAAAAAGGTTTAGAAGGTTAATGTATGGATCAGATGCATGTCAGAATCTCAGACCATTGTGGGGCATGCCATGGAGGAAAAATGTGACACCACTTGGTTTCAATTCCTGGCTCACTCTTGCTGGTTTTCTCTCCCCATATTGTGAAGGTTATATGGCCTTCCTGTTGGTGCCCATAGTGCCCTTGAGCCCTGATACTTTCCCAGGATGTCACAATTTGAGTGTTGCACCTGCTACTCCTCAGGAAGTAAGGTAGAAAAGTCAACCAAAGGGGCCTTGCATCACTCATCCTGCCTAAGAGGGCCATAGAGGAAATATACTAGAGATCATATTAGAAAGAGAACACAGGGGATACCTGAATGTTTTGCTGCAAATGCTGCCTCCTTTTAATCCACTTCTCGATGCCTCTCCAAGAAAGGAATATTCTGTCTTGGAGCCTTTAAGACACTAGTGTGTCTGTCCTGAGAAATCTATGTTCCCCTCATAACTCTGAAAGGAGGGGCCTTATCATTATTGCCTCTCCTGTTAGTAGCTCCATATCTCCCTGTGCCCAATACAGGAGAAAATGGGAGGTAACTCTCTTGCTTGATAATGGTGCATTTCATATGTTATGGGGCTAGCATTGGGAGAAAACAGTCCAGGACTGGCCCCAGAAATTAGCAAAACACTAGATGAAGGTCATAATGGAGGGTAGAGTGGGTTTCAGTGACTTATATTGCTAGCATATGCCCTGATGGTCAGACTGAATAGTGGCGGATGTCGGTGGTTTAGACAGGTAGACTACAAAAGGTGGAATCAGCAGGAACCCTCTGGCTTCTCTGTCTAGTCAGGATATCATCAAATAAGTAAGGACATTTATAAGTATGCATATAGAAATTAAAGTAATGCAGTGTTTCCAACTGCCACTTCCGGCCCGCAATTCTGTCTTTTGGCACCACTGCTGACCTTTTGCCATTTTTAGGGTACATAATTGTCAGGTGGAAATGGGGATAACATGTTACAGATCACAATCTTTATCTCCACATTATGCAATATGGCACCAGCTGACAATTATTTGCCTCCCCGATAAATTGAAAGCAGTTATGTACATATAATTTGTGGCAAGCTTTTTACATTAACCATCTCTGCACAGTGTATCCATTGGAAGCACACATTCAGCTGCAATGTCAGGAGTGTTAATCATCAGGCTAGTAAACATGTATCAGCATCAGTATTTTCTCAGTTACTTTCAATACAAAGGTAGGAAAACCATCTGTCAGGTGGAAAGAGTTTGTTTTTGTTGATGATTATGATTAAATCTCAAGTGACACCACGCAATGACTGATTTTTAATGAATACATAATTGGTGATCATTTAGTCATCAGGTGGAAATGCATAAGTTGATCAAAATGAATAATAACATTAAGGATGACATGCTATACCATGTGATTGAGGAACAGAATGATTTTGACACATCCTGCCCCCAGCTGTGTACATTGACACTAATAGCCATTGATGAGAGAGTGGCTCTGCCATGGATTCCCATCAATAAAGGGTTAATAAGAGGACTTTGAAGTGCTGTGGGGGGGAATCACTGAGGACAAAAGCACTGAAATGGTGGCAGTGCCTCATTGCCCCATTGCTCCACTTTTTGTGGTATCGCTAGCTATAATTGGATCACAATTTTATTTTACGATTACTTTAACGATCTGACTAAAAAAGCGTTGCTCCCATGATATTGGATCGTATCCCTATATTCATGCAGTATTGCTAATTTGTATGATGCGATAGCTATACAACAATTCAGGGGCACATATTGAATGAGACAGGGGAAGATACATCCAGGGATGGCCTGGTGATACCTTGAGGCATCATTTACAAAATATTCGTTTTTGTGAATAAGATTGGAAATATTTTCTCAATCAACCTGAACAGGACAACTCCACATTATGTCCCAAATGTAAACATCATAAAAATGAAATCTCATGAGTAGGTGTTTAGCTCCTATTCTTACACCTATTATTCATATTTGCAGGAAATTGGTGGTTTCTAAGTAGATCATTATGCATTAAGGTTGTCATGGAAACAAAAGTGATGCTACATTCTTTTGGTCAAAATAGTGGAAGAATCAAATTCCCCATGTAATGATTGACCAACATGGCACATTTCATGCAGTAGACTCTCCAAGTACTAGGATAAATACTTACATTAAGTCTCTATCATCAATTGCTAAAAAAGCTAGTAATTTGCTTTGATGACAATCAGAGCTGGCTACTGCAGTGGGTCTTTTGTGCTAAACTGGTTGCCATGGCAATCAAATGCTAATGGAATGAACAGAACAACTCCACATTATGTCCCAAATGTAAACATCATAAAAATGAAATCTCATGAGTAGGTGTTTAGCTCCTATTCTTACACCTATTATTCATATTTGCAGGAAATTGGTGGTTTCTAAGTAGATCATTATGCATTAAGGTTGTCATGGAAACAAAAGTGATGCTACATTCTTTTGGTCAAAATAGTGGCAGAATCATATTCCCCATGTTATGATTGACCAACTTGGTGAGTTTCATGCAGTAGACTCTCCAAGTACTAGGATAAATACTTACATTAGTTCTCTATCATCAATGGCTAAAAAGCTAGTAATTTGCTTTGATGACAATCAGAGCTGGCTACGGCAGTGGGTGTTTTGTGCTAAACTGGTTGCCATGGCAATCAAATTCTAAGGGAATGAACAGAACAACTCCACATTATGTCCCAAGTGTATATATCATGAAAATGAAATCTCATGAGTAGGTGTTTAGCTCCTATTTCTTACATCTATTATTCATATTTGCAGGAAATTGGTGGTTTCTAAGAAGATTATTATGCATTAAGGTTGCCATGGAAACAAAAGTGATGCTACATTCTTTTGGTCAAAAGAGTGGCAGAATCAGATTCTCCATGTAATGATTGACCAACATGGTACATTTCATGCAGTAGACTCTCTAATGGCCTTTTTGAGACTTTACTCTTCTACTAGTTGCCATGTCATGCAGATTTGCCATACAAATGTCTAGTTAGAGTATCATTATCTGGCTGGTTTGGTCATAGGAAAAACCTTGTTTTGGTTGCCATGGGAACAATTGAATGACTTCAAAAAATGGTGGTACCTATCAATGCTGTGTGTTATTGCTAAATTTATCAATTTGTACCTGTCATTCATAAAATTATTCTTTTTATCCAACTTTAATAACCATGAGAAAACCAAAAATGGGGGTTCCCCCACAAATTGGAATGTTACCATGGCAACAATTCTTCCAAGAAAACAGAAAAGGGCATATTTCCATAATGTACACTTTTGGCCAAAGAATGATAAATTTTACAGACAGAAAAAATGCATTTATTCACCTTTTCTTATAAAAGTATGTATTATGTGTCAGTATGTATTAAATTTTGTTTTTCTTCTGTTACCATGGAAACGAGTATGATGCTACACTTTTTGGAACAAACGAGTATCAGATTCAGATTCCTGAGGTCATAATTGACTAATATGGCAAGTTTCAGCCAGTAGACTTTCGGGGGTCAATTTTACCCATTTTTAGGCCATTTGCTCCTCTACTAATAGTTTCACATTATAAGTATAGTGCGAAACTAATGATAATATGGATAATGTTTACACTTAAATTATCATTCATATTGATCAATGCAACATTTTCAGAATTATAGCGACCTTATATATAAGGGTCTGAAATCAAACATTTAGTAATTTTACTACGAACCGAGTTTTTGATTTTTGATGAAATATTATATGATGTTGTTATGAATCAATCATGAACATGTACTATTTGAAGAATTATAAAGGATTGCATTTACGCCACCGCAAGCCCTGTATAAATGCACTGGTAATCGTAAGGTGCATCGGCACCACGATCACCGTTTTTCTCGTAGTCTATCGGAGCTAGATCGGCGTGTATCGGCGTACATCGGCATTGGTAGGCAGGAAATGACAATTTTTTAATTCCTAACTACTACCAAGCCAACTTTCAATACACTCGGTAGAATGTTATAGTCCAATCACCTTGTCATATTTTGAAACTCTGAACTAGAACCAAAATATGGTAGATAGATAGTGAAAATACAGGGTGTGGCCCGAATTCAATTCAGACCATTACCATATTCTGCTTGATACGGATATTCTGCTCCTACAACTCTTAAAACGACAAGGAATGACTTTGACCTTACGTAGCTATTTCTAGATGACATGTGGGGGTACAAGATAAGGTAGTTCTTAACGTTTCGGAGGGCTTCGTTGTGGTGATATCCTCGTTCACTGGGTCGCCGCAACGTTGTCCATGCACGGGAAGTAATTTGTCATAAGGCTATCATAGTTTGCCATATCACCTAGTTATTGCCTGTGCCTGACAGTATCTGAACAGTGTACCATAAGAATCAAAATAGATAACCACTTCGCAAGGTTGCCAACACGATATGTTTTTATTATTCTACAATAAATCTAGGGGCATGTCGTATTACTACGTTCTTGTCCTGTAAATAACATGTTATTTGCATATAGCACAGACGTGACCATGTCAGATTATCTACATAAATGGCATCAATTTATGATATATCTAAGGTAGTTAGGCAGTAGCTAAGACATGATGTATGAACAGAACAAAATTGATGGTAGAGTCATTTTTAACAGTCATCATTTCTTGATGTGTGTGGATGGGAAACTTTACTCCATCTCCAGACCCTGCCGCCTATGAGCTATGGTCCATGAAGGTCTAATGGTAGGTTTACACCATCACCCAGACCGTCACGGCCATGAATTTTGGGCGAATCGTAAGTCGACTTGGTACTTTTATGGCATTTCTATGGTTTTTGTCTGCGCGGCCTGAAATATCCTGGCGTCGAGTTGAGGCTGTTGTATATCTCCGCAGTACTTCAACTTATGCTCGAAGCCCTACAGGTCGCCGGCATGTTCACATTGACCTAAACTTGGCATATAGCTCGGGATTATCAGTACTTAGGTGGACATAGACAATAATCGATGGTTTTGTGGATAGGCGGCCGTAAACCACGAGCGGTTGACGCGTAGTAATACACGAGCGCTAGGTTTGAATCCGTATACCACAGTTATGGTATCTGGCAGGTTTTATACAATGGGTCGTGGTTTACTGAGTCCCCATACATTTCCAATGGGGGCTTTGTATACCATGGATAATAAATGAACATCAAGCTAAAGTTGCCTAAAGTCAACGGGCCCCATTACCCCCTGGCACGCGCATTGCCTGAGACAAACTTGACACGCCTTAAGTCCCCAGGGTTCCAGACAGGAGTGGACTGAAGTCAACAGCCTCTGAGGTTTGGATCATTTCTCCAAACTAAAATATAGAAAATAAAGTATTGACCAAGTGGGTGCATTTGGAACTGATGTGAAGTCATGATATATATATATTTCATATATAATATTGTCCATATACACATTTGATTACTTCAAAATATTAACATTTAATAGATAAGATAAAGTCAGTGATTTACATACGCCCCTTCCTTTGTGGTTTGGCGCATTTCTCCAAAATAAAATATAGTAAATAATTAGAAGTATTGACCTTGTCCATTTATGATAACGTCAATTCACCATACAGTTGCGTTACAGATACTCTTGCCATCAAGAGTTACCCATACATAGGTCCTTATATTCCCGTTTTAAAAAATATAACTGTCCACAGGAGTAATTTGTCACAGAAACGATACCATCCATGGATTGTAAGCAGCTGCAAGTAGGTTTTAGATACCAAGGTAAGTGGTGTGGTGGATCATCGTCTAAATTACCAAATATTTTTTATTTTCCTCCAATTCTGACTTGTCCTGAAGTATTTTTTACTTATAGTACGAGAAAGTATGATGAATTCAAAATGACGATTGGAACCATGTACAAGCTACTTTTGTTTCAATAAAAGTACATGTAAATGGTTGAAATAAAATGAGAGGTATCTCCCATGATGACATGACCCATGGCCAGACGGTAGTCTTCAAGCTGTACATGAACAGCCTGTCCATATCCATCTTCCTGCAGGACGCGATGTCCATCTTCCTAGGCTTGATAGGCGTCGCGTACTAGCCTGACCCTGGGCAGCATCTCAAACAATACCCATGCAGGTGGCCTGTGGTTCGTTCGGGAGAAGCTCGTCAGGGAATCACAACAGCTATTGGCTGGACCAAAGGGAATACTAATCTAGTGTACCAAGATATAGGAGCTGAACCAGTTAGTTTACTAACTGGTTTTTAGTAAAGTAAGGTGTTCGGGTGCGTAATATTGGCACACTGTATTAGTATTCTCTTTATTATATACCTGTTATCATCAACAAAGTGTGTAAATTTTACCTCAGTCGGTTATAATTCGTAAATCCAGTCCTTCTCAATTAATTGCAAACATGTATAACACCCGCATGCTTTGAATGATAAAAAGTAATGCGATACAAGAAAAACAAAATATCAGAGTAATCACTTAATGTTGTATCTTTCCATATGAAGTAATAAGAGAGGTCTCAAGTCAGCTGTTGTACTCCTATATCCCATCTACACATTAAAACTTAACCTGGGATATTAATATTTATATCCCGTTGTATCTGCTCGCTCAATATGCCCATACAAATTTACATCAATAATCCCAATGAATAAATAGTGTGTCTCCTTACTTCGGAATAACTTAGATAATGCAAGAATTAAGAAATTAAACATGGCAGAGCAACATATTGATATGATATGTAAAATACGTTTCAAAAGACCATCTTATTTAGTGACGTTTTATCTGTTGAATTTAAATTCTCAGGCTTAGAGCACTAGTTGGACAATAGGATGTATATATATATATATATATATATATATATATATATATATATATATATATATATATATATATATATATATATATATAATGTCTTGGTGCTAGGGAGGCGGCTGTCACAGCGAGTGCCCTACCCCTGTTTATACCTGCATATATGTGCATGCAGTTAGCGGTCTGGTGGAAGCAGTTCTAAAAATAGATTCTCTGGGTCGTAGACGTTGTCTTTGCCTCCCATCAATCTTCTCTCTTCTTGTGTAAGAGAAACCCGATCTCCATAAGACGTTTTTTTTAAAAATTCCACTGACGTAATTCTTGATGATTAATCCATGGAAATTCAAACGTGGAATGGTATAGTGCTAATACATCAAAGTCATAACTTCTGATCTATGAATTGTAGTTTATTTACATAAAGGGAACGTGCTTACTGAGAAACAGGTGTTCACACACTGTTCTGTCTTTTCTTGTATTTTCAGTCAATGTGTGGTGGGTTCGGGGGGGGGGGGGGTGCCCCTGAGGTGTAGCCATCGGGATAGCGAGGCAAAAAGAAAAGAACGTGATTGAAATGATCAAACTGACATTCCCGTGAAAGCCAGATGAAAATGTCAAGAAAGGTACTTGCTTCCTTGCATACGAGTTAAATAGGAAATAGGAAACGATATTTTTCTCGGAATGCGATTCCAAATGTTCGAATTTGAATTTCCACTTCCCAAGCGAGAGGCAACTATTTCCACTAGGAATTGAAAGCTCTAACATAACAATGTTATTCAAATTTAAGAGCTCTATCAATTGAAAGTCATAATGTGTGGAAATATCTGTCTTCCTTGACAGCAAGGATGTATTTCAAAGAAGATAACAAGCTTTCATAAAGTTGTCCCGTTGTTTTCCCATAATGTGATAGACGCAAAATGATCATATCCTATGATCAAGTCTTAATCTTCATTAAAGTGTGTTATCTGTATGCTACTGAAGAATGCATGCTATCTCAGCAAGGGTACTATTCTACTTAATTAGGACTGGTCGATGCTGCAAAGATTTGAATACAATTAGGGTAAAGGAAAGTTTTCAGGAATCATTACTTTGATCTCAGTAGCTTTTCCCCGTATTCCCATGAAAACAATCAGAGCATAAGATCGAAATATAATCATTGGTACAATGATATATTACATGTGATCCTACGTTTGTGGCAACTGACGGAAGGACGCTGGTTGGTACTGCTCAATTCATTATCATTTTGTATATTCTTGACTTAGAATATCAGAACATGATAACGGGTTGATATGTGTTGGCTTCACTAAAGGCTGACATGTCCCTAGAAGAACAATTCATATTTTTGTGGGATCTGGTTAATGCACTCTTGCTCACAAAATTGTTCGACTGAATGACCATTATTCAAACTGTACACTTTCCCTTTTAAATGAATGCACACAGTCTGGCAGGATTTAAACCCGTTCTTGTGGTAATCTCAGTCCCAGAATAATCTGCCAAGAGCAGCCCTGGATTTGTTTGGTAGAACCAAAACAACAAGCAAGCCTCTACCAACTATATAAAGAGGTGTTTGAATCTAGCATGTGGCCTTTACAGTGTTCTTGCAGGTCAATACTTTCGCACTCTCCTAGTATATTCTGCGTCGTACTGGAGATTACTTGCATTATGAGACCTCTGCTGAGCGACTGATGTTATCTGGTGCTGACCAATTAAGTGAATCCCATTTCCCTACTGCTGGCTCAGACTAGGTGAGGACATTCAATATCAGGTCGTAAAGTGTGTGAGAAAAGTTATCGTCGGAACAGAATTGCTCTCCATGATTTCTTGGTTTATTTGAGGTCGTGAGTTCGACAATACGCAACGTTCAAGACATACTTTAAATCAGGTCACTCTTACATTGATAATGGAAAGAACACTCAGGAGTAGTTATTGAATATTAGCACAGCTGGTTTGAGTTTAGGAGTAACTACTGTCTTTGCCAGCTAGAATATTACAGAAATTGCATCACCTCATCTCATCTTATTTCCCACATATATACAACGCATTATATACTATATAGTATATCATTGTTTGTATATCTATAAGCGCATATATAAGTAGCTTAACATTATTGAGGGAAAACGCCCCGGTCTTGAAAAGGGCTACTATTGAAAACCAACTGTGCAGTTGAATTTTGACCCCTAGTGCTTCTCAGCGAGGACCATGTGTGTTTCCCGAGCACAAGACGGGATAATGGACTATGATATTTAGGTCAATCTAATACATTCATCAACATATTATTATAGTACATGTGGCTATCCGCTTATTCCATGAATGTGTGCACAGTGGGATATTACACTCAACGTTCTAGGTGACATCAAAAATCCAAACGGTTAGCATAATCTTAGAATGCAGGTCAGTTCCTGCTACTAGTCCTGAAGAGTGTGATATATGTTTTCGGTTTGTAAACGAACATGGTGAAGGTTTTAGAATGGTAGAACACACCAGAATTGGACTGTTTCACGCATTTCTAAGACAATGGTTATGATCATACCTCAGCTATACCACTACAAATTCAGACCTACATATCATAACCCCATCATACTCCTACATAATCAGCAAAAACATTGGAACGAATTTGTTTGCAACACGAAGATCTGCAAAACACATGCTTTAACCTACACAGTCACGTTACTTAATGCATTGACCCTGTTATTGGATGGACACAAGAAAGATGCTTACACATACTGCATGAGAATGCGGATAGTAATGTGATATGCACAACAGATCTATAAACCACAAAGTTCAGGTCACTGGGTCTTACATGTATATTCTAGTTCTCTGATCGTGTGATAGTTCTGAATCGCTACTTTCTGTATGGGATCAACAGTTGAACTTTCAGACTTTAACTCTGATTGTGTGTGTAGACTAAATAAAAGCCAATATCAAGCTGCTAATATAGTGTGGTCCTAGAACGCTTTCTCTTTTATAAATAGTATACAGACTAACGGAATATGAGAATATTGTCTATTTAAAGGATACGTCAAAGTTGAATGCCTCGCAGTCCTTGGGCCGAGGATAAAATAGCATTTATCTTTCATCAAAGCCTTGACTGAATACTCTTCTTATTATATAACCTCAAAACGTTTGATATCATTAAATATTTATCAAAACGCAATTGTCAACTTCTCGGACAAAACATCGTGTACTCGCACCCTAAATTACTGTCCACCACTTGTTTTCAAATGAAAGTGAGGCTTGCGTGTGTGGTGATCCATCTCAAGTCAGATTCTTAAGCCCATAGGACATCGAAACGCCGACTTTGTGCGATTTCATCCTAAGCCGCTGACTTTTTCTGCATTCAGGAATATATATTACAAAGTAGTATGAAAGTGAAACGTTCAAAAGAGAAAAGAGCTGAACGCTAGGATTTATATCTTGTTCTTCAGCAAAACTGTCTTAATTCAGTTCATTACACATTTTATGCCTCGATTTACTGAGTGTCTGCCAGAGAGTGTACATGATCTTTAGGAGATGTTCCAAAAATGCACTTAGGTTCTTCAATGATACACTCAGAGATTATGATTTAAAAGCTTGGGAATTTCTGTAACAATCCGGTTTCTAATAATGGTATAAATCATCTTAACAATGCACGTTCTTGATAGAATGTAGGACAATCGTAATACATTATAAGTTCTAGATGAAATACGTATGACAATAGACTCAGAAACAAATATATCGTATTACATAAAGGAAAAATCATAATCTTTACTTAATTCAACATTGATGCACACTGTATTTCTAGAAAGCCCTTGTATGAAGAAGACTACGCTGAAATGGTATTAGTTATAACAGTTAGCCCTTTAATATGCAAAACATCAGTTGAATCACAGGTGACTGAGATCTATACTGAGAAATTCGGTAACATACTGTTGGAGCGTTATATGTCCTACAGATATGACCTTCAAAAGGCAAAACCTATTGCTTAGAGACACACCTAATATGACTTCCATACCCTCTGATGATTAATTTTATAACGTGCCAATGTGAACCCAGTAAAGTTAATATGAGGATAATCCACAACCCTTCTTGTATTTGCATTCACATCTGTGCTTGCCTTTGAATGTCAATGCACAATAAAAAGATTGGTGTCGCTTGCCAGACTGAAAATCATCGGCCAGGGTAATTTCTCAGACGGTGTGAGGAGGTGAGAGGCGTGAGACCGAACGGCTGAGGCTTTCCACAGAGTGTCATCAAGTGTTTCAGCCTAGAAACGTCAGGGCGCCAAGGCTACTTTAATGGCCAGTTCACACTGTATGTTTGGAGGTACATTGGCACACCCTTTCTGAGACAGTGCGTACCTTCGTGCGCCTAGCCTGGCAATACGCACAGTATGAACTGCACGGTTTCCACTAGCCTACAACTGGGTGTACCGTACACCCAGTCTCAGACTTAAGGTCCTGAAGTGGAAATCACACGCTGGGATCCATGTATTTTTAAAGCTTGTATTTATACTGGATAGTACCGTAGGAAGTTGCATTACTCCCTATCTTCCCGGTGCTCCAGTCTTTGGTTCCTCTGCCTATGTGTGTCTACTGTGTAGACTTACAAACAAAGTCGGCAGCATTTTTACAACAATAGTTCCTTAACACTATTACTAATAATGAGTCACTTGATAGACTCATTGCAAAAACTTTCCACATAATTACCCATTACCCAGTAACTAACATAGTTTTCATCTCAGGATAGACAAAATGACTCCCACAAAATGACATGGTCTAAGTTAACTCATATGCACATGGTCAAGTGTGTCACCGTTTTTGTTACCAGTAAATGCGGCTTATAGATTTTATTCCTTTAAAGGGGTAAATGTCGCCAACGATTGCAGGGGAAATCTGTATAGTATATTTAAATTTAATGCCTTTATCTCCATCTAGGTATTCGCCACAGTAATAGTCTGAACACCTATAAATGACACTCACATTTATCTAAAGATTCCAACCTCCTTGTAGCTTTGCGCGTACGGTGGATATAATATATTTGATAAGTCAAAGTCCATTCCTTCATATATTTTCATCTCTTCCCTGTTTTTCTATAGATATAACCCAGTTTAACATCTATATATCATTCTTTCTCTGTATCCTCTTCTGTCGGTCATATCAATTCACAGTGTCCTCTTGACCTTTCCCCATTTCTGTCCCTACATGCTGTAAGCAGCGTGAAGTCAGCCTCCCCAGCCTTCCTCGTCTCTGCTTTCCTCAGCCTATTTGTCAAGGCGTATCTGACACGAACATGAATCCCATTAACGAGATTGGGAAAGAACAACATTTCCACTGGTGTTGCTCTGTGACTAGCCTCAGCTATTAAAAGATTATCAAGACACAAACGCTGCAGTCGTTTCCAAATCTGTACCCCACCCTCAACAAGAGACCTGCACTGAATTTCCTGACAGTGACAACGACAGACACCTCACACCCCGCCGAACGCGAGCTGCCTCTGACAGGAAGGTCAAGGTTAAAATGGCTTAATAAATAAAGGCCAAAGGATATAAATAAGCACAACAAGGTCACATGTCTCCTCGTAGATCTTGTGAAATGTAGTGCGTTCCCTAGCTGAAACCCCGGAGACATCCTGATGATTCAAATTGATCTGATAACATTTTCTCTGCCATCAACTAATTTAATATGAAAACCAAATACGATTTAATCAAGTATAACCTGCTGCGACTCTATCAGACTCAACCTGATACAATCTATTTAGATTCATTAGAATAAGTAGCTGTTGAGGAAGGATGTGCGCAGACTTGATAGTAAATGACTTATATAGTCCATGAGCCAGAGACTTGAAAAATGGCTTTCACTTTTAATTGGAGGTAGAAATTTCCATTATTATTTTCAGTTAGCGACATATTCAGAGTTTATGAAAAAGTGAGAGGGGGGGGGGGGACATTTCTGATGTCCTCCTTATCGACACAGGAAGCTCGTTTCCATGCCAACATGCAAAAGAAACTGTATGTTTAGAAAATGCATACTTGGTCTTCTAACTTGATTAATATGGATCTTTACCCGAAATAAAAAAAGATTTAGGACTAATTAAGTACTCTATAGCCAATATAGAGTCAATGACTTTGCTCAAAGTCAAGATCTCTATTTTCAAGATATCAAAACATCAAATCTGGTTCAATTTTTTTTCAAGTACAATGATTTCAATTCCAGTCATTTTTACATTTATCTACAAAATATTTCAACCTATGGTTTTAAGGAAGGTACATGCCTTGGGCCTCTAAAAGAATTATAAGGATCAGTTCAGTTCAGTAGCATACGTACCGAAAGGGATCGTTTCCATGGAAACACCCTAAAATCACTAATTCTCAGAAAATGCACATTTTATCCTACGGCTTTGTTGGAATAAATATTTTGACAAAATTCAAAAACTTAAAATATAGCACTCTGTGAGTATTATCCCCTTAACAGACAGTCATTGACCTTCCTCAAGGTCTATTTTCAAGGTCAAATGTCAAAATTTGCCCCATTTCTCAGGGTTGATGACTTTAGATGCTGCTCCCTCTCACAACTATAGAGACTAACATACCCAGCTATGATTTTGGTAAAGGCACATATATAGGGGTTACAATAGATCCAGGGGGCCATTACAATCTGCACCCATACCTACGGGAAGGGCAAGTTTCTATGGAATACCCCAATACCTCAATATTCACAGAAAATGCACATTTCTACCCATAGTTTGTTTTTAATATTGGCGTGCAATTGTCAGTGAGTCAGGCAGTTAATCAGTCAGCCTGTATATCCGTCTTAATTCCCTTGTCCCTAGTTGTCACTTGCTCAGCACCACTTCTGTGATAGTACACTGATCTATCATCAAGGACAAGTTTCAACTTCCACAATCATTATTCAAGGTCAGTACATTGTGACGATTACTGCCTCAGTAGCAGCTCAGTCGTCAGTTTGTCTGAATCACCTGTGGATGTTTCCACCAGTGAAAAGAACCGTTGTAAAATAACATTGACACATAGCTATACCTTAACTAAAAACAAATGCTATGTTCATCAGTGATGATTGATCGTGTGATTATAAAATGAATTAACAATCAAAGGGTTTAGGCATTATACAGTCTGTGGGTAATTTGCTGTAACTAACTTGGCAACTAGCTGCTTCAACAACTGCCTTTGGAGGGTCACTAACATACTTCAGTCTCTAGTGATTGTTCATGATGCACCGCTCTGAGACACTGAGATACTGATCGTCTGCACCCGACCAATGTCATAGAGTTGGCACGCAGATGATTAAGGGGTAGTGTTTGCATAACTCTGAAAGTCTATATAACCTCTATCTATGCTGGGCAGCTTATCTGAACAGGGCCCTCTCCGGCTAGGTCTACCATTTACGTTCTCTACTCGCCGGTTTCGCAGTTCAAAAACAATTAGTTTTCGGTCCATTTTTTGAAAACTCTAGAATGGTCTATGTCCGACGCATCAGAATGGATGTACCGTATTCTCCTGCAGCGTCGGGTTATTGAGATCTGTGAATAGCTGCAATTAGTAATGCGTTTGGGGACAAATATGCTGTAGACCTTAGTGGTCTAATGTAGAACGATGGATGATTAAATTGATTCTTTGAATTCGGTGATTAGAAAGATGATTTAGATTGCGTTTCCAAAGGTGCCGCTAAATGCTCAAGAAATCCATAACTTATTCACATTCTGTGTAATATAAGGTGGCATATAACGTTTCATTTATGAGATAAACTCTCAGTGTCCACGGCTTCATGGGCTATATTCAGGACAAAACATCGACAGTCATGCAAGGTATAGAACTATCGTCAGCAATCTAGCGATACGGGATGGAAGCAGGTAAGTACATGTATAACTGTTAGTCCTGTCATGATCTGGATAGGCATAATTGTTAGGGATCTAGATAAACAGGTAGATGAACAATTAACAATCTGACAACAAAACTAGATGAATCACATGGCCTTGTGTATGAGAAGCTGTAATCTCTTAGTAGTTCATGCAATATCCAAGCCACAGTTGTTATTGTATCTTTTTTCAACCTTCATGATTAATAACAAGAAGCCACGAATCTACTTACAGGATGACTAGAAGTTTGACGAAGTCTATCGCAAAACATATGCAGTATCAGAAAGGAATACCAGGCTGTTAGAAAATACATTGGTCCATGTTTGTCAGATTCAGAGCACGCATAATTAGTGCAGAATAGTCCAGATATGCGTGGAGCCATATTTTGGAACTCATTACCACTAGAGGGCCAGCAATACGCAGACAGAGACAATTTAAAAGTGAAGTGGGGTGTTATCTAATATAGTTCACCCATAGTGATACGGTTCGAGATACTGGATAGTATCTAAATGAAGAGAGCCGCTGGATTTCCTTCTCTGCATGTTTATTATAATGAAGTGTACTCGCCCACTGCCCAAGCTGGACTGCCAGCACACTGTCTTCTCCATATCTCAAACTGGGTTTCTAGGCCTGCTGGAGCAGAGTAATATCGTCCCTAGCAGCACACGCCTGATTGCTGCAATTCAGAAAATCTATAGGCTCACAATCTCAGCCCGCTGCCGTAGTGTATAGTTATGGCGTCGTGTCATGAAGCTATTCACTTTCCCATCGTTTCCCGAGCTAATTGCAGGCTGGCTGTAAGGGCCATGCGCTGCACTTTTCTCCAGCTGGACAGCGGGTATGAGGAGAGGTAGTTACCTGAAGGAGGTAGTTAGCCCTCCAGGTACCGTAGATAATTTGGGATATTGTCGTTGATGGAAATTGAATAGATCAATATCCAGCTAATGGATCTCTCAAAATATGAAGTAGGAAACCACAGTACTGTTCTTAAGTTCGACACTAGATACTGTACATTATTTAAAGCCTGATGTCCATCTACTGATTCAGGGTTGAGCGATTAGTTTGCAAATCGTATAGGAGTCGGTGAACTTGTCGCAGGCAAATTACGTAACTCTTCGCTCGATCTGCGGACATTGAGGAGATGGGGTGGTGGATATTAGTCCTAAGCAAATCTGTCTACTAATCGGTGGCTCACCCTTGCCTAGCTGTCCTACATCTACCGACTACGGCCGACTCAGTTAGGATGCCTTGGCTGAGACAAATTACTGTCCGTTTGTCGCTGACAAAGGTACATGAATGTTCCGAAATCGGTAAATGGGCATTGGGCTTTAGGGGAGGCTAGGCTGTATATTTCAACCGGAATGATACTCCTGGACCATTCAGCTGTTTTGCATGCAAAAGTCTGTCATATTAGCGGTTGTTTATGACTAATTACTGTAGACTAGGTAAGAGGATTAAGCAGTTACGAAAGGGTTATTACTATATACCGGTGCACGAATGTCTCACTTTTACACGATAAGAGAAAAGATTCCGTTCGGCCGCACCATGGCGTAAAATATTTTTACGCCACACCGTACCACGTGATCTGTTGATGTATGTACCACCGTACCACGTGATCTGTTATTGGAAAAAAATAAACAAACAAAATGGCGGCCGTTCCCCTTGATTCGTATCGACAACGGTCCCGATATTTAAATCGAATATCGGTATATAGTAATAAAAAGACATAGTGAGTGTGGCCGAATTCCATCTGTTCTTCGATATTTTGGTCAGAAATACTCACCTCAGTCTACGACTTCAGTGAGTATTTCTGACCAAAATATCTCTGAACAGATTCCATTCGGCCACACTAACCATGTCTTTCTATAATACTTGATGACCCAATATTTTCTCATGACAAGTTTCCAACAAGTAGATCTGGTTTACGCTTGGTTTATTCGTCCATAGGAATCTATAGAGCTGTTTAAAAGTAGGATAGGCAATCAATAAAGAGCAGTTTTGTTACCCACATTTTAAGCCTTTGGCGCCGGGTGATGCCTTAAGGCATCGCCGTGTGTGGCCGGATGATGCCTTAAGGCATCATTTTCTAAGACTTACAAAATCATAGTTTATGTGTAATAACTTTGTAAATAATTGATCAATAATGATGACATTTTCACAGGATGTTGGTATAACACTAACCTTACGAATTTGAAATACTCATAAAATAATATTAAAGACCACCTGTTTTATCACATGATCAAATGTGAAATTATCATAATTGTCCTGAAAAGACCCCATCCCCTGGCGGTATATACTAACACCCTACCCGGCCTTACCGACATTGCTTTGTCAGAGGTGCCCGGCGTGAAAGGGTTAAAATATGACTTGTCAAAAGGTGGACTTCAATATTATTGATGTTAAATTGTTTGTTATTAGTCCGGCGGCCGTGGGGGTTAACCCTGACTTCCCCGATATAGTTTTTTTCTCTGTTGATTATTTATTTCTGGGATGTCTATAATGAGATCTAGGGTGGTGTGGAGCTCTCACCCTTGAGCAATTTTAAATATTCAAGATGGCGTCCTTGATCTGTGCTCTAAAGGACCTGTATTTTAAAACTCACATTTCTTCATTATTTATTACTTCAGATCTATGATATCTTGGTCAAGATATATGTTTTGGGGTCCAGCGATTTCGATGGAAAGGGTTTTAGAAGAGTTGGATTTACTGTTTCCATGGTAACAAGCTATTTTGCTATGATTAAGGCAATAAAAGTGGGTAAAAAGTGGTAAAAATGACATTTCATTAAAGATAATGTGAAAAGAACATTATTTATATTTCCAAGGCATATAAAATGGACTACAATATTTTCAATATATGAATAATGACAATTGTGAGTTTCTGTTGCCATGGTAACCAACTAGAAGAGCTCCGAAAATGACGGCTTCTATAGCCTGAAGTAAGCAATCTGTCATTACAACAAAGAAAAAAACCATAAAACAACAAGGGTGTCTTGGATACTATCACTTAAGGATTAAATGAGATGGACATAGGAAATATCAAGAAATAAACCTCAGGGATTAAAAGAATGTCAGAATGTTCTTGGGCAATTGCAAGTCGATATATATGTATAAATCTACAGCTTCATCATCTTCTGACTGTAGAGCCTGCATTGTCTTTTGTTTGAAACACCCCTGGATACCCTGACAGGCACAGAAAAATGAGCAGGCAAAGTTTGCACTGTTGCAACTACATCTCTGTGTCTTGCAGGGGATCTCACTACTGCAGGAACATCTGCTGAGTTTCAGTAAATAGCAAATAATCAGCACTCAGTATTTCTACCATGCCAGTGTCAGCCATCAGTGTACCAATGCGACCACAGTAATTCATTAATAGGTGCATACCACCCAATCTAAGATAGAAGTTCTGGGACCTGAATGGCAAGGCATATCAACACTTCTATCTATAATTTTTGCCAACCAGGGCCCTATACTCTACAGTATGGACTGCTGACGGAATGAAAAACCTGGTTTTATTCTCACAGAGAATATGCAATGCAACATGGTATAGTTGCTGGTCTAGTGTGAGGATTGTGTATTGCCTAGCAGCCTTTGATATCTGTTTTGCCCTCATCATTGTTGTCATCATTGTTGCAGCAGCTGCAGGGGGCTTATCAATTAGTGGAAGATAAATAACTTTAGTCTTGGGTGCCAATGAATGACTTTGTTCCCAACACATCAGTGTGTTGTAGCCATTGAATTCTGGATATTTGTCATTGGATATAACATCCTGAATAAATGCAAAATCATAATCAGTAGCTTTTTTCCTTGACACATCCTGATGATTTTGGGTATCTGATGAGAGAGAAGATATATAGAGCTCTGCCATCGTTGATTCTTTTGACATGTGAAATTTTCAAAATCATTCTCCTGTCCTTCTGCAAATGGCTTAGCCAGTTCACTATTCTTGAGGCGAGGAATGGTTTCAATTAGTGGGGTGTCATCTTTGTTGGTTTGCTGCATGATGATCATTACCAACGAGTGTGTGGAGAGCTTATGTCAGTGTCAAAATTGTCAGTCACAACCTGGATTAGACCATCCTTGGCATCAGATATGCTCTGTTTCATAGGATCAAAAGATGCAGCAACAGCAGTTGAGGTCTTAAAGCACAGTAACTCATCATAGCTCCATGTCATGTGATAGTCATACATGTGAGCAATGACTGCTTTTGAGTCCCTAAAAGGTATTCCAAGTACCACTTGTCTAGGAGTTGGATTGCTTGTTATTACATCAGTGATGATATTGGCAATCAGCATTGTTGGTCCAGTTTGGTCCAGTTTCATAGACAGGGCAGCCAGTAACCTCATCAGTGTAGCAGATGCAATGTTCTTATCAATGTGCACTTGATATGAAGATTTCTCACAAGTAATACACTCATTCACAAAATGCTAATGCTCCTCTCAATGTCAACATTCTCATTAACACTCTTAACCATCTTCAGTGGCAGATCAGCATTCTTGTAGAATGCAATCATGCTGGCATACCCAGGAGTTTTAAGGATGACATGGTCATCACCGAAGCACTGTTGCAACTCATCTAAGAGGTGGAATGAATGAGTGAGCCATGATTATCCTAGTACTTCTTGAAAATTTCAATTGAGTTCCAAATCCAATTTCTGTCAGCCTGTAAAATTTCTATTACATGTTGCTAGGCTTCATCTGCCTCAAACTCTTTGGATGTGCCTTTTGGACCATCTGAAAGGCACCAGTTACTAAGTATAAAGCTTATACAGCCTTTGTGATAATGAGCGTCAACTTCATGCAAGTCACTGATAGCACCTTCAATGCAACTTTGGACTTCATTTGCACAGTGGTTATTATGAGAATGGCATTTTTCAAGAAGATTTGATCAGTGTGTATTGAACGACACATAAAATCTGGTCTCCATCTTCTATAATTCATTGGATCCTTGTTTACATCACAGTCTTTGCCACAGTACAGGTAATGAAGTTTGAAGTCAAATACTGACAGTGATCATCATAATCTTTTGGCTGGTGGGAAAACTTCATATTTTTTATACTTAGTGAGATTGGTTTTTGATGTATACCAAGACTGGTTTAACTGATCATTTTCAGCAAGCTGTCTTTCAAGTTCAAATTTTGCTTGCATTAACAAATTGTTTCTTTTTGTGCTACACCTGTAGCCTCTGAGAGTGTTTTCTTCTCATTATATTCAGCACCATTTCAGAAGTTAAAGATACAGCTGCTCTCCATAGTTTAGCTCTAGATTGAAACAAAGAAATGAATATGGGTTCAAGTGTTATTCCTGGAAATTTAAGGAGAGAAAGGTACATTCCATCATGCTATTTCAATCCTAGACTCTATTTCCATCAAATTATCTGAAAATCAATCAACAGTAAATCAGTAAAAAGATCCATGTTTTCAAAACATTACAGGATTCAGTCATGGTAGCATCTTTGTGGTTACCCTGACAACAACTCAGAGGGTATTTACAAAACATATCCTAGCATGATGTTAGGAGGCACTCAACTAACCTAATCTGTATTCTTTTAGCTGTGTATCATTACCTCTATTTCCAAACATGAGTATGGCTGGTAGCCATGGCAACAGGAAAGGTGACTCATCAAACACATTTATCTGATATATTGGGGCCATGAACATACAGCTAAGATGAAAAAACAGTGCACTAATTTACATTTTTCTTGGAAGTTATGACAGTTTTATCTCTTTTTTATCAGATTAATCATAGCAATATAGCTTGTTACCATGGAAACGGTAAATCCAATTCTTCTGAAACCCTTTCCATCAAAATTTCTGGACCCCAAAACGTATATCTTGACCAAAATATCATAGAACTGAAGTAATAAATAAATAAAAAATGTGAGTTTTAGAAATTAACTCCAACAGGGCAGGCATCGAGGACGCCATCTTGAATATCTAAAATTGCTCAAGGGTGAGAGTTCCACACCACCCTAGATCTCATTATATACATCCCAGAGATGAATAATCAGCAGAGAAAAAAACTATATCGGAGAAGTCGGGGTTAGGCCTAAATTTGGGCTTTGGCTGCCGGACTATATAGGGAACCCTTCCAACCAAAGGTGTCCGTTAACACTGGATGTCGACTTACACGGGGTGCTTGGTAGGCGGTAGCCTGACACCCAATATAGCCATTACGTGACGTCAGATATCTTCTATACGCTGTTTACGCGGCCATCCAATATGAACGTATTCATATGAAAACATCGGTAGATGCAGTCTACACGAGCGTCTACGCGATGGCGGAAAAAATTAATAAACCCAAACCGAAGAGAGAAGCTGTACGACACCATACTAACAACGATTAATAATCGAAAAAACGATTGAACATACGGAATGAAATAATCATAGCTGCACTAAGTGGACTACTTGGCTAACAATATCAACAAACTAATGAGATTATGTCCTTCCCTTCACAGATATTTCCTTGCGCTTTGAGAGTGTAACATGGATGTGAGAAGGTTTATTGCGATAAATCGTATAAGCATCCAAAATTACCAGAAAGAAATGCGCGCTTCCACCGCCAGCTATACTTATACGGTCTTTCCCAATTTCCATTTTGGCGAGTTTCGGTTGCTCGGTGGAATCAGCGCTTTACCACCACTACAATGTCAGGCTTGAAGACCATAGGACACCAGGCTACAGAGGCCTTCACTGAGGATTGGGCTTCTCCATGAACTGCTATCACCCAAACAGAGGAACAGAGATTGATTGACTGCTACCACCATATGTTACTGCTTTGGATCATCTATATCCACAAGTCAAGAAGACAATAGACAATAACAGACAGTGAAAGACTGTGAGTACTGCTATACCAAAGAGGACTTGTATCATCATATGAATACTACTGAAGTGAATGTGATTTTGCATGTCGATAAGAATTGTTATGTAACTGTATACTTTATTATAGTATATGTTATGAATACATAGCTGTGTATGGTTATTTATCTTCTTCATTAAGTATGAGGTTATTTCAAAATTCTCTTTTCTCGTCACTGTGTTTGCTAGTCTATTAGATTAGGCTTTAGTTACTGCACGTGACAACCTATCGACACATATTTGAAAATCCTAAATTACACACACTCAGGAAGCCACGCGAAGAATCATTATTTCAACCCCAACACCCAAGAATATATAATTTGAAAAAGAATATATGATAGTTGAAATGTTGGCTCTATTATAATGCGTTTCCTTTCATTTAGAATCACAGCCCTTTTTTTCATATCATTGTACAGCTTCCATTGTGAAAAGAGAATATGTACAGTCAGTAGTTTATTGTAGAATTTTGTTGTGGGTGCCGATGCAATACCATCAATCAAATCGTGCTTCTTCTTTCTTATATCATTATTAGCACACAATTCATCACGAGGATGGTTTCATCACCAAGTATGCCCGTTTAGGTTCAATTGTGGTTGATAGATAAGGGATAATATTTAGTTACAGCACACAAAACAATACCTACCACCAATGATTTCATGTAGGCAGTTTTAGATTTAAGTATACACTTCATCTGAAGTACTACCCACTACTAAAGACCAACGATCACTTGAGACGGAGTTCAATATACATTGTACATCAAACGTATAGATGTCATCATTATTACTTCACCCGTCATTTTATACAACAACAACTATTTTGTTGGTCGATGATACATATCTTTAATAATCCTGCTTATGTGACAACCGACGAAAGCTAAATAGTAATATTCCTTGGCTGAAAAGATCAATAGATGCACTGCAACCTATTTCCGTCAAATTCTCTCAGGAGGGAAACACGAGGCTTTCTGAGTTTGTTGATAGAGCCGTCGCGATGTAGTACACAATCTCCGGTGTTGGCCCAGGTCGCGGAGCCGTTCAACCTCCCTGATATGTTCAGCTTTGGTTTGAGCGGATCCTCACCTGATGCAATAGAAATTAGGTAGGTAAAGAGAACAGCAGAAGGAATGAACCTGAGGAGGCCCTATACAAACCATGTGTAATAACGTAAGTTATACAAAGTATGCGACTATTCTGCAATGTAACGGCAAAGTATTAACATGCAAGGCGCATATGACACAACCTGGTATGAAAGCATTTATATTCCTGCAAAGAGGCGGGGCTAAGTAGACTGAAAACCAAATATCATCTGGCCTTATTTTACTTGTTAACGTATACTAATTTTGATAATTCTTAAAATTGTGAATATTCCACGATAGAAAGAGCACTGCGCGAAAAGCCCCAATTATTTCATATATACGCCGCCGCGTAAATGCATTTATCCTACCCCTCATATAAATCTCCATAGACTTAACATGGTATGACTGTGTGCCACGGTTATGGCATAAAATATTTATATGCCACTGGTGACATGAAGTTACAAATGTGTAACAGGGTAGGATAAAATCTAAACATCACTCAATTTCATATAACTGTTTATATGCCATTCGTTGTCTTCCGCTACAGATATCAGTCAGCTCCACTTCGTGATATCATGCCGCGAAGACAACTCATGCCATATAAACAACCATATGAAATTTCGCCCCAGCATTTCAGCATATTTTCCAGGAAACATTTATCGTAAATTCTAAGCACTCTTTTCTAATTAGCTCAAATTCAGCAGCAGGATGGTAATCGGAAGAATGTTTGTCGGAAATAAAAGCACTAGCGCAAGAATTTATAGTAGAACATTTGCAAAACCAATGTTACCAATTTGATATAACCAGTCCAAGGGCAATATTTCTTGTTCATTAAAGATGGGGATACTCTGAATCTCAGAGGATGTTGAAATAATCCAATGTACTAATTGGGTGATATCTTGCGAACCTTTGGTGACCCCCGGAATTTATTTTCGTTCCTGACATTTATTGGTTTACCTGCGCAGAATCAGGTGAAAGGTGAATTGGATGTCAGCTCATTGAAATGTGAGCTTTATGTTACACAGTCTCCGACGTCAGCTGCCGGGCCATTTCATGGTGTAGTTCTACGAAGATTTCCTCCCATTCGGGGTGTTTTCATCATAGTGAAAATTTGAATATATATGCATGTCCATATATACATAATATCTTCAGGTATACACAAACTTACATTTGAGGCTATAGCTACAAGCTGCATTGGTGAAAGAAAGTCGTTGGTAAATACAGATTCTAATGTAAACAAAAAGGATAATATTCTGACAGTACAGTACAATAGCATTATAAGGGTCTAGCTGATCTGGGGGAATGGTTTATATGAAAGGATTATAATCGAGACACGACGACCAGCGGCAGTTTAGCGATTTTGATGATATCATCAGTTTCATATACCGACCATTGTGAAAAAAATACTGAACAATGAACGCGATTCATGCATTTAGAGAGCTAAATGCCGACAATTGAAAGCAGGAATGGAGACCTGAAAAACGAGATAGTTGGAGTCCAAATGCGCGGGAGGCGATGACGTCAGTGTATGATAACGTTAGGAGTTGTTCGTGTATAACTTTGCAACAATTCATTGAATAAGGGAAAGTTTTATCTAGCCAATCATATAAAACCTACCGTATATATCATTAATGAATTTTATACAGGGACAGTGGTTGGGGAAATCAAGTATCATGTACCATAAAATGCGTGTGGATGAGGAATGCGCGGGGTCGCTCTGGTTATATACAGTAGGCGAGCATCGCAGTACAGGTACTTTTAATTGCCTCAGAATTTATTTAAAAATATCATAGTTATTTTCATACGATCGGATATGGGGCGTTGAAGGGTCGCTGGTTGCGTGGTGAATTATATATACTTGTGTCCTCGTTACAGAGTATCCTACATACCGGTTTATGCTGTAGTGGGATTGTATCCAAACTACATTGAGGGGATAGGTTAGATCATTGTTTTCTTGAAAAGTATCTTAAGTATAGACTCAGGTTTTTATGTTTATTTGATGAGACATTATTTAGTTCTTCTTAATTGATTCGTCTTCTTTCGTATCATCGGCTGGATTTTCTTATCGTCTCGGGTTGCTTGTTTCTTTGTGCAGATCATAATAATAAGTATTTCACTTTTAACTTAATGACGATTTTTATTTGGTTACATACTCGACTCAACAGTAATACACTGCAGCTCGTAGGGTACCCCAATGTTCCTAGTCTAGAGTTTTGTGTAAGATAAAGCTGTTCCCGATTATCTACGATCAAATTACGATGCATACTATCATAGATATTATGTTTGACAGTATGCATCGTAGTTCATCGGGAGTTCTTCAATTTCTATCGTATTAGGTGGACGCCGGGCCTAACAATGTAAGCAGATAGACTCAATGACGGGAGGCATTTCTCAGAACCTTATTGTTTTGGACTTTTCAACTATTGAAAATATGGCAGCTTTTCCTGACACAGACGTGCCTATAATTTTCCTTGTAAATACATCTACAAATACATTATCTTAAAGAAAATAAGTCCTGAACAGGTGTGTCTTGCGCTTGAACCCCCAAACCCTACATTCGCATAAACCGATGTATCTTTCATTAATCTTTCTTTGAAATTGTTTACATGTTACAAGTAAACATGTACCAAATCGTTTGTATAAAGTATCTTTAAATCTGAATGCTAGTGAATAATCGTTAGAAAATAACGTTTTTCGATTTTTTTTAATTGTATGCCTCAGTATACTGTTTTGAATCTATAGTAATCATAAACTGTGTCTAAAAGCGATGAAAATTGCATCAAGTTCATTAATGACAGTCTACAGGAATAAATGTCTTATATGTTGACACATTGATATTTTATTTTATTTTATTTATTTGTTTTCACAGAAATAATCAGACAGTCTGCCAGCTGGCAGGTTTTGTATGTCTTCCAAGAATACAATGGTACATAGGATGACTTCACAACAATTGACATCAAGGAGATTAGGTTAGGGTGATACGATGGGAAGATGAGATGAGATGGTAACAATGTGTCAATAGCAGGTACTAGGTATTTTACTGCACAGCCCACAGTCTGCTTTTCGTTCTTACTGCAGTTTTATAAGTGCTCAACATTTCACAATCTTGGGTCTCTTGTGATAACGCGTTCCATAACAACATTCCATCGTAGAGAGGGTTACGTTTGAAATGGTTTGTTCTAGGCCGTTTTAGATGTAATTGCCTTTTCATCTGGTTTCTAGTCCTTGGGTTATCTGTTGATTGTATCTTTTTACAGTATCGTTTCATAAAGACCATTTTAAGATATCTTCGTCGTGTTGCAAGCATATCAACCCGACACTGTTCGTGAAGATTTGTTACACTAGTTTGTCTGATTTTCGTGCACATACAAATTCGGAGGGCTCTGTTTTGAAGATACTGGAGCTTATCTTTGTTGCAGGCTAATATCCTGTATTGGTTAATTGGCCTTCACAAAGTGCTCAGTCCAGCTGACTGTACAGGTGATGTAGCTGATAATGACGCTGACGCTTTCCGAGTTCACTAATTATGATTAACACATATATATATACATTAAGGAACAGGATTATTCGGGGATGGTTATATAGACAGGCGTTGTTCTGCTATATACCTGTTTCAGTAATCAAATGAATCTTTGCAAAGATTACGATTAAAAAAGTTGTATACCGCAACTACCGATACATTGAACCACTTGTTTCCATTCAAAAGCAATCTTACCGAAGGTATAACCACCCACTACCTCTAAACTTTATTCTAAACGTTAGCGATCCATCCCTTCCCAGTTTTCATCGTCCTTAAGGTCATTTCCGGTTCCCTGATTGACCTGTGGTGCCCCTGAGGGATTGTTTTGAAAGGCCCGCTTGTTCTGGCCCTATGTTGATGTCTACGCTGTCCCCATTATCGCCTGTTGCCCTTTCTGGAATCCTTCTTGAAATGACCTTCCTGGGTCCGATGACCTAAATAGTGCTGGCCGATGGGATCCATTTGGATCATTGATAAATATACTTATATATATATATATATATCGGTCGGGTCGGTATCTTATAGGCTTTATGGAGTAATATCCTAAACGGTATATGTTTTGCAATATCAGAAAGAATTTGTTATAAGATACCTCATTTGATTATCTCATATATGAGTACTTTGCATTTTAACACCCTTTAATTTTATCTTTACATCGCCATATCATTTAAAATAGGTGAAACCATATTCATATCATTCTATAATTACCCTTAACATAACTCATATTTCAAATATAGATACTGTCCCGTATGAGGCGAATAGATCGTTCAATTCCTTTGATATCTAACTGAGAAAATAGAGAATATATATATGGGCTAAGTAGTTAATCTAGCATATTTCTTATGAGGATTTCAGTCAATTATTGTCATGTTAAGGGAAAAACTGCTACATGGCATATTTGGATGTCAGTCCTTTCTATATAGGCATATTACAATTATATCAATTGGATATAATATTTCTTAAATCTCAATTACAAAATGGACAACGTAAAGATGCAAAAAAAGTGATCTTTACGTCCCCAGTTTTTAAACGCCTCTGGGAACAAGGAAATAGTTTCAGCTTCACCCTCAACCTCACCCTCAACCTATGTCTCACCTACATTAATTGTCCGACTATGTTCACATGAATTGAATATGGGATATTTGCTTTCAAATCAGCGACGTGAAGGTGAGTACTCATTTTTATGTCGACAATTTATATATGTCTATTGGAACAAAAGTTTAAATTGTAATTTGATTGTTTCAGTCTCAAACTCGCGCTCAACCTATATCTCTCACCCATCTGATAGTCCCACTCTTTTCTCATGAATTGAATTTGAGATATTAGCCTTCAAAATGGCGACGTAAAAATGAGTGACTGCAGCGGCTTGCTGTTGCAGTGGGGCTACATTTTCAGCCTTACTTAATTTCCTTCCTAAACTGATGTGACGTTTCCACCTGCCGATTATGACCACCGATAATAGCATTTTGCACCGCCGACTGATTATGCAAGACGTTCCGCGCAATAATCGTTAGGTAGAAACAGAATAGGTCAAAGTCTCTTCTCTCCCTCCTTACGCAATATGGTACCATCGATCAACTTTTGGGCTCACCGACGAAATCAAACCGGGTTGAATTAATCGGTGGAGGTCTGCAATTTACAACCTGCCCCTAAAAGGGTTTCTATTAGCTTTTTAGACTGGCGGCTTTATTTGAGGAAGAGCAATTAACCCTATCATAGGCATTGACTGGTCCTTTTCTTTTACTGGAGGTTGAAGGTTGTAGGTATTCTATCGTGGGCTGTCCGTTTCTTAGGTGCTTGCTAGTGACCTACCATTTCCAGTCATAGCCTGTACAACAATGCTTTGCTTAACATGTTTGGGGAAACAGCAGATCTTAACAAGCATAAACTTCAGCAAGATTTCATTCGAATGGGTTTAGCCTAAAGTACGGAATATGTAATATTGTGCTACTGTGTAGTAAATGTTATTTCTAAAAGAATTATTGCTATTGCCCTTACACAAGATACACTTTGTTCTTCTAGCCGGGTATCCTACACATTACAGCAAGAGAGGACGATTGTGGTTCATAGTGACTCCGAAAGCATTCAGTAAGTTCTGAGGAACTTGATCTCACCTGAATTTTATGGCCCAGACACGAATAACAAGTAGTATCAAATGATCAACAGCAACAAGCGACACAGAACCTTTAAAGCCTGCAGAACGTAATAGCTTCCCTTTGTCACAGCCCAGACACCTTTAGCTCTTCCTTAGAATAGGTAGGACAAAAACATGTTTAAATTCACGAACAATGGGTTTTAGTTCTATTGGATAGGAGATAATGTATCGTCGGGTTATAGATGTTTTGCAAGAAGGAGATATCATGTATTTGATGCTTATAAGAAAGTCTGAACAAAAGGCAATCTTCACAGTCAGGGGACTGCATACCATTGTGATAAAGCCCTTTTATCTAGTTATAATTTACACATAATTAGATTTTATACTCTTTACCCATGTGTACCATCCCTTCGCATATGCCATTAGATTGTCCATTAGATTGTAACTGTATATCTATACCAATCATAAACGATGTAATCTAGAGTACTCAGATCGGCCGTGGAATACAGCATAATTTTGGAAAATAATTATAAAAACACTTCCTCGCGCAACCACCACCGGCTCAGTGTGCGATGAATTAAAGGTTTGAATAGCTAATGGCGGTGCAAACCTTTTCTATACGGTCACAGCAACACCTATATATTTTACTGTATATGTTTGTCACATCTAATGGCTTATTTATTGTGTAGAAATCCTTTAAGTAGTACCAGTTGAAATTAGCTACGCGAATGAAAAATTGAATTTCATATCTTTAATTAGAATAATATATGAAAAAGGTAGCCTAGAAAAAGAGGATTACAAAGATACTTGAGTTTTTAAAATCGGTCATGTAGTTCAAGAATTATGGAGGAAAATCTAGTCAAATTAAGATTGAATTTGAGGAAGTCAAGTATATAGAAAACAGTAGAAGGGCATGGCACCACATACTGATTAGCACAGATGAACAGATTTATTACAATAACTCTCTAGATATTGATGATAGGGACATGATATTTAGCATACGGGGGTATATTCACATGCTGAATCAAATGGAAATTTATCTTGAACCTGAAGTCTTCAAATGGATCAGAGAATTGATAAATTCAGTTTTTCAGTGTAGTTATTTCAAGATGCTGACCTTTTACACTTGTCAAATTTGTCAAATCCTCTCTGTATGCTCTTTGTAATGGCATAGGCACGAAATTGTTTGATTTATTCATTTTTGTGTGATGACCTTTTCTTTTATTCAAATTGGTGCATGATCAAGTTATTCTGGTCATAGAAATTTCTTGCTAGCACTAACGTGAAGCCCAATATGTCCTCTAATTGGCTGAAATAGTGTTTTGACACTTAAAGTGGTAGAAGACCTCAGCAAATGGATGAACTAAACACAATGTCTAACAGAGCAGGGGCCATGGACCAGGGTATAGGCCAAGGCCAATCCTTCTAAAATAAAGTCACAATTCTTAAATCTTTTTGGCCCATTACTCCTATATTTATATCCACAGGAAAGCCCTGAATCTCAGCTTTCAGCAGGTGTATTTTGATAGTAGATGTGATAAACGGCCGCTTGTTGGGAACCATTTGAAGAACAATTATTGAGAGATTTGTCGTTTGTTGCACTGAGTGACGGCCGCGCGCGCGTTGCTATTGGAATCAATGTACGAACCCGGCGAACTCAGTCTGGTTGGTAAAGTGGAAACGTACTGTTGCACTAGCCGTAATTTGTGTTATAAAAACCTCCGCTAACCAATCAGTGACCAGCATGAAGTTCATCCCTCTCTTTTTACCTTATCCATTTACCAATTCAAACTCAATAGTACCTTATCATAGACTAACAAAAGAGTACACCACCGTTTTATCTGCATTGTGCGAAGAATTGGCCTTCTGGTTGGCTCCTCTTTCGCACCTACATAAATGATGGTCAACACATTAGAGGAACTATGCCAATTACCAGGACAGATAAGTTAGATTCACAATCCATAGATAAATAGGGCCATTAGAATACAGCGCTTCTATCCGTCTGATATATAGCACAGGAACCAATTTACCACAGCCTTAACGGACAGTAATTGTCGGTGAAGGCGCATTGATATGATATTGGTATGGCTGTGGCTGATTATCTAGTGACTTTATAGAGAATACGATGAATCAATTTCAGATATTCCAATATATGTTTGTACATATGTATATATATAAACATGTACCAGGTATGCTTATATGAGCCGCTGACCACGCAACCAATAAGTGCATTAAACAGGCAATTTGAAGCCGTCAATGCTCCACATAAAGCCATTGACCCATTATTCGACGGTGATCTGCAGTCGCGAACCGTCGATCGATTGTTTATATAGGTATCTCGACGCCAGATCACTGAAAAGAAGCAAGAGATATAGAGAGATGCTGACCGATTGATCATGCATAGATTACGCAAAAAGGCCACCACAGACGGACTTGTTGAACGACTAACAGAATAAAAATAGTTCCTCGTTGAAGCTCAAGGTTTGAGGCGGAAATTTAAATCGGTATAGGCATGCGAAATGCAGTAGAAACAAGGTATCCACTGCACCCTCACCCATATTTGAAACTGACCTGCTGTCGCTAGCACCACCTACAGAGTCTTAGAGGAACTCAATTAATTGGTGCCATTTTCTTCGGCTTGGCTTGTGGATAATGACTTTAAGCGAAACTAAATGATAAAGGAACACTTGTACAAGTGCTGGCAAAGTGTCTAGAATGGCGCTAGAAACAACAAATCACGGACCATCATACCATCAGTAAACAAAACAATCAGACATGACAGTGGTCTGAAAGGTGAAACTGTTGCGTCTGAGGACTGGTTACAGTGAGCTGCTACATGGGCACCTGTGTGCCAGCCATGCAGCACTCCCCATCTCACACATCGCAGCACATCCTATACTGCATTGCCGAGCAACAAAGAAATGCAGGAAGAAACTCCTGAAAAATATAAAATGATGTGCAGTGTTTTCCACAAAACTGGTTAGAATGATTTCACTAAAGTCCTTCAAGAACTAAGATTGACAAAAAGATATGAACAAAATTCGTGGGCGTATTAGCCCAGGAATTCCCCAAGAAATAACCTCATCTCTGTAAGGTAGAGCTAGAAATGCAAGAACCATCGAAGGTCTGGTAACTTTTAATTCCAATCATCAGATGTTAAATCAACCAAACCAAATATGAACCCTTACATTTAGAGAACATATATATGTTAGCGCCACAATAATGAACAAAGGTAGAAGCATGCACAAGGTGAATGATAAAACCGCTGCTTCTAGTCATAATACAGTTGACTATTGTATATATAAATCTCTTTGTATAGCGAGTTACGCGCCTATCAAAGCTATTCTTGTATATTCAAATCAGCAATGTTATTCATTTCTCTGAGAGTATTATTATCTAAAACAGAGAATACACTGATGAGAAAGTAAATTAATCAAACATTGCTTGACATCGACCCAGATGTCACCAGTTGGGCATCGGCCATGCGCACCTCGTACTGTTGGGCCTTCTTCATGTACAGACCCTTGTAGAATTCCTTCTGTTAGCCTCTACAAGTGTTTGTTCGATCAGGCAATATGTTGCCATAGCAGCACTATGGGTAGATCTTCACACATGGTTAGGCGTTTAGAACATAGGTAAACGACATAGGTTGCAGAGACGGCTAGGAGTATTTAACACTGTCTAGTATGAGCATATAAAACTAGTGACTGCATTAGTGACTGAAGTCAACAACTGTATTCATGGCGAAGTGGGTATGGATAGCATATAATAATTCAAATATCGAATACTATTAAGAAAACAAAAATATGAATCGCCTACATATATTCATAACTGTGGTCATCACCTGTTTGTCAAAGTATTTAAATGAATATTTAGATATAAATATAGATCTACTAGATATAAATTCGTTATGTTCTTGTTCAGTCTGTGTTCATGTGCAGTAGGTTGAACTACGGATTTGGGTATACACGTCCTTGGTTGAACGTTCTCGTCCGAAGGACGGCGCAGCATCAAATATGCAGACACACAGTTCGTGCCATTCTCACTTCTGAACACTGCTCAAGCTCGACTGGCTGGGGAACGAAGACGTGAGAGCAAAACATTGCTGTCGCTATCTATGTTTCATGAAAAACTTCAATTTGAGTTGTGCGTTCGAAAGTAAAGCATATCTTATCTCAATAAAGTCAATTTGGAATGAAGAGAGAAAGGTATGGATATTTAGGTATAAAATTTGGGGTCGAGCAGCATTTGCTTATATTCAAGGATGAAAGGAAAACATTGTTCATTGGTTTTTCTTAGATGCCATCTATGAACTTTCATGACATTTTGAGTATGGATTATTTCTTTGCGTGAATGTCGAACCAGTCAAACACCTCTATTCTCGGCAGAGTGTGATAAAGTCGTATGCGGGGTGGTGAGATAGGAAACTACAATACAGCTTATTGTAAATCAAACATGTCTCCTCATGAACAAGTAGTGTATACATACACATTATTCACTTGTTTCAGATACAGGCGGCCGTATGCTCCGAGAGGTTGACGCTTAGCAAGATCCGAGCGCATGCGAGAATATTGCGCAGAGGCAACCCCGAGGAGTATTATCTGAAACCAGTCTATTTTCCATTTATCAGCCACCTTTTCTTGACAAGTGGGGTACTGATATTATTTAGGTATACGCAACCCTTTTTCATATGCCGAATTTTGCAACCCGGAGCATACAACATATCCCTATGCTTCGGGAATGTAGATATACGATGCCCATTTGCTTTCTATGGACGCTATGTATTAGATAATTAATAGATACACAATAATGACTGGTTTTGTGTACGAGTGGCTGTAGTCAATCTACAGTCTGGTACAACTTGAACATAGATACAAATGATTTCAACCTTTAAATATTAATGCTTCAATACCCAAAAACTTTTATGGGTTTATAGGGGACTTTCCTATGAAAATGTCCTTTGAATATCATTTGAAACATTTTGTGGACGGTATCATGGCTATCCCCTTAAGTCTAGCACCTTAAACATTGTCATCTAGGATTGCCCTACCTACTGAGGCGGGCTTCTTTTTCTCTATGGGCTTGCGGTAATGCTTCGCCATTGTTTTTCCCCTTTCCATGACCCATAAGTCAGGAGGGCATTCATGTCAACCCCTAATTTGGCTGCAGCTGAAGTGCCTGCACCTCTCGTAGAGTGTGCGGCGTACTTGTTTGTGTCTATCCCTGCCTCTCTTAACGTTCTGGTTACGTATCTAGAGACAGTGTCCCTATGAATAGGGGCATGTGGCTTCTTAAATGACAGGATCAACATTTGTGACTTCCTAACCTTTTTTGTTTTTGAAATGTATGTTTTCAGCGTTTTCACAACACAGATGTTCTCATTCTTTTCGAATGGGTCTAGCGTGACCGTCTGTAACGGTTGGCCTGTACGTGCCGTTTTCATCAACTTTGTTAGCACAAACCTGGCTTGGTCTTTTTCGGTATAAGTCAGGTTTTCAAGTGAGAGGGCCGTGACTGCCTGTCCTCTTTGACCCGATATTAGCAAAAATAGGAGGACTAACTTTCTTGTTAGCTTGTCTAGTGAAAGAGTCTTGGAATCTCCCCATTCCTTGAATAGTCGGAAAACTATGCCTACATCCCAGAATTCTGAGTACTTAGGTTTCGGTGTTTTTTTTTAGATATGCTGATTTTATCGCCCTACACACCCAATAGTCTTTTCCCATCGTCTCTCCATTTTCCAGATTTGGTAACAAAACAGAAAGGGCACACCTTGCCGCGTTTACAGAACCGTAAGCAAAGTTTTCTTGTGAAAGAGATCTAAGAAAACTGCAGACCTGAAAATTCCCTCTCTGTTATCCCGGGGCACTCAAGTAGTGCCCCCGGCTTGTTAGAACATCAATTCCCCTTCATACTTCTACCAAGGTAAGTAATCGGGTTATTACCTATTGACGCGTAGTATTATCCGAGCGATTAGCGAGGATATTACGTCGTCAACTACGAGGAGATTACGGTCATTCGTATACATAACAAGTCTATTGCAATAAAAAGGTTTCTGCAAGACATTTAGTTCCAGACACCACAGCATTCTCAAAAGTGGCAGTAATTCACAATAGACTTTCACCAATAATATAGTTCGCCATTTCCCCGGTATTTTAGCTTGTAAAGCTTGTTCTGACAGTGATTTCTGAGGGTAAATTAAATCATTATTACTGATTCTAAATAATTAACATTGAATGAACATTCAAGAAACTTATCTCGAAGTATATGAGGATTTGACCTGGATGGGCCTTTTTTTCCAGAATCTCCAGGTAGATGTATCCAGGTGCCCCATACATTTCCTGTGGAGACTCCGTGTATGTGTGTGTGTGTGTGTGTGTGTGTGTGTGTGTGTGTGTGTGTGTGTGTGTGTGTGTGTGTGTGTGTGTGTGTGTGTGCGTGTGTGCGTGTGTGCGTGTGTGGGTATACATACGTGTATGTATAATTACAGTTTGATCGTTTCCCTTCTTTTAGTATTGTTTTTCATTTTTTCTAATTGGGAAGGAGTGGCCAAATTTATGGATATAATGCGTTGTGAATGTACAATAATAACCGCAACCTCATGTCCATGCGATCCATTCCATATATAAGATAATAGTATAGCCTAAAATCCAGTTCTTCTCTTATATCTTACTTGTTATTCCGCCTTTATTTCTATCCGCTGATGCCCAGTCATTTAGAGCTTGCCGTATTTGTAGTACTGAAGTAAAGTAGGAACCTTCCTGCTGGCTATGATAGTAAATTTATAGCTGTAACTGTCGTTTGGCGGTAGAGAAGAACACCCATCCATCATCGCGATCTGAGGGTGCGGCTCGACGCAGTGAGGATTTTCAGGTCTGTCTATCCTGGAGCCCCTAAGTGTCACTTCTGATAGTGGGATGTCAGGTTGTATATTGGTGCTTAGAGGAAAATGGTCTGATCTATCTTCGGTGATTCACAAATTACTCGTTCTGGAGCGTCAGATCACACCTCTCTCACAAGGAAATCTGTCTCTGCCACCCACCTTGTCAAGGAAGTACAATGTCGCTAGTATACGCGACGATACATTTCTTCTACAGGTATGAGCCCTAAGCAAGATACTTGTCATGTTTTATAAAAGCTATAAGTCTGTTCAAAACATTGCTATTTCCTACAAAAGATATTCCTATATAGCTACCGATACCAATATCTAGCCTTATAAACAAGATTACCTAACAGCTGCATCTCTTTCCGTTTTCATGATTCTTTTCTAATTCAAATCTTGATAAAAAAAAAAGAAGCTTTATCTGTATATTGGTAAATATTTGAAAGATGATACTACCAATGGCTGTTTCAAAATAGGATTGCAACCTTATATTCCCGCTACAATAATGTAGAATGTAAAATCGCATTGATCGTGATATATTTTTCTAAAATAAGTCTGCTATTTAATCGTGATTAATGAGGTATTTAATGGAGCAAATATGGAACTCAAGGTGCTGTATAGTTTATATCACGGATTCTATATTAATCAGTGCTATTTAGGAAAATATTGCCAAGATGAGAGTAAACGATGAGACAGAGTGCATGATTCTAGCAGTATTATCATTCACTATTTATATTCAGGGATTGCAACCAAACACAGCCCAGCTGGATAGGTAAGTAGCTGTACTAGGTAGCTATAGCATACTGAGAAAAGCCAGGTGAGCAAGTATTTGTGACCATTGTGGAGACACCCAAGCAGCTTCGTTTCTGTAATTTTTCTTTATTTAGTCACTCTAAAAAGCGAAAATGACGATGCACATTCACCATATTTGGTTTTCTTCGTGGTACTTGTAAGTTTAAAACATTAAACATAATTAGGAAATCAGGAAAATCGGGTGACGAGGCGTGCTGAGAGACCGAGTATGACTGCACTACTGAAAACATTTTTAGCCACAAAGAACACAGATCTTTATCTGTTTTCAGTGACCTAGAAAATTTAGAAATATAATTAGGAAATCAATTAAACTATGTAAGAAAGCCATTTTCCACTAGCCGACGAAACCGTCACCGATTAAGTCAGTTCTTCTAGATCTGTTGTTGGTGCCACCGACTGGACATTGACATAAAATGATTGGTAAGGATGCAGTGGATGCCTTGCTGTTACTGCATTGTGACACCCTGTGGGGCTCATGGTCCAATAGTGATGCGCTAGACCGGGTTGATATGGGGATGGTCTGGTCTCCTCATCGCTGACTATGGACCCTTCAGTGCAGTCAGTAGCCAAGAGGAGACCAAAATACATGAACACATGTTTTTCATACCCTTCACTCATGAAGCTATGTCTGCCAGAAGGTACACTAGTGTCAAGGGTATGAAAGTGTCAGAGTGGGCATCCACAAGGGAAGGGGGTGCCTTTATCTCACCCCTGGTACAAGTTTAGCCATAGGGATACCATTAGAAAAAAATACTCAACGATCACCCCCGTACAGTGACAATACTACGCCACGGCCGTGGCGTAGTGAATTTGAGATGACGTCATATGGATTTGCTAAGTATATTCTGATTATTCAGAAGTTGTGATGATATTTAATGTCATAGAAAGGGGTAAGATAAATCCAGAACCGCACTTGAATCGTAAAATACACAATACTCCACTCGTTTGGTTGTGCCATAATCGTCACTCGGCTTCGCCTCGATGACGATTGCTGCCCATCCAAACTCGTGGAGTATTGTGCATTTATACGATTCTCGATGCAGTTCTATATAAGTATTAGCAGCAATATAATAACTCTGACTCAGGAAATATGTATAAAACTATATCCAAGGTGTGCCCTTCTATTTGAATCCGGTCTGCCTTTTTTGAGACTCGGAAAGCAGAATGAATGGTAACCTGCTAATAGATTATTAAACTGGGGAAGGATTGAGACTGGTGGAAAGGTGTGAAGTATTCCGGTCCCTACGTTTGCACTAGTGGATCTGGCGCTTTAAGCTCCTTCATACATTGTCATTTGTGAATATGCAACTTCTGGAATTAATATTTTTTAATACAGCAATGTCGTCTGGAAACAGGGAAAGTTTTAACTCCTGGAATATTTTTTCAGTCAAAGTTGAGTAAAAACGTATAGAATACTCCTCATGGAATGATACAGGTGCCGCGGCTGGAGTCTTATCTTTGTGGTCAGGGCGAGATATATCGTGGGGAATTGTAAATAGTCTGTTGCTTTGTGGCGTCAGAGGGATATTGGAGTCCATCCCAACAAAGAATCTAGTTTGTAGAGGGAGACTGGCGGAACTGGTTGCGTGTATGTGAACATGAGGGGCAGCTATCAAAAGGACAGCGAATAGATGGTGGAGTGCCTTCCACCCTACAATATAGGGTGAGGCGATGATTGAGAGGCTCATATTCAACTCACATAGGTAGCTTCCCTGTTTCCGCGACCAGGCAATATGTTTCCATAGCAGCACTATGAGTTATTTGAAGGAAGCAAAGGCAGTAGCAATAGCTCTTATAATTGACCCATGCCATGAAATGGGGAGGATACAAAGCAGGAAGGACACGATGTGTGAATTTGAATGAGCATATTTCATGAGCACCGGATGAAACGAGAAACATTGTCACTACGGCATATAATTCCATTTCAATGTGAAATGTTCATCGTCGTGATTGCATTGTATTTAGAAGATTAACAATTTTTGGTAAACATTAAAATGTTGATATAAAATACCTGCTTGTATTAAGTTGTAATGAAGACATGAGGATTATAAGAAATACCTTAATACGAAACACGAGAATCAAAATATAGATTTGAAATATCATTGAAACCTGATATGCAAGGGCAAGCCTTGAAATGTTAATTTCGTGGAATTATGGTAAATAAGGTAGCATAGCTTGGCGAGATGACCAAGTACCGATGTGGGGGACTTGATCAAGGGCTGGATGAGTGCCACCTCTCTGGAAAGAATGTATGGAGTAGGCCGACAGATCAAATACTCCGGCATGAGATGACAATTATTATTTTATTTAGAAAACAACATACACTGTCGACAAAGGACGTTCTTCTCAGCGATGGCATACACAATACAAAGACAAGACAAACTTTCATCCCACAAGCAAACATATGCACAACATTACTACGTTATTCTTTAAGGACTTATCCAAATCATCTGGTATCTAATGACTGGTGAATAATTGGTGAGGCATTAATGGAGTGCCAGAATGAGAGAGAAAATGGGATATAGCTCACTACTGGGGTAGCTCACTCTATAAGAAACCCATTCTCTGACCGGACACCAGGGATTTAGAGATGGATGAAAGGTAACAACCGTGGGAAGAGCGAGAACACTCCTCGTTTTCATGGAGTGGATGGATATCATGAGAGAACTGTTGACTTGTGCTATGCTTCTTTTTGTCAGAGTGTGAGATGTCATTGACGATAGCTTATGCAGGGTGAAGAGGTTTGATGATCTCAGCAGAGGCAAAAGCTAACAAGGCTACCACACAGGACATGAAACCATCAGAGGGGTGGCCCGTAATAGTGCACAGCTTGTAGAGGATTTCCGTTGTGATTGATCAAGCCTGACATGTTGTATGTCCGGAATGAAAGGCGGCTCCTTTCGCTAAAGCGAGGGCCTGTGCCGAGGAGAAAGCTTGAGAAGATCCATCGTGGTCTAATATCTAATCTCAAGTACCCCCTACATAATTTTTCACCGCTCCAGGTGAGGCAAGTGAAGAAGCCAACGCCTGTATACAACGGCTGCTTTTCTCAGGCTGTGAAGTGTGTATTTCATTGGGTTCTCGCCCGCGTCCTGCATGAGAAGATTCCAATCTCTAGTCAGCAAGTGGGATGTTATGGGGGTTCTGTCCTCGAGGATCAGGAACGGGTCACGAGTTGACTCGGTCTGGATGGCCCGTAACTTTGCTACCAGGCAGAACCTTGAGTCCGAAGTGGTGTGCACAGAAACTGACTTGCTTTCTCCAACCCGCTGGAGGTTCTTGCTGGCTTTTGTTCTGATGTCACGTGGGTGGGCGTGGTTGTCACGTCCCTACGTGACAGGAGGAGGGCTGCCCTGATGGTGAGATGGAAAGGAGTGGCACCCAGCCCGAGGATGAAGTGCCAGAGGATAGCCATGGGAGCTGGAGCTTTCACGTTGGGCGTGTAGGCCTTGTTCCGGTGCATGGCATCAAGGCCTCCCCATACCCTGATGTCCTCGGTCGGGGCAACGTCGCCCCCAGACAGCTGAAGATGTGTCCAGACATGGGAGAGCTAATAGGTGACAGTCACTGGGGAGGGCGCGTGCTGTGCCACATACTCAATATACATCATGATGAGGCTGACGGTCGGCCGTTGGGGGTCGGTCGTGACGCGGCGGCAGAATGCCAGGTATGCGGTGACTGCGCTTTGCTAGTTGGGAACTGTTCTGGGGAAAAGTGCCTTGTTCTGCTGGGTGGATGCCCTCCTCTGGAGTGAGAGTAGTGCCGGATCTGCAGTATAACAGGAGAACCGGATTGAATGAGGCATGCATGCAGGGCATGACATGATGCAGGGCATAATGCTCAACCAGCAAAGCAGCGGTCTGATAATCTTGAGGAGAAAAGTGCACACAGCTAAGGGCATCAGCCACAACATTCTGGACCCTGGGGATGTGGGTGAACACGAAGTCCACCTGTAGGTGAGCTTGGACCGTCCAGACCTGGCAAGCACACTCGGCGAGGACCTAGTTCCTAGCCCGACCGGATGTTAAGGCCTGGACAATCCCTAGATTGTCACAAAAAACTTCCACTCGGGTCCCTCAGTCCCGGTCACCGAGTTCGTTTGGAGGGTGTAGACAGGGCAGACCCAACCGTCGTAGGCCTAGCGGTCATCGGGCCTGCCCACCCCAGAGAGGCAGGCGCCCACGCTGATGCATCTTGTAGGAGGCCCTCGTGGGATCAGGCTCCAGCCGCTCCAGCCCTCAGCGAAGTTGAGGAACCGGTTGAGGTCCTGCCTCATTTCTGCCTTGATGTTGAGGTAAAACCCTCGCATGCCTCAGAGGGCCTCGAGGAGTTTGCTAAGAAAAGCACATGCTGGGCGTACACATCATGACATATAGAGGACCCTCCTGAGGACCGACTGGAGTTGATTTTTTGTCATGGACCGTCTCCGGGCAATGGCTGCGACATGCTCACGTTCATGGGTGAGTTTGTCCTCAGGAATGAAAAATGCCATGTTTGTGGCATCGATATTGATACCCAGCCACGTGACCTGTTCGCTGGGTGGCTGGGCCTTGTCTCGGGACTCGAGGAGGCCGAGTTCCCAGAACAGGGCATACTCCGTAGCGATCCGTCCTGATTCGGGGGAGTGTGATAAGGTTGTCCATGTACATGACGGCTGCAACACCCTTGGTGAGTATCTGGACGATGGCATCATGGGTAAAACACGGCTGCGGGTTCGCGAGTGGAAGCAGCACCGTAATGAGTTTCAGCTGTACCTGACACCCAGCCACTACATCATTATCCTACTCCTAATAAAAAAACGGCCATAGACTTAACATAGGGAGATTTTATGTGGCAGGCCGTGACATAAAGTGTTTTTTATGCCACTAGAGTAATAACAATATTGACCAATAAGAGAGCAGGATGTCAGCTACTATGAAAAAAGTTCTGTTGGTCGTTGACTCAATATTTATCTTTTTAACAGTAATATAAGCATAGACGGGGTAGGATAAATACGAAACCGAACTCGAGTTAGCCTTGTCAATGTTTATACCACTCTGGTCAGGTCTGCTCCTCACAACACTCGGCTACGCCTCGTGTAGTAATATACGACCTTCCCGTCGTGGCATAAACATTGACAAGGCTAACTCTCGTTTGGTTTCTACTAATTATCATTATTGTTATTATTATTATCATTATTATTATTATCATTATTATTGTTATTAGTATTATTACTTATATTATTATTGTTATTATCATTATTATCATTACATTGATCCAGTATATAGGGGTGATTGTCTGTATTTTTCCATTTTGGGTAGTTACATTTTTGATTATATTTTTTCTTATCATCTTGTACGGTTGTTGTTTTCTCCAAAGATGTTGTTATCCGAAATCCTTTGAAAGGGGGAGGGGGGTCTTTATCTGACAGCGTCAGAAAAAGGTGTCGTCAGGGGCTTCCCTGTGCAGGTGAGGGAAGAGGAGTAGATGGACGAAGCGAATGCCGAAAATTAGAAGTAAGCAGCATAGCTGTTAGGTGTGACAGGCAGGCCGATTAGAAGCCAGGGCACGTGCCTAATGGTTTCAGGGACACTCTTCTGGTGTTGTCTAATGGTGATTTATGTTGATTATATCCCAGCCATATGTTTTGTGATATATGGCTAGAAGGTATGTGCAGTAATACCCGTATATATTCACCTATAGCGATATAATGAGATTGTCATGCATAAGGTATTGCTTAAGTGGTTCATTGACGGGTGGGATATGGGGTTGTCGGATGCAAAAGGTAAAGGACTCGGGTTGCGAAACCGAGGGCGATATAGCTGTGCTGATTATTGCAATCAATATAATATTATTTTCTGGTACATAGAACATGCAAAGTAATGATATATCCAACCAGTATATACAGAAATTGGAGGACAACACTTGCAAGGAATATAATATTGCATTGTTCCTGTCCTAAAGGATAATGGATTGGCACATTATAAAATGGAAATATTGATAAAGACAACTGGACAGAGAGGCTGACGGAGACACAGTGGCGGATAAGAGATGAGCGAAAACGGATTAGTGAGGCAGGGTAACAATGACATAATGACAAAGACACATGCATATAACATAGGTACAGTGATGATATGATAGAAGACCATAGAGATATGACGATAGGATCAGGATGACAAAAAGGTAGTTGGGAAGGCAGCGTCAAAATCGCAGTGATATCCAAGTGGGATTCACAGGAAGAGACTCATGTACCTGAGACTGGTGTAATTCACACCTTTTCTCTAGTCTCAGACAATTCTCGTTTGGTAAAAAATTCTCATGGCTAAGTACTTTTATCAGTCTCAAGGAAAAATGGCGAATTTGATTCACATGGGAGGACACACCTGGTACATAATCTCAGACATAGTCACAGTGACAACTCACATTGGGACTCAATTACCCTTGATGTGAAGGGTGTTACAAACATGTAATCATGCTTGCTGGACTCCTATTGGCTAGGGCAGGTACATGGTCACAGCAGGTCCATTTGTCTCACCAAAATGCCCCTAAAGATTTTAAACATGTTTAAAGTCAAAATCTCATGAGATTCTGTTCCTTGTTAGGGGTGATTGTCGCCGACAATTGCAAGGTAAAAAAGTTGTCTCAGCAAAATGGAACCCTGTCATTCACACGAGGAGATTGTGTTCCAGTACCGAATCTCAACAGGATTTGTCTCAGACAAACACTTTGTGAGGTACATGGATCCCACCGTGTGAATCCCATTTAAGGTGGCCTGGGTTGTATAATGGCCGATTGATCAATGGCAGTGTATGAGAACTCAACGGTAAAATTAAGTTGTCATAACTGCTGTTACAACTAAGGTGTTGCTGGGTCTGAGGCACTTTATTCAGATAGAAAGTGATGGAGGAGGAAGGGTAGGGATGCGAGGAAGATTCCAAAAGAATTAATTAAGACGATTCAACACTGTCGGCAACAACCGATGGCATACTATGGTGAGATTTAATCTAACAGATACCTGATCAAAAAGAACCATCATACGCGTCACGGTTTAAAATTACTTTGGCTCACCATTGTTTTCAGTTCTATGACAGCGCTCTCATTAAAAAATGTCACGTACTGTTGATATGTAAGATAGTTCAGACACCCTGCAGTAGCATCGATACTGATCACCAAATATGAAGTGGGTTTCCTTACACATTTTTGTCTGATATGTTGCAGTCAGAACGCTAGTTCCAGGGACGATCTTTTAAAACAAAAAGCGATTTTAAGTCAAAGACTACACTTACGACTTACATGGGTGATACTGGAAAAGATATTCTTGTAGTTGCTATATTTAAAAGCGATCTTATTGTTTTCCTGTTCACACAAAGAGGACAATTCTTTATGCAAGACATTCCGAAATTGGTATAAGTAGATAATAACAGCTATATGTATATTCCAAAATACCTGCCGATCATACATATTAGATGATATAAGTATTATCCTACCCCTAATAAAAAACGCCATAGTCTTAACATGGGATTTGTTTATGTCACGGGTGTGACCTAAGGTGTTGTTTATGCCACTACTTTCTGATACTGAAAAAATATAGGAACAGGGTAGGATAAAATCTAGACGCCACTCGTTTGAGTTTGAGCTTATTTATGCCACTCATTTTGTCTTTGACTCGTGAAATTATGGAGCTAACAAAATGCGTGGCATAAATAAACTCAGAATCAAACTCGTGACCTCTCTTGATGTTATGTTTAGATAGATCCATCTATGGTCATCCTGTAATAATGTCTTAATTAAAGACATCATTTCAAATAACGAGAACACCACAAAGACCACGATAAGAACATTTTTTTAATGTTTTAACTGCTGCATCTTTTAAGACCTCTCCCCTGGTGATAGTTGGGTGGTTAGACGCGATGGATATAAGATATAACGATGTAATATATAATACTTCATCCATTAATCCCATGTGGAAATTTGAAAATGGTTAGGAAGTATATTGCTCTATTTGAAATTTCATTCTGACATTTTTAAGGGACACAGAGATAAGGTGAGATTTAACACAGCCGTAATTTTACTGGTTCTGATACCAGGTTTATTCATTTATCGATGTCATTTCACTCAGATGGGTTTGGCAGGGTTATGTTCCGAAATAATTTTTTTTAAACCAACAACATTATAGCTACAGCCGTTTCGAAAACCAACCGTAGAAACTCCAATCACTATATACAGTGATCCGAGAGAATAATAAACAAAATAGTGATTAGCTGTCCTGTATCTCTGTTCTGGGCTATGTATAAATGTCTACGTGATTTAGGAATAGTCCCTTCTGAGTTTAGGGTGCGGCTCCTTGTCTGGCGGCATTCATCTATGCCGCTCTCTTATGTCTTTTATTCCCTCACGACCTCGTAGCTAGGAGGCCCGATACGAGCCAAACACTGATGATCGTTTTCGTCTGAGGTCTCGGCAGGTGCACTGAGGTTATTTAGGCTCGGGTTTCTTGGCCGGCAGGGGAGAAGGGCTAACTGTCAGCCTAGATCTTGTCACGCTACCCTCAGATATAAAAGTATCTGCTCTCTGTGTAATTACTGCGAGCAATGTCCAAAGCTGGTCAACCGCTGGACCTACTTGTCATGACTGCCAGCCGACGGAACCAGCACGCGTCAAGATTGCATACATTTATACATCTATACTCCCTCCAGGACATTATGATGCTGATTAAGAAGCTTGTATTGATACGTGAATAACAGTGTGCACACGTAATTGAGTATTGCAAGTATCGGCCTTGATTTCCCCTATATACCTTCAGAAAAATCGACATTATAGTGATGAGGACAGCATTGATTAAAAATATACATACGAAGGCACCAGGGTACGCGTTGCAAAAACATTACAGATATTGATCATGATATTAATTTCCGTCAGGTTTAATTAGAGCCAATATAGCATTGTTTATCTATCAATTAATATCGAAGGTGATTGATACTTATACATACAGACTGAGAATCCATGGAAGTTCTCCTGTACATGTGTTACCTACTGCTCAATATCCATGCAGCCTTAATAGATAAAGGAAGGTAATATGAATCATTTTATTTAACATTTCATTGATTAGCATTTTCTCGTAGTTTCTACCTTGCTTCAAGACGGAGTAACCGTATGCATCTTCCTGATATGATGTCAACCTCATTATTAGAAAAGAGAGCTTCATTTTAATCTATCTACCACGGGAAATATAATTTCCTCTCACTGGTGCAGCTTATCATACTTCATATTGCTTTCTCCTGAGCATTCGCAATGACAGAAGACTTATACTTTTGAGTTTTTATTCGCGTATGAGGATATATAGCTCCTCTAGGTCTTTAAGGCTTTATTGCATTATATTGTAGAATCGTTCTATAAGCAGTAGCGAAACAAAAGGTAGATAGGCATGACTGATCTTTGTACTCATTATACATTTTGTACAATTTGTTAACCGCTATGACACCATACAATATCGGCGAAATTTTGCGACCAATATAACTCGGAACAATTTTTATTCAAACACACTAACTATGTCTTCATATAATGATCCATATTTTTTCAACCCATGCTTTACTTTTTGTATACATGAAATCATCTATAGTCACCTAATATATAATGTCACAGGACTAAAAATTATATTATTCACTGTTCTTATATAGTATTCTATCAAATAATCGGGCTATATCCCTGGTCTATGCAGTCGCAGCCGCACTTATATAAATCCATAATGGTGGTAGGTTCCTCTATTCACATTCACTGCCTTATTCCGTGTCATCTATTGTCATTTCTCTGCTTGGTGTCGAAAGCCAGACAAGGTATTCGGTATATCCGCTTGAGCGGGCAATGTACGTCTCAGAACAGATATTGTAAATATGTATGCAGTCAGCAGGATTACGCATGGAGAGTGAGAACGGTCACTGATCCTCAGCATCAGACCTGACTGGTACCTGATCATACATTCACTAACAAGTTCCTATCATTCTTCATCCAAAGGTGTCCCTTTTATAGTCTGCTCTCAGTAGAGAGCCAATTGTTGTAGATCTTATAGATCCATTGTACATAGCAGAGAGTTTACCTAATGTTAAGTAGACGATAGCTATGCTCTATATATTAGTATACATGTACATAATGCTATTTTGTAGTTAGCAAAGAAAAGTAGGGTTAGTTTTGTCAGAATATATAAGTTGGAAGCTCAAGGCGCAGGTATATCGCTTTGATATGTAGTGTAATATACTCAACTTATTGTGAACAAGTATAATAGGTTTACACACGAATTGTGTTTTATATGAACAAACTAAATCCAGTTCTGTACTGACTGAGTTAATGATCTTGTGCTGGAGACACACCAAGGGAGAAACATGGCGATTTCCAGAATTGCCAACACAAAATGGTGTGTATGCGAGCCATTATATCATGTTTCACCTGATTATTGCTTCAGAGACGCCAAATTATCGGTGGGATTTATTACTATAAAATAATGTCATACATACACTCAAATTTCTGTTGGCGATTCTGAAAATCGCTGCCGCTGCTCGCTTGGTGTGTCTCCAGCTTTAGCCATACTGTTTTCTATTCATATAACCTCAGAATGTGGATCTACGGCATATCTACGACATAAAGCACAATCAACTACCGATACACTATAAACAACCGATGAAACCCCAGAAGAGATCGTATAAGAAATATTATCCGGCCAATACGTTCGCTCTTTCTGAGGGAACGAGAACATTACTTTTGCTGAGCTTCCGCTACCTTTAGACACCTCGGCAGTAAGTAGAACGAGCAGCCTTTGTGAGGGTGTCGTACGGCGGTCGACTCAATACACCTCTACGCTGCACAAATGACGGCCGCTTTAAGGCATTACTGCTTGTCTAAAAATAGAGACAGCCAGTGCCATCAGTCCTACCCGCCGATCCTCCCCTAGAAGTAGAAGGTGTCTCTAGAGGAAACCCGAAGCAATAATCGACATTTTAACGCTGTCCTTTTGATGTATCTAGGAAAGGATGTGGAGAATATTGTGCTCATACCCTTGAAAGTATTTTTTTTAAATGGCGCATTTTGAAAATTATTTATTTCATTCCTGTTTGAAGCCAAGAATCAATTACATCCTGGGATAGATAAAATAGGTTTCTGCAAGGTATTCATGTGGAGATGGAATATCAGACATTTAGTCTAAAGGTTAACTCGCCTCTCGCAATGTTAAACATTCGGTCAGTGTCCATTTCACATCGTATAATTGAACATATAACAACCTAAATCTTTTAGACATCGGGAACGCAGATCTTTATCTACTTCCCATTGACCTGGAAAATTTGGGAATACTATAACAACCTATATATACCTAGAACATCAGATCATGCAACGCATGATGATACTGCATAAAGGGGTTCCTCCAAGCTCTCATCAAAAAGGTAGATTTAGAGGATGCATAGTACAGGTCTTTCGGCATCTAACAGCTACCAAATTTCGTTTCCCGAGATCCGGCACGCTGGGCAAAGACCGGTTTGCATTGCTGATGATTGTGATAGCTACTTTTTTCTTCCCAATCTACATCGACGTGTCAAAACTGGTGCCTCCCACCTCCAGCACGAATTCTCACCAGATCTGGAATTTACTGCAAATCTGGCAGAAACCCTCTGATATCTGTTATCATTCTGTCACGATGTCAATTGGCGGCAGAACTTATCTTTCAGTTTTAGATATTTCGTAATCCTGAGCTGACGTTACGTCATTTTGGCCCAGCAGACTGAACTGTGACTAACTTTGTTTTATTTTTTCCGTATCACAGAGGAGTCGTCTGCACAAAACAAAGTTGTTGTCGTCCTATGATAAGCCCCAAAACATCGCCTCATGTCCGTTTCGCCAAAACCTTCTTTCTCCCCAGGTCGATGTCAAGGTCTTTACATCCAAAAGAAATCCTTTACTGCAAATTGTACGAGCATAGGCCCAACAACACAAAGCATTGGAGTGACAGTGAATGTCTGCCTGCTGGTACCTTCCGCGCTTAGAGCAATCTAGTAAGAAAACGGGGTCGGCCATTTCTGTTCTTGTCATAGATGGCAATGCACATGCGCGATACACCCGTTGCTGGTTTCCCCACGTATATAAAGTTTTTATAGAGTTAGACTGGGGTAAAAAGACGGTTGGTAAGCAGCCTATTAAGTTCGAGCTCAAGTTGATGCAGAAGCCCATCAGAATTGTGGCAGAACAGTAGTAGCTTCTAGGTAAGAATGTCATCACCCACCTACATCTTACTGTATATCACTGCATATTGTTTTACATTGAGCGACGGATTTGGTTTTGTAAGACGTATGTATATGTTCAGAGAGGATGTATACCTGCTTAAGCAGAAGACACCTGAGCTTTTTGCACCAATATGAAATAGCACGCGAAACCGTTTCCATTGGGCCATCAAAATGACACCGAGTCTAAGTAAAAAGGGTGGGGGGGGGGGTCCACCTACTATGATATAAAAATATACCTCCCGATGGGCTACGATGCAGATTGTCCACATCATAGTACAGCGAAAGAAATCGTAGTATCAATATCGTAGGGAGTGCATCATCGAGTGTGGAAAACGTCTTTGAATGGGGCTGTCCACCTTTATACGATTCCTTCCAATTTTGGCATCGGAAGGGTATCGTATATAGGTTCTCGATGAAATATTTCAGCGCATCGGAAAGAAACAAACTTGAAGTTGTAGTATGGATCAGGTTTTCCCGATGTGGTCTACGATGGATTATAATGCACTATGATGCACTTATCAAATCATCTGTACCTGCTTCTTGGTATCAGCAACTTTATCATTCAAGATAACATATCTGTTCTAAAACTTCAGTGAAAGACCAGTGCGCAAACATATTGAAAGTTGCGTTCATTTCTCTGGATACGATTCTCAGTCAGGACCTTGGAACAAGCTATGATTTACTGACAATGGTTTTCAAATTTTCAAAATGTTATTAAGTACCAAAGTAAAATACAGTCAACTTCCTTCATACAAATATACAGACATTAGCACGATATTCCATGTTTTATGTAGTGATTTTTTCCTCGGCTGCTGGTGCACCCTTACCAGGCAGTATTTTAGCTATCACCTCGGTTACTCCGTCCATCACGGATAATGGCCTCTAAGGGGCTTGTCATTAACCACCTTCTTGGCAGCCGTCAAGGTCATATCCACTTTTCGTACGTGTTGATAGTCTTTGACATGCAGTTATGACTAGGCTGGTGTTCAGAGCTCGAACTCTACCATACTCCTACAATATTTCGTGTGTTGGGAGCGGGCTGGAGGGTGGGACGAGAGTTACTACCACAACATTAATATAAAAAGGTCATTTTCGTGTTCTTTCTACTTTCTCAGTCTTTATTCCCATACGTCCTTCAATTAAACTATGTTACAAAGTACATTAAATACTATTATAAGATCGTCCTTTTGAACTTAACGATATTTCTATGTGGTCTATCAGAGGCGTAGCCTTTTTTTCCTTTCATATACGTGGCCTACTTTTGGGAAGATCGCCTATAGGTAAATGGTGTTAGTCATTAAACTCTCTTTGAAAGTATACTGAGCCATCTCAATTAGTTACAATTTTTACATAAACTTGTATACGTACACGATTTGAGCATTGAATTAGGAATAAAATAGGCATTGAATATATTTGTCATCATAGATTATCACTTGCAAATTAGCAATTATGGTATAACCCCATTATTCTATACATGAAACGGTTTTGGTACATTAAAGCCTGCCCCACCTACCACGATTCTGGTCCCGATTGGCCTTACGACGGCCTTCCCGACACCATTCCGATTGTAGCCTGAGGTCTGGCAAAATCGTGGTAGGTGGAACAGGTTTCTGCGATTCCGTCCACAACAGCTCACGATAGGCTGCGATGAAAACGTCAATCGTAGAGGTCCCGATAATTTCCAACATGTTGGAAATTTCGTAGCCTGTCGTAGGGTATTGTAGTGTATTTGAATGGGAAAATATCTCTTGTGGGTGAAATACTAGATGGAAAATTATGAAATTCTAGGATTAGGTAGGCCGTATACAGATATATATTCGGTGAAAATATGATATCATTTGATTAAGGATAAAGGTCTGAAAATAATAGTTTCAGATCGGAATCACGATTCTATCACAGTTATCTTTTTCAATTTGATTGTGTTATAGTCTGAAAAATAACTTCAAATTATGTTGTGAATACCTCTAAAAAACTATTCAGATTCATTTAATGTTTCCAAAATTATAATATATTTCAATATTAAAACTCATATACATTGATACACAGATTGAATCGTGACCATGGTTTATGTTTTTGGTCCTCCAAAGGCGTTTCTATGCTCTACGATTTCAAACCATGTCCACGATTTGAAACTATCGGGGACCTCCCGATAGGCCACGATTTGGGCATTTCAAATCCTAGCGATCGGGAAGCATTTCGTGGCCTATCGTGGTAGGTGGGAGTCCCCTCTTAGGGAAACTTGTTTACCTAATTGGGACGGTTTATCGTCCCGCGTTAATATCGGTAAAATTATCGCATAAGATTGCAGAGCGATTGCGATAATTTAACCGATAGTAACAAGGGACGAAAGATTTCACATGTACTCTACACCTCTAAATATCCGTATACACTCAAAAACTCACCAAAATGTGTCGATGTCGATGCAATAATCAAAGTAGTCTGGGCGGGCGGAAGTGATTTTCTGCAATCAATTAGTGTACGCATGCGTGAACGTCAGTCGGCGCTTTGTTCACAATCGCAGTTTCGTAAACAAAATTTAAATACTTTCAAAATCATTTTCCTTGCATTATTTATAATCATGATATTATTTAGAAATTTTCAACCGATTCCGTGAGACATCTTGATTTCTGCAGCATCACGTCATAGATAATAGTAGAGCAGCAATGAGCCAAATAATTTAATGAACCTCGCGACTCAATTTAACCAGACAAACCATAAACCATATTTCGGTTTTCATAGCATAACATTTTTTCAAAAAGTCACATCAGACACACCTTTTGGTCATAACTTTTTTGATTTTGCATATTTTCTTTCCATATTTGATATGTGTAAAGGTCTCTATGAACTCTACATATTATAATTGAAGACGTTCCAAAACAGGAAGATTTATGTTGTCTGATGTGATTTATAAAAATAAAATTATGTTGCCATGGAAACCGAAATTTAAAAATTATTACAAAAAATCTGACCCCTCATGAAGGGGATTCAAACAGGGGACATTTTGAGCTTCATTTTGGTATATGGTTTGTCTGGTTAAATTGACGTGCGAGTTAAAACCTAAAATAGAGCCCTTTTTCATCACTAGCTGCAGTACTAATAAGTCATTTGATTTTCTTAGCCAATAAGATATAGTCTTCAAATCATTGTGGTACGGCGCCATACTAGCACAGTATGCTGGTACGGCTGAACTTTGGAGTAATTTTTAGGCACAGGTGTATAGTATAGAAAAATAATAGCGATGGAAATCCATATGTTTAACCTGGGAGCTCCCCACCATTCCAAGACACATTGCCTTTAGAATCCACACACAATTCCCGACTGCCCTCAGAATATAATAACTAGCCGCGGGTCTTCTGGGCGACGTTGCCATGGTTGCATGTGTGTAGATCCCCGGGATCCAAAAGGTTGTAAGCCCTGCAGGCAATAGACACCCAACAAGTACGCCACAACCAGTGTTCGACGTCCTTTTTTGTGCCCCACCCCTGATTACACGCACCGCACGATCGGCTATTTATAGCATTGGCGGAGAGAGGGCACTGCAGATGCGGGGAGACTGAGAGGGAAGGACATCGATAAAAACGTGGCGAACCACGTGATCGATGGTAAACCGTGACCAGGGGCGCCATTATCAAGCATGTATTCACTCACTCATGGAAAAAGGTCATCGTTAATGGTTAAGACTTTGATCGTGTTTAGTGCAGTGCACCTTGATACTAATGATCTGATGATCTATGAATGTAGTGTCAATTGCGAAATAATGGATGATCATTTCACTTTAATAGATGATGTTAGTACCATATTAACCTTATTGATTCTGGTGATCTAATTGCATCTGACACCTTAGCCCCTTTATTAGCAGCAATAATATTGTAAAACTGGAATTTCAATAATGTATCGAAATGCTAATAAAGAAATTCATTGATAAAATGAACATAGTATCAAAGGTGGGAAATTGTGTGATGAGACGTGTTGAGAGACCGAGTATGATTGCACAACTGACCAGGTAAGGCGTTTAAACCACAGAATTTCATGCATTTAGGCTGATTTCCAGTTTTGTTCCTCTCCTCACGCACACGCACCGCATGATCTGCCTCTCCCATGAAATCTCCCACAAAGGCAAAAACAAAAAACAGGTGTGCATCTGGTCCCCCACCCCTCAACACACACACCTAGCAATACTTAATACTGCCTAAAAGATATCTTGCCTCTACAGAGGGCGAAGGGCGATTTTTCATGGAAAATACGCACAAAAAACACATGGACAATAAATGGACATTGACTAATTGATAACCTTTTTACAGAGAACAACTCATTTTCAATTTCTCTTTAGAGATGTCATAATTCTAAGTTGCTGTTTCAATCATATCCTAAGATGCATAAGCTGGTATGCTGTTTAAAGTTGTTTATTGACGCAATGAGGTTCATATAGTATACATGATTTTCAACCATCAACGTCCGAACATACTAAAAAAGAACAACATAGGGGGCATGTAGAGGCGCATACAGAGGGATCAGTTTTGAACCTACCAATAGATCAATTGACTACATTTAGCTTAGTTGCTTCCTACCGCAAAAGCCAATACAGTGATAGACATCACAGATACATTAAAACATCACTATACAATCAAACAAGTTAGTGGACAGAGGGTGGCATCTACACTAACATGGGCCGAAAATACAGATAATTGATTTGTTAATAGATGGTTCCGACAAAAAACTAAAACAAAAAACAAAAAAGGAAAAATCGGGTCGATCACAAATGCAACGGCAGCTAATTTACCACAATTTCCTAGATAATGGGAATCCACACAGAAGAGTGACAAAAATAGATCAATTATTCTTCAACCAGGCCTTGAATCTCGCTCTACTCTCAATGTGCTGTACCATAACAGGCAAGCCATCCCACAACAATTTACCATAATAGAGTGGCGATTGCCTGAAAAGTTCCGTGTTGGGTCTCTTCAGTTTATTTTTCACCTTCCCCGCAGTCCTAGTATCTCTGACATTGTGAGCTACAACATGGTCTACATCTGACGACCACCAGTGCACAAATGAGAGAATCTGATGATTACGCCTCACATCAAGACTAGCAGTATTAGCCCGTTCCATCATAACAGCTGTACTCATTTGTCTATTGCGGGTAACATTGAAACAAGTACGCAAGGCATTATTTAGCAGCGTTTGTAACTTCCTCTTTTAATCTTATTTGAGAGCAACACACACAAAACTACAATATTCAAGCTTGGACAACAACATGGTTTTAAGTATAGCTATAGCAGTGGAGGTATCAACGAAGAAGCATAGCTTCCTTAATTCGAACAGTCGGAACTGAAAGTCCTTTTTTATCTTCTCAAAGAATGGGGCAAAAGTTAACCGATTATCGATTATTACACCAAGATAAGAAAATGATTTTACCGTGGTCAACTCAATGCCATCAAGGCTAATTTATTCTCGAAAAACAGTGTTCTTTTTGCCACCTACACACCACTTTACTTTAGATTTTGCTCTGTTTATTCTCAGATTCTGTTCACTGAGCCAGTTATTTAGATTAACAAGATCTTCCTGCAATAAAGCAGCCATGATATGCTCATCATTATCTGTTATTGTTAGAACAATATCATCGGCATAGAGGATGCACTCGGTGTGCTCCAGGACAGACACACAGTTATTCAGATACAAAACAAAGAGAACAGGGCCCAAAACTGAGCCCTGTGGTACCCCCATTTTCACTCCCAGTGGATCTGACACTAGGTTGCCTAGCCGTGTAATTTGAGATCTAATAATAAAGTAAGAACATGCACTGAACATGCACTGAACATCCCGAGGCCGCAAGGCATTCCAGCAGCTTGACATGAGAGATACAGTCAAAGGCCTTGGACAGGTCCACGAAGGCACAGAGTGTCTTTTTCCGCCTGTCAGCACTGTCAAACAGTGTAGATAAAAGCTTGGATACAGCCTGGCCAGTGAACCTGCCCGGCAGAAAACCATATTGATCTTTATTAAAATAGCAGAGCCTGAGAAGTTGTGGCACTATTTGGTGGTGTATTTCATATTCCAGCAACTTTGACATAGTGGACAACGTAGTTGTTGGATGTAGGTCGCCTGGGAGCAGAGGGTGTGTGATTTTGGGTATTGGTGTAATTATACCGTGTGTCCACTCCCCAGGAAAGACTCCCTTTGACAGTGCCTTGTTTATAATCATTTGTAGTACATCTGGTCTTAGGCCAAATGAATGTTTTAGAAATGTAGCACTTATGTCACTAACGCTGGAAGATCTATTTGTTTTGATTTGGGAGAGGCAGAAGTGCTAAGAATCACTAATGCCATCAAGTTCCTCAGATCATGGAAGCATCATTAACCAGTGTAAAATCTCAGAATTATCTGAAGTCTTTCTCTGGTGTCCTAGGAGTTGGATCATTAATTATTGATGATTTGTCGTTGCAGTGATCAACTCCCTTCTGCATTATCAAGCAGATTCAATAATCTAGAATTCTGATGGAGGTACTGAATCTCTTGAATACACTATCAAATCTAAACCTCACAGTTCAGGATGTTGCCTAAGGACCATGCAAGCCCAGAGACAGATGCTGAACTGGACAGCTACTCATTCAGAGTGTACCCGAGCTCAAAGAGGGATGAACACACTCAATGGTCGACAAACTGAAAAGTCCATTTGAGCATTTCCTTATGGGGTCAATATCAATTGAGAAAATACAGGAGGTGAACTGGACTGAATTGACCCTATTTCAGAGGAGTGACATGGAGAAATTGAGAAGAGTTACACACAGATTGCTGGACAAGCGAAAATTGGTATCACCGTTCCAAATACAAAGATATAATAACCTGACATGCTGGTAACTATGGTAAGGTCTGTCATTGGTCCTGATGTAACTAAAACTAAGAATTGAGGGGAAGTAGGCAAGGTGAGAAAAATAAAGGTGACTGATTATATGATTATTCTAAATGTTTATCTCTCAGCTGAGTCTTTTTAATGTCTGAACCAGAGGTTTGTTGTCAAAGAGGCAAAAGGTATGCTTTCTCAAATTGATATTAAGGTATAACTTTTTTATGTGGCAGCCCTTGTGTCCCATCCACATCACATCTTTTACAATGTAGCTATACAATTCTATTCGGAGGAGGAGCATGCTATTAACAAATATCCGATTTAGTCTAGGGAAATAAGTCTGACTGGAAAAGGGCCAGTATTCACCCTATGGAATGGCCACAGCTACAACACTATCAGGCTTTAAACCCATTCAGTGTTCAAATGGGGCAGCTTAATGTGCAACTCAACGCGCTAACCACCAGGCCATAGCAGATTAAGAAGGCGAAGAAACGAGATTTAGAAAACAATAAGATGCGACAGCATGGAAAAAGAAATCCAATCGGTTGACGGTAAAAGAAAATCTTTTCGCATTAGCACTTTTTATTAGAGAGCACAGGGAGTAGGAAAAGACACTCACCTGGTGATGAATCTTTACAGTAAAAATGTAATTTGAAATAATCAGATTATCGGTATTGGACTATGGAAAACTGTGCGTTATTTCTTACTAATGCTCTGTTAATACCTGTTACACGAGAATATAGGTGGAGCCGATAACAAATCAGTCGAGATGGCAAAACGGCATATGCCTAGCGCTTCACTCATGGAAGCCTCATATGGGCCTCACCGACTAAATAGGATTTGAACTAGTAATTGGCGCTTCCAGTAGCACCCTTATACATAATAGTATGTAAATAAATGTACGTCCAGGAATTAAAGTGGCTAAGCACTAATAAGTTTATATCCAAGGAAAGTGTATGCACACGAGCTCAACGGGTGAACCCCACAGTTACCAAGGTTCCGACTAGCCTACAACCAAAAGGAGGAAAGCGAGCTGAGATAAAGGGTGTGCTTTTAAAAGAAATAGTCATACTGAATCAACGACTGTGACTAAGATTTACATAGGCCATCCTGCCACACAGGATCTCCTTATACTTGCATTATTTAAAAGCGATTTCATTGTTGTTGTAGTCTTCTGATTGTAATGGACGAATCTTTCTTTGTGCAGGACAGTCCATGATTGGTATGAGCATCGCGTCAAAATGGTATATATTCCCAGGTACTTGTTGTTTACATATATAATATGAGCATATTTATATGTTGATCTATGCGTGATTATCTTGTAAGACTGAGAACGCAACAAAGACAACAAAATCGGTTCTCTTCAGATAGTCAGTAATTAGCCTGTGCTTCGAGAGCTGGGCACTCTTTATAGCACCGAGCTCTAGCGTGACCCGAACTCCACACATGGCTCCAGGGACCTGTTTCACTAGACAGTGACATGTCTAGATGGCGTCTAGATGGTGTGTCCGGTTTCATAAGAACTAGACTTTAGACTTCGTTTTGTCCGTTCTTGCTTGCACTGTTGGTGCCGCTTTTCATATCTGTCTAACACTTTTGTCACAGAACTAGTGAAACAGGTCCATGATGTGTCTAGATTTGTCTAATTCTTATGTTTGGGGTCTGTGTTTCCTAAGGGCAGCTACTTGTGGTGTGTCGAAACTAGACAACCCCAATGTCTGTATGGTGTCATAGACATGTCACGAGACTAGTGAAACAGGTCCCTGGAGTGGCATGCAATTGTCAAGATTAGAATGAATCAGGTTTTTATTCTATCCTCTCCACGACTTTAATAATAGAAATATATGTACACTCACGACCAACCATTATGAATATCAACATTCTATTCGCTACTTGTTGTTTACAGAGGGAGTCGCCCTTCACAGTCCTTCACAGCTAAGTTAACTGCGCACGGCGTGAGGCTTCACAGCACGATTATGATCAAATTCGCCCTGTGACTGATACGCGTTCTAACCTTATGTATGTTAAAAGCCATGTTAAAGGATACATGCAAACTCATAGAAATACAGTACTGATCAGGTTCGCATATGTGTTGCCTACTGAAGCAATCTATTTGTCATACCGCCCATGCCACAGGCTGAAATTTAGATTGCTCTTGGCGGGACTTGGTGGCAGTTCATGGTCATATCGCAATTTCCTGTCAATTTTTGGGATGCCTTGAGCCGAATGCCGCTGGCAGCATCCACGTACATATCCGTAATAATGCGTGTTCGTCTCTTTCCAGTCACAGTAACATAAAAAGATCGATGTAGTTCGTCAGTGGGTACTGGCCAGTGGGTACCAGTCAGTGAGTACTCGTGAGTACTGGGGATTTAGTACTGATGAGTGAATACTGGTCAGAATGTACTGGTCAGCAAGTACTGGTCAGTAGTTACCAGTCAGTCCCTGCTTGTCACTCAGTACTGATCAATTAGCACTGGTCAATCAGTCCTAGTCACTTTAGGTACTGGTCAATGCATATATCAACTTCTAGCAGTGCAGAAGGTTGAAAGTTTGAATTTCCAAACTTTACCTGGTGTATGTCGGCACCAGAAACCAGGTGCCGAAGAGGATGTGTAACTTTGTAGGAAGGTGCAAATCGGCTCATAAATCGTGGCAGTAGAAAAGAGATGGAACAGGACCCAACAGATGAACCCCATGATATATGCCCCTCGGGGATTAGGTGGAAACACAAACCCACTAGATACCCCAGAGCAGCACCAGTCACAGGGCAGGCAGCTAGAAAACATCTGGACCTCCCCCTCCCCTCAGTGAGGATGAGATTGGCTCCCGATGTACCCCAATGCTCGGTCCTGATGCCCACCAGTCCTTCTTCACCCGATTCCACTGGCACGATGGGGCTCCAGGCATAAGCTAGATACAGGCCAGATTTGGTGGCAGATGCATGGCAGGTAGCACATCGGGAGCAAAATCGGCTATATGGCATACAGAGTTCAGGGGTTGGCAAGATCCGATCTGCAGTATATCCCAACTGCGTTGTTTTATCTACGATTGATATTCATTTGCTGCTTGTGTACCATAGGGATTTGCTGGAGTGTTGCCAGTACCGCGCATAATTTCAGCACCGCGTAATTTATATCAATGTCATGGCTCCCGAGGTGAGCGAAGGTTATAGCAGATTCTACATCATTATTTATCTTCCAAAGCTCTAGACGATTTTGCCCTGACATTGTCCCAATAACATTGTAAGTGTCAATCAGTTTCCAGGCAAGTCTAGTGCCTCCATTAGACGAGTGGTAGCTCCCTGTACAAATTATGGTCGCGTGCGCCTTATTTACGCAACAATGCAATGTGTAAAAAATAAGCAGATATATTCCACACGATAGGCGAGACAGTCTCCTATCCCAGAGTGGAGTAAAACACCATCTCATGCCGTGGGAGATTTATTGACTAGAGCTGGTGGCCCTACGCCCCGGTGTGACACATCCGTGAGATGGTGTCCTGCCCTGGAGTGGAATAAAACCACGCTTGTCGACCTACATTGCGCGGAATAAGTACCTTCGATCATTAGCGTCTATCAAAAAGCACAGGGTGCTTCAAAGGTGCCCAACATTGATGGGCAATATTGTTCAGTCACTTAGGTCCGTTCTTCTTCGGTATAAGCCAAGGTTATATCAGAGCAAGATAGAAACTATGGGCTGATGAGCATGATATGATACAGTGATATGGTTATGATTGGAACTCCTAAGAACCTCAGTCACCTATAACTGCATTGAAATCTTCATTATATTAAATGTATCCTTACTTAAGTGCCTGGTAAATCAAAACACAAGTCCAATAATACAAAAGAAGTTTTATAATAAGTCTGGAATATCTCTGCAAATATAACGAAGATAATTAATTTACCTTGAAATAACATTACTTGGTGTATTGGTGTTGGGTGGGTGGGTAACTTAATACATGTGTGTGATATGGAAGGTATATACTTTGTAGGGCTTCTGTAGGGCTATTTCGATAGCTTGTGACATTATTTCATAACTCGTAATTAGTCCTAGATTGATATATCATACAGTAAAATCACCTTGATAAATTTTATTCCCTGTACAGACTCTTATGTGTTAGTCATTAGCTTTTTTTTATAGAGAAGTGTTTATTGACATTTAGATTCATATTTGACACAGACGATCCTCCATTTAGATGTCCTTAGGACTAGTACATATAAGACGACATACATACAATAAGGCTCATACATACAATTTGACTCAAAGCATCGGTTTCTTGAAGACTACATCAGATTACATCTTGGATATATCTGTTTGCTGTAAGATTTTGTCCTTTTTATTGCCATGGCAAATTGTTTCTCTGGTTGGTATAATATGGTCTCTTTGTCTTTTTTATTTATATTTCACAGTGTATCAATTGAATATTATCATTTTGATAGGATAAATGCAATCATTTCAGGTACAGATGTATCATAAATGCAGCAAAGTGTAAAACAAGTAAAACTCAACGAAATCCCAAGTCGGCTTTCATGATAGGCTTTATTCTGGTGCAGCGGTTTTCACAACGTTTCGGCGTTCAGGTGCGTTCTTCAAGTTTAATGAATTCAACAACAAAATTTCCTTGGAAGACAGTGATCCCGATGATGAACTCAAGATTCTCAATTGCTTAATCATTGAAATATGAAATAAACTCCTTATGGTATTATCATGACCGTTTCCACGATGTATAACTCAATCAAAACCAATATTCCTTGATATTTTCTGTGCATGAGTATGCAAATATGGAAAATAAATAGTTTAGTAACCAACAGTGCTAATAGTAGGTTAGCAGAATCATCGGGCTATTTGAATCTTCATCGCGTAATTATGGTTGCATGGCCGGGGTTGCACCTTTGTTTCAATATTCATTAAGAGATGTAGGTGTCTTATAGTGATTAGCCATTATAGAGGCAGGTACTTCATTGTCCCGAATGGATCAGCACCCACTAAAAGGTCGTGAGAGCTGCACACAGCGACAAGAATGGGGTGAGCTTTTAGTATCTAGCTAATAATAAAACATCTTTCATCACCTAAATGTTCTTCAAAATGAATGACATAAAAACAGCGTGTATGGTGTTTTGCATGGATGAATGGAATTATCTTACACAAAGTGCATTATTTAGATATAATATAATTAAATGTAGAATTGTTAATGAGGTCTGATATATCAGAATAAGGGGCAAGGTCAATGAAGCAATATTACATGGTTTCCGTTCCTAAAATGAAATTGGCCAACCATAGCCTTGTGCTAATATTATTCCATAGCAGCTAGACCTCAGCAATGATTCTTATCGTGACGCCCCATTAGCACCAGGTCCTGAAATAATACTCCACTATAGACCTCTTTAGCAGGAGAGGTGGGAACAGCTGCGAACTTGACAAACATGCCGGGCACCATGGGAGCAGGTGGCTCATTCTCCGTGCTGATCTTGCTGGCTGAGGCGCCTGTCTTCTGCTGGGAGAGTGCAGGTGGCCCATACTTTATACCGGGCCACCCCGCTAATTGGCTCACCCTGTCATTGAAGCAAGGCACTGCTCCTCTGTCAGATCTAAAGCCAGGAGGTGACTGCTCTGTGTGGATGCTAGTAGAATCAGCCAAGGCCTGAAGAGTACTAAATACATGACCGGGGCCTCACTACACCATGCATCACTTCTTCAGTGAACAGAAATCTTAACATAAATCAAGTTTTTATACCATCTGGGTTTTATTCGAATCCAAAGCGATATCATTTTGAAAGAAGATAATCTTCGGAAAATATATAGTACCTAAGGATCACTTCCATTTCTAGTTCTGATAATCCCAATTAAAATCAATGCTTGATATTACTCGATTAGATATTCATAAGGTATAACCACTATTGTAACTATAACTGACTATACGATATTATCCCCACTTGAGCCAAAGGTCAATTTGAAGAACACTAAAACTTGGTGAAATATGTTATCCTTTAAAAAGAAACACGCACCTCGAAACGTCGGTTCATGATACAAACCAATCCGACAGCCGGCTATACTATCTACCTACCTTCATGTGTATAGATTGATTTCGCTTTTGTGGAAATGATCACCGGTTACACAGTTATATTATTATGTTTATCATAAGCAAAATTATGAAAATACCATAAATATCAATATTACAATAACGCTTCTCTTGTGAAAAGTAGCATCTCTCCTTCTGGAGTAAAATAGATCTGACCTAAATACCAGTAGGGCTGTGCGACCTCTTTAACAGAAAAATGACAAAAAACCGCTCTAAGCATTTTCCCTGTGGTGGAATGGGCCCTTAACCAAACCCCTAGAGACAATTTATTGCAGGAACGCCACCATACAGCTTCATGTTAGCACAAGCCCATGCGATACCTTAGTGATATACACAAGTCAACACCAAAGAAATTGTTTATACATATGAATCCTTGGTATCCCCAATGCCAAACTACTTATACTGGTTTGGCAATATCACTTAGCCTGTTTTTCATTCCTCTGTGCCCAAAGGATTTGAGACAAGTGTGATGTCCTAGACATCAAGAACAGACCCAGAGCATGAAACGTTTGAGGACATCAGTCTCAAAATGCATACTTTATGCGGCACGCTCATGGAGCAAGAAATTCATGAGGTATCAGCATATTAGCCTTTTTACATGAATGTAGTTTTTTCCAAGTTATTTCCCTTGATCTTGTTATCATACACAACAGCTAGCTGAAGTTACTATGAACAGAAATGTTTACAGGAAATCCTGAGCAAGCATAGATATCAGAATATTCATATTCCTTTGGGTATAGGAGTTTCTTGAAAGGACAAATACTCAACATCTTCAAAGCTACCATCAAATGTGTTGCTATTGCATGACCTCCTATAACTATATGTTAGCCATGTTCTTTGAATAACTAATCTAATCACATAGACTGAAGTTCCATTGCCTCGCTAAAAGTTAGTTATGCTTATTTTTGCACGGCCATGGCTTGGGTCTAGAAGATTGAGTTTATGTTGCCATGAAACAAACCTCCTAGATCCTCAGGCTGTGATTGAGCTGACAAAAGGTTTAAATGAATAACATTTCAGATGAATGAGGTGTACTTATAACAAGAATAGTCTCCCTATCACTCCATTGTGTAAATGCTATTCTGGAAACTTTGCTAATGAAATTGGGAAGAAAGAACATGATGCTGACATGGCATATTTTGCCATTGGATGATGACTTTGATGCCATGAGCTACTGAATTGGTTTAGTTTAATTTCAGTTCATTTTATAAAGTAATGTCTATCCTTTTGTTTTCAAAAATGAGCTTAGCTCTCTTTAATCATATTTCACATATGTTCATTTATTGATTTCTTTTTATAATCATATTTCTGGGAAAAGGCTTCATTTTTTGCAACTTTTGACATGATATTTTGAATCATACCAACATTCATATTTAGAAAACCAAACGTTAATTTTTAAGTGGCCACACCGACCTGTTGAAAAATGTCTATTCCATGATGCTGTGAGGCATTGCAGGACCCAGCACACGTTTTTCTAAATAGTAAAAGCCATAGTTTGTTGTATTCATTATCTATCTTCTCGAATAAATTAGAATAAAAAAAATTGTCATGTTATAGGTTATATCTGTAGGGACTACCTTTTAGCTTTCCAGCACAAAGGGACTATAACTCTGCTTAGGAGTGTATTTTCCCGTTACCAATGGCTTTGAGGTTCGACTTCAATTGATAGGTTTCAAGACCATAATGGTTGTGGATTGCTGTGACCCCATACGTTTTCAATTTGGTAATCGATGGATGATAGATATGAGTACACTATAATGATCTTCAACTGATTCATAATAAAGGTTGCATACCAATTATTCTATGATTGTATTAGCCACTATAGATACCAAATAATGTATATCGTGTACGTACCAACATGGGCCAAGGTGCATAAAAGTATATGCTTTTAAACCCCAATAGATCAATGTAAAGGTTTATCAACCCTGTAGTCTACCAACCAGCTACTTGCTCCACCAATGCATCTGGGTTTCCTCTCCATGCAGGTCCGGCAGTAAGTCGAAAGCACTAGGGGATCGGGACACAAATTGCATCATTAGATACCCTGATTGGTGGTATTAGTGTGGTAATTACTGCGATAGAGCTCTGCCTTTAGCGGCCAGCAGGCCAGTCTCACCGGCTTAGCGAAAAGAACTTGCCCCGTGTATGGCCATGATTTATGTCCTAATTACTTCAAGTAATATGATATCGAATGATGATGCAGAGAATTTCTAACCAAAAAATAAAAGCTCAGATACTGATGTTATATTTTAGTACATTACTATTCTAGGGGCCGAAGCCACTGGGCTTCCTCTGATCACCGAAGCACCTTACGAAGCGCTCCGTGACGCACAACTGCATTGAATTGAATTTACGGTCGGCGCTTGTGGGTTCCAGGCCTTATGAATGCAAAATGATTTGAAAATCGCATCTGGGGGGATTTAATTCTCAGCTTACTCATACCATGATTCGTTGGCTTTTCTGGGTTAATTTGATACAACTTCTAATCGAAACCCAAGTAAAAGCTATAAGGCAAGGTAAACTCACAATAATCATAGAAGTGGTATACCACTTCCTTACCATTTATATAAGTCGTCCTTTGATGTAATTCAGTTTGGGGAATAACGAACATTACAATATGTATTTTTCTATGGGTCTTTTCTGTTAATTGCCATATCATTTATCATTTATGTATGAAAAGGAATGATCCACCCATGTATTACTGGAATTATTCTCAGAGGTGCATTTCCAACGATGTGTGTCGGTACCGTGGTCTTCTTTTTATAGCCGCTAAACCCGTTCCGACACACTACGACACACTGCGACACACTCCGACAGAGCCCTCCCGATAGCTCTACAATTGGAAAATTTCTTATCGTGGAAGGAAAGCTTAATTTTGTGCATGTATCGTATTTTAGATGACACAGAGAGATTCTCCGATATTACATCAGTATTTCTCCCAATAGCATTTTCCCTAAATATAGCCTTTCTCATTATAGCGAACAGAGATAATTGAAAGAAGCAAATTCGTAAGCTCTTTGAAGAAGTATAATGTAAAATGATATAAGGAAGGGCCAAGCGGCAGAATCCTATTTCACGTGTAATTTGAAATGGGAACAATCCCGTAATCAGAGTCATAAACACGCGTGACTTTTAGCTGACCATTGAACAGAACATTGAATCTTTAGAGGTAGTCACCCGTTCTTAATTAAACTACAGTAGATACTCTTCTATCTAATTAACCTATTTCGTTCTGGCCTTTCAAAAGCAGGAAAGGGAATAGTGTCCCACCGGACACCCAGCAACTACAGCAGTCCCCAAAGTCATCATTCTAGTGTCTTTGATGGGCGAAATGTGGTTGATGTTCCATATCTGTTACGGAATAGAATAACAAAGATTTTATAAACACAATTAATACTTCAGTGGAATTAATGCCTGGTGAGGTCTAGGATGTAAGGAAAAGAAAACCAAATGAAAGTGAAAATGATATGGCCTCTCAGAATCTTCTGTATGACCAATTAATTTACTACAAGGAAGAGTGCGTCTTTATAACATTAATTGAGGACAATTGTAATAGTAATAGTATAAGTAACGACATGCTCGTGAAATGACCCACAGCCTTTCCTGGTTGGATTATGCAATGTGGCACCACCTACCGCTGAGTGAAAGATTGGCCACTTATTGAGCGCGGGAAATCGCGCTCATAAACGTCATCTAGAAGTTAGAATGCTCACACAGGTTTTATGCTTACTGCAGAGAATCTAACCCTTCACTATCAATGTCCAAACTATAAAGGCCTGGTTGAATGAGCAGGGGTCCAGTATCCCAGTATCCCGTGTCCCTGCCCCACTACTGACTTGGTTTCTTTTAATAGAACTTTCATGGCTGAGTGACCATGTGAATATTTGCGCGGTGTGGTGAAGCAAATCAACAGAAATCACATATCAATGGACAGGAATCACATATCAATGGACCATGATAATAGTGCTGAATATATCTTATAAGTAGAAGGAAAACGGATGACAAATGTGTTAGTAAGAGGACTACCAAGGGCACTAGCAGTACTCCAAATGAAGTACCTTCTAGCCAAACAAACATTAGTGCATCAAGCGCTAAGGGGCTATTAGAGAGCGAACTGAGTGGCATAGTTACCTATTAGCAAGAGAAATAGGGCAGTTGACCAAGACCCTCAATGAAAAATTCAGTCACAACCACAAGTTGAATGGGATCCATGGTATGCAAGACCAGGTACAAGTCAAAATCGAAAATGTTAGCCAACAAATGACAAACATCTCAAAAGAAATATACCAACATATTGATAAAGTAAAAAGTTTACATGATATACTTAAAAAGAAACTAGGATTTAGGACTCAACTATTTTAATTAAGTAATCAGTTGCCATCTGTTCACACATGTAGATGTCTATACCATAATACATATTCCTGTTGATGATACTTGAGAACAACTATTAAATCCATTCTCTGGGTTTATTGAAGCATTCATCATACTTTCAAATATAAATGGCTAACTGATCAATAATTTCTTATGATATTCTCGTACATTTATCTAATGAGATTTTGGTATACAGCGCTCTTCCATTATGAATGGAAATAACATTTGCTCCTAGTTGAAATCTACTACCCTCACCGATCTTTCTATACCGATGGACAGTCAATGGCACCACTGAGAGACTTTCTGGGTAACCCAAACGTCTACGCCATTTTCATCGGCCAATGGAAACGGGCCTATCATTTAGTTTCTGTATGCCACGCTGACTAACACGGTATCCACTGCACCCTCACCAATTTTCTATCGCTGACAGGGAGTTGGTGGCCACCACGGACAAACTTCTAGGGTCTGCCAAAAATCGGTGCCATTTTCTTCGGCCAATGGAAACGAGGTTATATATATATATATACATGAGATATCATTTCATAGCAATATCACCAAACTATGGTTTGGCGTCTTAGAAGCAATAAACACCTGAAATTTTAAATATCAGCTCACATAAATCTCGTTTCCTTTGGCCGACGAAAACGGAATAGATTTCTTGAGTTCTTCTAAAAGTATGTCAGTAGTGCACCAGACTGTATGTAGGCATGAACAAATCGGTGAGGGTGCAGTTTACATCTTTTCCTCCTTCTAGGAGCTACAGGATCCCCAACAGCTTTGATACTGTCAGTCGGAAAAGAATGACGTCGGTGGTGCTACATTGCATAAATAATGGGATTCACACGGTGGGACAAATGGACCTGAGACTGGTGTACTTCACACCTTTGCACCAGTCGGCTACTATTTACAACTGGGAACAAAGTTTCACAGATTGGGGTGTTCTACAGTCTCAGGGGAACATGGCGGATTCAATTCACATGAGAAGATTTAACAGGTACATAGTCTCACCCCTACACCCCTACACAGGGTACACAGGGTACACAGGGTACACAGTCGCCGACTCAGGGTACTTCCCCATGTGAATAGGTGTTATTTGAGACCGCTGAGACTCACAGATTGGGGGAGAACGTGTGAAATACATTTGTCTCACTAAAATGTCCCTCTAAATTTTAAACCTGTTTAAAGTCAAAATCTCATGAGATTCTGTTCCTTGTTAGGGGCGATTGTCGCCGACAATTGCAAGAGAAAAAAGTTGTCTCAGCAAAATGAAAGCCTGTCATTCACACGAGGAGATCTTGTTCCAGTACCGAATCTCAACAGGATTTGTCTCAGACAAACGGCCTGTGAGGTACATGAATCCCACCGTGTGAATCCCGTTTTACGCTCGTAACGCAGAAAAAGTCATTGGCCATTTGACTAGCTGTGTCATTTCCATTGACCGATTTTGCGCCAGCAGTGCCACAGTTCCGTTGGTGCCATGGTTCCTGACTGTAGATCAGTAACGGGAAACCAGCAAAAGGAAATGGGCGTATACATATCATTTTGTATTGGCCGCTCCGGAAATCGCTGGGTTTCTCGCTTGGTCTCTGATAGAACAAGGACCAAGAATCAGTTTGAGTCAATTCTAGAGGGGCTGAAAGCGGGGCTGAAGTGCACTGGCCACCAGAGCTACACTAGTTTAGCTCTTGTTGGGTTAAATCCGTGGCCGCCTTGACCCAGTAAAGTGGGAATTGTTTGTTATTATCCTCCTAGATATTTTGTACTGCATGGAGAGTACTGCATGGAGACTACCAATTTCCCATTTGATGTCTCATTTACTTCCGTATGTTTTTTTTTAAAATACAATGAACATAAACCCAAGTTTAATTATCAATTTGTTTAAATTGCCAATATTTCCTATAACTATGTCTGCTTTTAGAACCTAGATAAAACAAAATTACCTTGTTTGAGGCACACACCATACATACCGTATGCGACTGAACCCAACCAACCTCTTGGTCGGAAAAGAGTGGAGACAGAGATGGCCGCCAATCTAGGGCTGAACCTGGGACCTGTTTCACTAGTTTCGTGACATGTCTGTGAGACCTTACAGACAGGGTCGTCTAGTTTCGTGACAACATAAGTAGCTGCCCTTAGGAAAATACAGACCCCAAATATAAGAATTAGACAAATCTACACATCATGGACCTGTTTCACTAGTTGGTGACAAAAGTGTTAGACAGATATGAAAAGCGGCACCAACAGTACAAGCAAGAACGGACAAAACGAAGTCTAATGTCTAGTTCTTATGAAACCAGACACACCATCTAGACGCCATCGAGACATGTCACGAAACATAGTGAAACAGGACCCAGGTGTCAGAGGCTTCATCCCATGTAGTACGAATAAAGTGTATGGGACCTCAGGGGTGCAAATGCTATCGGGGCGAGAGGTCTGCGCAAACTTCGGACTGTGTATGATTTGCCGCTAGATTCGAAATAGAATTTATATCAAATGCTGTGCTATACGGGTGGAAGAAATAGACTCAATAAGAAAATGTGTGAAGATTCTCTTTATTTAGTACATATCCAGGTGGACACATGTCCACGTGGGTACATGTTCTTGCAACACGGCCGATTTGTTTATGTAAAGCGAGCTGTTGACCAATGGGTAAATGTCAGACGGCGAGTCTTGTCACCGATGAGGCTGTATAGGATTTCCAATTGGCCAGATCGATTTCCATTGGTTTTATGCGGTAACGATACCTCCTGATATCAGGTAGTCGATCTGGTGGTCATATGTGTAATTTGTTATGATTTCACACCATGGATACCTTTTGAGGGTATTTGACAAAGTTCCCGGCTTGCAACGGGCCTGAAACCTCATTTTCCCTCTGTAGGCCTAAATCAAGAATGACTTATCACAACCACCAGGGATTGTCATTTCCTAGAAGACTGATATACTACAACCAACTTAATTCATAAAGTCAATATTTATAGCTGAAGAAATATGTGTTGATTGAACAATTGTGAATTACGGTAAACTGTTTTCTGCCATGTAACATGAGTGCATTACGTTTATATAGATATCTATATATATAATTATATAACCATGATTATATAAATAAATCAATAACCAATACTACACTCACAAATATTCACTGCGGTCCGTATTTGTTGATTGGCGTCACACCCACTCTTCCAGGTTACCCGGTTACTAATACGGTAACTGGTGGTTACTTGGTGACGCCCACCTGTTTAAATGCTCATTCCGCGGTTATCTGCTCACCTGAGCTAATCGTTTTTAATATATATATATAAGCCGGCGATGCGCTCTACGCATGCTCCATATGCCTCGTATTGACGTCTTGACGCACGGCATCACGGGATAGCTCTCTATAAGCGGATAGAACAGACATCTGATCACTGGTTACTCACCTGTCTACCTGAGGGCGCTAGTGTCCATGTAAACAAGCAGCCACTGGAAGAGGATAGGATGACCGGGTATGGTGGGGCTGGCGGAAAGGTAGACTGGCTTCAGTCCCTGCATCTTATAGTTACCCTCCTCGTTGGGATATGGGCCAGTCAGAGAAGGATACATACTATAATGAACTTTATTCTGATTTTGATTAATCATTTAAGTTTATGAATGTTCCCGGGTTATTCCCAATATACGACTTCATTAATAACTATCAAATTATCTTCGGTTGGGACACCTTACTCGGGAGCTTTCGAAGTTGGAAAGAGCTACCTGCCAATGATGCTTCTTAGAACCTAGCAATTTAGATAGGCAAACTGCTTCTCGCACAAGGTTGTATCTCATGGACGGATAGGTCTTAAAGTGGAATTCACACGGTGGGATTCAAGTACCTGGCAGGATTAAAAAGAATCTCATGAGAGACTCTGTTCCTTTTTAGGGATAAATGTCGCCAACAATTGCAAGGGAAAAACATATCTCAGGGGAATGGAACCCTACAATTTATACAAAGAGATTGGGTTTAAGTGTAGAATCTCAGCAGGAATTGCCTCAGACAAATATCCTGTGAGGTACATGAATCCCATCGTGTGAATCCCATTACAGATAATGTCCGAGAAGAAGAGGACGTGAGAGGAGTCAGAATGGACTTGGGGGTTGTGGGATTTGAGGGTCTGTAATGGAGACTGGGAGATTTATGCGGGATGGGGGAGGGAGTGGCTGACTCAGGAGACAGGGATCACGGTGCCTTATGATACAGCCGCCTGATCACAGAGTCCCTGGTGACCATAGAATGCGATTACCGCCGATGGAAAGCCGGGAGGAGACGGAGATAATCTGTGTCTGTGCGGGGAGCGGTGGCCGAGCTCAGCTCTGTGAGCAGATCAGGTGGGAGCTCACATATCAGCTTACTAACCTCGTATAACTCTATAACTAACATGGCCCGCCTGAAACACTGTTAGGCTATATACCCCCGACGCATATCCCCTCACCAACCTTACGCTGTCACCTTGTCAGTTGTTTGGCTGTCACTTGTGAACTGTGATAAAGGAGGAACTGAGATTTATATGGTATATGGTTGTGTGAATTTTTCTTGGTACATGGTTCTGCGTAGACTCCCTCATCCTCAGAACTATTTGTTGTATCTGCACTCCATACTGCTTGAACAATCTTTTCAGTAAATTCTTCGCCTTTTCTATCTATTATCCACAATGGTTAAGAAAAAACTGATAGCTTGCTCAGCTTGTTTTTGTATTCATGCCCCTATAGGTAGGCAATCTTGTGAATATATGTTTCTAATTTTTTCGTTCCGATGGGTCTGTCTAGGATCCGTGGTTGGAAAAAAATCTTCCCCCTTCTCTCTATTCAGTGGTCGCATGTGGTAGGAGACGGACTCATATACAGATACGCCACGTCTTTTGATATAATCTTGTAAATATATGCTTGCGACTGCGAGAAATTGCAGAACTCGCCTGGATGGCATGAGAATTGAATACGAGAACAGTGAGTGCTTACTGGATGAGGATGACAATCAGGGGGGTTCCAATGATGGCACGTCGAAAGAATCCTCGCCGTCTTCACAATAAGCTTAGGACGTCAGTGTTTCTTTCCTTCAAAGTCTGGTTCAGTCGAATATATGACATGAGACTCATCTTGAGCATCAACAGAAGCAATGTGGCAGTTTGGTAAGATCGCCGCCATAACAGTCCAGTTGGGTCAGCTTCAGATAACGACTACCACATATACTCCCAGGGTGTCTTTTAGTCCTGCAACACAGAACAGATTCCTTTCAGCCACATGCCTCCTTATAATACCAGAGTATAACGAGAGGGATGGCTATAGGCATCGCAACATTCCCCAATTCGGCTTCTTAATCCGAATTTACCTGTCCTCTACCCCTAGACACACAAGTGAATTGAATTACGTCTGATTGAATTCTGCTACTGTGCAAATAGGAATCGATAAGGACCTCTGACAGCCAATACTGTTGCTATGAGCCTCAGGGAGTTGTCTAATTGGGATGACCTTTTTATGGACTTCTTGAATGAACTCATTACTGAGCAGCTCAGTGTATTGCTCGCATCAGTGTGTTGAACCCCGTGTGTTGTGTCCTGTCAGTATTGTTGTCGTAAGGCGTTTAAGCGCTGTTCAATTTCTCCGTTCCTAGGAATCTTCCCACATAATCCTCGAAAGAGAGGCAACATGCATGACATGAAAGGGGGTCTTCTATTTACACGAATTTCGCAGCTATAACCCGACGTGTGGCGTAAGAACATATAGTCATGTCCTTGTCGTGTCTTAAAATCATGTACGTGGAATGGCTACAAATATCAGCCACGAATAGTTAACGTAACCGGTTAATCTGTATGTTTCCACCTAGTCCAAAAGATATAGAGAATAGTGTGTTCAATATAAGGTTTTATATCTGTCTTGGTAACGGATTAAGTTGAAAACAAGTGACATCAATGAAAAGGCCAGATCTGTTTAGGATTTTGAGAGGGCCAACTAACTGCTGGCTGTAAACTGAAGGAAAAGGTGGGGGAATCGAAGAAAGATGAAAAGGGTTATACATTAGTAATTGAATGATATTTAATTATATGATACGATCATTGATATGCAGCACCGGGAACCTATTCTACCGTATGACAAAAATACATCAATAAAGACGTCTCATAAAAATGATATAAGGAATATATCTGAGCGCCGTCTATCGATTGTAGATGGTGTCGCTTTGATACCCTGTATCACACAATTCTACTTTGTTCTTCTTCGGCATTGACCTCCTATTACACCCAAAAGCGGAAACCAGAGACTCTGTTAGACGATTGTGTCGTTATAATCTAAGGGATGCGCAGATATAACCTCTAAATAATTCTCCTTTAATCGAAGCAACCAATTCGCTCCGGGCCAAGAAGACAGTGTAAAAATAGACACACGGAGGAGAGACCAAAAAGATCAGAGCTATATGAGCACGTGAACTCGCTCATAAGAACACAACGTAATCTTAAGCAGGGAAGGGCTTTATCAACAACAGGCAGCCAAGAGTCTTCACCGATCGCGAATGACAGTCTAAACCCAGAAGAACATATACGTTGTAATTACATTTCTACTTATGGAATCAATTATATGAATTAGACATCACATGACAATTCTTCTTCTTGATTGATTTCAATACACATTGTCTCAAAGTAGGAACCTGAATAGACCATTTTCCACCTGTCAGGAGTGCGCCTCATCTGCTTAGGTACAAAACACATTCGGCCAAACACCTTCCTAGAAACATGTTCTTTAGCATTAGGTGACAGAGTGTATGAGGCTAATACATTTGTAATGCCCGTTCAGATTACCATCAGAGAAATGACAGTGATTGCATCGTATCGAAAGGTTTTCAATATTATCATATTTATGTGCGAATGCCACACAAATACTACCCTCTTAAGGAGATTTAGTATAAATAGTTCATACGTGCTCACTGTAAGATATATCACGAAATTACCGTGCAGTCTAAGAGATAGACACTGGCATCCGCCTTCGAACCACTGCGATCCAGTCGCTCAGCACTACGAACCTATCGGAAATTACTGTAAATAATGAAACAACGGTTTGCGTCACAGAAATATGCCCAATAAGGCAAACTCTGAGCTATAAGCACCCACATGTTTCAATCGCCGCCTGTCACCCCTGTCCGCCGGAACTGGCTGCTTAGTCTCGGGATGACGAGCAATAAATCCGAGTGACACAGTGTGAGAGCAGGGGAGGCAAGTTTGAATCGTGAGCTAGCCGAATAGACAGATTGTCAACATGGCGGGGTTGTGGATTATGAATCGCTTACTTCGTAAGTGATTAAAATGGCGTTTTTTCATCGATTTGAGGTATATCAAAAAAGGAAAATGACCTTATTGTTGGCGGAAATGATTTTGGTTCTTGGTCAACCATCCCGTCCATACGTCCCTCAGCTTGCTGCCTCGGGACGTATGGACAGGATGGCTCACCTCGAACCTAGATTGTTTCGCCAACAGCAAGTTCATCTTGTCATAATACTAAGATATTGATAGGACAACACATAACCATGCACATGGATGGTAGGGAAAGACTGGCACAGGCCTGTCTCCCATAGGCTGATCTTTCTCTATTGGTAAAAATCTGAACAATAACTCATGTATTCCCTGTTGTGTTCTCAGTGCGCAGTTTGACAAGAGCAGCACTTCGAGGAAACATAAAGAAGACGTATGTATTTTAGAGAAATGGACTCTAGATATGTGGAATATAACCTCAAGTCCAGATGTATCCCATGCTTGTGTTGAATAATAAAGACGGCCTGCTACTCCCACTGTTTCATTAACCTTTGTTATTGATGCACGTGCACTCGAAAAACAGCTGAGAGTGCGTCACATGGAACAACATTGTATAGCCCCGAGTCATTGACATTGTCGGGTGAATAAGCTCCTTCAGCCCACGCTCAGCGAGAGCAATTGTTTCTTGTAAATGCCCAGTGGTGCTGACCGTGGGAAACAAGTATATAGCATTGCAGTAGAAATGTGGCTATGTATTTCATGATTAACAGAACCGACAGGTGTACACATTATGGCCCCGTAACCAACAAGGCCAACGCAAACAACTTACGGCAAAAGTGATTGCATCGTTTAGCGGTCCACCTCCCCGACTCAAACTCCTCTTCCGACGCAAAATCCAGTTTTGCATCGGGAACTACGTCGTAAAGGCTCGTTTCCATTGGCTGACGAAGATTGCTTCAATTTTTTGAGTTACACAGAAAATCTGTCGGTGGTGCCACTGACTGTGTGTCAGTATGGAAAAATCGCTGAGGGTAGTAGATTTCACTCAGTGACCAAGCTTTCACTCAGTGGTGGGTGGTGCTACATTGCATAATCTAAGGAGAAAAAGTCGTGGGGCACTTCACTACCTTGGTTGTTTCCATTGACTGATATTGGGTCCACAGTGCAAAAAGTCCGTCGGTGGTTCCTGACTGCAGATCGGTGACGGGAAATCGGCCAATGGAAACGGGCCTTAAGGCGCCTCGGCGTGCGTCGGGAAGACGGTAGCGACCCTTCGATGAACAGACATAGGGAGTGCGGGTAGGGATATTGCGGGCTACGACATATATATGGTATAGAGGTTATTTCTTATCTTCATGCAATCGACATTTGGCTCATCCTTTTTACAAATAGACACTATTTCGTCAGATCTGCTTCATTCTCATGGAATGATAAGGTCTACAGATCCGATATGAGAGATTGTCCACAGAGCGGCCGTTTCTGCATGTCAGATATAACTAATTTGTGGAGATCACCAGAAAGATATGGGTTTGTGTTTGTATGAAGCTATGTATGATGATTCTGCAACCATCTGCTTCCAAGAGACATCGTCCAATGGAGTTGCTCCATGGTGAACGTCAATTACAACTGAAAGGCTTGAAGCAGTTTGTATGATCACTAATGTTAACGCCTGATAAAAGTTGAAATAAAGATAGCTCTAGACGATGTCTAGCTTGGGGAAATAAAATGTATTTATCAAAATTTTTATGAGATAAAAGTTGATTGATATTTAATATTGTAGTAAGTATATGATATTAAATATACAATAATAAAATAAGTAAAAATATATACCCCTTTGAAATAGAACGGGTAAATAAATGAAATATGATAAAAGAGGATGTGGATGGGTGGGAAAAAGTGGATGTGTGTGGTGAGTGAATTGAAGATAGCTTCTGGAATGACGGTGTAGGTGGTTGAATTGTAGGTAGTGTGAGGTATATTGTTTTGATTGAAAGCACCAGGCGGCCTCAGTGAGCCGCCCTAGACCCATACAAGTGTACTGTACTAGAGGTCCCACAAACATAATTGCACGTAGAATGTAACTGTTTTGCTGCGGAGATATGGAAGTAAAAGTGTTGTAAACCTACCACAAGAGAAGGTCAATTGCCGCTTATTGCACTACCATGCAGGATTAGTCATCATTAAGTATCTGCACAACTCTTCCTGTCAGTATAAATCAGACTGCAGAAAAATCTCCCTTGCCCTCCATTCTGTAAATGCTATTCGGAAGACATTAGGTTGACATGGTATCTCCTCCCAATATGATGACTATTCAGATAATATCTACATAATTGTAAAGATGTTGGCGGAATCATTTCCAGATTAAGGTCAGATTGGAAAGCTTGGTTATGGAACCAACCTTAGGAACGCAAGAGGGAGATTCTGTTATTTCCTGCCACTTTGAAAGTGTCATATAGCAACTCATCATCAATAACCTAAAAGGAGACACCAAGATCATTATAATATGTTTATTATAAGTGGATATAGGCAGGAGGTCAGGAGGTCAGACCAGGGGGGCTGGAATTGGAAAGAAACCCAAGGGGCTGTTCAGGGGGTAGCAAATCTGAACGCCATCATTTTTCTATACTTTGACTCTAAGTCAATCAAATAAAAAAAGAATCAGTTTTAGGGCACTCACCACCCCGCGCATCAGAAAAAACGATTTTAGAAGATTTTTTTTTTTTTTAAATAGGTGAACCTTGATAGAAATTGTGAAAGGTATGTGTATTTTGTATCAAATTAAAGCTCCTGATGTCAAGGATGCATTAAATGTATAACCAATAAAAATCTGGAAATCCTTTGTAAGCAGACACCCCACGTAAGCGGCCACTTTGGCCCGGATCGGAGGGTGTCCGCTTATTCGGGGTTTTACTGTATGTCTGAAGCCCATTTTATGGCACTTCAAAAGGCATCTTTAATATAGCAAAAAAAAGCGCCCTCGTCATATTTTTCATGGCTTGGTGATGAGAAACAAGTTGTTTTTTTGAGTGGCCTTAGCACAAAAAGAATACGAAAGGTGTTTCTATGACACTTCGCACCACACTTTAAAAAGTCACCAAACTCTAAAAAGGTTATGCCGCAAAACAATGTTTTACAATTTTATAGGAAACTTTTATCAAAACAATCTGCACTTTATTTTCATTTTCTAGACCAACTCTTAAAAAGGCCTGACATTTCTACACACTGATGAAATTAAGCATCACCACATGATACCCACAACAATGGATTACAAAATGGAAAATTGCCTCACAACTGATACAGGAAGGAGTTGTATGATAATCATTATTGTGTTGCGCATATAGTTCCTGTCAACATCAATTCGTTGGACTGTCCAAAGAAGCTCTCACTAATGCGATGGCAATAGTTTTTAAAATTTGGAACAAATGGTTTGTTCTCCATTGATGAATGAGCTTTGAATTATAATAAATAAACGATTAAAAGGTTTGGGGTATATTCAGTCTACTGATCATTTTCTATAACCCCAGTGCACCAAAACAACTTGCCATTTCAACAATTGCCTTCATGAACCAGAGGGTCAATGAAGAATTTTTGCATGTAATAAGTGGTCATGGTCAGCTGCCCATGCCTCTAAGACTCAGAGACACTGGGGCTTGTTGAAAAATTTCCGTCCTTCACTAAGACATGTCTTAGGTGTTGACTCTTACAGGATGAAGAAAATCTAGTGAATTCTCATTGGTTCACACACCGAATAAAAACTAGTCCGTTCACGCACCGTGCCACCTTCGGGTTACGGTACGTGAAGGTCTAACAGAGTATGACTGTGACTGGCCTGCCACCTTGAGTGAGAGGAATATCGTGGTTGGCTGTCCTATTTATAGTATCAGTTTGACAAGGGGGAATACCAACAGGCGCTTAGTCTGCTTAAAGTATGTAAGGGTCTAACAGAGCACAGCTCTGATTTGCCAGTTCCTTAGGCACTGATTGGAGAAAAGGATTTCTTGGTTGGTTGTTCTAATTTTAGTGCTAACCCAAGCCTGAGAATACCATGATTCTGGCATTATTCTGGGAATCATTATAACTCTCCAAGCTGATTTATTTGGTACATGCCCAGTAAAAGCTACTCTAGGACCTCTGCTTGAAGAGTAGCATACTGGTTACTGGCAAATCAATCAGGGCAGCTTCGTACCAGCGGAGGTAGGAATTTCCACCTTAAAATGGCAGCGCAAAACAGTCCCAGTATGAGAGCCTGTGCGCCCTGGCCCTGGCGACAACGGGCTGTACTAGAGTCTAAATAAAAACCTGATACTCTAAAATATTCATTTATTTTGAGATTAAATCATTTTCTTTTATCATTACTTTTCTTTTTTGTAGGTGCTGCTCCCGGAACCTATCTGCAATGCTCATGCATCTAAAATTTTCCTAAGGGGCTCCCCTAGCCATGTGCCAAAACTCATGCTTGTTTCATTTTATGTATCTTGTATCATGTGCACGATCATGTTCTATATTTGCCCAACTATATGACCTTGTGGCCCGGCCTGGTGGTCAAGTGCTGCTGTGCATCAGCGAAGCGGAAAGCGCAGTGAGCAGAAAGAAGCGGCTAATTGGGAAAATAAAAGGTTTATTGAGACATGAGATTTTGTGAATACTTGAAATATATGTTTGTTATTTCTTCGTTCCAATGAACCTGTCGAGGATCCGTGGTTGGAAAAAATCTGGGTGACACCGGGCTGAGTACCTCTACTTGGCAAGGTTCAATCACACTTACCTGGGTTTTTCCTCCATGTTCTGACGGAACTTGGCTCTAGGGTGAACCAGTTTCACCCCAGACAAAGGATAGCAGCTTATAACCTACTGCCTATTCGATAGGAACTGTGTGGTTCGACACATAGCACCCACAACAAACCGTAACGTCGGGCGACTTGCCAAGTCGAACGCACGCAGCCGTAGGGCGACAACAAAGTCACATGACTGTCACGTGCCGTGTCAGCCAATCAGGAGCGCCGCACAGGGTATGCAGATGAGGCCGCGGCACGTCCGAGGCCCACTTCCCCCTTCTCTCTATTCAGTGGTCGCATGTGGTAGGAGAAAGGCTCGCACTTCCAGATACGCCACGTCTTCCCACATTTAATACTTGAAATATATATTTGGTAAAAATCGATGTATATTTGAGATATGTGGAAAATATTGAGGGGTGTGAGTTTTTGACGAGATGGCAACAGTGAGGCAGCCTAAGACCACAAGGGCCTGATGCAAAACCAACTGGCACTACACACGCTGTATTTCGGGAAAGGAAGAATCAGAAAGTGGCAACAATAACCGACATTCTGAGCAGACTGCACCCTTTGTAATTCACGCTCGGTAAAACTTCCAAGAATCCTTCCATCCGTAATTTGGGTCCCACGACACGATAAAAATGACGCAGATGTTGTTTGGTTTAACCTTGTGACCTTTCGATTTTTAGGTTCATGAAAATATCAATAAAAGACATGATCAACCACCGTACCTTAATGTGAATGACGATGGATCTATTCAGATTTGATCACATAATATTCTTATATCGCCAATAGTAGTCTCCTTTCATTCATACATTGAGTATTCTTGTCACAGATATTAAGTTACTCACGATATTCATATGTTTAACAGTTTAACCTCTACTAGCACATAACTATAGGAGGGATAATCAATAATATCTCCAGTTTTGACCCCATTTTCTTAGTTTACTTTGTACCTATTTTAAAGGAACTCTTGCATCAGCTCCCATTTGTTACTTGCAATCACATCTCGATGATCGGAAGACATCAACAGCTGATTTACTCCTGTTTCATTTCATCTCCAACATAGCCTTGATCACAATCCTTCAAAACCCATCGCACAGTCCTGGTCAAAGGTTCAAGAGTGTTTCAAAGGGAAAGCAGGGGCCCAGAGGCCACCACAATCTGAGACAGGAGGGACCTCACGTTGAAAGGTGCATGGAGGAGCGGGGGCATGCTTTTCTGACATCACCTCTACTATGGACAATTCAGGAACCCCTGCAGGCAAAACCATAACCTAGAGGGTTTCAATGTTTACAGAAATAGCATGTTCTCAGGATGTATTAGCCTGGAATGCTTCAATATGTAAAATTAATGGAAGACATGTCTCATGTGACATAAGTATTGGATTAGATCTCAGTCATACAAATATAGGCCGAAAGTGATATTTTTGTCTGTCGGAAAGGGCGCCAACAATATAGTATTCCATATTACATTTCACACGTCGAGGCCTCATTATGCCCCCGGCCCATCCACAGGGACAATAAGCACTGGCGCCACAGGCTATTTCTGTTCATAGAACCTTCCTCATATTCTATCCCGCTCCATCGAATGTTCTGCATGGAAGAGTCTCCCATAACGTGGATCATGAAGTGAATGGTAAAGCTATAACTCGCATTTGTTACTATGGCGAACCGAATCAATATCCTCCTCCTTGAGCATTGGCAATTCGGGAAAGGCAATAAATGGGGCACTTAATTACTTCTATTGTGGGTATCATTAAAAGACAATGCTCGTGAGACCAGAAAATACCTGCCATTTTTAACATGCAAGGCGTGTTTTTAGTCCGATCTATGAAGATGAAAACAATGTGAGGATGTTTTTAAGTGCCATGTTTACGAAACATTGAGATGATTTTTTTCTGGATGATTGAATTTGTAATTCTGTAGGAATCCAGGGAAAGATTGAGAGGGAGATCAAACAGTCAAGTACCTTTTCTATATATAGTCTAATCCCTCAAAATTAAATGGGCAAAAAGCCCTGCCGTACTCACTGGAACACCCACGTGTGCAATCATTATCATTCATCATTAGAAAATTAATCTAGATGATTAACGCTAGGGGGAATCCCGAGGTAAAATCGTTGATCTATACAAGGTTATATGCTTTATTTCCTTGTGATGGCACTACATGGACTTATAAGCTATGCATATGAATTTCAATCATCTCAATTCATCTACTAACTGGATGGGCAAAATAGAGAACTGCAACAGTGATAAACAAATGAACCAACCGATCTGCCCTTCTGTACACCTACAAAACAAGTACAAACAGTATACAATGCGAACAGTCTGTCATTTGTAAGAAACACATGACAATAGTCTGGTTCAATCTATATTTTGCTCATCCTTTAATGTACTTTCTTAGAACTAAACGTAATTCATACTTTTTAATTAGCCATAAAACTGTCGTTTAAAACGTTATTAAAAGGCCAACACCGTCGTAACATTATCGTTCCTAATAGTATGGATCCAATTCCTTTCTCGCATTTATACGCACTGTCCCGATTTACCTACTTCTTATATTTGATACTCGCTATAGACATGGATGTTCTACTAGAACCATAGCACAAAACATCTCTGGATTATTCATCGCTGCTTATATCGGAGCACGTAATAGCTACTGATTAGTTATTCTGTTCCAATAGATTCTAATGTAATGCTTTTCTGTTACGTCCGTACTAAAAGGACATGCGGGGACCTGACGAGAACGAGGTCAAATGATAGCCTCGCCTCTGTACAGGTATACGTTTGTGACGGACTCTGAGCTTACAGTATGCCCATGCTGTATAATATGTTTCAAGCTCCCAAATTATTTCTTTATTTTTCTATGTTGAAGACAAATCTCATGAACAGCCTTTGAGAAATGTGTATTTTTTCCGAAATAACCATATGAAATATTGTTAACACTAATGGGATGATCCGATTGAATTCAATAAGTAATTTTGATTTTAAAAGATTTGAATGCGAAATGAAGGTCAGCAGGCAAAAGGTATTAGTGAAAGAGCACTATTTCAGAGCCGGAATCACCACAACTAATAAAGAAGCAATACGAGCCAACAACAAATTGTTGTCGTCCGCTAGGAGAAATTAGTAAACAAGAGTTTGATTTGATAAACATTTCTTATCTGGAATAAATCAATTCTTTACCACATACAGGCATTTCAGGCATCACTATATCAGGGTCTGAACGCATCTCTAGCAGTAATTATTGATACACATTGATCAATACATTTTCTACTTTGAAATGGTTTGAAATTACAAATATCAACAGGCAGCATGGTCCACAATGTAGGCATACACATTGAGGAATCCTAAATTGCGAAGACAGAATATCTAATAGCAGATTGTCTCTCCTTTTAGAACCTAAAGTGGTTTAGGAGGTTGACATGCAACTCTAACCGGAGACATTTTAGATTGAGTATTGATCCAGGACTGGTCTGACTTTTTAAGTTGGGTCTGAGCCTGAAACTGTCACCTTCAAATGTTTACCACGAAAGACAGTCTAGATAAGTCAATTGAGATAAGGTTATACGATTGACGATCTTCAAGGATAAGTAAAAAACATAAAACAAAGTGATGAGTTAGTATGTCATTTGCCGAGTAAAATAATTTCTTTAAAAATGCAGTTGAAATTCTATCCTGATATTAAAAGTCATTATCTCGAAATAATACCTCTATATTCTGTGCGTTTCTACACAGGTATTATGCACCTTTATTAAAATAAACGGGTGAGATATTTACATTCACATATTACCTCACCTATATGGATGTATCCTATAGAATATTGTGAATAAAATGCATTTACCTTATCAATTTTCTTAAATTGGCATATCAATACCTAAAATATACCACAATACATAGCTGGCCCTCTTGTAATTCATCAGGGGGGGGGGGGCAATATAAGAAAGAAACTACATTAAATTATAAATAGGCATGGGTTCTTGAATTACATTAATCAGGTGGTAATTTCCTCGGGGATCTGAACGAGTGTCGACCCAATTCGGGAGCAGGAAAGACTTGCATTGTTATTGATGAAAGCGAACACCAACTAACACTGAGACATTTTTGTATCTTTCAGGTGTTACAAACGGCATCAAAAGTGGGATTTCCGGTATAAAACCCCAGGAGAGTCGCCTGTAGTCGGTTGGGTCTGAGCATGAGCAACCCACCCCAACCCAAGGGTATTGTGGTTAGTTGGATCGAGGAGCCTTGGCGCTAGGTGGAGGTGTAGGTGTGGCAGCGGGTGCTTGTTGGAGGACAGCTGGCGGGCGGTGGTGGATGAAGGCCGGTTTGAGGCCAACAGAACGGGGAGGTTTAAAAATAAGTCACCGCCGTTGACACAAACAGAAGCTGGAGTGTCTGGCGTTAGAACTAGGAACCGAGCGTGACCTGCCGGACCCGATATAACCCACACAGAGACACGGACAGAGACACACACACGGGACCGTTTGGAAAACACGCAGCAGTTCACCTACCTGAGGCATCTGAGCTATCTACTCCTATCAGTATTTATACAAAGCTAGATGATCGTGAGCGGTGTAGCTGGTATGTGCGAGCTGCTCTGAGGAGAAACAGCTCAGGGAGCTGCTCTGTCAATGAGGACAGAATCCTGGACTTATTTCAGTCACGGTCACTCGGTGGTAACCACAGCTCGACGCGCATACCTAGGATTGTTCACACTGGTCACCGTGTTGGGCGCTTTTACTACTGAGCAACTCACTGCGATAGGTTAAACCATCTCCAGTGATTGCAGGCTCGGATAGTTAATTAACTATTACATTCTTCGCCACGCGCATACATCTGGAATTGGAAAATACTCCATAAGTCAAACTATTTAGAGAGTGGCCCACTGAAGACAAGAGAGATATGTCAGGTATCTGCGTCACTCTCTCTCTCATCAAGCATTGATGTATCCAGGATAGACTATATTATAAAGCAGAAATATTCGAGCCTCCCTACTCTCCCCTCCATACTACCCGACCTTTCGCGCGCTCACAATCACGGTGTAAACGGATTAGTGGAATTCTGGCCAGTGAGTGACTGAGGACGGGAACCAGCAAGTGGCCAACCCCTTTTCATTTACGACATCACAGCGTCCTCCTTCTGCCCCCAATTTCCTGGCGCAATTCTCCATTTCCAGGTACTTCTACGTGTAACCTAGAAACCCCTCTCTGCTTGTCACCAACCACCAATCCAACACCATCTACCACGACCTACACAGACCTTATTCACACCCATCACCGGCACTCTGGAGTTATTGACTTGCTGGCGGCATTAGCGCACAATTCGCTCTTTGATAAAGAAGATATCCACTGAATTTGAGGTTAAAGTTTACCTGTACTGGATAATTAAAAAAGGCGACCAGGTTCAATAGTTGTACACTGACAACGCCACACACTCACCAGTCTTATCTCTGCTCACAGACTGGTACCTGTCCCTCCTCACCGCTATTAATAGTACCACAGCTGGTTCCGGGAGAGAAGAGAGGTTTAAAGATGTCGTTACTGTCAGCCACCAGCCCGGACCAACTGGAGCCTCGGCGTAAATCGGACACGGGCCTTGATACTAGTAGCGAGGACCTGAGCGATGCCGTCTACAGGTAAGTACATACCACTATCATATGTCCCACCTTCTGTTTGTTTTCTCTATGCTCTGTCTACATAGTCCACCTTCAGTTTCGGCCATATACAGATCCAACCAACCTATGTTATGTGCTTGATATGAAGACGTCTCATTTACAGGTAGGTTGATATGGCTATCGTATTGCCTGATACTTATATGGTTCATATTGGTTCTGTATTATGACCCCTCAGACATGAACATGCGGTATGAACATCTGTATCGAATTTTTCTCCACTCCAGTGAAATTAGCTTCATAGGTACTTGCGCGACTTGGCCTAACATTAGCCTAGCAACGTATTCTTTCGCATTGGGTGTGTGAGCTTTTATAATACCCGATGATATTATCTCCATGGATGATGTGGTGGTTGCAACGTATTCTGTGGTATTCCAGCTTCAATATTGTGGTTTACAAACGTATCTTGTCTCTATAATTTCTAAGATAATGTTTATATAACAAAGAAATAACAGCATGCTGTACAATAACACATTGTCGGGCATGGGCATCATATATATGTATCTTGCTATTATCTAAGACAAAGATAATTTATCAACGCTCAAGTTTAGATCGCCCTGAGTAATTGTTGCGATACTGATTCATTGTTGCCACTGATATATCTTCTGGAAAACAACAGGTTTACGCTCACACCCACTGCTAACATTCGATATATTAAAGCTTGGAAATGCATTGACTGGGCTACAAAGGCTAGTATGTAGCCGAGCGACGGCATAACTAAGATACTCACCGGTAGGCCCCGCTAGACAGTAAAATATCAATTTGATTGCTTTATCTCTATTGAATGATTATAATATCTACAACACGGATTACACGGCTACCACTCCGGTTATTTCACTTGGTCTGTAGAAATATTTTTATACCACAGACTTTATTATTTACTGGTTGATATATTCATTGTTAGGGATGCCATATTATTCTAGTTTTTTCCTGATTCTATATCTTCTGCAGAGTGATTTTATTGGCGGGGTGACTCACCTGTTATCCGATAAATACCCAGTAAGTAACACCACCGCCCAGACCACAGAGACATTCTCCCGTGTATCACGTTCGAAATCTCCCAGGGTGTGCATGGTTTCGCTAGAATGTATCAACAAAATGATGAGTGAATACAATACACCAATCAGAAATGCCATGTGGTGTACTTTGCTACTCTAAATAGAATAGGAACTGCTGTATCAGACAAATGGCCATCATATACAGGACCGAAGTCTTAGTAAAAATGTCTGGGGTTGGGGGTGCATTAAGTTGATCCAAGGGGATGGCCCCATTAAATGATATGCAAATCAGCATTTCTGGTGCAATTTGAGGCATAACATACGTACACAAATCTGTTATTCGTAATATATATCCTGAACTGAACTGAACTTGACCAAGTAATTTTCGTGAGATGATGCCGCTTGTAGCCCTTCGAATAATACGATTGTGAAAATTTAGAAAATTGCAGTAAATCATTCCATATCAGAAGATGCAATGACAGCTGTTGAATCTTTTAGATAGTTTTATTTGGAATGCTTTCAAAAAAGATTCTACACTTTCCAATTTCATCTTCTAGTTCAAGTGCCCCTGTTCCTACAAATCTTCATTGGTCTCTGTACTTCCCAGCAAATCTTGTGTCTAGTTCTGCTATCACATGCATCCTAAGACATTTATCTTAAAGTATTCTTTAGCCTTTTGCTTCCTAAGGTTGGCAATAGCATTTGCATTATATTTTGGGGAATAAGAAGTTTTAGATTTTGGGATTGTTATTTCATTTCTAGATGCCATGGATTCACTGATCGCCCACACTTTGTATTATGTTCCCTTTGACCCTCCTTTCCTTATTATAAGCTTTGAGAACTCCATGTCTCTAGATCACAATTCACTGCTTGCAGTGTTGGAATTACTGCAGCAAAACAAACTATGCTACATGGAGACAGACAATTAAAAAACACCTGCAATCCCGCCGGTGTCCTCCTGAATTCTGTCAGTTACAGATGGAAAGTCGACCAATAATGCAGACAAGGTATTTACTCTAGCTGTCCAACAAGTAGAACAACATTTTTGCACTGTCTTCTTGGGCATTCCATTTGAACATTTGAGATCTTCTTTTTCTTCCGCATTGCCCTGAAAAACTCCTATCCTGTGAGGAGTCACCCTCATTATCACCATCAAGAAAAACGTTTTTGTATTTTTAACTTCCACTGAGAAACCAGTTTTCCTGCCGTTGAAAAAGCTCCTGTATGTCCATTTAGTCTTATGATTCACATTTTATGCATACTATCCTAGAATGAAACCAGCAAAATAAGGTTATACAAAAATAAAACAAACATGACTTACTTTCTTTATAGAGCAGGAACACTATCCCTTACAGAGCTATTAGGGAAAGTGTACCTGCTCCATAGAGAGTTGTTAGAGAAAGTATTCCTGATACATAGATCCAAAGGCTTTAGCTCTAGATAAAGATCTCTGTTTCCCTTGACATAGGCTGTAGGCTTGGACCGGTTACCATGGGGACTTAATTAGAAATATCCAGTTCTAGGTTGACACTGACCAGAGAAGTATAGGGGATTTAAATGGAGTCTTAAGGGTTTTAATTAGCGTCCTATAAAGAGTTAGAGGAGGCCTGGTAGAAGTTTCAGTACAGCATACCTGAGGAAAATAAGTATCGTGGATCATACATAAATATGCAACCTCAGTTAGAAATAAAAGCAGGGAAGAAGAAATTTTAAATTTCTAATTACAGAATATAAACCTAGAAAACATACAGGTGAAAAAATCTTTCGACTCAGATAACTGGGAAGGCAGCTGCCCCCCTCCCCCTCCCCCGGGACTATGGTACTGGAATACAGCTTTGACGTTTATTAAGTATCTATCATGAGTAACCATTAAACATATTTGCATTTTGGAATATTGCTTCGGCAGTCACCTGTGTAATATGTATCATGTCTCCTGTCCAGCGACCGTCCATACACCAATTGTGTTGCAGTCTGTTCAAACAGGTTCTGTATGTTACTCCTAAATGAATATTCCTTCTCATGGCCGTTTTACACTGAATTTACTAATGGGATGTTTTATAGCCCATGATGTCTTCAAGTAAAAAAAATCGGTCATTGTTTTGGCCTGAAGGCCTGCTTAGCAGAGGCCACATTTGTATTCTTTTGTGCATCAATTATACAATACTTGCACTCCCAATATTAGTCCATTGATACCACGATCTGCAGAATTTGAAAAGTGTTATGCTAACTTACTCTTCTCCTATTTAGCTACATCACACTAGCACATTGAGTAATTTCCATCCTCAGATTACGGGACAGTTAGATGGAAGGTCTTTACTTAGTTTTCCTCGAGTATGGACGTACATTATCAGGAAGTTTTACTATTTTAAAAACCTTATATAAACATCCCTTTCAATTAAGACATATCTCGCTAAGCCTAAATTGATTAGTAGCTAGCATTAGCAATCACTAAGGGAGTAACGGATGACTAATTCACTATTTTCCATTAGATAAGACCGTAAATAGTCGACTGTACATACGTAGAGGCTATGCAGGCTGGCAATGTCCTGCATTCGAATGATAAGGGGTCAAAGAGTGTTATACGGAACTGACACAGGATGGAGGAGAAGTATTACCTTTGTAGACACTGTGATGTCGATCGATACGCACAGCTATCTCCTCTGCAAACACGTGTTTGTTGCGGGATAAGATGCCAGACGTAATGTGTTTTGGATGGCCACTTGCCCGAATCAATTGTCTTTATAGATGGTATATTTATATGACTGTCGTTATATATAGTTGGTCGCTAGACACCTGTCCTTATCAATTTTTGTTAGCATCAGGAATGCTGATCTCATCCTTAACATCTTAAGTTAGTCAGACTTATACAAAGATCAGAATGCGTCATAAACGTTGTAGAGCTAGGCCTTGGAATATGCAAAATAGGCTCATATTTGTCTTTCCCTTCATAATAAACCTTACGTGGCACTATGGAATAATAACAGCTATTAAGAGTCTTTCATTAAAACAAAAATGTAACAGGCAGTCCATTCATCTATTTCATTTATTCCATATCCGTTTGCGTGATATACTCTTGTTTTCTAGCTGATTTCCATAACACGTTCGAAAATAGGTTTAACTTGAGTTCACGGACCTGTTGTTATGGATTGATAGGTAGAATGGAGTAGAAGACAGACAACACCTCTCTCTGGATTTACCGACCCAGATGATCCGAAAACTAGAGGCTTCATAGTTTTTGTATTTGGGATCAGGTTGCTTGTATATATGTGCTGCCTAAGGATGTGCAACAACTGTACCATTTTACTGAAAGAAATGCACAGAATTCAGAACTCCCGATGCACCCCGATCCCCATTGAATTGTGCGTCGTAGAGAGCGTCTTGCATCAGAAGCCCGGTACGTTCTGTCTGGAACCTACTATAAATGCTGACGCAGAATTCAGATCTTCTGAAGCACCCCGACGCCAATTCAATTCCATGCAATTTGATGTTGTAGAGCGCGTTGTAAGACGCGTCGTTGTGCATCGGTAGCCGAGTGGGTTTCCCATTTAATACTTCGAACAATACGTCGCATCTTATAACATTACCCCTTTATCATATTCACCAACATGTATGCAATCGCAGATTGTCTACGCCTTCATAAATGTTAATAATAAAAATATCAATTCTATGTACATAGTGGGAGTCAGCTTGCTGGCTATGCCCAATACCTTGCCAGTAGGAAGACATATAATGAAAAGAAGGAAACAATTTACCTTATAGATGTAACAATTTGAAATGAAACTAAAAAAATCTCCCTTGAAACAAAACAAAACAAAGATTATGCCAAAGGTCACATCACACCCAAGAGATGATTGAGCAAAAGGGTGAAACAATTTCACCTCCAACAGATCTTGCAGGGATAACTGGATAGAAGTGAGATGAATGTACGTTCAAAGTGACATCTTTCTATTCAATGAGGGATAACACTATCACGTGCAGTAGCACCCTTTCTCCCATAAGTGAGAATGGCGCATCAAGTACACCTGGTTCCTCACCGGAAATCACACGTCAGAACATCATGATAAATCCCGCCACCCGCATCCAGCAGGGACGACCAAAGGGCGTGTCACTCGGCGAGGCCGCGTCTTCACCTTCTAAAGGGTAGAGTCGAGTGATTGAGGCCAAGATATAGCGCAGTTCATTCATCTCTGAAACGTCCAGTAGATGGTTCTTTTATAGTAGGATAGTATGATGATATATAGTAACATACACGGCATTAGAGAGACTTTCAGGGGTACTGAAGACCTCGCCTGAGCAACCAATCGCAGCATAACAAACACGTACATACAACGTAGATATGATATGTCAACTATAGTAAGTAACACGCTGTAAAATATTGGGTGAAGACAATATGTTTATACTGGAGATACGTCGTTATCAATATCAGAGATTTCCTGCGAGTCCTTTCCAAAGTGTCAGTCACAGATTCTTATGCCATAGCTCTAACAACGGCCTAATTGATAATTACCTAATTCAATTTAGACCAGTCTCCCCCAACGAGGATGTTTGCACCATTCTAATCAGAGTTTCTATTTCAATATAACACAGATCATTGTTTATGTGTCCAAACCGATTTTGACAGTGTACCAGCAGCTCTGCGTAGCTAGCTAATCTAATGAGGAAATGTCAGTTCCAGGATTGTCAACATATCACAGCTTTTTTAATATCTAAGATAATCACAGTCCAGGGACATTGAATCCACAAACTGATTCAGTATCTCCTGGATAGGGAAATATGTGTGTAGGTGTGTTTCTATGTAGGTGTCGATGTGAGTTTGTGTGTGGGTGTTTATATGTGTGGGTGTATATACTGAAGTTCCCAATCCATTATATAGAGAGATGTCCAGGGCCACCTATACAAACAGGCAGGAGTCTGACTGGAGGCGGGGCGGGGGGGGGGGGGGGGGCGCGCATGGCTTCACTGAGAGCGGGAGGTGGCTAAATATGTGCCATGAGGTGTAGTCGTGTATAAGTAGTCTCACACTGCAAATTACAGTCATGTGCAGGGCCATGTATGTATTCCTACTTAGATTCAGAGAGCCAGTGAATCGTACAGAGTGCTGAGATTGGTTATATATATGCGGTGTACGCCCCACAGGGTCAGTCACCTTGTCATGACAAAGACCCTATTTCTCAATGTAGGGAGGCAGAGAAAGTACAAAGGCCACTGCCTCAAAGTTCAGAGCCAAATACAGTGCCCCACGCCGTTCCCTGTTGATAAATGTAGCTGTAAGCCCCGTTCTGCGCGTACCTGACGGATGTATAGGCGGGGCTCACACTTTAGGATTAAGTATCAGAGCTTAATTGATAAAGGTCATTTTTAACTCGTCGCAGCAGCATTTGATACTTGCACATTACGGGTATAATTGCTACGTAACCTAACAATGTCACTATTTTTTCTTAGTGGTTATTCTGTCCATGGACATAAAGGCAAAGTGTCAAATTAAATTAGTAGTACTTGAATCAATACTGCGGGTCTGAAACTGGAGAATTTCTTTTTGTTCGTTATTTTCTGTCGGTTAATGTCATCCTATATATTCGATTTCACAGACTTATGACTTCAGATGTTTCTTATGTATCAAACCTAAGCATAAACCCCAGAGGATGTTTACTTTCACCTTCAGAATAAAAAGACACCATTTTAAACAGAACCTAAAAACGCAATTGCATTTACAAATGACATTAAAGAAAGACTATAATTCAAAGATACTTCTTCATTCTTCCTTTCCATAACCATACAAACAACCAGGCTTTAATGTCACACTGTCTCCCCACTTGCTATTGACATTTAAGGAAATCCATTAGATGCCGGAACCAGGTAGAATTGCGAGGTATGATTGGAAAATAAGAGGAGCTTATTTAAAGTTTAAAAGCATAGGGTTCTGCCCCAGCCATGCATTAAGATGAGAGGCGTGCATTTGGAACGTAATTCCGGTTCTCTTTTGTTGGTTTGATGCTATTGTTTCACTACCTTTGTCTCACAATGTTCAGTAAAACCTTTTTACTTGATTGTTGGATTATGGACGATGAAATTAAAGTAATCCGAGGTTAAATGCCTTTACTGCAGTCGGAGACCCCTCAGAAATCACATTACCTGAATTACGGTTGATGTTTTATATGCCATTGCTGTATTAGCTTACATGTCGTATGTACAGCTCTCAGATTCGTTCAACATCATATTTGTGCATCCTAGATCCCAGGTAGACAATTAGGTGAGTGCTGTAAATTTGTAAATATTTAGAAATAGCATAAGGCATAAGGCCGGGCTCCACTGAGCTCCCGATACACTCGCATAGGCCTTACGATGCCCCCCCCCCCCCCCCCCCTCCAGACACAAAATCGATATCGCGTTGGAAAGTCAAATTTAACCCGAATCTGATACACCCAAGGATGCATAAGATGTATAAAAATCCAGGTGCTCTCAGGGGCTTCCCCTGGATCCCCCAGGAGGAGCTATGCTAATTCACCTCTATTCCTCATCATCATCTTATCTATCCTGTATTGTCAATAATATTGCCTGTAATATAAGCATCGATTGATTGACTAAGGTGATATGACGAATGTAACGTTTATTATAGATATCGTCATTACTACTAATACAGTTCTTGTCATCAACTACAGAATGAATAATGTTGTCATTCTTGTTATTCTTGCTATAATGAGCACAGAGATGTGTTTTACTCATCATATCGAACAAAGATGCTCCTACTGAAACCTGTGTGATTGGATAAGTGGGAGACCGCGACAATGCATGTATGCGAACTTACCTAAATAAATCTTTAAAAAAAGGGGGGGGGGGGGTTACTAAATAGACTCAGGTGTGTGTAACTTCTCCCTGAACCAGCAGGTGCCCCCCCCCCCCCCTCCAGAATCAAAAACTGGGGTACACCCCCAGGAAATGTTAATAATTTTCCAGCCAGTGGGTGAAACCCATTCGGTAGCCAGCCAACCAATATGGGAAGAACCAGTGGGTCAATGAGGTATTTTAGTGTAAAAATATTGGTCATGGCCAACTGGGCTTCCGTCTCAGACACTATGTGAACTTTATCCAGTCTTAAAGCCTATGGTCCTGCAGATAGTGAAGGGTTAATGTGTGCAACAAGCTGAAAATCTATGTAATCTCTATTCTCCTCACTCTATGTAGCGTATCTGAGCATGTCCAAGCCAATTAGACACGTCTATACAAGCACTGAATTATAATTTGTCACGCTTTGTGTTAAAGGGTTTGATACCCAGCGGAGTTCTCTACTGCCCAACTGATGTAAATCTTGGTGGGAATAATACATCAACTATAACTGGGCTATAGACATCATTATGCCTAACATGGTTCTAGCCAATGTGGTCGCGGGAGAGAGGCGCCGTCGCCAAGGATGCCATCCCAGGGCCCTGTTTTTCAGACATAATCGGCCAACGATATGCTGAGACATCTCTGCGATTGGAAGACAATTTGCAAGACACAAAATGGCGGATGTGCTATAGACACGGTCTCAGTGCGGCGCGCTCGATCGCCGCTAAAAGTGTCTCAAGTATAGAACTGTCTCAGGTTCTATCAAACCTCACTGTGTGTATATAGAGGATTTCCCGTGCTTCCAATAGGACTTTAGAATTGAAATTTTAATACGAGTAGGGGATACCTTTGACCTATAATCGTACCAAATATGAAGAAGATCGGCTTCTTCGTCCCGAAGTTATCGGCGTTTTAAATTCGTCATATCAATCGTCTGCTCTGGTGGCCAGTCACCCTCCCACCTCCGGATACGCAGTCAATGTCAAGGTCGCTGCATAAATTAGCGGAGGTGTCGGAAAAAATACACTGGCCACCAGAGCAGATGATTGCTATGACGAAATTCAAACGCCGATAACTTCGAAACGGTGGGACCGAGTTTCTTCATATATGGTAGGATTATAGGGTATATGTATCCCTTACTGGTGTTAAAATTTCATTGCTTAATTCTTACGGGAAGTGAAGTTGCGCATTCTGTACGACATGTCCATAGATGTCTTAGGTCTAAGACACTTTGGAAGACATTTTGAACCATGTGACCCTTAAGATGTCTTATCTATAGTACACCTGGCTGCAGCCTAAGTGCCCTTGAGGGACAATCGTTGGCCGATCCCCAAAGAGGTCTTATCTATAGTACACTGACAGCTGTAAGATGTCTTACAAAGAGGATATCGTGACTAAAAAACAAGGCCCAGGACTACTGCTGCACACGGCACGCACCTCCTCCGGTCACGTGGGTACGCTACATTCACACGTGACCGCAAGTATTCTGCCTCACTCTCACATGCACCGCTGCCGAAACTACAACTACCCATCCACCCTACAAGAACAATCATTTACAGTTCTCCTTTCACTAGCCCTTCTAGGGCTTTGCCCCTGAGTGTCGACCAATTGCCTTGGAAATTGCCCCTGGAAATATTCTCTACAAATATTTCCAAATTTAGTATCCCCTCTCCGCGTTAGTCATTATAGCAGAAAACTTCCTGTGATAGATTTCATACTAAAATACCTTCAGTAAGGGATGATTTCGAGGCATTCCTCAGTAGTCTTTAATGAATGATTTTGGGAAAAGGGCACAGGATATTTCAGCATGTGTTATAAACTGCTTCTTGCATACGTGGCTTTCACTTCCCTACGAAAGCCTCAGACGTACCCGGCCTTTTGAGTAGAAATGTAGTCGCTATCATGCATAGGAAATAAAGAGGCTCTGTATTCAACTGTGCAGGCTACTTTCAAACAACTTTTGTAAATGTTTCTTCCTTGTATGTGCAGCGCAATGTATTGTTGCATTGACTAATTAGCCTCCTCGATCTAACGTAGGAGCCTATCCTCCTTAGTCTCCGTCTGGCGATCTTTATCCGGACCTGGGACCTGTTTCACTAGTATTGTTACATGTCTGTGACACCATACAAACATTGGGGTTGTCTAGTTTCGTGTCAACACAAGTAGCTTCCCTTATGAAAAGATAGACCCCAAACATAAGAATTAGACAAATCTACACATCATGGACCTGTTTCACTAGTTTGGTGACAAAAGTGTTAGACATGTATGAAAAGCGGCATCAACAGTACAAGCAAGAGCGGACAAAACGAAGTCTAATGTCTAGCGCTTATGAAACCAGACACACCATCTAGACGCCATCTAGACATGTCACGAAACTAGTGAAACAGGTCCCAGGTTGGACGAAGTCCGTTTCTGAGTCCCCCAACATGGCCGCCCGCCTTTTTCGTCTTTTTCGCAGCCGCTGAACCGGTAATATTTCCAAAAGGGGGGGTCATGACGAACCCCAAACCATTTGTAGTTTTTCTGCGAGTCACTGATGTCGCCCTCGGTTGACATAATCGGGAAAAAAACAAGAAAAAGCAGAACTCGACCAGAAGTAAACGTGAGGTACACCGGACCGCAGTGGTCATCACGACTGCTGGAAGTTCTGGTAAAGACTGTGGGGTGGTGGTGCCGACTGGTGAGTAAATAAGGTATGAGGAGACAAAGGTGTATGGAGTGAAACCTGTCTATCAATACATCCAATAAGAATCTTGACCACTTCCCTGTTTACATACATACTCATTGACGTAGAGAGCATCTAGCTCTGCCTGCTCAGACTGGTAAAACGACTGGAAAAAGTGACATCTTTCTTTTGAACCCTCATGTAATATACCTTTAAGGAAAGCAGCCTGACATACGAATGACATTGACCTGGGACCTGTTGAATGAAATCTGCCGACGAAAGTAAAGTTTTGAGGAGACACTCCTAGGCTAGGGACAGAGAAGATGAAGAAGCAACTTCGGATAATTAACATTTATCGTTATTAGTAATAATGAATTAGTAATAAAAATTGAATAACAATGAAATAATGGTGCTGATAAATACATATACGTGTGTCATGCTTGGGTTTTGAATCTCAAAACAAGAGTCCACCACACAGCGATGGTACACATGGCAACTAGAAAAGAATCGCTAGCTTGGTTCTAGTTCAAAACACCAGATGTCCTCCTAGTGATGGCGGCAGGCTGAGCAACTCCGCCGAGCAGCTAAATATAGTTCCACTGTTCCCCGCCAGGCGCCAGTAGCGCTGAAGCGAATTTGCTTCTTCGAGGGCCAGGTTTGGAGAATTCGTTTGGAGAAAGCCTTTGATTCAACACGTAAACATCACAATACATGGCAAAAGAGGACGCCACCAATTCGTGAGCGTTCTGCTCAGAAAAGAATAAAAACTAAAGTAAAAAATATTTTTTTCAAAACAGCAGGCAGCGCTCTCCTTTGATATAGGGTAAAACATGTAAGGACAAGAAAATAGGGCAATATACACCAACGTTGTGTTCCTATCCTGGAAAAATATTGCAATTGAACATCATTAGTAAAAAGGACTTTCCTACTCAAGACAAGATTATCGGATATCCAAAAAGTGATTTGCATAAATATATCTCTGAATCCCTTATGTTTAGAATTTCCTGTGATGGTCAGAATACCTAGAAATAGTCGGTGGCCAATGCCATCAAGCGGCTCACCAAATATACCACCACTCTTCCTTGCAGTGTCTTGACGATGGAGGTGCGACTTTATATCCTGCACCCTAGGCGCCAGTAACCAATACCTAACAAAGTGATTGGTGACGCCCAACACGCAATCCATGGGTTGCTCACCAAAGAAATATTATAGTCATCTCTTTGGACAATTGGAGCAAAAATGAGATAATCCTGAGAAAAGTTATATACTGCTTTCTTACAGGCGGTAAATTGTGTAAGATGTTTCCTGAATCCATACAGGAACTCTTCCTCGTTAAGAATGTCTCGGGGCATTTATGTCCAGTTCGGAAGTCAGAGGATTCAATTTTAGAGAATCGGGATGCCCACTCGTGGTTGGTTCCCATCTCATGGATCCTTTCACATACTACCAGATTTAATTGTTCTAGAGATTATCTGTGGAATCACTAGCCATCAATGTACTGAGGTGAATATTTGTAAAATGCCCGAAGCAGAAATCCACAAGGAAATCCCTTAAAACGATTTTCAATGCCTTACCAATGGTTCTTCGCGATGGATAAGCATTGGAAAGTTATTTAAGGTGGGCTTTGGAAGTAGTTTTTATGTATAAATTTGATAGTTAATCCGTTATATATATAATTGATGAATGATAGGTGAATTGATATAGTATTCACATAAAATGTGTTACGAGGAAGATAAAAATAGAGGAAGCTGCAATTCGGCCCCCCCCCCCCCCCCCCCAAACAAACAAAAAAAAAGAAAAAAGAAGGGGGCACCAGGTTGGCGGCCTGGATCTAGTGTCTAGCCGACAAAGTTAGTACTGTAGAGGGATCTTTTGAGAGACGTTCACTTCACTGGCCTTATGCGTGGCAGAATTAATGTGGTAATAGACCGATACGTTAACATTCCTATTAATTATGGCCCCCTGGAACATACTGGCAGTCACCGAACTTGCTACCTCGCTAAGATTTGGCTGAGAAACCTTAGATCCATAACCTAATGCTAACCTGGTGTCAACAGTAATGTCACCCTCTGGATTTATGCTTGCTGCTGATGCTGGTATCACGAGTTAACTCAGCCGTTAAGGAGGAACCTGTGAAAGGCAAGACATTTTTTTGCCGGTTTTGGTCGCTACCCAATAACTGTTTAACGAATTTATATTTTGATGACCTGTTAGTTGGCATGTCATGTTAGGTGCGATATTATTGGCCTGTAGTGTCTGACATGTGTCTTTTTTGTAGCGAATGATTTGTGTTTAGACCCACCATTCCTACCCCCGTAACCAAACCTTACTCAAGTAATTGATCCCCGTCTCCCCAACAATAGAATTAGTGCCATATCAAGTGTCAAATTTTGTTTGGGGTGAGAGAAAACCCTAAAATGTGGACGGCAGCTAGCTTTAGAGCGTTTTGAGTCAAACAACTCATATAGCAGAACAGGGCACCTCGCCCCACCTATCTCCCACAGCTTGGGATGACAGGCTCTACTGTCAACTCGGGTTTTCATGGTTCTCATTTTGTAGGTGATCATTGCATTTTGTTTCAATGTTATTCCTGTGCCTAAACTTGTACTAGGAGTCCGATAAGTAATAATATGTACCTTTCTAATGGCAAACATTTTTCTCATCAAATGTTACATCAAATACTGTTTCAAGAACCTACTTACTAGTATTGGTATACCTGGTGGTGTATGGCTTCTAGTACGTAACATACAGAACAATGTTAGATTCTCCATAATTGTGACCATTACAATTTATCATTAAAGCGGATAATTATCACCATTTCATGGACCAAATTCTAATGATAAAGAACAACACTTTTTAGAAATCCATATTGCAGCTTTTATTCATTCAAATGAAAACCGATACATGGTTGATCGTTCAGTTCGCCGACGGCCAATCTAATAAAACTCGGTGTGAAAGCGTATGCATTTAGTTTAGTTAATGAAACACAGTGTTCCCTTTCTTATTTCTTATTTTATTTTGATTCTTATCCCGAAAGCATACATTTGTAAAAGAAAAAGCATATTATCATCCTGAATAACAACTAAATATATTTCATGCTGAGGATCCTTAACTCTCTGAGGCTACCAAAAGAAATGGGCATATTTCATGTCACAAAAGGCTGAGGCACAGGTAACTTGATCTGCCTTATGACACGTGTCTGGCAGCATCAGAGAGGATGTGATTGCCATCATAGAATGAGAATTAACTACTTAAGCCCGCTTAACCACCTCCTAATTCTGATAAACATGTTGTCCTTTCACTTTTGATGTCTGACACAAGACGTACTTTTTGGAGCTCTCCATTCCACTCAAACCGACCCGCCTTGATTAGCTAGGCTTTCATTGGTGCCGCCGTCTATGACACGTCGTCATTAGCCAATCAGAGGCCACAATAGACACCGCCGGTAGGTGCACGCCACTCTATTGGCTAGTCCACTGGTCATATAGATAGTAAGCGTGTAATGCAGGTTTAAATCGGATTCAGGACTTGCAAACAGAAACTTGAGATTAGAAAAGTTACGAAGTAAAACGAGAATGGTCCTATATTATGAAGCAGTTGTCTAGACACATGGATGAGTTAGTAATCTAATTTGTTATATTTTGTTGTTGTTTGTATTTTTTATTCAGGTAAAGTATCTCCGGATATGATAGTTAGTATGTTTGATAGAATGATGTATTCCCATTTTCACTTTAGAAAAGGGACAATATGGCCACTCCCTAAAGCAGGCGACCTAAAAGAGTTTGGTAACTGGCGTCAAGTCTGTATTCGTGAATATCTAAAAAGAGTCAATGAATTATTGACACCGTACTTTATCTTAACGATGAAAACAGAACTAGAGAATTTGCCCTTGTCTTGTGACTGCCCTGTCTTTTGGTTATTACATAGGATATCTAGAGATCAAAAGACTAATATCAGATAGCCTAAGATGTGTAAACCCCCGTCCCTAATCATTTTTTTAAGATTTAGAATTAGTATTCTGGCAAAGGTTTATCTAAAACCAACGAGACAACAAGCGACAATGTTTTCATTGCTTCTGACAGAGTAAAGGTAATTGACAAATTTGAAGATAGTATATGCCAGTCGATGATTTGGTCTAAATCCAAATCTGTTTACATTGATCATGTTAGCAGATGAGAGGAAATGATAAATGGCCGTGTGTATTAGTTTTTCGAGGACTTGCTAGGTATCATTAATAAAGAAATTGGTCTCCAGTTTTATTTTCAGGTCACCAGATTTCGGAATTATTATATTATGGGTTGTTTTCCTCATTTGAGGGGTAAAGGTGATTGCCAAAGATGTATTCAGGATTTTGGTTAGATAGCTGATCATGACTGTTAGTCCTTTCACGAGGATACTGGGTTTTAAACAAGGAATACCACTCGATTTAGTATATGGTATCTGAACTTTGCTACATTTGCAGCATGCTATGATTCCTGCGTTGGGAAAACCGAAAATTATTTGTTTTCATCGGCTCGAATGGAATACCCAATGCAACTAAGACGAACCTTTCCGTGCCCAAAAGTCAGTTAACGTGGGACTCTACTGTATAAGTGTCTACCCAGATGGTCCAAAAATCATACTGATTACCCTTTTATTCGATACATCTGACAAGATACTACCCCATAGTAGCAGATCACACAACATTGCTACCCAATGTAAAATAGGTAATGGACAGCTACGCAGAGAAACATGCCTCTCTGTAAATATTCTAGCATGTATGATCACCAATAAATTGACTCTAATTCTTCATATATTTGACTTCATGTGTATCGCCGAACTCATATCCTTCCCATACTCCGTGGAAAGAGGCCTTATTGCTTTCTTAAACCCATTAGTAGTGAAATTGGTTGACCTTATCCGACAGAATCATGTTAGGATCGTTGGAATCACTCCTATTCTCTCGATTCAGTCACTTTAACAAGCAGAATCTATATTCCTGTCTCCATAGCCTGAGGTCACGTTATCATCAATGTTTAATGATGAAGCTTTTCTTTAGGGACATTTGATTGGTTAGTCTCTCTACATGCCTATCATAACAGGAGGTGGAAAGACGCTCGTTGTTTCGGCATGCAGATAGAGAACGTGATGGTTTAGATCACACGAGACCGAAATCTAATTGATGTATTTAAACATACATGACTTGTGTGCTGCCTGACCTTTGCTCTGCTACTTTTCATATTGATTCTCTTTTTTCAGATTTGAAATTTCTTGTTTTGTCCTCGGGGTTACATTACTAACGTATTTGATTATCATGTTCCTTCAAGAAATATTGCAATGTAATCTTTAAATCTTACAATGTGAATGACATATTTCTCAGCTTGTTTTACTGCCTCAGGGCTGTGCTATGCGAGCTGTCCGAATGTGAGACTAAATGTGACTGGCTACAAGACAAATGGGTTTTGCCGTGGTGTTAACTGACAGCGGTAACGCTTCCATAGTCTCGGTCATTAAGCAAAGATATTTACGTTCATCACCCATCAACTTCTGATCTTTAACTTTCCCGACCTGGCAGAAAGGTAATATTCTAGCTTCGCAAGTGATGATAGATGAACAAACAGAATTACACACCATGGTAAACTATGAAATTATCAGATCCATTTTTGATCTTCGAATTCAGTGAGTATTTCTGACCAGAATATCGAGGAACAGATGTTTTTCAGTCACATTAACTATGTCTCTCTATATTCTTCAAGTACGTGGTCGAAAATCTCACTTCTGATTTTGGGAATCAGCTTCAGATATTCTGCATCTGTATCAATTTGTTATATTCGGCACATACAGTATTGTGTCGACAGTATTTTTGCCGACTCAGCAACTTAGGCCTGGCTCAATAATGCCACAATGCATTTTGTATTGCAATATAACAGTTTGTATTCCAAATGATGCTTGACCCATTTGTATTGTCCTCACAATTCCCGCAAGATTTGCGCTCGTTTCAGAATAATGACCAGTCCTTTATTAATTCATATACATGCGTTGACAGATGCAGCGGCGCACGACTCCTGTGGACCCTTGTATTGCATATCGTGTGGTCCATCGTTCTGCTTCTAACATTTTGCTACATCACACCGATCTGGCATTGTCTGATATTTCCGATCACGCGATGTCATGGTTGTTGAATATGGCGAAAAATACCAGAGGCAATCCTAGTCAAGGTTTGGGCAGATTTAACATTCGAATCCACATCAAAATGAAGGCAAATAAGTCTCTCAGATCTCCTGCACAGTTCTAGAGAGGGAGGCATTCTGTGTGTTTAGAGCCTGGAGAAAGCCCATTTCACTAGACAATATTTCATGTGATCCGAGGTGTTGGTCCCCTTAGCCTAGTAACACCAGCGTGGTTCGTATCACTGTGAGAATCTCTGAGATGAGGTCCTGGTAAAGTACTGTCGTGCCACGGAATAAGCACAGAGCGAACATGAATGTTACACTTCAGAGTAACCATTGTGAGCAACATCCTAACACTGAATACAAACAGGGTTAGGACGGACTCGCCAAACATCAATACACTTGCCATCTAGCGGGACGCCCGAGTATTGACACTACCTCAAGCCTATTGCCAGACCGAACTTTGTTCTCGATGGAGCTACGTTATTCAGCACAGTGTCCAAGGACTATGAACATATTTTCGGAGGGTTTCTGGCATTGGCTAATACAGTCATATACTAATAGAATCCTGTTCTAGCTTCTTTTTAAATCACCTTATTTATCCTGGAAACTTACAAGGCAGTGTTGCCTGTTTCCTGACTCTCCCCGGTTTGAAGATTGTATTTACGCAATCGCAGGTTTAGTTTACACAGAGTAGGCGCGCTTACTGGTTTTCCTCTAGTCATATTGGACTTTGGATGAGGAAGGGGCGGTAAAATAGGCGACCAGCTATGTTTCTGTTATTTTTGTTATGTTCGTGTTTTACTGAATATCATTGTGTCCAAAGGGCAACTGTATTCTGTCTGTGTCTGACCACAAATTGTTCACATGTCTGTCCATACCTGCGCATTTATCTCACCCCTGGTACAAATTTAATCATAGGAATAGCATTAAAAGAACTTACGCAACGATTACCCATGTAAAGTAACATTACTACGCCATGGTCATAGCAGAGCGATGCCAGATGACGTCATAATAGACTGGCCAATCAGCATCCAGGATTTCAGAGAGCAGATAAGACATCAACATGGCGATTTAAACTTTCTAACTGGATTTGAGAAGTAATTTGAATTATTCTGATATTGTGATGCTATTGTAATGTCCGAGAAAGGAGTGAGATAAATCCAGAACCGCACTCGAATCATAGAATAATCAATATTCCACTCATTTGCATACATCGTAATCATCACTCGGCTTCGCCTCGATGACAATTGTGGTGCATCCACAAACCATGGAGTATTGTTTATTTATGAGATTGTCGATCCAGTTCTGGATAAGTACTCATCTATCCTTTAAACGCATTTCTCAACATGTCTATATATTCTTGTAGCTCTAGCTACAACTGTGAAAAACACCATCTTTTTTCATGGCTTTATCAATGTTCCTGTTCAAAGGTAACTCTCCATGTGTCCGATGTATGTTTTACTTAAAGGTATAGCTATCGTTTCATTTCCTGAATATCCATCGTTCGTTTCCAGCGGTATATAGAAAATGAATGAGTTGCCTCTGATGCTGGCCCACCTTTCCTTGGCATTGCAGCAACTAACCGCCCTTTAACGTACACATACGAGCGGGCGTCCCTAGGTTTTGGTCCAAGCACCAGCCCTCTTATCAGCGCGACCAGTAAAACGTTTTCACTGCTGATGTGTTGCCAACCTTTTCCCGCAGAGTAACGATATATAACGCATCTTTCTCTCATGCTCCTTGTGTCCATAGAATGGTCCAACAATATAGGTCGGCTATATTCTACTGAAAAAAAATGTAATGTTAGCACTTACAAACCTGACTATTGTCTTTATGGATTAGTGGTATACAAAGTACACGATACCTATACCTTTCTCAAATTACTCGTGGCCATGACAGCTGAACCATGAAACTTAATTCACATAACTTAATAACAATAGTAATAGTAAAAAATTAAAACAAAAAAAATATCAACAATCGCGGCTCCTTGGTGGGAGTATCAGTGACAATATAGTTGGCACTATCAATAAGTTTCCATTCAAAGCCTATATTGAAGAGAGCAGGAGGTGGAAAAGCATGAAGAAGAGGAAAACAGACGATGTCACCCAAGGAGAAGGAGACTAACGAGAACAGATAGAATATTCCTGAAAATCAAATATTGAATGACTGATAAATATATGGAGAATCAGCAGTGTAGTAGATTGGAAAAATGGTGGCAATCTAGAATAGGAAGACCTGAAGGTTGTAGTCCAGTAAGGGGTAGAGGTATACCAGGTAACCATGTAATTATAAAGTTAAAATATAAAAAAAAGGAGCAAGACGAAAGATGTGTGTAAGAGACTGCTACAAGTTTACAGTCAGATAGATATGAGAACAAGACAACAAAGAAATAATGCAATGTACTGTATGCTGTATACTGGAAAATAAATGCTGTGCTCTATTAAAAAAAAAAAAAAAGTTTCCATTCAAATGGAAATAAATTAATAGCGCCAATGAAGGTCCGCAATTACTTCAGGAGTAAGCTTCACCCTGCGACAATCTCTACGATAATTGGTAACCCATGGCCGTTGGTCAGGGGTGGTCATTGCTCCCCCTGACACGCCCCCTCGCGCACCCTGCGCATTCCCCCCTGGTGTCGGTCACGTGAACCCCGCGGTCACGTGGCCCACCGCGTCTCTGACCTCCACCTCATTCTGCTCCTGTACTCCACTACGTTCACACGTATTTTTCTTTCTCCCTCATTTTGGCCTACTCTCCACGCCGTCTTCGATACTCCCCGAGTATCTGACCGTGCAGAGACAGTGTCTGAATACGGGTAAAGTTCACGTGAATTACAGGGCAGATAGGATGGCACCACCAACGACACGCGCGCAAGCGAGCGCCTCCACGACCACGGACCAGGCCTCGGAGTCAACCGTGAGGGAGAGCGATCAGGTGGAGTCCGCGTCTCAGGCCGGAAGCCTCCGGTCGGCCCGCCTCGTGGCCGTAGAGACCGGACTCTCGGACATGAGTAAGAAGTTGGACGCCTTAATTCAACTACAGACCTACAACTACTACCGAAGTAAGGACTCGGGACTGGGCCGAGGATCAAGCCGGCCGCGCCATGCCTCCACCCCGCCAGCTACGAGATCGCTACGCAGGGGACCCGTATATCCAACGTGAGCTCGACCGTGAGGCCATCCGCCACGACAAGACGGCTGGTAAGCTGCAATCAGATATTCATGTTACCCGTTTGATCAGTAAACCGTACATGTTCGTGGATAGGGAGGGGGTTTACACGTTGTCCCAGAAGCTTGAACTGAGGGGAACCCTGGGCCCCCTCGAGTACCTGAGTGCGTTTATTGGCTTGCTCGGGGATGACCGTGCGGTCGACCCCGTGGACCGTGAGGCCATGTTCCGGCACTTACACCAAGTTTCAATCGACGCCCAGAGCCGGCCGTGGGCCGGAGTCAGGAGATGGTCTAACCACGTGTTCAACCAGATCGAGGCCGGGAGGCTGTCGTGGTGCGATAACTCGCGGATCCAGGAGGAGCGAGTCCGACTCGCGATGACGACCGGGACCCTCACCAGCGGCGCCGACACCGGGAAAGCCCAAGGACGGGAGTTGCCATGCCGGCAATTTAATTCGGAGAGGGGGTGCCGCCATAGGAGCGGCCACGATGACGGACCCGTGAGATGGCTGCACGTGTGCTCGTATTGCGACTCCGTGGGGAGGCAATGCGGGCATTCGTTACACGCGTGCAACCGGAAACTCGGATATACAATGGGGTATGAGAACGGTCAGGCTGCGCCCACACCGGCACCCCGGCGAGCACCCCAGGCCGGACACGCACCCCAGGCCGGACACACGCCCCGGGCGGTCGACCCGAGAGCGGATGTGCTCCCCCAACACGGACACGGGGCAAAAAACGGCTACGGTGCGCCCCGCGAGTGAGCGGAGCGCACCCCCACACAGTCACAACACGTGCCTCCCTCCCCAGGCCTGGGGTCGTGGGGTGCAATCCACGTGATGTAACACCAGCGGGCCCTGTGATCTCCACCACCGCCAACAGGATTTCCGGTGACCGGACGTGGGCGGGGGTCGTAAAAGGAGGCGGCCCGGTGACCACTGCGGGCCCCCACCCCCTCACGTGGAGGGGGGACCACACGGGGGGTCCACGTGACCACAACACGAAGGCCGCCGGCCCACGTGGTCGGGCCCCGAACATAAACAACAACAACGAAGGGGGCGGCACCCGCCACGTGGACGACAGGCAAACCGCGCGGCCACCGCCAACCCTCTGCGCTAGCACGAGTGTTAGTGTTACCGCGCCGACTGAAGACCCAACTAACACTCCGGATTTCGGCGGACTAAAGGAAGTCTGCCGGACCGGAATTCCGTCGCCCGGACTCCGGACGGACCCGGAGGCCTTCATGGAACACAGGCGGGCCGAGTGGCCCCGCTTCACCGAGGCCGGCCCCCCGGCGCACGGCCACATCTACGAGGCGGTCCGGGCCTCGGGCCTGCCCAACGCCCTGTGCACAAAGATAACCCTGCCGACGGACCTCAAACTACGGGCGTGGGAGCACTACCTGACGGGCATGGAGGGAAAAGGGGAACTCCTCGGTTTCATAAGATACGGATTCCCCCGGGACCGTAGCGTCAACGCGTACGTGATGAAGAACACGGTATACGGAGAAGAGCGCGAGCACAGCCTCCCTACGGTCGACGGTTTCGTCACCCGCCTCGTGGCCTCGGGGCCAGGGAGCTACATGGCGACCATCGACATCTCGCGCGCCTATAAGAACTTTAGGTGCGACCCCCTCGACTGGCCTCTGCTGTGTTTCCTGTGGGACGGCGGGTATTATTGTGATACGGCCATGCCGTTCGGCGCCCGTGCGTCCTCGTATCACATGCAGTGTGTGGCCGAGGCCATCGTGGGGATACTCGCCGGTAAGGGTATCTGGACGACCTCATCATACTGTCGCCTTCTCGGGAGAAAGCTGCCTCGGACTTTGCCATAGCCCGAGACCTGTTCGCCGAGCTCGGCCTCCCCGAGGCCCGGGAAAAGGCGCAGGCCCCTAGTCAGACCATGCGCTGGCTGGGCATCGACATCAATGCCGCCGAGATGTCCCTCACCATCCCTCAGGACAAGTTGGAGGACGTGCGGGAGCACGTTGGGGCGGTCGCCAGGAAGCGGTCGCTGACGAAGCGACAGCTTCAATCCGTCCTCGGCAAAATCCTGCACGTCGCGAAATGTATCCGCCCGGCGAGGCCGTTCGTCAGCAAACTACTGGAGGCCCTACGGTCGATGGACGGGTTCTACATCAACGTAAGCTCGGACATGTGGCAGGACCTCCAGTGGTTCCTACGGTTTGCCGCCGGGTGGAATGGGCACGCCCTCATCCCTCGAGGGCCGGCGACAAAGTGTATCACGGTCGACGCCTGCCTCTCGGGCGTGGGGGGTACAGACAGCCGTGCGGCCTACGCGTGCCAGGTTTGTCCCATCAATGACCCCGTGGACTGCATTTCTGAGCTCGAGGCCCTGAACACAATCTATGCTCTCCACACGTTCCTCGGGGACCGTGATCGTGGGACCAGGATCGAGGTCTTCTGTGACAACATGGGGACCGTCCAGGCACTCACGTCGGGGCGGGCACGCAACCGCGTTCTCGCCGAGTGTGCCCGACAGGCCTGGATGGTCCAGGCCAAACTGCAAGTCGACCTGGTCTACACGCACGTCCCCGGGGTCCTCAATACGGTCGCCGACGCACTCAGTAGGGCCCACCTGTCCTCAAGGGATTTTAACAATGCTGCATGCCTGATGAGATATCATGATCTGTGGTCCGTGGTGCCTTGTAATCATGCTTCATTCGTGCCTGTGCTTCGCCTGTCCTGCAGATCCGGCGCTACGCTCTCTCCAACGGAAGGCATCTGCGCGGCAGGCCGAGGCACGTGCCCCAGGCACGGTCGCGAACCAGAAGAGCGCCGTGTCCACCTACCTCGCCTTCTGCCGACGGACGAGGACCGACCCGCAGGCACCGTCCGTGAGTTTCATCACGGCCTTCCTCGAGTACCTCGCGGACCACGCCCCCTCGCCGGCGACCGTGGCCAACCAGCTCTCGCACGTGAGGACACACCTACGGCTCTCGGGCGGGGACGTTACGGCTACAGAGGACGTGAGGGTCAGGAGGGCCCTCGACGCCATGAGGAGGAACAAGGCCTACACACCGAATGTCAAGCCTCCGATCCCCATGGCCGCCCTCCAGGGGATCCTCGAGCTACTGTCGGACACGCCCCTCGACCTGACCCTACGGGCCGCGTTCCTCCTCCTGTATTACGCCGCACTGCGGCAGAGCGAGGTCGCCCCCCCTACGGCCAGGGCATTCGATCCGGTGCGACACCTCTCACGTGGGGACGTGGTGCTCACGGCAAATCACGTGGCGGTCCGCATCAAGGCCGCCAAGAACCTCCAGTGCGTGGGGGAGGAAAAACACGTGAGGCTCCAATCCTACCCGGACCCGAGGTCGTGCCCGGTGACGGCCGTGAGGAATTTGCTCGCCGCGGTCCCCACGCTGATACCGACGGATCCGTTCCTGCTCAACGCTGACAGGTCGCTAATAACGACGCGGTCGCTGTCAAAGGAGTGGGAGCGGCTCAACACCACAGCAGGCCACCCCCCTAAGACCTACACTCTACACAGCCTGAGAAAGGCCGCCGCCACTCAGGCCTTCCAGGCCGGGGTCGCTGAACTCTCCATTCAACGCTACGGGGGGTGGCGTTCAAATGCACACAGGGGATACATTAGGGACTCCAACGCACACGAGGTGAATGCGTCCCTCATACAGTCCCTCAACCAGTGACTCTCATCCCTCACAAACTTTTCTCCCTCCCACCTCGCCTCATTTTTCTGGTCTTGGCGTTTTTTATACATCATATTGTATAACCATTATACCTCATATTGTATAACCATACTATTTGTTATACAACCATATACATAATTGACATACCATTATACCTATCAATTACAAATATGTATCTTATACGTAATTGACCTCTTTATATCTCTGTCAATTACTTTATCTATCTTATGTCATATTCATATTTACCTATCAATATTCATGTCGGTAAAGGTATATAAAATTAAAATAAATTTTATTATTCCCAACTATCGACTCCTTCTTTGTGTTCAGGGATAGGGGTAATGGGTAACCCATGGCCGTTGGTCAGGGGTGGTCATTGCTCCCCCTGACACGCCCCCTCGCGCACCCTGTGCATTCCCCCCTGGTGTCGGTCACGTGAACCCCGCGGTCACGTGGCCCACCGCGTCTCTGACCTCCACCTCATTCTGCTCCTGTACTCCACTACGTTCACACGTATTTTTCTTTCCCACCCACCCTCACCTCTCTTTCTTATCTCCTACTCCGTAGGGCGTTTTTTATACATCATATTGTATAACCATTATACCTCATATTGTATAACCATACTATTTGTTATACAACCATATACATAATTGACATACCATTATACCTGTCAATTACAAATATGTATCTTATACGTAATTGACCTCTTTATATCTCTGTCAATTACTTTATCTACCTTATGTCATATTCATATTTACCTATTAATATTCATGTCGGTAAAGGTATATAAAATTAAAATAAATTTTATTATTCCCAACTATCGACTCCTTCTTTGTGTTCAGGGATAGGGGTAATGAGGAAAATCATAACACGATTGCATATCCGTGCGACCTCCGTATACCCCAACAGTGCAATGCACTAAATAGCCGACCAAGCGTTCTAACGCCTTGTAACTAAGTCATTTAAGCCCGAGTGGAAGAACGGCCACTATATCTGAATTCGGTGATTGTGTAACACAATATCCCCTTAAAATTTGCTAAAATAAGAAAATGAAAAAAAAAACCCAGAGGAAATCTGACCTCTTTTTTAGATCTATCGACCTTTTTATAGGGTAATGAAATTCTATCTTTGTGGTATCAATATTATTACTCAAAGATGTCACTGTTTGAGCAGGTCTAACTACCTTTTTCCGATTGATTTGGGAGCCTATTATAAGTATTAATCAAAAATTTTGTATTTCTTTACAACTGTTCTTGTCCCCTGCACATAGAAAAGTTGTTCAAATAATTTACAAAATAACCATAACCCTTATTTGCCAAAACTGGACCACCTACTGAAAAGGAATGGACTGCTTCTTGCACCAAAGCAAAGTTAATTATCACACTAAACCCTATCCTTATATATCTACTCTCATGACAGATTATGTTCTGCTTTGCCATGCCCTTCACCTGAGTTTTCTTGCTGAATCACCTGACAATTAGGTCTCTGCAACAATGTTCCTGGAACCTCATGCATCATGACTTCTGGTTACCATACTTTTCCCCATTTCTGGTGCCCCTCTAGCTGCTTCACTAGAACTATTATCTCCACTGACGCGTGATGTCCTAGCTCGGGTAGACTTGGTCGCATGGCCTACTTTACTCGTAGATGGCGTTGCTGGGCATAAGGTCTTTGAAGACCTTTTCCCCACACATTTGCTTTTTAGAGAATGAATATTAACCAATTCCCCGAGAGAGTTCTCCATACCAGCAATATGAGATGCCATGAATTAGTTTTGACTTGAACATTTCTTCTCTCAACGATAGTCTTTGCACCTGGCTAACCACTTTCCTTCTTTTTGCTAATTGCCGGTGATTCATCTTCTTCAACCTAATTCTCGGGACATTTTGTACCCGTAGGTTTGTAATGTTTTTGTATTGCAATCTACAATACCAGAGACGAGCTGCCATCCATAGTCAATATCGATGGCCCCTATTATTGACTGATATTCGACGATAAAAAGATATTAACAATCACAGCTCCTGGATGGGTTGACCAAAGTAGTCTCCCCCTGGCGGCATTTGATACAAATATAAAACCTTAATGCCTAACATTATGGTATTCGTTTTTACTATATACCCATGCCGTATATATACTGTAAATACGCACCGTTTCGGTATATGACGTAAAAACACTGTACGGACTAGTGGTCCGTACACCAAAATACAGACTACCTACCCATACACATTTATTAAAATTTTGGTTGTTCAGAAAAATCAAATTGATTTATTTTTTAAATTTCTGGTATATAGTAAATATATAACGTCCAACCATGCTTGTACAAGTCACAGAACTCGATGCTAATTTACAGTTTGTACGGAACTCGGCGTAAACGCCTCGGTCCATACATACCGTAAATTAGCATCTCGTTCTGTGACTTGTACAGCATGGTCAGGATGTTCTATATAAGTAATTCTTATTTCATACAGCATATTTACTACCAGGGGTTCCCAGGTTACAATGCACACGAAATTATTCCAAAGACAAATGACACAAGGTAAGAATCACTGTATACATATTGCATCTCGCAAGCGTCCCTTGGCAATAACAAATGCTTTAACCCTCTCTGTGATATGACATGGGGTATGGCTATTGCCTCAAATGCCATCAATAAAAAGGTTTTTGCCATAGATAAACGTGATACGAACCTCCCTTCTAAAATGAATGGGGTTTTTTTAAATCTCCAAAACAAAAATTTAAATCTCGAATTTCCAATCAAATTAAACGCCAACGATTTGGGAAATACTTTGTAATTAATTGGGATTCATTTTGGGTGAGTGGTGATGGGTTTGGTTTGACACGGTTTTAATGACGGGAGTTAATTTTAAACTCCACCTACTGAGCACTACTAAAACGCGATTGTCCGTGATAGGACTGTGGACGTTTGTATAACGAGTACGCCTCGCGCCAACGTGGCCTGCGTAAAGGCCAAACAGTTAGGCCGACAGAAAACTGGCCCGGCAAAAAGCTCAAGCTGCAAGATGTTGAACTGTTGTTTCGGGCACTAACAGGTGTTTAGCATCTAGTTGTCGCTTAGAATTCGGCAGAACTCCGATTCGTTGAACTGTCTCCACACTTGTACGACATGAAATTAATTTCCCATGAGTCGTTTTTATATAGGCTCCTGCTGAATTATAGGTTTTATCTTCATTATAACAGACTTCTTTTGACAATACTAAGAGTATTTTCTCTCCCTCCCCCCCCCCCCTTTCTCTTTTTCTCTGCCTCGGTCAGACCAGTACTCGTACAAATGTAAAGAAAAAATAGATAAATAGATTAAAGAGAGAGAGAGGGAGAGAGAGAGAGAGAGAGAGAGAGAGAGAGAGAGAGAGAGAGAGAGAGAGAGAGAGAGAGAGAGAGAGAGAGAGAGAGAGAGAGAGAGAGTCGGTTCCAAAAAGAAGTATAAAAAGAAGTGCTTCTGCAAGGCCTGGAGGTTTTTCAGCAGCTGGTAGAGAATCAACACACATTGAGTCCAAACGATTGATAGCAGCTCTGTTCCCTTTTGTAAATAATAAACGTCAGCGCTGTGTCAATATGATAAGTTCACACCCATGTGTCTCGGTGTGGGCGGTACGTGTAGAGTGAACTACTCACTGTGCACCATCATTGTGTAGGATCATTCTATAGGATTGCTAGTTCTGCCATCATCCGCCAGGAAATTGTAAGAATGTGCCACTGTAGTCGGGGCCAACCAATGTTATCAGTTGTTTTAATCTATAGATAGTATTGAGACAAGGCTAAAATACCTCCATGGTAAGCCCCAAAATATATTTTCGATAAAATCCATTGATAATTGGCCCAGCCACCTCGAGTTTTGGATGGCGTCGGGGGCAAGATGAACGCCTCCATAGTACAATAGCTATGTGCCCTATAGGATCGTCCTGTATGCACTCCTTGTGTAGGCCTACATAACTAATTGGACGCCTTGAGCCTACCCCGTGGACGCCCTGAGCCTACCATATTTTTATTCTGATTGGCAGGTTAGGGTTAGGAAAGTGTTGGGTTAGGGCTAGGGTTGAGTATATATGACTATAAACCAGTATAAGTGCCCTTTAAAAGTTTTTACATCTAGAGGCTCAATGCAATCAAAACGGGGTAGGCTCAAGGCGTCCACAGGGTAGGCTCAAGGCGTCCACAGAAAGGCCCAAGGCGTCCAGGGCTCAAATCGTCCCGGGCTCAAGGCGTCCATGAACCATAGCTATGTAGGCCTGTTGTTTATACTCTCCGTGTAGCCTAGTAATATAGTATTCTTGGTTTTTTAAGATTTAGATTCTTCAATTTCATTGGGACATTCTTCAGGTTAGCCAGTATGAATGAACCACGTACGTGTGTCGGCTCGGCTCGCAGGCTCATTGTGGAGATTTGCTGTGTTTGCTCATTGTGTAGAATTTGTGCACGCGTTGACTGTATTAGTTTGTTGTTTGGACTCTTTTGATGATATGGGTTGGTTGTGTATGTCTTTGTTGAAATTGTAAGAGCCATGATGGAGTAGCTATTCGTAGTGATTATAATGGAGTTCTACCCAGAGACAAACCCATGACTAGAAATATAAATATTCAATCTGTGTTCTATAAAGCCGGAGGCGCACCAGAGCCGACCTAGAATTCAGACCTTCCGATGCACGCAGACGCACTCTCCATCGTAGACCTTGTCGGAAGGAAAGCAATTTCTACATCAGTGTGCATCACAGTGCGTCTGAACGGGTTTAGGATGAGAAAATGGCATTCATGTATTGTCCCGATGCAGGTTATAAGGCAAACCTACATTTGGATGCAAATATCAGGAAGGAATTTACCCTAAACACGTCTCTATTTCGCTAATTATATTTTCCAAATCCCTCAAATTTATAGAAACTCTAGTCATTTTTCTACTGAAGGACTGATAACTATGGGATAAAATCATTGTTTTATTAATAAGATAGAAAAAATCATATTTTGAAGTACACTTTCTGTACACATTTAGAAAAGGTATTTAAATAATTTTAAAAAGACTCAACAAGTACCTCAGTAAAACAATTATTGACAGATTAACCTTGAAAAAGACCATGCAATAGTCGAAATGACGGTTCTATAATCTGAAATAAATGCCTACATTAATTTGATACCAAAGTGGTTGTGCTGTTTTTACCTTTCATCAAATTTTTAAAAAAAAGTTTGATGAATAATGCATTTTGATGAAAAATGCTGATATTTTACAGATCTTTCTGAATTATTTGGGGTAGTAATATAGCTTATAAATATTCGACAATACTCCCGATGCACAGACGCATTTTGCGTCGTGGCAAAATTCGAACATATTTGATTGCGACGGGAAGGTCTTTGATGCAGACCCATGCGTAGGTTGCGGTAGTGTGCACCATAGGGTGCATTGTAAACCCTGTCTCACCGCCCCGACACAGCCTCTCCTTCCGACGTAAGATTTGATTTTGAGTTTTTTGGGTCATTTTCAAGGTAGCATCGGTTGGGACTTGAAGTGCTTTTCGCCCCGTATTTTAAATCAATTTTCAATAAAGACAATAACAATCACCCATGTTATGGACGTTCTTCCTTGAGTCTTCATAAACATATGTACAGAAGAAAGAGGACAAATGCAGTACGTTAACATTATACAGGACAATACAGGGATGGTGTTACCCTAGGATAGGAGATAACCATGGATCCATGGGATTAACTTTGCCATAGATCACTCTGTACTATAGAGGAGACGCATGTAAACATAAACTACTCTGCGTTCTAGTTTACATAGTTTCCGATCAACAATGAAAACCCTCTGCATACATGATCCTGATCCCTCTCTTGCTCTCTCTCCCCCCCCCCCCTCTCCCTTTCTCATACTCTTTCTGGATCATATGATTCCCACAAGTTCTCAGTTACATATATCGTGATCTTTCACTCGCATCCGTCAATGGTAAAAAGGCTTACAATATTTGAGAGAGTGCAGAGGTAGTGTTTGCAGCGTATTGAAAGTCTATGTAACCTCTCCTTAATTCAGGCAGCGTATCTGAGCGTTGTCCACATTCAAACTCCACTATCGCTAGGCACCTCAGAATTATTTATGAATCGATAACCCTTGCATAGACGTCTGTATATGGTGATTAAGTTAGGTGGTGCATATAGTCTAGATTTATTTGAGAGGTCAAGATTACTGCAGAGGTGTTTAGGCTTAATACACTCCCATCAGTATCTGTCTTGGCGTAAACTGATCAACGCACACCAGGGAACCACAAATATATTGACAGTATGATTTCACACCTACAGTAAGTTCATGTATACTCGGATTAATTCTTAATATTTCCATATGATACCAAGACGTCATTACTGTATTTTTTCTTCCCAGGCAGCATTCCATGCCCGAAAGGATTTTGCCAGAGAATTACGACAAGATCTTGTTTTAGTATCTAAAGATCAATCAATATAATAAGATGCTGATGCTAGTCCTTTGTATGGGTACAACCAATTTGTTCTGATTAGGAAAGTTGTCGGGATGATTTTCCCGTTTCCTCAAGTCTTCATCTGTTGACCCGCTCATTAGCTGACCTGCTTATCTGTTAAACTCACTTCAATCCCATGCCTGAGGGTGTTAATCTGAGTGGGAGAGGCCTGTATTGTTTACGGGGCGTGTCAGGAGATGTGAGAGTGTTGAAGGTGGGAACATTGAACGTGTTAGAGGAAGGCTGGAGCAGCTCACGGTGAGGCCAGCACTGAGCTGCTCACATCCACAGTTGGTGAGTCCAAAAAGGTGTTCTGATATGTAACTAAGCGCCGCTCATCGGTCATTCGACCTTGTACCACATCTTGGTTACCCGGTCACAGGAAGGCGTACGCCGTTCGCTGCACGGCGTACGCCACATATGCCACATATACCCGCCGTATGGCATACCCCGCTCGCCGTTCGCCACACATTGTGGGCTGCACGCCACTCATCGGCGTATGCGCCGGCCGTACGCCGCACACCACAATTTGCACGCCGCTTGCTGCATGTCATATCATCCTCCACCCGCCGTAACCCACAAAGTGCGCCGCCCGCCGCTGACTGTACGCCACACGTACATATCCCACGTATTCTATCCACCGACCGCCATCGCCCGCATCCCGCGCCTTTCCTTCCGTACGCCGCACGCCATCTCTTTGGGCGCAACTCCGCGAACGCATCACTTCTCCCCTGGCTGACAAACAGCGCAGAGCAGCTGGGCACTGCTCGGAGCAGCTCTGCCGGGAGAGACGGGAGGGAGCAGAGGAGAGGCACGTCGACTGGACGTAGCAGCGAGCAATACAGAGCGGCTCACCAGTAGTGCCGCCATTCCCGCGCGCGTGCACGTGTAAGGGCCCTTCCGCGGCAGGTGTCGGCTCTCTCAGTCTCTCGCCCTTTGGCCTTGGTCAGTGTGCTGAGATCGGTGGCCGGAGTGTTAACAGCTCGTATGATGTTCTCAGTGACAATCTGAGCTGCTCTTTGTGTTGGGGAGCTGCTCGATGGTCCCGCCTCTAAACCCTTACATCCACCTCTGGGTCTACAACCACTACCAGCAGGGACCACCTCGGAGCTTCACAAATACAGTCCCACAGCTCAGGGCCACTCTGAGTGTATGGACGCATCAACCTGGGAAGAGCCCAACTATCTTTCAAAAGCTGCTCGGAGTTTCTAGATTTTTTTTCTAGAGCTGCTCACGGCACCCGGCTATTATCTATCAAGATTTCCCATTTTCTTATTGCTCCGAATTTATAGTTTTCATATCTTACACGATCAAGGAGTCAAGGATATACCTTTTGGAGCTACCTAGACATCCTGCATTCAGACTTGAACGACTCAAGATTCTCACCAAAACCTACTCAGTCCGGATCAAGCTTTTTATTCAGCTTTTGATTCTACTTGTTGATCGTGGTCTTGGATTTATAGCACATACTACGACTCTGAGAGCATGCCGGGAGTTACCGACGACAAGCTGGAGTCCTCTAGCGGCGGGGAGGGCGAATCAGGCACGCTGGGCGAGCTGCTCTCGTCTCCGGGCACCTCCAGTACCCCCGTCTTGACACGCCGTGTCGACCACGTTCATAAACTGGAGAGGTAAGATTCTGTCTCTCTCACCACCCTCCCTCTCCACCACACACTCCCACCCTCCAAATGCAAACGTTTATAGAAAACGTGTCTGTGTTTATCTACCTGGGTCAGTATACCAGTATTTGCAAAGGATCTGAGACACTATACAATTGGCCTATTGTATCCACAACCAACACTTTTCTTATACAACTATCATATACTAATATGAAAATTCACGGATACTTACTGCCCTAAGAAACGAAGCTGCTTTGCATCATAATAATAGCCTTATGCATTTATATACATATATGGCACCAAATGAACGTGTATATATATAATCATGTTTATATATCGCACTTGTATGACAACAGTAAAGGGCATAATCATGTTTACATCCGCATTGCTCACTTAAAAGAGAAATTCCCATTATTTAAGTAGATAATTGTTCTAATTTTCGTCAAGATCATACGTCTGGTCGGCTGGTTCGGAAAATAGGTTAATTTCTAAGTAAGTTAATTAGGAAATTAGAGAAATGGATGGGTTATAGAAAAGAATGATTTGTAAGAGTAGAAACCCTAGGAAGGTGCACAAATTAATAAAAAAGTAGAAAGGCTAAGGATAGGGATGGCTCCAGGCATAGTTTATTGCTTTGAAGCAATAATTGCGCTTGTTTTTACGCATATTGTCCTCCATATTGGTCGTGGTCCTAATAATCATTCCATCAGCCTGGATCAGTGTGCTATGATGTGATGGAAGGGACGTATGTATATCGTAAGTCATGAAATGGCTAAGCTCTATAATGCAATTATGTACATCTGTACTTGGCCGTAGGCCATCTAATTATATACATTTTTATTTGGTGAAAAATAAAAATGGAAATTAATCTCTAATGAGGATAACTGATTAAGAATGAGCTAGAGTCTCGTGGATTGCTTGGTACACTATGCGTTTTTCTATGGCTGAGGGCCTCTCATTTGGTGTTGAGCGATCGGTGAATATTAATAAAGGTAATGATACTGGAGCAAATATATCAGTGACTTAAGTAGACTAAAGCTATTGTGACCTCATGCCGTTGTGAGGCAAATTATCTAAACTAACGGGCGACTCACCTTGCAAGAATATATTGAAAACCTACAAAAGGAAATTAATCTCAGTTGATTATAGGTCAACACTTTCAAGATCGTCAACATTTGTGTGTGTAGTAACAAGAATAAGAAGCGGTAAGTGTAATGAAGTGTAATTGATGAAATAGATGGGCTGGGGAAGTAGGTGATTTGGATGTGTAAATGAGTTGGATGACTCTGCTGAGGATAATAACCCTGGAAAGCTATAGGCAAGGTTTGGAGGTAGGGACATTAAGGAAATTTACGTGTTGATTGACAACTGCGTGGGTAAGCACTATGTATGGTGAAGGGTGAGGATACTAAATGTATATATGGCACGGAAGTCCGCCATCGTAATAAACATAAATGGTTTCACTGATAAAAATAACAACATATGTGCGTTAGATGTGGCCATGGCATTAGGGAGAGATGAATAGTGATAGTACGCTGGTTTAGCATGTCCTGCTTTTTTCTCATCCTAAAGACCATTACAGACTATACTATAAAGTCTCAGGACTAAGGTGCCTTTATTCTAACCTTGCCCTAAGCTAACGGGAGATGGGATGTATATTTATTCTGAGACAACTAATTAGTGCACACTGGGGGGAAAAAATTGGGATTTTTGTTTGAGACAGCTACCCCTCACTATGTCTCAGATAAAGGTACTCTTGAGGGGCAAAAAGGTTAGGAAGGAATCAACATGGAAGGAACTCGGTATCTTCATAATAGCTGATTATCATAGAGAAAGCCTATTCAAGTCTAGGGTCAGAGTTCGTATCCCATCGAGTTTGAATCGTGTAGTAATTCACAAGGCGAAGCTGCATGAATTACGTAGCGATTCAAAAGAGATTGCGTCGAGCTCTGGCTCTAAACTTGAATAGGTTTCTAAATTTATCTCATCCTTCACACTGACTAATTGGCTAACATTTGTGACATAATCCCCGATTGGATATGTTTCCTAAATATCTCATGGACATTGGCTACAAGTTCCCAATATTAAGTCCATGGAGAAAAAATACCAGGGATGAGATAAGGATATGTTCTGTCTCAAGATATTTCGGAACTTGCGCCTGTACATTGTCTGAGACATAAGATTGCTCCTTAGTATTAGAGAAAGGTACATCCATGTGGATAATGGTCTTTACAGAAACTGCGCGTTCTCGCATTCCCAGCACTATCTCGTGTAAAAAAACGCTATCGTCTCTACCTTCCACTTCCCTCGTGAGGCACATTCATACTGTTCCGTACACGTTGACTAAAACATTAAGTAAATGCTTTTTTTTAATTGATTTCAGGTATATAGCTAATATCGAACAACCAGCCATGCTTATACAAACCACACAACTCAATAATATCCTCCTCTTGTTTTGTAGCTTACACAGCATGGCCAGGTCGTTCGATATCACTACAAATGGAATGGTTTAGGGTTGTATACACTGCAATTTCATTATATGCTAGACGACAACTAGACTACAGAACTCAACAGAACTCTACTGTAATGTAAAAATATTTCATGGATTGCACAGAACTAAATGTAACGTTCCGTACAGACCTAAATTCCCATCTCGTTTTCCAGCTTGCACAGCATGGTCAGGTCGTTCTGTATGATTGTTCTACCCCGACTATAGTATCTATGATCATCTGTATGTAGTAGAGAATCACGAATCTAATAGAGAATGAACAAATTACTTATGACTACACCCATATAGCAATTACATCCAGGTTATCCCGCATACACAATAGTGACCCATTTTAAAAGATGGTATTGTATTGGTCGCAAACTAATTGAGATCTCATGATTGTTAGGATATGTTGTGTAGCTAGGTTTTGAGAGAGAGGTTTCAACAAATCCTTTACTCGGCCTATCAGTTTTGGGTCCTGTGAAAACATTTCAAACTTTCAGAGGAGAGTGAGGGCGAAGCACACGATACTTGTATCTACATGCCAATACAGAACCTTTAGGCCTTTTCTATATTCAAGTGGCGCTCTCAGTAGTCTGCTGATATGTGATCTAGATGAAGCATGTTACGGATGACAACAATAAATCACAGCAAATCATTGTTTGCCTGCGCTGTGTCAGCCACACTGGTTTGCCATGGATCACTGTAATATGTATTGGAATAGCCTCACACGAGATGACAGCAGTCATAGATCCCCGTACACGTTGTCATCCAGCCTCATTACCGTAACAAGTGGGGGGGTATTATCTGTAGGGCTGGGTGTCTTCTGGGTGGTTTATGGTATTCCTGGGTGTTCTGTTCCTATATGAGCAATACCAAGGATGGTCGATGTATCCACTGAGCACCTCATGATGACCAGCATTACCTGTCACCTCTCGTGATGTATTAAGTCTCAACGGAAATAGGGCTTTGCTGTCTTCCCAGTCTTAATGACAGGTTTGGTATTACTGTGGAACACATGCTCATGTCCAAAATAATACCCAATCCTCCCAGTTTGATATAGCCTATAAAGTGCCCTTAAATGTTCTCGTCACTGGGGTATTTACAAGTATAGTTACATCATATTTTAATCTTAGTTATAAGATATCCACATAGCTATACGTTAACTATACCATAGCTACACCACAAGCATTCCCGTAGATATTCTATAGAGCAGAGCAAATGATAGTGGTCAGTGTTAACCATTTAACAGACAGCATATCAAGAGAATTTGTATCGTAAGTATCATATCGTTGCTGCATATATAAGATATAGATTTGAGTTTGGGTAACATGCTGGTAACAAGCTATAATGACTTAGGTCTTGTCTCGGACACTAAACTGAGTTTAGAAAACAAGCCGAAAAGATTAAAATGAGAAGAATATCAAGAACTTCAGATATGTTCCAGATGACAATGCAGCCATCTCCGTATGTAAGCAAATGATTTTTCCAAGATTGGAATCTGTAGATCTTATGTATTATCTTGGTACAAAGGAGGATAGAGACATATTACAAATAGCATTAAAGCAATGTTTAAAAACGGCTAATTGCACAGTCGTTGCAAGATCCTTTAACTACGTTGTTATGTAGACCGTGTCTGGGATCTGCTACTTTTCAACATCAGAAACTATATCTACTGAACTTGTTGTGATACTACAACAAAGATAACGAGACTAAGAAGATTGGTTGAGTTAAATGACCTACACGATAACATATCAAAGAGACATGAATTATTTCATAGTTGCGCAATATGAATAGCATGTATTCCGACCTACACAATATCCTGCTGTGCTTGTTCAGCACCTACTATGTTTCCTGTTGTTTTGGATCGGTCTAAGGAAGAGCGTCCATTGGTGATGATTGTACCAAATTCTATTTAACCTGAATGAAAATAAAATATCTTTTTTAAAATCAGATGACATGGTCACATCCTTTTAAGACTGCCTCATAGTATAATCCTTACCAATACCTGGAAGATAAAAATAAGGTTAGAAAATAAAAACTCAGGATGGAACTCCTAGTAGCAGTAGCAACCTCCTGGTAGCCTGATGTGTCACACTTGAACAATTTAGACAGACTACAAAACTCCTGTCTGAGAGTTTGTTTCCGACAAAACATGCATTATTCAATCAATATTCTACCCACATTAGCTGGAATACCACTCATGAAAGACCTCTGTACAGCCACTTGCTGATTTTTTTAACAAGAGAGCACATAATCCTGAATATACTACCAATACACTGCTTAAAGCAACTAAACTGTCCATCCTTTATGAAGTCTGTACCTATACCATGTTTAAATCACTGACCAAAAACTTGCAGCGTACAGTTAAGTACAGCAGTAAGACTTTGTGAACATCTCTGCTTGATATAGTATATGTTATATTGACTGCTGTATTGCAATAGTATACTGACTCTTCAGTCGCGAATTTTAATACTTTTTATGAGGATTAGAGATTAGGGTTGTATGATGGGTTATAACTATGGAATTGGACACCTTAAATATTAAGTCCCGACAGTATTACGTCGTCATTACAATATTCTCTATTTTATATTTCTTCTGTTTTCCTCTTTTGCAATAAATGATTTATCCGGTCTTAGAGAAATCATCTATGATGATAATGCCAAATTAATACCTTGAATGTAATAACTCCAAGCTAAACTGATCAAATGTACATAATCATTAAAGTATACGTACATCCGAAACCGATTACTGTCATTGGTCCGTATGTGTCATCATTGGTCCGTTTGCAGTATCAAAAATTCATTGGACAGATTTTATTACTGGTATGTGTTGTCATGTACTTCCCTTCCTGTTTCCCCTAACCGCGTTCAATACACAATAGATCTATTTTAATTTATATTGAGGACAAATCCATTTCTGCTTATGTTTTCCTTACCTTGTTATTTCTCGCATTGTCCTCATCTAACCGTTGTTCAAATTGCTTCCAATTGATCAACGTATTTGATCACCTGATCACCATAGTGCTGTTCTTTTAGATTTAATTACCAGTGTTTTTCATGATCACTTTTAAGTTGTAATACCCACTGTTTAAATTACCCATTACAAAGGACACTTTTAATCTGGTTTGCCTTAATGGATCTCCGTCCTCAAAATGTTTTCAATGACAAGAATACAATGGGAAAACGTGGCCTCTCATGTTTCCTGTTTTATTGATTTCTGAAAGTGCCTGAATCTTTCACCAGTAGCGTCACTTAGTGTTAATTCGGTAACTCCTTATCACATCTATGACACTCAGTGTTCATTATCAAAACTTTAAAGTTGATGTCAATCCCAGTCAGTATCCTTAAGAGACTATTCCTGATGTTTTAAATCTGACGTAAAGCAAGTGATGATTCTGCAAGAAAAGAAATGGGACCCAAACTTCAGTACAATAGTCAGGGTACACATCCTGTATGACCTTACTCCCCTATCTGACCCCCCCCCCCCCTCCCCCCCACCATACCGGAAATTCGGTCAATGGTCTGTATAAACTAGAAATTCTATAAAACCTTTCTTAGTTCTGTTTCTACCTTTTATAGTTAAACAGTTATGATAATATACACCTATATGTTATTTACAACCGGGAAAACTACCGGCACCCAAACTTTATTGGGGGAGGGCACATGAGGTAGTACCAAGTGTGCCCATTCCCTTCTAAAAAGATATACGCCTCTATTATGCTCTTGCTTCAGTGTTATTCAACAAGGAAAGTATGTCACCTAAAAGAATCTAAATGCCAAACTCTTTGGGGTGATTTGCCTCCTGGACCCCTTCGAATGTCCCCAAGTAATCTCCCCATTCCCTGAAATAAATCCTGAATACTAGTTGTATAATGCACTTAAGTCAAGGCCTCTTTTCCATAGAGCGTAGTGTGAGTATAGAATACGACTTAGAGAGTGTGAAATCTTATGAGAGGGGTGGCCCTGTACCTCCCAGATGTTTCTTAGCTGGACCCTTGCCAATCTTCGGAGGTGTGTCCCTACCCCTCCCGAAACATTATCCTAGGTACGCCCCTACTAATGTTATTGTGTGCTCGAAGATGGCAATAAACCTAGATCAAATCCATGCTATCACATACCTCTCCTTTTTCACATTACAATGCAACGTAAGTAACGACCTGTTGTACTCCATTTATGGAAGACCTGCCATCCGGCAGAATAAATTGAGGCGTGAAAGAAGTAGACAAATATAAGACTCGTTCAATCTGTATTACATGTATAGAACATGAAGTTCGTCCATATGATGCTTCCTTTCCTTCCTCATCACATCGCTAGCGGCTCAACCTTTCCAGAACAGGTCGTTAACGTGCTACCTTCCTGTATCATCAGGAGCTTGTTGAATATTTTAGGGTCGTATTAGAATACCCTTTTCTGTACGGCAACGAGACTCATGGGCGATGTAGGTCAACGTTTTCAACACTCATAGACGACCTTTGGCTGAACGAGCTAGAATGTTATTACACAAAAACTCTCCTACGAGGTGTCCTCGAACCCTATCCTTTCGCTGCCATAGGTTATTCAACGACCCCCGATTCTCATGGCGCTCATTTTCGGATTCATTGGCTCGGTAACAGTCCTACAATCACTATGGTGTTGCTACCGGCTCCCATCATTTTGCACTACTAGATAAATAAATCTCCCTTTCGCTCTCACAACATTGCTAAGGCTGTTGCTACTTTCCATAATCACGAAAGAGAAACACAATAGTAACCTGATATATATTCTCGACGATAGTTAGAATCAGTGGGGAGCATCAAATACAAGGTAGAAAGTACTAAGATCTGATTCCAGATACAGTAAGACCCTCGATGAGTCTCTGGAGACGAGATGTGCCTGGGGATTCGCAGTAACAACGAGCCCTAATGTCTCTGTGTCCGTCTCTAGGTGGAGGACGCTGATATTGGCCCCCAGGGGCCGCTATGTGCGCCCCCGGCCAATATTCATGATGGAAACCAATGTGGGCGGCAATAACAGAGTGATGACTTTACACAGATGCTTTAGACACTTACTCATATCGGACTATTATGTATATATATTTTCCAGGCAGAAAGAAGGGCTTTTGTTCGGTGTGATGATTGATGGGTGGTGGGGCACTTTACTTTATATGAATATCGATATTTAGGTGTTGTTCCGCAGATGATATAGCGTTTCTTTGCATTTTGACTATATCATGTCGTCCCACTAGTTGGTATAGGTCTTTGAGAGAAAAAGCAATTTCATATTTTGTAATTTAACATTACTTTGTGACTTTCTTTCATCTATAGCAATATGATTTCTTATTTCAGTACTCTATATTCAGCTCTTAATCCTGATAAAAGACAGTACAATGACAACCAGATCACACAATTAAATACTAACAATGATGATATTATTTCTGACCCAAAGGACATTCTTCTCCTCTAATGCTAATGATTCTTTACCCCCATTTGACCTATCTGAATTAGTACCCTTGGACAAAACACCTCAAATTAGCTCATCTGAAAAATAAAAACTATATGCATTAGAAGACGTAAAAGAACTGAATTGCAACAAATGCCCAGGATTGGATGGCCGAGTTCTACAAGTATTTCTGATCCACTATTATCCTTATACCATTATAGCATCATAACAGGTGAAATTCTGTGAATCTTGCGTCATTTTTGTGGTTGCAATTGGACTCCAATTGAAACATTTGCTACAAATAGCTGTATAGAATACTTTATAACAATGTCAGGTCTATCTCTCTTAAATACTTTAGATCAAAGTGCTTGAGGTGATCGCACCATGATAGGGCCCTGTCCTGTAGGTGTTTTGATAGATTCTCAAAGCAGGTGGCGCCGCCGCTAACATGTCAGCCTACAGAGCGACTCATATATCAGCTCATGCACCATGGGCGGCTCTCGACCATCACTTTTCTTCATCCTTGGCGATGTATACAGAACACAGACCTTCAATCATACAGCATAACGTGTATGGCAACGCTTTAAGCAGCAAAATCCGCGAGCAACTTCGATTTGATTTTAAGTATGAATAATTAATGAAAACTAGTATTCGTTTAAGCTCATTTAAGGGAGCGTTCATCATTTATGGCAGGGGGGTGTGGGTTTTGCTTGGCGAATCCTCTAAAATAAATTGCCCCCCCCCCCCCTCGCAATAACCTTAAACCACTTCTTTTCTCAAATAATGTAATTTTAGGTAAATAAAGCCAGGTGAATTCTGGCATGCAAATTTTAACTATCTATAACCAAATCCTCTAATATGCAGCCATCCGGCCCTTGAGAAATGCAGACTGTTAATGATGGTTTAAGAGCAAAGACTGCAAACTGGCATATCATAGTTATAGGATTAGATATCCACAATCTAAGAAGTTAACTAATAGCCTGTCAGGACATGCTGGCATGGGTGACATTGGCTGACATTGACCATTGAACTGAGTATAGATACTAATACAGTGGAGCTGCACCGCATAGAGTCATGGAGCAATCTCCTAACAGTGGTATTGCCTTTGATAGTCATGCACAGCATACAAACTCTAAAATCATTGCAGTTTCCTTGTGTGGAAAATAGTCCTGGCTTGTTTTCATATGTTTGACATTTTTAAAAGATTGCGAATAATAGATGTCTTGCATGGCAGATTACATGAAGTCTTAGTATGATGAGCTCCCACTCTACAGACATGGCACTGCCAGGTGTTACAGTACCTCACTTATTATCTTCTCTGCCACAATCACCAGGGCTTGTATATAGAGAGAGATTTCTTAATTCTGCTAGAAGAGATCAGACACTATTGGCCTCTGTATTTTTTTTTTTTTTTTTTTTTTTTTCTTCATGTAGACAGTTACATTCGCCTATCTAGGCGTTCTTCCATGTAGTCGAAAAAGAAGATGAAAGTAAATGACAGAAGCATTTCTTTACTTATTTCGAACTTAGGGTCATGAATCCCAAAAGTCCGGATTAGATTCTTTCACTTAGGGTACTTCTTTAACATATATACATATACATATACAAACATAAATACAGGTACAGGAGGTGGTTGGAGAATAGCATACTATTAGTCACATAAAGATATTTGCGCCATATGAGTATTATTTTCTTTTTAATATTAGAGAGTTTTTCCTATGTTTAGAACTGTGACCAACGTCATATGACCATTGGTTATGCCGAAAAATTGTTTATTCATGGTAGTTTAAATTATCTACTTTCTTAATAACTTGCTTGAAATATCTTGTTGTTTCAATTTTTTGCACATCTTTCGATAACTGATTCCATAACAGCATGCCTATATATAAGGGTGATCTTCTGTATCTTTCAGTACGAGGTCTTTTAATTTTCAAAATAATTTTTTTATCCTGTCTAGTTCTCGCATTACTTATTACTAGGTTGTCATTTATTTTGCTCCACCGGTGGATAATACTTAGCAGATGCTGGCTTCGTCTAATGAATAATGGATTAATTTTACATATAGCGTTTAATTCATCTACTGAAATATTTCGTACACTCCTTATGCCTACTGCAACTCTCAAACATTGATTCAATATTACCTGCAGGTCATTTTGTTTCTTTTTTGTTAGTGATACATGGATAACGTCACCATATTCCATTTTTGGGAGTATCATTTGTTTTATTATTTTAATAGAGGTTTCCTTGGGTAATAGATATTTGACATAGCGTAGTCTAAACATTTTTGATCTTGCAGCAGCAATTATCCTGTTTATGTGCTTATCAAAATGTAAGTCTTTGTCGATTTCAATTCCTAAGTAATTGTAACTCATTACCAAATCTAGTTTTTCACCAGCGATTTTGCAAGTTAAGTCCTGATCCAGTCTGTTGTTTTTTGTACTCTTTACCCACATTATCTTAGATTTTTTAGTGTTTACAGTTAGTTTTCTAGTTTTTAGCCACTCCGTAAGTAGGTCTAAATCTTCTTGCATTAGGTCTTTCATTGCCTCTAAATTATTGCCTGTAACTATCATCACCATATCGTCTGCATACATTATGGTTTCACAATGCCTAAAAATACTAAACACTTGATTTATGTATATAAAAAATAGTACAGGACCAATAACAGATCCTTGTGGGACTCCATATTCAATGTACTGTGTATCTGACATCTGATTATTGCCTTTGACATTTTGTTTCCGATGTGATAAATATGATTTAAACAGGTCTATGGTTCTATTGTGAAAATTCAGCTCTGTTAATAAATTTAGGAGGATTTGATGGTTTACACTGTCAAATGCTTTTTTTAAGTCTATAAATGATATTAGGGTGTGATTTCTATTATCTAAGTTATAATATAATATATTTACCAGTTTAAAAATTGCTTGAGCAGTTGATCTGTTGGGCATAAATCCATATTGGTCGTGATCTATAATGTTATTTTCTTCAATATGTTGCATTAGTTGGGAATGAACTACCTTTTCCACAATCTTAGCAACAGTTGGTATTACCGAGATGGGCCGCCAATTACCTTTATCATTGAGATTACCTTCTTTTGGTAGTGGTGTTACTATTGCCATAGATAGCTCTTCAGGGAATTTAGAATTGTTTATTGTTTCGTCAGTAATAGTTCTTAATATACCACTATTTAGCATGAGTGCCTTTTTTAACGTTATAGCATTACAGTATTCAATACCAACAGCTTTGCTTTCCTCTATATCCCTAGTTAGACGGATTAGTTGTTCATCATCCGGTTTAACAATTTCAAATATTGGATTTTCATAGATGTCATTGTGATTGTTGAGGGGTCTATTATTGTCTATTTCTATTTTTTCAGCTAGTTCTTTCCCTACATTAACGAAGTAATTGTTTAGCTCATTTAACTTTTCACAAGTATTTAGTTGTTCGTGATTCACAGTTTGTTTCGTATCCTTACCCCAAACCTTGTTGAGCTCCCTCCAGAACCTTTTAGGTTTTTTTTCATTTTTTAGATTATCCAGAATACACAGTTCTAGAACCTCTTATGTGGGTGAATCACAAAAACGTAAATCATTGAAATTGAAACGCCCCCCCCCCCCCCTAGGCAAATACCGCGAAATGAAATGCCCCCCCCCCCAAGCAAATACTTCTAGATAAAATCGATATGATTCTAACTGTATCGATATGATTCTTCATTGTATATACCATTCCTGTTCACAGTCCGGTGGGATCATGTTATGTCGATTTTGCAAGGAAGGCCGATGTACCACATCGAATGCAGTAAAGACACTTTGAAAAAAATAAAAATGCCCCCCACCCTGGCTAATACCTCTAAATAAATCCCCCCCCCCCCCAGGCAAATACCCTCATATAATCCCCCCCCCCTCCAATAGCTCACCCCCCCCCCCCCCCTGCCGTAAATGATGAATGGTCCCTAAATATCTAATCGGAAGGATGTGGTGAATAAATTATACGTGAAATGGATTACAAAATAAAGAGTCACAACCAACGAGGAAATGGGAATGTAGAGTGAAAAGGTCAGTCCCTCGACCAATGTCCGGGATGTGTCTCGATGGGAGGCCTCATTTTTAGATTTTGAAAACTGTGTCTGATTTAAAGTTTGCGCGTCAACATTAACTTTTACGCCAACATTGTTAGGATCCTGTGATAGATATCAACGGTCCCTTGAGATTGAATACATCCATCGGAAAGGATGTCCTAAAATACAACTTTTACAACACATTTTTACCGATCTTCCCTGGACGAATTTGTTAGTTGAAACATCTGGTTTGCTAAGTTCCTGGAGAAGCTCCTAGGTGCTAGATTCAAATGCATTATACGTGGTCGTACCAAGATAGAAACCTGTCTTGTAGGTGTTAGGACCGTTATTAAGGAATTCTAGATGGTGCGCCAATATCCTCCCGTTTTTTGTAAACAAGGCCAACCAAACTCTATGAAATTGTATGTAATGTGTATGGACCTTTTGCTATTCATGTGCATTCACCCTGGCAAAAAAGACTTCTGTATGTATATTAGGTATTTTAGAAATTACAAGGGTGGCAATCTCCCACAGTGATTCCTGGTCACATCGATATCGATGGAATTATATATCCTTCAGCCTTTAAATCTTCCAATCCTAGAAGTTAGATACTGTAACATGAATAAAGGGCTCAAAGAGTGAGTAAAATGCACAATCGTCAATAGTTTACTGTATTCAATGAAAGTACATGTACAGTCAGCGGCTCTACGGGTATCCCCCAGAAACAATCAAAGTCCTGCCCTGGTCTCAGTTACTGAATGATGAAAGCAGGCCTGGCAGAGGCCAAGAGGCTGAACTAAGCCAGACTAACTGCACCGGAGCAGACGCCGTCCTTATAAAGGACGTTACCGTCACATTCAGTTGCTCACGCGGAGTCCGAGAACTTGGTAGTTCTTGTGGATTTTTTTTTTTATATCAGCTTTTATCAACCCCGAGTGCAGTATCCATGTTGCTTGTACCCTCTCACTAACTGGGTCGGATTTTTGAAACCTGCTATATTACGCTTTCTTCCTGGGGTCAGACACTGAAAAAATAATTTTAGAATAATACTTCTTTTTATATTTTATATTAGTCTCCTACCAAGTACCTTCCAGAAAAACATTATTCCAACAAAATCAGACAAATGGTTCAGATTTGAGAGCCTGTTTATAATACTGCATGTTGTCCACCCCCCTAAAATATTTGAAATTTCAAGAAACGTTATAAAAGGTTATGATTTGAGAAAAACTGATATTATATGGGGACATATGTTATATTTGACCCAAAACATCTCTATCACATATTAGATATGAAACAAAAGCTATGAGCATATTTAGGTGTTGGGCCACACAGGGGTGTCGGACAACACAAGGGGTGTCGGACAACACGTTTTTTAAATCACTCAGAACAATGGACAAAATAATATTTGTGGCTATAATCCTTTATATTCTTAATCAAATGATAGAAATCTTTGTTTTTCAAAGCAAACCACTCAATTATTGATAAGAAATAACCCCAAAATCATGACTTTTATCTGAGCGTGTTGTCCGACACCCCGGGGTGTCGGACAACACATCTTCAGTTTTTTAACCACAAGAAGTACATTTCTTTATTTAGGAAAAAAGTAAACTGGTTATTCATAAGTGGTAAAAATACTTAACATATACAGGGGTATTTGTTATTCTATTATGATTATTATTTCTTCTATACATCTTTTAACAGGTGTATTGTCCAACAGCCCAATTTTTGGGAAAAATATCATCATGGAATCACAGTGTTTTGATATCAGAATGGATAATCCCATTGTATTGAAACTTTCAGATATCACTGCGGAGATTTTGTTCAACATCTCACAATAAAGGAAAACTTATTTCTCATTTCATATCTTATTAGTATTATCCTCTCAAAATTGGGGTGTCAGACAACATGCTCTATAGGTCTCTCTGTTGGAAAATTTAAAGGTCCTGGATAGTTTTGACCATTTTAATATTTTTTCAAATTTTTACCAATTTTCAAAACTATATTGTATACACTTCACATGGCATATGGTTTAAACACCTTAAAAAACAATTGGCTCAACATTGTGCCTCATAGACTTTGAAAAAAAACTGAAAATCATGAAAAACACTGTTTTGGTTGATTTTCGGAAATATATATATTCCTCAGAGCTACACAAAACCCTATATTGGAATTAAAGACCAACAAAAGATGCACCAAAAATTGCCACTTTTACATCGATGAGATGCGTTAATACAACATCAGCCTTAAATAACCCTGTTTTTGGTAATTTAGCAGGTTTTGAAAATCCCACTCAACTACCCGTCTCCCCTTGAGCCCTCCCCTTCCCTGTCACTCGCTCTGACCCTCTGACTCACTCCCCTGCCTCTCTGACCCTCTGACTCACTCCCCTGCCTCTCTCTCTCCCTCCCTCCCTCTCTCTCTCTCTCTCTCTCTCTCTCTCTGTCTGTCTGTCTCTCTCTCTGTCTCTCTCTCTCCCTCTCTCTCTCTCTCTCTCTCTCTCTCCTTCCAGAACCTTTTTTATTATTATCAATATCAATATTATTATTATTATTATTATTATTATTATTATTATTATTATTATTGGGTCAGTTCGCAGTACATGTGTTGCGGTCTACCACCTTCCTATTTTGATAGTCATACATTATCACATTTTACCAATATTATAAGGTAAGTATCTGGTATGACGTTATATCATATCATAAATATGTATAAACAAGGACAGTGCATATCATGCAACACAGTGATGAAAAGATGTTAACGTTGTTCACATCTACACAATATTTCACATCAAAAGCACCACCTGGTTATTTAGCATTATTCAGTTTCGTTCGATAAGGTATTTAGGAGGTGTTTTTACGTTAAACTCACTCCAACACAGGAATGTTGCCAACTGATCTCTTAAATAATTTCTTGTCTTCGCTCTAAATATTTGCCCCTTTACAAGTTTGATCTTTTTTACAGATTTGGTCTTAGGTCTCGGCATTTTGAATAATATCTTCTTCGCAGAGCGTAGTTGACTACTATTTGTACCTTTCCGCGCCACGTTGACATCTTGTTTGGGTGATTATTTGTGTTTTCAGGGTTCATCATTCCTGCCTTTATCGCAGTTCGGCACATATAGGATAATAATTACTCGTTTCGGCTGCGAGGTAGTGGAAGTAGCCCAAATAGCTTTTGTAGCTCTTCGACAGTGTGCACCATGGGACCAGCCCCTAAGGTCAGCTTCAACCCTCGATTTCCGAGTCTTCGTAATTTATCTTGAGCTTTCTTGGTTTTCTCATGAATGGGGGAAATTCATGCGCAACATTAACTCACTCTGTTCTATACGCTCACTCGTAGGGCTACTTACTCAGTAATCCACGGACAATAGACTACTCCTTCAACCTATGTCTGTCGTGATTTATTTCAACAATATTTTCAATAAAACCTCAAATCTTGTTCCATCTTTTCTCGGCATTAGTCATTAAAGGTATGTGTTAAAGACGCTTTGTTGTCTTTGAAAGTTACCTTGTTGACATAGCTGTGTAAATTCCGGTATTGGAATTGCCCTTTAAAGAATTAGTTGCTCTTTGGACGGTGAGTCACCGTCATTTTATGAAGACCCTAAAGGCATGTACTTAACACTGTCACCTACTGTCTCTCGTGCATCTGGAAAACGTGCCTCCGGAAAAGCAATCTCATCAGGGAGGCTTTTTATTTCATGCTGCGATGATTCTCACAAACTGCCAATCTGTCAGGGCAATCACCCGTCTTCTCTGTGAACGGATTCTTCTCCGGCTTTCAAGCGGTAAACAAGAGCTTTTCGTGCTGTCGGGTTTTATTTGATTAGAGATGAAAAGAAGGGGTTATATTTTTATCTGTTTTTACTACATTATCCGCGCTAACTGGCCGTTCGTTTTATGATCATTCACGGTGTGGGGGCGCCCCCCTACTGGATACTTTCATCAAGGGTTACAATCAAGATGCTAATCTTTTACTTTGTATATTTTGACTGTTTAATACACCGCGAAATATAGGCGAATTGTGTGGAGAGGTATAACTGGTACCTCATGAAATATTCCTTCTTGGCTCAAAAATTCCCTTTACAATCCTACCACTGCTCCACAGAACATGGACGAGAAGACATAATTATTTACGACCTTGTCATAGCCCTTAGGCTGTCGTGGCCTAATCTTTCACCATGGGAGAAGCTTTTGCACCTGTGCCAATGTAAGGCTTCATCCTCAGATTACCGGCATACAATTGCAATCCACATTTAATCGGTCTGTGTTCATTCCCTCTGTATAGAATCATTCGCCCGGGCTTCGAGCTTATGCAACATATCACAAAACTCAGGCGATTACCTGCAGCTAAGCCTGGTCTGATACCTCGATCCTCCTTACCAGATAATGTGACACCTTTCAGGTGGGCGATTCGTGAATTATCCTATTCTTTGAGATAAACATGGATATCCGTGGACAATTGCTATAGCCAAAATCTCCTGTGTACATGTCAAATCTCAATCATGCTACATAGAGCACATACCATACTGAATAAACCATTTATAAACTGAATTTGTTAATTTCCTCAATTCCAGACTCCGAAAATTCTCCAGCAAAGTACATCTTGTAAACTAAAATTCAAGTTTCCCTTGTGCAGGATTGGAGATTATTGGCAAATGGTCAGTTCCCTGTCACATACTTAATGGTAATATTCTGTGGACTATCATTCATAAACTGGCCCTGGGGCACCCCTCTCATAATATCTCTCATTCTCTAAGTGGTATTCTGTATTCCAGTCCAAATAAAGCCACTAGGGCGCCAAGTAGACAGTATTCCCGCTAGGTGGCATCATTGAGATTATAGGAATCTTTGGGTTGCATTGATGTACGTGTTTAGCACGGGAGGCGGGCCAGTGGATTCTCAAGGCTCTAAGCCTAGTTCGTTAAGGATTCTTCTCACATAGAGCGTAGTGAGAACTTTGTACAATACCACTTAGAGAGTGTGAGATCTTATGAGGGAGGTGCCTAGAATGAATTCCTAGAATCACGATCATTGAGTTCTTAAATAAAGTAATGATCTGATTAGTAATATTATCATATCAGAATGGGTCGATAAATTGAGAAATCTGTAATTAAAGTTCGAGGATCATATTCTTTACTTCATTGAAAAAATTCTCTTGTGATATTTCTTTGTCTTTCTCATTGAAAAATGAGCAAAATATATTTCACAATTATGTTCTACTTTAATATCCTGAAGTAGCGAGAAGTTGACTGTGAGGTTTGGATAACAGAGTCAATGACAGGTGTGTTTACATAGTACCCTGGTCCAATGGTCCCAAAACCTCATCCGCTATAACTGTGGTCAATATTTGTATTGCGCAAGGTAATTATCCAACACAATCGTTTCATGACACAGCAAAATACCCTTCATCATCCCTGCAAACAGTGCTGCTCTGTCAATCTGATCAATTATTCATATATTTTTATAGCAGTTTCGAAATTATTGGGCTCGTATATTGTTTTGACTCCCTAATATTCAGTCATATCAGAATATTTATGAGTCCATATTTCTAGTGAGATAGACAAGCGGTACTATTCTTTTAAGGGTGGAAGTTAAAATACAATTGTACAATCACTATGACTATACATATGACCGATAATGCAGGAACTGAGGAATCTTCAGTAGAATATAGGTTTTGACCTTTGGGTTATATAAAAACAGCTTAAATTAAATTAAAGAATAAATGCTGTTTTATGTGTTATACATGGCCTAGGGGTCAGAGTGCTCACATGGACTGTCAGCTTGCCGTAAAAAAGCTATCCCTTCACTATTTATATCTGCGTGCTATTTACTGTGATACTGGGATGGAGCAGAGGGTCAGTGTCTCAGGGTCCTAGAGGCATTCCCAGCTGACAATGACCAATCATTTGAGACTGAAATACCTTATTGACCGACTGGTGTTTGATACATTTGGATCATAGGCAGTTGCAGAAAGGGCAAGTTGAATGGGTGCAAGTGAGTGACAGAAAATGGTCCATCGATTAAATATATACCAGACCTTTTCATTGTTATTCATTTATAATTGCACGCTCATTCATCAATTATGAACATAACATTTCCATACGGATTTCGCTGATATATTATAAGGGCATATGCCTATAACGATTCCTATTTAGTATACAAGTATAGACATTCAATGAAAAGGATTAAATTTGATGAGAAATAGATGAGAGTTGAAATACCGAAATCTATAGTGGCCACTAGGGTGCTATATCAAATAAATATTCCTGCATGCACCTTTAGTTAATCTAATACCCCCCCCCTCCCATAATATTACTAGAGTTGCCAAAGCATAGTGCTTTTAATGTTTTTTAAATATCAAGGCTGTCTGAATACGTTCCGTCTCGTCTCCAACAGCCTTCTACCATACTGATTTAGGAGGGAAGACGCTAAATGGACAGTTCTTCTATGCAAGTCACAGAAAGAGAGTGCTAGACTTGGCTTAAGTACATGGAGGTAGGGAGTGTGACTTTAATCTCAATGAGCAACTCAATGAAGAGTAGATTCGATAGGGCCGAAGGATACAGGAGTCCATAGTGTTAATAAAGGAGTAAGTATGCCTCTCCCGTAGTGGCCACGGTACAGGTACCTTACAGAAGATTGGTTGAATCATTTAACAGGTCCTCCCGCCATGTGCGTACAACAACTGGCTGCACGATCTACCCATAGAATGTTAAAGTTGTCACCAGTACCATTGGTGATAATAGGCATTATTAGTTGAAGGGGCCGGCTCTCGGTGCTTCTATCCCACTAATGGAACAACGGTGTTGTAATACAAATATACACGAATAAAAGCAACACAGATAATTGACATCAAACCGGGAAAACGTTAACAGGAGGCGCTCCCATAGTGCAGTGAATAAAGTGCTGAAAAAGCAGTTTTCACGATTCGTCATTTGGCTGATTTGTTTTGCTCCCCTGTGCACAAGTGGTTCTGTGAACTGATTGCACTAAGTTCTACATCCCGGAATCGAGAGCTGAATCTAACCCGGCTTCCATATACCTTTCTTTTTCCTTTTCCGACCAAAAGAGCTGTGGAGAGAAAATGACTTATAGCCACGTAATTCTGGATATCAGGGAACGGTCAAACCTGAGCCCCCTGATGGATTCGCACAAGAAAAATGTGTAGGAAATCACCAAAGGCGGTTCCCTGTAAGCCACTGGGCCATCAGACCGTAATGTCGAAGTTTTTTTTAGCTGATCCTGCACCGGTCATCAGGCAGCATCTCTGTTTAAGGGCCATCTCTGTTTAAGGGCATTGATTGATATTTATCTCTGTTTTTCTGTACAGAAACATGATGGTATATAGGCTCTATATATTCCAAAATGCGTGATTTCCAGAGCAGTAGCTTCAGTACGAAGAACCTGATAAATGATAGCTATTCTTTTTATGGGATATTTTTTATACCTAGTACTTTCTGCGGACAGAATAATATTTCTCTCATCGCTTTGTAATGTAGGTAAACAAATGATTATGGCGATTACAGTTATTATATTCAAACTACATATATACTGGACCCTCCTTATAGCTAAGTCTCTGATTTTATATCACTATTTTCTTGATCATTCCTGGTATTACAATTACTTTGTATCAATTTGTGAACAAAGTATAATAGAGCCAGCTGTGTGGAATGAAGTTATTTAAAGACCCATTTTCGATTTACCCATGTAATAATCCTGATGGGTGGGGGGCGGGTCTTTAGAACTGCCGTGTGTTAGATGATGACAATAAAATGTTAAGTTAAGCACCTTACAATGGTATCGACCTTTCTGCCCACCTCATGGGGAATGTCACAGCCTAAGACCGCCAGATTCCTGTCAACATCCTCTCTTTCAGGGGCACTCCAATTCTGACGTCAGATGTCAGAGTCATGTCATGGAGCACGACAGGTGGCCACAACATGTAAATGGGGCCTTGTCACTTCCGACCTCAGAATGATCACAGCGCCCCTTTCGGTGATGATGTTGATATTCGACTGTCTTGGAACCCAGTAAATCCCAATTGGAAAGGCAGATTTTGTGCTATGTAATACACGTAGGAGGAAATGATTAGTAAAGAAGCAATGAACGCCGATAAACACGTGTTTTATACATGTTCAGTCCAGGTACCAAACATCATGCATAAAGCATGTTATTGCTTAAAAATGTTACGCTGGATACGTTGGTCTCTTATTATATAGTTAGACCTAGTTGTATTATTATATCAATACTTTCCATTTCTCTAGGCATTTGATAATATTGTGATACTGTGGCTACCTCACAGGGATGCATAAAAGGTTTAGCATGTAAATGCAAGAATACCTTTTTAGAATAGCCTTGTCTAGTGTAGTTGTTACTGTGGTCTCACAATACTTAGGATGATCCATCACTCCACATAGAGAGGTATTTGTCATACTCTCGCCATCTTATCATCTAAAAATGAGGTCATCCTGCATCTTTCTATTGAATAATTCTGTGCCACATGACGTATGGCCCTTGCTGAGCCTCAGTAATTCCCCATTAGTCTTCATGGATGTCCTATTATCTCACCCCTGGAATAAATGTCCATAGGCTTAGCATGGGGAACTCGTTCTCATGCCCGTACAAGTATTGCAGTCCGTTCTCCATGGTCTATATCCTGTGTGTCGCCCATTCTTTAGGTGTGTACAGGGGTGAGATAAATACAGAAATCAACTCGTTTTGGTCAAAGAAGTCCTTCTCCAACTCGTTTGAATGCTGTGTGATATTCACTCGGCTGTCGCCTCGTTCATATCACCTCGCATCAAACTAGTGGGGAACAACAACTTTGACCAAAACTTGTTGGTTTCTTCTTTATATCGCCATGGGAATATACATATTTCGCCTTTTGTGAAATCGCAAAGCAGACATGAACTTTTTTACATCCAAAGGGTGTTCAATGTGTATCGTCTGCAAAGTTGAAAACAGTATAGGGAATAAACTGGGTTAACACCACATTCTCTTCGAGATTTATATGATCCGTAATTTCAATGATGTAATGCTGATGAATTACATGCTGCTCGTTACATAACCCAGAAGATAATTGGGATTGTTGAGTATAGGGACTCATCTTGCAAAGATTTCCTTTCAGCTCTGCTCATTCTTCACCTAACAGATATTCCAGTCCCTGAAGCTCGACACGCACCCCTAGGGTTTTAATTTACAAGTAGTTGTTCTCAGACCGACAAGCCGGTTGATTCCATTTCAATCTGCACGATATATCTATGAATCATTGATTGAACATTTTATATTGTCCCCGACACACATTCTCCAATACTTCACCCACTTTTATTCTTCGGGAAATATAGGGACGTGTCCACCCAGCAGTAGCATACCATCTTCATATTCCCTCCAGCCCTCGTCCCCGACCTGTGTCGCTCCTGATGACACAATCTTGCTCCGCACCACTGATCCCCTCCACGGCCGGGTATTATAGGTAGAGCGTGATGTCAGGAATGTGGAGTGAGGATTTATCACAGCGAAGGGATTGTCAGTGCCCGGAGGTCATCAACTGCAGAAGTCCTGGTAGCGAAAGCAGAAATCTCCTGAGGAAATGTAGATCACATCTCTTTCAAAACACCATATCAGTTAGTCGTAGGGAAATTGAAATATGATACTAGTAGAAATTATATAGATACTGAAAGATATTTGTGAAATGTAGAAGAAAAGTCTGAATTATCATGGTGCCACACTATGGAACACTTAACCTCCGGTTATAAGAAACTTGAATAGCATAATGGATTTCAAAAGGACCTTTCATTAATATGCATACCATAAGTATTTTATCAAATATGGACGCCACGACTGTGGACCAGTCAAATCTGGTCTCCTAAATTATTGTACCGATGAATCACGTTTTTTGTATCAAATTGTTAATTTACATATTTGCTCTATATGATTACCATTGATTGTATATACGTTGCGTTGGTATCGCCAAAAAATCAGAGATCTAATTTCCAAAGAGCTGGTTCTGCATTGAGACCATACTATTCTGCATCGAGACTGAGCACATACCTGGTTAATTAAATAAATGTCTTATAAAAAAGAAAATTCTAAGGACAATGACAATAATAGAGATATTAAATTGAGAAATAACTGAAAATCATGGTAGAATACATTCACAAAAACTGTGCATACTATCATTGAGTTTAGCCAGGCTGGAGGCAAATGACCACAAGATGTCAGTGCTGACCTATAATCCCATGCCTAGTATGTCGTCGGATGAGCGGCTAAGCTGGCTGAGCAGCCAGTAATCGTGGCGCAGCATTCAATCCCACCACCCCGGAGATACCGATAGGCAGTTCGAAAGCTGCTTGCTGCCGCCCTACGTGATTGGGAGCAGCTCTCAGACAACCAGCACCAATCCCCACTCTGATTCAACTCAAATCAACTGAGCCGCTCATATGGGAGCTGTTCCGAGCTGCGGATCAATGCTTTCCTATATTTCTCTCCCTGTCACTTGGAGTATACATATTTAGTATATTCTGCCAAAATATTCTAAATCGAGTACAGATTTAGAATTGTTAGAATTGTTCTCAATAGTAAAGAGAGCGATTGATCTTATGATATATAATAAAGATCCAAATGTACAGTCGATATGAAAAATCCCAGGGCGCTCTTAGTACTGATACGCGACACTGTGTCCCACGATATCTTACTATACAAAATTTATATGTCAGGTCTTAACAATGCATCCTCCTCATGGTTCCATAACTATCTTACCTACAGAACTCAACGTGTGAATCTCAATAGTTAATTATCATCTTATTGACCCACCACATACAGTGTACGCAGGAATTGGTCCTCGTACCATCCCTATTTTTACTCTATACTCTACTCTATATTCTATACCTCAAACATGAAATCTCTAATTTATATTTGCTATGACTGTTATGTTAGCTTGTGATTGCAACTAGCCTTGATCATTTCTATGTTATTCTCATGTTGTATCCCTAGCTGACAAGAGACACAACTATTGCCTCTTATCTTAATATCGTTTGTCTATGCCTTAAGTAGTAGGCCACAACTATTTACACATAATTATACTTTTCTAGTTAACTGGCTGCCCAAAGTATTTAGTCGGACAATTTCCTGAATCTTGGTTGCTGCTTCAGAGATGTACAATACAGTAACTCGACTGATTAAGCCCGGTACTTACCGTGTCCCTCATATCACACCTCATCTCATCTCATCCTTTTTACTTATGTACGTTGGGATCCCCCCACTACTGTGCCTCTGATCTTAAAACAACAGACTTGTTAGCCATACATTTACCTGTCTCCATGTATATAATTTGTGTAGGGAGCACCCAGAGGGACCAGGCAGCAGAACAGCCTATGCTGAGCCTGGCGATTATAATGTATTACGTCATACCCTAGATAAAGTTGATGAAAAAAGGTAGATAAGGTGCGAAACCAGCTTGTGAAAAAAGGTCTATTCTATCTACTTGAAAAACACGGGATGATATTCTGCTAGGATAATTATTTGTTAGGTCGGGTAAAAACCTACTCTGCACAATTAAGTAATTTTGCCTGAATGAAACAATTTTGGCTTGAATCAAACAATTTACTAAAATGAAACTTCATACAACCATGTTATATACCTCATGTCCCTCAGCAGGAGGGAACTGCACACTGAAATACATGCAGGAGTCCATTCTTGAAACTGGCCAAAGTGAAGATCAGTCAGGGTTGGCATGATTTCATTAAGCTAAATGCAACCCGTCGGGACTCTCTACACCAAGGTACCTGCAAAATCTGATTAATGGCTGTGGTCAGTGAAAGGGAAATCGAATAGAATTGAAAGAACAAGCGCAATTCTCGTTTCCTGTTGTTAAAAGGAAAATAAATGTGCTAAGCTAAGAATATGACAGCTTTGCCATATCTTACGTGGAGCTATACCTCTAAAATACGAAATGCACTATAATACAACTTTGTCATGGCAATATAGTTACTTACAAAGAGGTTACATCTTCCTTTCGATATTACTTGAATACCCGGAAGGCACATATGCGACAGAGATACGCGTGCATGGCGGCCAAAGTGGCCAAATAAGTACGGAACCTTTATGAGACTCATTCACAATGACTCTGAATGACCCACATCTACCTAACACATCGCAAGTACCTTTTGTTCCAGCTCAGGGTGGCCTAGGCTTAATAGAGTGCAAAGACAAAAGGACCCTCCCCCAACAAAGACCCCCCCCCCCCTTGGGTAGCTCCTATATGATTGGTTCAATTGCAGTGATTTGGCATTGACCCCCTCCTAAGCGACCCAAAGTATTTCGCATAGCCACTGGAGGGCGGTACTAATGATGTGTGGCTACACGTGACCTTCGGACATTTTAGATACTAATTAATATTAGTTTTTAGTCTGTGCATTGTACATCATCGTAAACTGCCTTGAGACTAACTGCAGATCATGTTGCAGCGATGATTGTGATGTCCCCATACGTGGGCACGTACCAGTTACTGTGTCTGACCTGCAGCTTGACACCGATCTCCCACAAATGCTGAACTCGTGATCCCGCCTCTCCCCCCCCCCCCCCAACAAGCCGATCCTTTATTTTATTGCACTCTTTATTTCACAATGTCATGTGAACACAGAATGTATGCATCACAATGACAACTGTTGTGTTGGATTCTACATATACTCCCAGGAATCTGCCTATGTATAGTTGCTTGAACTTTGCATGTACACAGAGAGGTTGTGGCACAGGTTTGTGTAGGAGAGGCCATAGTTGAATGTTAACAACCCTCCGAGATTATTGTAGTGGCGTGTGCCGGACACACAGTTGAAACCTTAAAGCTGGCCCATTATATTGTTCCTGCCATTCAGTGATGGCCTCACGATAAAGCCTTTAGGTGTACACAGTCATTCAGATCTTCCTAACATCCTACCCAATATACAGGCAGGAATGCAAGGTCCTTTTGAAAGGCAAAGGGAGTTATTGTCCATCAAACTGGAGGCAATTTCTAGGTCCCTGCTCACTTATCTCAAAATATTCTCACACGTTTTTGGTGGAGAATCAATGTATAGGGACGCAGGAATCAATGTATTGGGACCTCCTACTTTTATGATGAATATCAATGCAAATATATGCATACTTTCCGGGTTTTTAATGCGTGATTTAGATGGATATCTTACGAAATCCTAATGTACTGTCTATGATTGGGACATCATTTCAATCCCTTAGTTCTTGATCTCGGTGTAGTATATTCCGTTTTTCGGCAATTTCGAATGATTATCATAACAGTAATAATCGGATAGGATTCGTAAGAATGGAAAATGTTCCACAAATATTTCCCTAGAGAATATAGGTTACCTCATGATCATACATCAGGTATAAAAATTCCATGGATATTTCTTAAAATGCCAAACACTTTTCGTCAGCTGAAGTACTGCCTGGTATACCCCTGTGGTATCATGACCCTTTTCCGTCTGTTATAAATGTATATGCCTTTCAAATTGACATCGTCTCATGAACATCACAATGGCTGCACGTCAGCTTCGAACCATTTCTACACTGCCCCTTTAACACATATCTAACCCTGTGTTAAGCTCTGGTCTTCATATCTCTATTGATGACCAATTATATCGGTTTCTATGTGAAAAGATAAATCATCAAAATCAGCAAGCTGCCCCCTTATGATTGTAAATGATATAAGCTCCTTCAGTCTGTCAATAAACCAGTCTAGTCTTTCTGGCTCACACCTGTGCCCTGGTCTCATCCTCTGAGTTCTGACTCCCTTATTCTGAAGGGCTACACCTGGCTAGTCTGGGCCTCTAGACTTTACATCTCGTTTGACATTGACCATTGGGAATATAAAACTATCAATAAAGTGCTAGATTAATACAGTGTCGCTGTTTAAATAAGAGGGGAATTAACATCTCAACAGTCTCTAATCTTCCTGTGCTGAAGTAGGCACGAAAACTCCGCCTTTCAGCTAAATCATCTTTTTTTATGCGATTGCCACCAGTTATCCTAATAATTTCGTTAGAGGAAGCCAAACTGGAGCCAGGTGCAATTAATGATACCCGTTTACAGGGAAATAGAGGAACCAGCTGAAAGAGGGTTTGTGTATTTTTGGTGATGAGGAGGCTGGGCTCTGAGAATATGGAAACTCCCTGTTTCAAAATCCCTGATCTAATGAAACTATCACAAGTATTTGACTTGAATCAGTTTTGCACCTTCTTACAGAAATATTCACGAGTAATGAACTTGAGATTAGGACTGGGAATGCCACATTCCTGAATTGATATTCATGAACAGCACTCTCTTTCATCGTGTTGTAATTATCTTCAGGATATGAGATGCCATCAACCTCGTTTCCCTCTTCATAAAATCTCGCCTCCTCAGGTTTAAGAGGTTAAGCCACCTACTGAAACGCTTAAGACACGTTGTCTTTCTGTCGTAGTTGTGCCGATAACATGTAACAAGTATGTTTGCCGTCCAAAATCTTCAGCAGGTCAATCTTTCTCAGAGATTGCCCACGTTTACTCTTTCCGGAGGGTTATTAAAATGCCTCTGAAGTCGCGAAGCCCTGGGATAAGCCATGTTAAAATTTTCCTAGATGAGGTTGCTCTCGTTACTCTCGGCTCTAGAATGATAAACTTCGTTAGTGCGACGTCTTGTGCTGTTCTGTCTAGTTTTCTCTTGAGCCTTAGTTTCTACATTTGTCTATACAAAGAAGGAAATATGGTTTATTTTATTTTCATAAAAACAGATCAATACTTCCCATTCATATTCATATTCAATTCCAAGTTTCGTGAGTGCCTCTGATTTAATATTGCTCTGCTCAGTAACATATTCTGTGGGTTTTCTTTCTGAAGATATGCGTTTATTTCTCTTCCCCCGCCTCGCATCCATACCCATACACAAATACGCGTATAAGGACTGTTGGGTTATTCTTTAAGTTTATGTTGGCCCCTTTAAAAAGAACGTAAAGAGATTTTGGTGAAGAAAGTGAAAATGGCAACTTCTATTGTGTAACGTTCGAGTAACGATCAAAACTGCTGACTATCGGAGCAGTATTCAGTCTTCGTTTAACATATTTTTACAACAACATGGGGAAATTAATATCTACATCAAACGCTTCAGGACTAGAACCAACAGCTTGACCAATGTTCCTCTTTTTATTCAATGTATACATAACTTCAAAATGTGCCTTAAGGAACCCTGACTTAGCCTTTAATTTTCTTGGCTGTTATTGCCTTTAACGTTCAGATGTCGAAAACATTTTTCTTCATTTGTTATTCGATGTTTGCATTAATAATGATGACTTGTTTCAAATGCTCATTACAATCACGTTGGAATTTTTATTCATTAAGGGAAAGTTGATGGGATTTAAGAATCCTGGACAGAAATAACACCTCAATATGATTTGATAATGTATTAATTGCCTATGAAATAACATGTGATTCAGTTGCGGAAGCTTTTAAATATTAGGTCTTGTTTGTCTCTTGATACTTTTGTTCCAACAATACCCAGTCCTGAAAGATATGTATCGTAACTTCAGGTATTTATCTTTGAAAGGAGCCTTTGTATAAACACCATCAAAACAACCTTTCACAAAGCTGATGGAATCAGATTGCTACCTGAAGATATTTTCTTTTCTGAAGTCTGATGCAACTGATGACAGGTAATCCTTTCCAAAGTTGACAAAGGGTATTGAAAGTTATTCAATAATTGAATATTTCATTCAGCCTCCATGAGCATACTATTGAGAATTAAAGAAGAAACCAACAAGTTTTGTCGCCTCGTTTATATCACTCCACATCAAACTTGTGGAGAACGACGACTTTGAGCAAAACGAGTTGTTTTCTGTATTTATCTCACCCCTTTACCTGACTAAAAGGATGGACAACGCACAGGATATAGACCATGGAGAACGGACTGCAATACTCGTAGGGGCGTAGAGAACGAGTTCCCAATGTTAAGCCTATGGGCCAAAAATACTAGGGTTGAGATAAAACTTTATACCGAGTAGATGTAGCGAGTCTCTTCCAGCGGTGTTCTTTATGCTTGTGTAAGAATGCAAGGGATACGAGAGGTAAGCTGAAAGGGTGAGGCATGCATACAAGCAAACAGGTGCACAAATCCTGTTTAATTAAGATGGCTTATCTCTGGGAATGGTGTTGGGTAAGAAGCTGGCACAATGGTAGGCCCTTCGCAGGCTACTGAGGCGGCGTGGGCCCATTCGATTAAAACCTGTCTAAATCGTACATGCCTTTTAAACCCTGTGAGGAAATGTTCGACTTTTTACATACAAGGTATATCCATGGCCATGCTATAACCTATACTCAAATAGAAATTACAGAATTGATATAAAAGTAAATCCTGGTATGCGTGTCTGGGACGAGGCGTTGAGTCTGAGTACGACTACACGACCTTTTTAGACTATCATAAAACTGGATGAGTTTTAGATTTGGCCACCGTATGCCACGACTGGATTTTTGCATAGTGACTTCATGAGGCGAAGCCAAGTGAAGTCCGGAGCCAAAACTCCAGGAGTGGCACTCGGTGGCCAAGATTAAAACGAATCAGGTTTTGATCTTATCCTACCCTGTCTCCTCGATTTGGAATATTACTTGGCGACACTGTTAAAGTCTATGTGGCATAAAGTCTGTGTGGCATCACGTGCATCATATCTGACTTTAACCGGTATGGCTAAACGTCCTACTGACTGCCCAAACACTAGGTGCAGAGGTAACACGACAATTCTTAAATCATACTAACCCTTTCCTCTCCATGGATTCTACTATTACATGGTTTACATGCGTCGTTAAGGGAATTAACCGTTTTCCATGCAACTATATAAGTTATAGCTTATACCAACTTCATCCAATCCTTGACCTATACCGTTATCTAAGCAGTAAGTATGACTAACTAACACGTTATTGGGCCTACGACAGGGAATAATGAGGTGTCTGATAAATCAGGAAGTTGCTGCAAGTATCAAAACCAGTGCACATGTTTAAAAAAAACATTCGGATGAAATATCTTCCATAGAAGTATGTTAGCAATTTCGTGTAACAGATTACCTGTCTTCTCTGTTTATATAACCAACCCAGAACTTTCTAGCCGGTGGTATTTGAGTAAATAGCGCCTGTCAGAAGAAGCTACACAGTGAAGTCTACGCCACTTCGCAAGCCTTATATATTAGACCCATCTTTTTATAGTAGGTTACTAAATCCCTAAAGCAAAAGAAAAGACTCTAGATTCTAACCAGAAGGATGTCCACTGTGATTTACGCAACACTTAATATAAAACTGTCTCCATCAAGTATAAAAAAAAACATTCAAGTAAAGCACTACTCTCAGGTACCTCACAGGACGTGAGGTGTGAAGCTAATGATACATGGCGACTTTTTGTTAGGACCCGTCTCTTTTAGATTAGTTCGCAGCTGCCTCATATTTTAGTCTGGTCTAGTTCTGAGGGATATAAGACATGGGCACGCCCCAGTCCATTCTATTCAAAATAGTTCAGGGTTGAAGTTTACAATTTAAAGGGAAGTGGGTGACATTGTAGCACAAGTAACATGAACGTTTAAGATAAATTTGCCAATAGTTTAAATTATTTCATGATCAACACGAACCTGCCCCCCCCCCCCCCCCCCGTCCACCCCAATTTGTAAACTTTGCAAGATGAAGTATTTCTGGACCTATTAGGTCATAATTCTGCGCCCAGCATAGACCATGCCACATACCTCGCTAGTATGACTGCAAATATGGCCATATTACAATGATAAAGGCAGTGCTGGTCATAAAATCAACAAAAATACAAAATAATAACACGGTTAAGAAGAGTAAGGGAGAGATTGTATCAAATAGCATCAGTAATTTACTCAAATCGGTACTATTAAGATTATCAACTCGTATATTATATTTCATAAGTTTTGAAATATAATCTCGTCATGTGTAGCATTGTAAATAATGTCTGTATTTTGTTCATCCTCGTAGTTTCAGTGGTAGGAAAGTAAACTTTTAAGACGGACAAATGGAATCATTATTTCTAGAAATCCCCATTAAACTTGTTTTCTTAGTGCCGCTATATCATATTGAGAATTGATGCATCCTTCTATAGTTCTGTCGCAAATTGAGATATGCCCAGAACAATATGTCAATTAGTGGTTGGCGTCTGCTGAGCGGCTGGCCGCTAATTACTCAGAGCGCTTCCTGCACTCCCATTCCGTATTATCTCCACACGAAGGGACGGTTTGATGTAAATGCCGAAGTTGTAATTAGCCATATCCACCGTATAAGGCAGCGAAAGCCTTTAATCATCAAGCGTGGGAATTGGATCGTCAATTTGGAATACAATTTTGAGTGGTGAAAGGAACAGCAGAGAGCCAGGTAACCGTGAAATGATACAAAGAAAGTTTGGTTTATCTTTTGACATGCTAGGTTATTCGGGAAATGTTGATTGATAAGTTGTGTATTTGTTAATCCAATAGATTTCAACCATTCGGAAAAATAGTCTCTTCCTATTCACTACCCAGTCTGTTAATCCATGTTCCCCTCAGAATCTTTTTTTTTTTAAAGTAGCATTATCATTGTCTTCAAGAGGATTCAGGTACAATCAGATATCATGATAATATTTCAGCAAGATGTTAAAGGAAGAACAGCTAATATCAATTACCAGATACCAGTTCAAACAATGAAGAGTAATAGAGTGATGAAATTATTGCTGCTTATTTTTTATGGACATTTCACCTGACAAAATACAGTATGATCATGGGTGCTACAGAACTTCAGTGTAGTTAAAATAGATTCAGAGGCATTAGTCCTAATAGGACATACACAGCCCCCCCCCCCCCCCCTCCCACAAGAATTTTCACTTTACGATTTTGGTTCAATATAGTGACCATTGAATTAGAAAAATAAAATCTAAAAAGGTTATAACTGTAGCAGACGAATTCTAAATTATAAGCTTTATGGAACAAATATAGTCTTTACGTGTTTGCGTAATCTCATAAAACTATCCTGGTTCGAAAAGACACATCAGATAAAACTATATGTACCCACTTTGTTCTCTTTTTAATATGTATAAGAGGGAGGGGGGGGGGCTAACTTGAGAAGGCTAACTCACTGGTCGACCATTCCAGAAAGCTATTTTCACATCCATGTGATGTCATCACTGAGTTCCTATATACCAGTGAAACCCTTACCAGAAAATGTGTGTCACGATTCCACGCCGTACCCCCTGCACCATGGCTGGTAACGTGCCAAACCTGTTTATTGCCTCCTGAGGAGCAACTGCACCTGAAAGTAATATCGGGTTTAACTCAAACACAGCATGCCTGGGACTCACTATGAGAGATCAGACCCACTAACAGACGAAACATGTTCTAAGAAATCCGACAGAGATTCGTCACACGAAAGAGGTCTGTCCTTGTCAGTTGATGTTTCTAGATGAAAATCTGGATGGAATAAAATCAACCAACAAAATGTGAAAACACTGTTACTGTCTCTGCCGATAGATCCCTCATTCAGTGATAACAAGTAGAGTAGACGGCACTCATCTAAATTTCACGTATGATTGAAATCCTCAACACAAGTCAAGAAAAATGAAGACACAATAAAACTGGTATGATAGACGGTGTTACGAAGAAGTCAAGATAGTATACATGGATCCGCCCTTTATCTCACCCCGGTATTTTTCTCCATAGTTCTGTGGTTGAACTGTAAAAATTGATCATATACCTTGTTGAATCTAAAATAAAACAACTAATCTATGTATAGCACCCTGAAACATTCCTGCCTATGTGATCTAGCACGTAATGCTATTCTATGATTCAACTGAGAAGTGTACGAACACAAACTATATTTTGGTTTTCTATCTAATGTATCAATGTATGGTATCAATCTGAAACAAAGTAATCCTGGACGATATATAGACCATCAAGGTTCTTCACATGTACATTTTATGAAAATATATCGATCAGCAGTGGTTAGATTGATTATTAGATCGGAGACAAAGCATCCAGGTCCGACCACGTCGAGTGCCAGACAGACACTGAATCTATGAATACCTTGTTGAATCTGAAATTAAACATGCCTGCCTGTGTAAATCTAACCTATGAACATATTGTGAATACGATGACGAATGCTGCACCTGGAAATGTATCAAGCTTTGTCAACCTGTGTATATATTGAACAATATTGCTGAATAATCGATCTGAAAAAAATACATACACAATATCAAAAGATATTATAAACCTTACTTCACCTACCTTGTCTTCTTTTCTGCCTTTCAGAAGTAGATCTATTCGTATGTAGAAATAGTCAATCATTGTCCAGCAATCGATTTAAAAGTTAACTCCTCCTGGAGATGTTAATGCTGAATAGGCACAAATCGAATTTTCCAAATTCCATATATCAGCCTGGACATTATTTATATGTAGATGATCCTTAGAGTGTGGGAGATAACCACAGGTAGACTTGTAATGATCAAACTCCATTGGAATCCTTAGGCGAATCAATTTGAAGAGACCACTGTAATTCTGTGGTCGATTGTCCATAGTATAATCAATGGCGAAATAAGCCAATTTAGTCACTGCTCGAATCTAATTTTCAAAAATCAATATCTAAGTCCCACCATGTCCGAATTGCACATTATATATATATATATATATATATATATATATATATATATATATATATATATATATATAAAGTGTTCGCTGTTCTGTCTTAATGAGAAACAAGAAAAGCATAAGTGTTTTTGGCGATTATTTTTATGTAAGTTCATTTTCCTGGAGAGAAAATTATACTACTGAAAAACTCTCCTGATATATACATAATAAAAAAAAATCCAGGTATCGACAGTGTGTAGAGCGGTGACTGAGCGTGCTGCGTGTCCTGAAGCTAAGCGGTGAGTGAGGTCCTGGGCACTGCTTGGATCCCCCACGTCACTTTCCACCCCAGACTGCGGCTCCCTCTGATGGCTCCTCGGTCATACCCGACTGGAAGTCCCTCTCGCGGCTCCACTTTATACTGTAATAAAGTTGGCTTTATTTTCCCATAAAGTGTTCGCTGTTCTGTCTTAATGAGAAACAAGAAAAGCATAAGTGTTTTTGGCGATTATTTTTATGTAAGTTCATTTTCCTGGAGAGAAAATTATACTACTGAAAAACTCTCCAAAAAAAACGCCAAAAACCAGAAACAAAAGAGAGAAAAAAATTCTATTTCAGAGTGATTATTCCGTCAAAATTATACACCGAACTCTGAAAACAACAAATGTGAACACTTTTTATCCAACCTTAGTTTAGATTCATCAGATCTGGAAAGGTACAAGAGGACTGAGAGACTCGACCAGTCCCCCATTTCTCGAATATCATTTAATGATACTCCATTTTCCGACAAAGCTGTTGCTCCCCCTCTGCGTAGGGAATGAGTTGTTACCTTGTCAAAACCTAAGGAACTAATTATATTTTGCAGTTTTTTTGAGAACCATTTATATGATCCTTGGACCAATTCTTCACCGACTTGATAACTGACCAAATGGTCGTTTTGAGACTGATAGTCTACTTTAGACATCAATAAAATTATATGCCTTTTTAGACAAAAGGGGTTGTCTGGAATAGACGAAAAAGGCAATCTTAGTGTTCTTTCATTACAAGTTATTGTCTTTGACCGTCTTATAACAATCTGAACGCCCCAATCTTTTAGTTCTACATCTTTGACTAATACCGCTAATTCTTTTTCCACAATGTTACTTTTTCGTAGCAACCCTCTGAAACCCAATAAGACTGCTACCCAAAAAGCTATGTCTTCTGTTGTATTCATATTTAACATTTTGTACATTAGAAAGATTTCAAACACTTGTAAAGGTCTTGCCTGGGAAGATTTTGCTCCCAAAATCCGCTTTGCCCCTTTTAGGACAGCTTTTACTTCAAAAGAAGATGGGTCTACATGAGTTAATCCCAGAACTTTATGTAACGACCATAGTGCCGATAAATAGTTTGGTATAGAGACATAACTATACTTCGTAGATAAAAACGATATGTACAAAAGAACATTATCTAATGATGTAGGTAATGGATCTTGGATCCCGTATTCCTCCGTGAAACGAAAAAATGCTCTCCATTGAGTCCGTCTGGTTACTGCTGTATTTTCAGACATCCATGCTGATTTTAGCTGGGATAGGCGCTTCTCTAATTCGTCGCCTACAACATAAATGATCAAGAAGCAGAGGATTAAATTCAAACCGATAATCTGACCACCTAGATAAAATATCTGGTACAATATTGTCTTTTGAAGATACATATTTTGGAACTAGCTTAATGTTATACAAAAACAAAATCCAAAAGATTTCTCTTAACCAAAACATCGTTTTTATCGATGTGCTTCTGCCCGTACGTAAGGCTGTTAACACTTGAGTGTTATCTGAAATAACTAAAACTTTGGAATCTTTAAATACTTCACCCCAACGCCCCAATGCTACCAACACGGGCCATAGTTCCCTAATGTTGATTGAATCCTTTTTTTCCAATTCCGTTGGAGGCGCCGCCTGGTGATAATCTTGAAAACGATAATTATCGTCCCATGTACCTGAGAACCAATCGGTCCCCCAAACTCCTCCAAAACCTGTCATAGATGCGTCTGTTTCTATGTACCATTGAGGGGCTTTGTCATCCTTGATTATATGCACACTTCCATTGAATATTGCAGCAAAATGTTGCCACCACAATAAATCGTCCTTAAACCATGTTGGCAACATAACAAATTTTTGATTCTCTGGAAAAAACTTTATCATATTAATGATGCGCCTAACAAATGTTCTGGCTCCTTGAATGACCATACTGGCCGAGGATAAAACACCACATAATGACTGTAACTGCTTTTTCGTGGATGATGTCTTCTGAAGAAATTCTCCTACCAATGTTTGTAGTCGTCTCATTTTTTCTTCTGGAAGAGAAATGGTCATATTAACGGTGTCAATATTAATGCCCAAAAAGATAGTCTTTTGTGTAGGGGGAATCAATTTATCGTGATTGACTTCAAAGCCCAAATCTATCAATATACATTGTAAGATAGATAAATCATTTTCACAGTTTTCTTTTGTATTTCCTAAGACTATAAAATCGTCTAAGTAACAGAAGACTCGTTTTACTCCTCTTTTCCGTGCTACTTGGACAACAAATTCACTCAACTGAGTGAAGATGTAAGGACTGCAACGCAGTCCAAAAGACAAACAACAATCCACCAGGTATTCACTTCTACCCTCAAAATCCCATACTATGCCTTGATATTCTCTATGTGGTGGATAAATGTTAACTGTACGATAAGCAGACTTAATATCCACCACTGCTATGAAATCTTCATCATTAATCGTTTGCAAAACCTCATCTAATTTCAAAAATTGAAAATCTTTGCATGTGGTTCCCATGAAATTGTTGACTGACTTATTTAAGGGACGTTTGGCGTCTGTTATAGGACAAAGTTTTAAATTTTTCTTGCGTATGGCTCCCATTGCATGCACACATGATGGGCAGTGATCTACTACCATAACTTTATCGTTTTGTATTTCTTCAACCAATATCGATGACATTTGGTCAAAGAACTCTGGCTCCAAAATAGAATCATAATTTTCGCAGAAGTACTTTCCACTGAAATTATCATCAACTATGCGAAAGCCATTGTAGACCCCATTGAGTATAAAGTCCTTATCTATAGATTCGTCAGCTATTTCTTGTGACATCTCCCAAAAAACACAAGGGTTTAGTTGGGTTTTACAACCTTCTAGAAAATGGTTTTTGTGACAAATACCATTACAAACCTGTTTGGAGTAGCTAAACACCGAGCTAACACCATTGGCCGGCGCAGTAACACTGCATACTTCTTGTATATGTGCTCGACCACTACCACCACCACCATCGTTCAGCTGGGATCCGGGTACCAGTCTGGCCATGTCTGAAATAACCGTAGAGGCCCCATTCCCATCTGTTACACAATTGTCCCCGTTCAGTTTTTCTATTCCTGACCGAGTAACTGAGTATAGGAAATTATCCGGACCCGGGTCGACCGAACAATTACTACCAGTAGAAAAAACTGAACAATGTTCAGGTTGACTGTCCCTGAAACACAACCGCTGGGCTGGACTTTTGCCTTCCGAAGCAGGCTCTACAAAACCACCAGAAACCCGTTCCTGCCTAATTTCTCGGCCATTTCTAATAATGTCACTCTGAACCTGAATACTAACCAAACTGCTTACCATTGGTTCAGAGTTGTCTTGACTTCATTTACTTTCTTTTGTTTTTGGACAAGTGTGCACCGGATGAGACCCTGAACAATCAATACACTCGTGCTTGTATTTGCACCAGTTGAGTGTACACCCTTTTTTCTCATTGAACGCCCAACATATCCCTACCTTTTTCATCTGCCTGAATTTGTTAGGCTTCTGTTTGTTGTTAGATACATTGGCTTTTTCTGTCACTTTTAAGTTTTCTACACCTAGGCATTGGAAAAAGCCTTCATGGTCGCCGTATCCGAATGCCTGTAACCCCACCACTTCTGCTTTTTCTCTAATCATCTGGTCGTATCTAACCATTGCTGGTCCAGTGTATACCCTGGATTTATCGATAAGAAATTGCAAATGTTTAGAATAAGCCTCAGTGGGAATCCCCCTAGCCGCCATTGCAGCGCACATACTAGCGCTGGCTGAGAGCACATCCTCAATACCGGCATTTGAAGCATTTTTTCCAAAAGGATAATGGAAATCAAGGTCGAACAATAGACACTTACGCTTTTTCCTTTTTTCTTCGCTTCTGCAACACTGTGATGATGCTGATTGACTCGTTCTATCCATTATCCCCGGTGAAATGAAACCTGGAGACATTTTTCCTGTGGTTGTGTCTGTAGGAAGAAAACCCCTAGCTGTGGAGCCTAAGGAATCTATTCCCTGTGGTGAAACTGGATAAAAGTCGACATTAGGAACTTTAGCACGTGCGCCTAACCCTAAGGCTTCCTTAACTTTGTCTGACTCAAACTCCACTGATTTTTCTTTTATTTGCCCTTTTTCACCTGGTATTAGTTTGTCCCAAGTAGTCCCCGTAGTCTGTGGTTTGTCTGCGCTAGCTTCAGAACCAATTGGGCCTTGTTCCTCACTCCCTACAGTAGCATTAGTAAGGATAGTCAATAATTGCAATGCTTTAACTAGTTGTGAAGCATTTGCATCAACTTTTGCTGCTAAACTTTTGTTAGCTTCTTCACTAGCTAACAACCTAGCTTCAATTGACCCTTCGCTCGCTTCAGGTACTGAACCTTCTGTTCTTAAGTAAGCTTCATTGTCTGCTAACAATTTGTCTTCATCTATATAGTCCATGAAGTCACTATCTGGCCTACCTGCTTTCTTGCATCGCTCACGTGCCTCTAACACGTACCCACAAGGTGATGGTCCTCTAGGCCGATGCAAATAACCGCATTCCGAGCATCGGACAATGCGTGCCATGGCCTAGTCCAGGCACCAATCCAGGTATCGACAGTGTGTAGAGCGGTGACTGAGCGTGCTGCGTGTCCTGAAGCTAAGCGGTGAGTGAGGTCCTGGGCACTGCTTGGATCCCCCACGTCACTTTCCACCCCAGACTGCGGCTCCCTCTGACGGCTCCTCGGTCATACCCGACTGGAAGTCCCTCTCGCGGCTCCACTTTATACTGTAATAAAGTTGGCTTTATTTTCCCATATATATATATATATATATATATATATATATATATATACATATCAGAAGAAAGCTGAGAATCTCAGATTTACGAATAGAAATGTCTCCAAAGATATATTTCAAGTTAAATCCTAATAATAAATGATTTTCTAAATCGTGTCTTGCCCAGTGCACCATTCCCCTACCGCATACATAGTAAACCACAGCTAGGTGGCCATTTCTGATAATTCGATTCTAAATTCTCCACTGGTTCAAAGTTCGTGATATTTCATATAAATAAACCTCAGATAGTGTAGTTTGCCCTAATATAAGTCCCCGTCCATAGATTTAATGCTGAAAGCCTCAAATAAATGATTTTGAAAGAGCTGTGTTGGAACCTAGCTATAGCAAAATAAGCCATTTTATTCACTGAGTACTTTTAATTTCATAAAATCTATAACTAAGTCCCACATTATCCGAAATACACATATTATATATCAGGAGAAAGCTAGTAATCTGTAGTTTATGAATATTAATGTCTCCAGTGATAGAATTCAAGTTAAATCCTCATAATAAATGATTTTGTAAATCGTATCTCGACCAGCGCACCACTCCCCTACCACACTTATAGTAAAACTTTTAATTTTCTAAATTCGCTAAGTCCCAACCTGTCCAAAATGTGCTATATATATATATATATATATATATATATGAGAAGAAAGCTGAGAATTTGTAGTTTACGAATATGAATGTCTCCAGACGTGTATTTTAAGTTAAATCCTCATAATAAATGATTTTCTGAATCGTGCCAGGCCCAGATCCGCACTCCCCTACCGAACCTATGGTAAAGTATAGAGGGTGCGTATGGCACATCTTAATATTTCGATTACTTGGTCTCAAATCGACCAAAATGGACAATATCATAGCATCATGAAGCTGAGAGTGTGTAGTTCACGTTAGAATATACCGGTATGAATACCTACAGTCTCTGAGATATTTTAATATCTTGGTCTCTTCTCGTCCAAATTTGATAGAATTCATACGGGAACAAACCTTGGAGTCTATAGAATGTGAATATATACTTTACGGTGGTTAATTCTAAAGTTTAAACCCTATTCGAGTTGATTTTGTTAACCTCGTCTAAAATTCGACTGAACCAGCAAGCCGACTGCGTAATGCCCAAGGTTAAATTTGGATTATTTAATCTAAACTCGTCAAACCTGGACAATATTTACATAGAAACGAAGCTTAAAGTCTGTAGAATATGAATATATGTATCATTAATTATTAATCTAAAATTTAAATCTGGTGCGAGCTGATTTCTAATGATAACTTGACCACCCTACCGTTCGAGCAGTGACACGGCTTCCCATAGATTCAACCTTATAAATCTAGAGAATGCTCTATAGAGGCTTTGCCGATCTTATTTATAAAACGTTAGGTTAATTCCACAGTGTCAAGTCTTATAGCCTTGTATAGCTGCTGATATGAAGAACACGATGCTGGTCTCATTTCACACTGTTAATGTCATAGGATGATATAAATGGCAATTTTGTGGGTGATCGAATCAACTTGTAGCAGACGGCCTAGCAGACATGGCGCTGTCACTGGACTTGACACGTATCCTCCCAGGCTCAAAGATCCGAAGTTGGCCTATTCTCACCAAAACTGTGCACAGGCCCTGGATGGGTGTTTTTGGAAAAGTTTGGAGTAGACATAAAACTTTTTTTATACCAAATATATATGGGTTGGACTATAAAAATGTGAAGTGGTAGTTTCCAAATATGAAAACGGTTGCCATGACAACCATCCAAAGGTGAGTGACCCTCAAATGTGTCCGACCGAGTAACAGAGGATGGGTTTTCTTGGATTAGGGCCATTTCCTTAAGGAAATAGTGGTTGCAATTCAGTTTTTTGGCAGTTTCTATTGGGGAAACATACACCTCCAATGATTTAGGTAGTTTGGGCTATATATTAAGCAGGTTTTTTTACTTAATGAAGGGAAACCCAAAGAAAATTACCTCAAATTTGATATGAATTTTAATGCACAAAAATTTTAATTACTTTCAAACAGCCTAGATCTAACCAGGAGTTAGTATCATATTATTCAGTTTTCCTACATAATAGCCCAGAGCCTCTTCTTTCATCTGGTATATAGCCTTAGTACTGCAAAATTCTGTGGGATGGCCCATATTAGGCTAGATAGAGGGCTATCATGGTTACTCGGGCGGACAAAAACGGGAAAATGTAACATAAACTTCGCTATAGGTTTTTTTTAGCCCCAGAAATGAAAAATAGAGCTAGACACCCTGTTTTGGGCTAAAATTGGGCCCAATACGATCGGTTTCTAGGGAAAATAAGTGGAGGTTGCATACCTCTAGGTATTTCCTAGAAATTCAGTAGAAATCACCAAAGTTCACATGCCAAGACCCATTTTGGAGCCATTTTTGACCCTTTGGAGCCCCCTAGGAGCCAAAAAAAATAATTTTTTCCTATGAAGATGGGTGTCCCCCTACAAAGCTCATTGAGTTCTATAAGATAAACCACAAATAAAATACATACAATTAGTCAAGGGGCCAGCCCCTGAAAAAGTGGCTTTTCGTTCCATGGAAGTATAGCAGCAATTTTATTGTATCAAATAAAAGCTAAGACTTTGGCCATTCCAGATATGGTAGCCATTTTTCTGTAAATGTGTCCATTTGACCTTTTATTAGAGGTCAAAGGTCAAAGGTCATCAAATTTCACTGGGTTTTGAAATTGAGACATATTTTGTCATTTCTCTGAGAGTATTAAGTTGATTTCTTAGATATTTGGTAAATATATTGGGACACCATAGAGACATCAGCCTCTGTCACCATCTTGATTTTGATCAAGGTCAAGGTCACCAAATGGAATGTTTCCACCCAGAATTTCACCCAATTTCCTATAAGGACTTACAATAATTTCTATAACTTGTTCTAATATGCCTGTATTTCAACTTGAATGATATATCTAGATACCTGACACCATACCCTAGTTAAGCCCTAAAGATAGAATTCCCATCATGCACCATTAAGCCACAGCGAGGTCAAAGGTCAACATATATGTTCATACAAAAGACCTTGGGCATGATGCAGGGTATCCAAATATATTATTCAAGTTGAAATACAGCTAAATTAGAACAAGTTATAGAAACTATTTTAAATCCTTATTGGAAATATTGTGAAATTTTGGAAGAAAAGATTCCATTTGGTGACCTTGACCTTGAGAAAAAATCAAGATGGTGGCACAGGCTGATAGCTCTATGATGTCCCAATGATTTTGCCAAATATCTAAGAAATCCACCAAATACTTTTTGAGAAATGAAAAAATATGTCTCAATTTCAGTGGCCTATGTTGGTCTTTTGTATGAACATATATGTTGACCTTTGACCTCGCTGTGGCTTAATGGTGCATGATGGGAATTCTATCTTTAGGGCTTAACTAGAGTATGGTGTCAGGTATCTAGATATATCATTCAAGTTGAAATACAGGCATATTAGAACAAGTTATAGAAATTATTGTAAGTCCTTATAGGAAATTGGGTGAAATTCTGGGTGGAAACATTCCATTTGGTGACCTTGACCTTGATCAAAATCAAGATGGTGACAGAGGCTGATGTCTCTATGGTGTCCCAATATATTTACCAAATATCTAAGAAATCAACTTAATACTCTCAGAGAAATGACAAAATATGTCTCAATTTCAAAACCCAGTGAAATTTGATGACCTTTGACCTTTGACCTCTAATAAAAGGTCAAATGGACACATTTACAGAAAAATGGCTACCATATCTAGAATGGCCAAAGTCTTAGCTTTCATTTGATACAATAAAATTGCTGCTATACTTCCATGGAACGAAACTCCTTAAATAACAGGATTTCAGGGAACTGGCCCCCTGACTAAATACCCTTGAAGTAGTTTGCCTATGATCAGCCAGATGGGGTTACTCAGTGTTACTCGGGCGGACAGGTTACTCGGAAGGACTCTGGGCAGCCTGTACCCTCACCCTGGCCATGCTATTACAGGTAGAGCTCTAATTTCTATTTATTCTATGCCTCACATATACCACTATGTTTTTGGTAAAGAAATGAAAACCTAAGTTCTTTCAATAATTTTTTTTATAAGTGATTATGGTCATGGTTACCCGGGTGGACACAAACTGCCCCAATGGTTTTTTTTCCCTCGAGAAGTGAAAAATAGGGCTAGACGCCCTGTTTTGGGCTAAAATTGGTTTCTAGGGAAAATTAGTGGAAGTTGCATACCTCTAGGTATTTGCTAGAAATTCAGCAGAAACCACCAAAGTTAACATGCCAAGACCCATTTTGGGGCCATTTTTGACCCTTTGGAGCCTCCGGGGGGCAAAAACATTATTTTTCCCTACAATAAGGGGTGTCCTCCTCGAGATCTCATTGAGTTCTATAAGATAAACAACAAAAAAGATACAGACAATACCCCTGGAAAAAGTCCCAGGTCTGGACAATGGCGATTTGGCCCATGCACAGTTTTGGTGAGAATAGGCCTTTTATCACCGTATTAACCACATTGTCGTTTAGTTTTCTGCTATAATATTTATATCCTCTCGTAGGTACAAGCCTTTTATCCTACCCCTAATATAAAATCCCATAGGCTTAATACTGTGTTTCCGTATGCCACGCTGAGTGGCATACGGAGTTTTATATGCCACTAGTGGCATACAGAATATTTATCACGTAATGTTCCAAAATCGAGGAGACGGAGTAGGATCAAATTAAAACCTGATTCGTTTTAATCTTGGCCACTGCATGCCACTCCTGGAGTTTTGGCTCCGGACTTCACTCGGCTTCGCCTCATGAAGTCACTATGCCAAACTCCAGTCGTGGCATACGGTGGCCAAGATTGAAACTCATCAAGTTTTACGATAATATTCAACATGTTGGGCTCCATTTGTGTTGTTAATCCGCTATTTGACGAAGGGAAATGATTTTACACAGCATCCATTGCGTAGAGCCTAGAGGAATCTACTTAGCTATTACGCTGGTTCCCGGGGTATCCGCTAGGGGGCTCGGCGGAGATGTAAGAAGCCAGCGGCATACTAGAGGGAAACTATGTTCCGGTGGGAATAAGTCAAAGTTACGAGGTAAGGGTTGGAAAAATTACTGCCCGCGGCTACGCCTTGGGCTGTAATTTTTCCAAGCCTTACCGAGTAACTTTGACTTATTTCCACTGGTACGTGGTTTCCCTATTCCTATACCTTCAATTGTCGGCTAATATCGATAAAAACCAAACGTCACTGAACGTCAATCTGGGCAGTAGGCTAACTTCAACCTGGGCAGTAAACAAAAGTTTTTCCACCCACAGCAGCGTTAAGTAATCATAGGTTGTTCGCTCATAGGAATATCGTAAAACCGGATGAGTTTTAATCTTGTCTCCCGTATGCCACGACTGGCGTTTGGCGGAGTGATATCACGAGGCGGAGCCGAGTGGTATCCGGAACCCAGCCAACTTAGCTATCCACAGACACTGTGACTGGTACCAGGTCATTCCGGCCTCTCGGCGCGTCCAGCCCCTGGACGTGTTGGCGTGTCCGGCCCCTCGGCGCGTCTGGCCTCGGCGCGTCCGGCCTCGGCGCGTCCGCCCCCCCCCCCCCCCCCCAAAAAAAAAACCATTTTAAGGCATAACTACTCTAATAATCATCGTAGAAACACAAAATAAAAACTAGTGGATAGGGTTTGAGGTACCAGACATTTAAAATTAGAACATTAGAAAAGATAATAGATTATAATCAGTAATACATGCTTTGTCAAGAGTGACAGTGGCTGCCTCAAGTTTCAGAGCACTATTATTAGTATATGGTCAATTCCCATGAAACGTTGACATGAGGGGTAATAAGTGGTCAAAAATAGATGTCAATATATACTCGTAAAAATTACATCACAATAAACTATAGCTATTGAACAATCCATAACAAAATTTGGATACACTAATCTCATAAACTCTGTCTGACAACTTGTTAAAGTTTTTTGGGGTCCTGAAGCCTGTTATCGTCCGAATGCACAGTAAGTCTGTATACCTCTATTGAAAAATATGAGATAGTTATATTCTATGTGAAGATTTATTTTATTTTCTATTCAAAAATATACACATTAAGCCAAAATATAATGATTTAGGTCACTAAGATATGCTTTTATCCCTTCATATAGAAAAATTTAAAGGAAATGCTGCATTCGGACGATAACAAAAACGTTATCGTCCGAATGCAGCAGTTCCTTTAATAGAAAAGCATTCCCATTTATGAACAATAAGAAATTATTAGCAGGATATTTATGGCTAATGTCCTGCTAGTCTTTTGTGTTTTTTTAATTCTATGCTTAGGAAACATGTTTAAGTCATAGTTCTGTTGTTATGCATTCGGACGATAACTGCATTTGGACGATAACATTTACATTTGTTGGAATCTAGCTCCTAAAATTACCAGTGTACACTTATAAATTATATATGCCTAGATACCTCAGACTAAGGATTACACAATATATAAATATGTCCCACTAATCTTTAAAATTCACTGAAATAGAACAAATTTTGCTGCATTCGGACGATAACAGCAAAATTACACCAATCATGACTTTGGATCCAACAATGTAGTTTCAAAAATTAACACTTTGCACAGGATTTTTGATGGAAAGATTACCTACACTGGTACCTACAGTCTCTGAGATATTCTTATGAGATATAAAGATAGCAAATTGATTATTTTATACTAAATATCAGGGCATTTTACCTTTGCATTCGAATGATAACATTAAAATTACCCCAATTTTTGAATTTGAATGGCTGCCTTGATAATTATAATAGAAACATTTTTCTCTCTTTTATGAATAGAAATAACTTAATACAATAGATATATCACACAGATGAATATGTTACAAAGCATTTATTTTTTAATTTCAACATTTCCTGTGAAATTTATGATTTGTCCACTTTGAAAAAGGCGGACGCCATGGACGGTTATTTTTTTACATAGACACCGGTTTTGGCCAACTTCACTTCAAATTTATTCATATCCAGCAGTTTATTTTATCCACAAAATACATATATACACAAAGCTACAGATCTTCTTCTTGTCGTAATGGTCATTGTTTATTCATAAATCATCAATTTGCGGAGAAAATGGCGAAATTCTACCACTACCACCTTCAAAATACAGACGCCCGACGTATCACGGCAAAACATGCCTTCTGTTCACGCTTTCACTATGTGCCGTAACGTCTTCCTGCCTCTGGTATAGGCGAACGCCGCTGGTGGTGCTGCCGCTGCTTTCCCGCCCCGGTGAGGCGTGCGGCTGTTAAAGGGTTAATATATCAATGCAAGAAATAGTTATCATGAACTTCCAGTTTGAATATATACGGATATACTAGAAACATGTGTGCAGGATGGGCGCACAAATTACTGTAGGGTAAACAAACCAAAGAGCAGCAGGTTGGAATAGTGCTGTTGTTAGATACAGAGAGCTTATGGCTCTGTTCCATTGTGCTGATTCATTGGAGATTGGGGAGCGATTCTTTGGTCGCCGACCCGCCGGCCCTCCTTCGCCGATAGTGGAGCAGCAGTGGAGCTGTAGTGGAGCTAGGCGGCACCGGAACTCCACATAATCGGCACCCGATCTCCACTGATTTTTGAATGGTTCTTGATACATTCTCTCACTGGTCGCCCTACCATTGGCGATTGAGAGCCGATTTCTCCCATATTGACCAGGGAAGATTGGCTTGAGATGACATTAGAAAAATCAGATATGGTCGAAAAATGGAAAATCGAAAAATGGAAATCATTGTACAATTTTAGAACCACAGTATCCTATAAACATTCATAACATCAAGGCTTATCTTAATTAACTTCATTTTTCGAAAACACAAAACTTTTATTTTAAAAAAATCAAAAACGGTAAATTTTCCGAAAGCTCTGCATAAAATCGGCCAAATGGACCAATTCAGGTGAGAAAAGAGAAAAGAAATCGGAGTTTTTTTACGGAAATGGCCGAGATTGACCAACCCACCCCCTAGCGACTGAATGGGGAACTCCGTTGTTGCACATAATGCTGACAATGTCCACCAGAAGGCGTGACAGTCGGCGCCCGATCGTGGGGGTATCGGCGGTCGCGGTAATGGAGCAGCAGTGACTGGCAGTGGAGTAGGTGTCGCGGCGAGGTGCCGATTGAGAAGAGATTGACAAAATAACGGTGGAGCACGAATGTAGCAGGACCATGTGATGCTGCTCCATTAGCGGCGATCATGAGAAGAACAACTCCGGTGGAGATTGGGTGGAGAATGGTCGGAGACCGGGTGGAGAACAAGGATCGGCGCAATGGAACACTTCCATAATTACCAGGAAGCGACCAGCTGGGGGTTTACTGCATAAACATAAACATCCCCTTTGGCTAAGGCTAGAAGATGCTTCATTGAATAATTCAACCCATGAAATTGTAGGAATAGGTTATCCAATAGAGAGATAGTGGTTTGCTATGCGTAACTGTAATATTTTATGAATAAATGCATGCACTCTGCTTGTTTTGTAAGTTATTCGACTTCGTTTGTGTAGGGCGGGGGGTTACAAAATCGAGGCCTGTTGTTGGAGAGAACCCAAGATGGAGGCATGCAATAAGGAAAGGATCAGCAGGGGGAGCTCTCAACACTTGATATAGGTCAGGGCCTAATATTCCAATCATCACATCCTCAACCCACCCTCAATCTGTCATGGGTGTCTCATCTAGGGTAATATGTGCAATCAGTATCTAAACTAGCCTGTATCTTTAGGGGTACCGCTTTCTTCCTGCACTTACGTCAGGTTATTATAAAATGAAAGGTGCCTCTTGTGGTTTTGTTTGAATGTCTTTTCGTTCCATCAATGTGGCTGTATCGTGAATTGATCATGTCGTTTTATATAATGTCGCATCTTAACTAGCTTTATTCCTGATAGTTCGGGACGTACAACACATTGAGGGAAGACCAACTAAAATGTTGAAGTGTTTTAATGGTAATGGGCATGTTGTCAAATGTTACGGTTGAGGTAATGATCTTCATCGAGAAAACAAGTGTTGCAGAATTGAATCTATGAACAAGGAATCGTAAATCACTTCCAAACAATGCAAGAATGCTGGTCGACATCTTATTTTTACTCGGTACCTTTTTGAAACAGATTAGATAATGAACTATTCAGATATTCTGACAGGTATAGTATAAAAAAGGATTTGCTATTTTGAGTGAGTTTTCCGCTGCTGGAAGAAAAAATAAGAGATGGTTGCTGCTGGGAAATGTAAAAATCACGAGGTTAAACTAACAACCACTGAATTTAAACTACATGACAAAGTGATCCTTATTCGAGTGCCACAAAAGACAAACATTATCTGCAAAAATTCTCGATGACTGTTCAAACACCGTTCTTAATAAGGGTACTCAGTTGTATAGTATTCTGTCAATAGAGGCAATTCGGTCGTAAACTAACGGAGACGAAGTGGCAGGCCCCTTGTGTGCCTGGGATGTGCACGAAGTTTACAGCGCCATGACAAGGTCTTTTATGGCCCACATTCGCTCGGAGAGTTTGCTAGCCTGTAATGCTGCCCTCTCAACAGGTAGCACCAGCCACATGCCTCTATGATCGGCGGCAATGACCAATCTGATGGCCAGTCTTCTCAGGAAATTATCGCTATCATTGTGCGCAGTGAAGGAGGGAGTTGATTTGGTGATATACTGGTGATAACACAGAATAGGTTGACAATCAGGGAATGAGGATATATGAATTGTCAGGTATCACACTCCCCCTTCCTCTCTGAGAGACTCTCTTTACCAAACGATTTCACCTTTCGCATTGCATTCTTCTGGAAATAACTGAAAAACCAAATCCATAAAAGGTGAATTATTATGATGGTGATAGGGATTACTTTTTTAAATAATCTATATTATCGCTTATGACAACGCTTATCTTATTCTATCTCTCTTTGCCCAACTGTAACTGCCAGCCTGTTCAGAGAAATTGCGCCCCTCTTCATCGTTATTCCTGTCATTTCCCTCCCAAACCTTTAGAAACGTTTAATGAAAGATGTGTAAAAGTTCTGCACTTTGTCACAGGGGATATTTGGACGAGTACAAATTTGAGTGTAGAAATCCACATTCCAAATCAAGGAATAGTTTGTATATATATATATATATATATATATATATATATATATATATATATATATATATATATATATATATATATATATATATATATGGTCGATATTCAGAATTTGGCGACAATTAAGTCCAAGATGGTAAAAAATAAAACTTCTATTGTTTTTATTTTATTAAGATACCTTTTACGTGTGGCGGGGTTGTGCTTGATTTGGTGTGTTGGGGTTCATTAACGGTAGGTTGTGTAATTCATTTTTGTGACCGCACGGCGCCTCAGTTGGCCTGAACCAAAATTACCATATCTGTTATTCAAAGTTTGCATTAATGAGACTCCAATTAATATTCGACAATCATGGAAATCCCCAGGCTTTTAACTGAATATTTAAAACGTCTTAATTACTCTCATTTGTCAAATTGAGAAAATGCCCTTGCAGTTCTTGGTGATGAACTGAAAAAGTGATGCTCAAAAAGATCAATCATCATGTTCCTGCTTTACACATTTCGTCTTGTTAAGGAGAATTTTATCTTAGCATTAATTCCATTTTTAATCTAATCTGGAAGGTCCTAACGAGTGGTTACCACGGGTGTGCGATGTCCTAATTCTGAACCAAGAGCAAGCCGATAGACTCCAGATTGCACTCCCAACGGTTTTAATAGGGTTGTTGTTTTTATTTTATTAAGATGTATTTTATTTTATGCATGATCCCCTGCTAGAAAATGTTGCATACATCTAGGATTTCATTACAATTAGTTCAGCGTAGAACATAGCGATACCCTTAACATATATGGACGGAGAAATTGAACAATACTCGTGCTAGAGCATTTATTAAACCCACCATAGATTGGAACATTCTATGTAGATCTGGCCACACTGTCCTAATCAAAACCAATACAGCTTTGTTGAGTATTCTGAGGTTCACTCAAGTATCATAGTTGTGTTTTGTCTAGCTCTTGTCTAGCTCTTTTCTTATAATTTATATACACAAGGGATGCTATAAACCGATGTGAATAGAGGCCTCCTTTTGATTCATATGCATGTACTTAGAAATGACATTTACTTGAGTGGAGTATTAATGGCCCTGTAATGTTTCTCTTACAGGTGAGTACCTGCTGCTTACATTTACCTGTGACATATGGGTCTGTGTTTTCGCCAGGTAAGTTATTTGGTTTTATTAGAGAGACTTAATGTCTCTTGAGGATTTAGGTTAAAAAAACTAACAGGCATGGTGGTATGTATTATGAGGACTCGATTCACATTAATTATCCGTGGTGACAGCATTGAAATAAAATGTATCAAATACCAGTGGCTTCTGAATCAAACATTCTGTTGTGCTTAATCGAGGAGATCCTTTTGAGGTTTGTTTATTTGTTTGTTTGGGTAGTTTAACGTCCAATTTGTTCAATTAGACTTAATTTGGATTTGACCGAATCTATGAGTTGAATGTAGGTAGAAATCTCACCCCTACACATTTACTGAGGTGAGAGTTCTTTTACTTCCCGCACCACATAGACATAGTATGAGAAGGATTGGCCTTTGATATAGCAGTAAATCTACCACTGCTGTGGGTGAAGGAGAAAAGTAGCTGCAGTGGGACTCCAATCAACAAAGTCAGACAACCTTGGGATTACAAGTCCAGTGCTATCTACCACTGAGGTAACTCCCCACCCTGATCACTTTTGTTATGCTTTCGTGCAAGCATATCCGGTCTGCACCACGAGGAGGCAAGGCGACCAAGAGGGTGAACAGATTGGTAATTGCTGTCCACCTCAGCAGAAAATGATATCTATATGGGTATGGCGTGTATGGAATATGAATGGGAAGTTCTCAGCTCTGTACTATAAAAGGGATTAGAGTTATTGCACTATGGTATCAGATCGGTATGCCCTCTCACATTATCGTTCTATGTTCACATCTTCATACTAACTAAATCTACATACTTCACATCCCATTGCACTTGGATTTGCATAGAGTGACACAATATCTAAATACTTGAACAAGGCTATCACCTTGATGCGTAGCTGGCATACTAGATTGTGAGGCTTGGCGTTCGAATCATGGCTATTCTAGTCTGTTTCACTGCCTGTCTGTCAAGTTTATCTTATGCATTTAACCTAACTGCAACCCTTTTACGCGTAACATCCCACCCGGTATCCAAAACAGTCTCATATAGAATTATCATATCAATTACAATATCACACATGCAGCAACTCATATTAATTCATAGAAGACCAATTATTTGATGCACCATCGCAACTGTTGAATCTCATCACAAAAAAGCCATGCCGTTTCGGGCATCCCCGACAGAGATCAGTTGGCAGAGCATTCAACGTGAAGGCCAGGTGCCAAGTCCAACACACAGAAGATGGGCTAGGATGCTATCAGATTAGTTAGTGTTGATGTTGTACCCATGGTTAATCTGCACCTGTCATAGTAAGAGAGTATTGAAAACAGGAGAATGAACACGCTAATGAAGATATTAGGTTCTAATTACAAAATTACATATCCTGAGATATGCTATAATACCTTTTTTTCTACCATTCTTTATTTACGCTGTAAGGATGTCAGCATGATATTCGGCGTGTATTCTCCTTAAGTGGAATTCAGATGGAGGGATTCATGTACCTTACAGGGTGTTTGTTGGAGACAAATCCTGCTGAGATTTTGTACTAGGACAGATTCTCTTACTCTGAATAGTAGGATTCCATTTACCGGAAGCGGGATTCACATTGTGGGGTTCATGTACCTCACAGGGTATTTATCTGTGATGAATCCTGCTGACATCTTGTGACACAATCTCTTCATCTAAATTGTCGGGTTCCATTTCCCTGAGACAAGTTTTTTTTCCCCTGCAATGTCGGCGACAATTACCCCTAGCAAGGTACAGAATCCCATGAGATTTTGATTTGGAGAGGAAACCAGTCTAGATATATCTGGACCCTAGAATAGCAGGTGTGAAACCCTCTGGTTGCTTGGACGCCAACCAGGCTACGGAAAATGCCTCACACACTGAACAAAATCCCAACCTTTTCATTGTTAATTCTGATATAAATCCACGCTCATTCATCAAAGATGAACATACTGTTTGGTCTTAGTTATCAGAGGGAGACACCAGAGCTACATGACCCACAAGCTGACACCAAACCTGAATTACCCATAAGTAGAACCAGACCGACATCACTTGCATGCAGACACTAGAGGTGTATTAACTAAAGCCAAATACCAGCGCTGTATGACGAATCAATATTCAACTTACTGACCCTTAGGGGCAAGGTACTTTATCTGATATTGACAAACGTCAAGTTATGTATTCATTGACGTGCTGTCCACACATACTATCCAATAGCTATTGACATCCGTTCATGTCGAGCCAATAGTATCGACCTGGCCTGATGGATACGAATACAAACATAACTGAACCAATTTACAGTATAGTAGAGCGACGATCAAACTGACCTGTACCACCATATCGATTTTATGAATGTGTCATCAAAAGCAGAGTCAAGACCTTCAGTATTCAGAGCCAGATATTGATGCCTATTACCCAGTGATGCTGGGATGAAAAGTGATAGGCTACTGTATTCTTCTTCCAAAGGGATTTTACCTCCATGTAAGGATCTATTGTATCTAATCATTTATGCCAGTTACCTCTAATTAATGGTCATGGAATACTCTTTGAATTGGAAAATGTCTAAACCCCTCTGTACGCAAATATGTTGCATGAATTCCTTTCACTCACGGTTATGTATATCTCGGGACACATTTATACGCATTTAACACCCATTGCCCTTCAGTATGCATGACACGAACATAGATATACCTAAAAATAGAATTATTCTGTTATCATGGTATTACATTGAACCATTAATCTGTTCTGATAGAAACCAATTCCAAGGTTTTATTCCACATGTAGCTCTAGGCGCAACCTGCTGTGTGGAAAACTCTGAAACATTCAGAATACTATCAGGTGTGGCATACGGCGCTTGTGGTCCATTCAATGACACTCGCACGAAGACATCTCTCCTGATCAGGATAACAGCTTGGAGACTCGCATAGGTGATATGAATGACAATTGGTTATATTGTGCTACCCAAGATTTTCGGGACAAGTTTCATTTGTAAGGCTCACTTATTATTTGACAAGTAATGTAACATATTTTATCACCTAGAGTTCAAACCTAAAATGATATCAAATAGTTACAAAGAAGCAAAGCACGTCACGGTCAAAGAAGTCATTCGTTCGTATGGATTTGATTGACTCTCCATTACATGTGATTGGTGGATTTCTTTTTCAATGCAAACTTCTTTCATTACCGTCAATATAATAGATCAACATATCCACCAATACCATATCATTTATAATTCAGTGTCTTCAGGTATCACAATAAGTAATACAATATTTGAATTATCATCATCCATTACACATATAGAAGGTAGAATGGTGAATAAATTCAATAATCTTAAGATTATGTATACGATACAAATGTATACAATACATGCGGTCTATTTAGTAGAAACCGAACGAGAGATAGACTTGACAATGTTTATGCCACGACGGGAAGGTCGCGTTTTACTACACGAGGCGTAGCCGAGTGTAGTGAGGAGCAGACCTGACCAGAGTGGCATAGACATTGACCAAGTCTAACTCGAGTTCGGTTTCGTATTTATCCTACCTCGTCTATACTTTTGTATTACTAAAAGATAAATATTGAGTCAATGACCAACAGAACTTTTTTTCATAGTAGCTGACATCCTGCTCTCTGATTGGTCAATATTGTTATTACTCTAGTGGCATAAAAAAACACTTTATGTCACGGCCTGCCACATAAAATTTCCCTATGGTAAGTCTATGGCAGTTTTTTATTAGGGGTAGGATAATAGGTAACCCATGGCCGTTGGTCAGGGGTGGTCATTGCTCCCCCTGACACTTCCCCCGCGCACCCTGCGCACTCCCCCCTGGTGTCGGTCACGTGAACCCCGCGGTCATGTGGCCCACCGCGGCTCTGACCTCCACCTCATTCTGCTCCTGTACTCCACTACGTACACACGTACTTTTCTTTCTCCCACATTTTTGGCCTTCTCTCCACGCCGTCTTCGATACTCCCCGAGTATCTGACCGTGCAGAGACAGAGTCTGAATACGGGTAAAGTTCACGTGAAATAGAGGACAGATAGGATGGCACCACCAACCACACGCGCGCAAGCGGGCGCCTCCACGTCCACGGATCAGGCCTCGGAGTCGACCGTGAGGGAGAGCGACCACGTGGACTCCGCGTCTCAGGCCGGTAGCCTCCGGTCGGCCCGCTTAGTGGCCGTAGAGACCGGACTCTCGGATATGAGTAAGAAGTTGGACGCACTCATTCAACTGCAGACCCAACGGTCAACGGGACGCGCTTCCCCCCCTACGGTTCGGTCAGTCGCCGAAGTACGGACTCGGGACTGGGCTGAGGATCAAGCCGGCCGCGCCATGCCTCCACCCCGCCAGCTTCGAGACCGCTACGCCGGAGATCCTTACATCCAACGTGAGCTCGACCATGAGGCCATACGACATGACAGAACAGCTGGTAAGCTACAATCCGATATACATGTCACCCGATTGATTAGTAAGCCGTATATGTTCGTCGATAGGGAGGGGGTCTACACGTTGGCCCAGAAGTTAGAGCTAAGGGGGACCCTAGGACCCCTTGAATACCTGAGTGCGTTTATCGGTCTCCTCGGGGATGACCGTGCTGTGGACCTCGTGGACCGTGAAGATATGTTCAGGCATTTACATCAGGTTTCGATAGATGCCCAGAGCCGGCCGTGGGCCGGAGTGAGGAGGTGGTCGAACCACGTGTTTGACCAGATCGAGACCGGGAGGTTGGGGTGGTCTGACTACTCCCGCATCCAGGAGGAGCGAGTCCGACTCGCAATGACGACCGGGACCCTCACCAGCGGCCCCGAGACCGGGAAGGCCCGAGGACGGGAGTTGCCATGCCGGCAATTTAACTCTGAGAAGGGGTGCCGCCATAGGAGCGGCCACGATGACGGACCCGTGAGATGGCTGTACGTGTGCTCATACTGCGACTCCGTGGGGAGGCAGTGCGGCCATTCGTTACACGCGTGTAACCGGAAACTCGGGTATACAATGGGATATGAGAACGGACAGGCTGCGCCCACACCAGCACCCCGGCGAGCACCCCAGGCTGGACACGCACCCCAGGCCGGACACACGCCCCGGGCGGTCTACCCGAGGGCGGATATGCTCCCACAACAAGGACACGGGGCAAAAAACGGCTACGGTGCGCCCCGCGAGTGAGCGGAGCGCACCCGCAAGCAGTCACAACACGTGCCCCCCTCCCCGGGCCCGGGGTCGTGGGGTGCAATCAACGTGATGTAACACCAGCGGGCCCTGTGATCTCCCCCACCGCCAACAGGATTTCCGGTGACCGGACGTGGGCGGAGGTCGTAAAAGGAGGCGGCCCGGCGGCCACTGCGGACCCCCACCCCCTAACGTGGAGGGGGGACAACACGGGGGGTGCACGTGACCACAACACGAAGGCCGGCCGGCCGGCCACGTGGTCGGGCCCCAACCATAAACAACAACAAAGAAGGGGGCGGCGCCCGCCACGTGGACGACAGGCACACGGCGCGACCACCGCAAAGCTCCTGCGGTAGCACGAGTGTTAGTGTTACCGCGCCAACTGAGGACATAACTAACACTCCGGATTTCGGTGGACTAAAGGAAGTCTGCCGGACCGGAATTCCGTCCCCCGGACTCCGCACGGACCCGGAGGCATTCATGGAACACCGGCGGGCCGAGTGGCCCCGCTTCACCGACGCCGGCCCCCCGGCGCACGGCCACATCTACGAAGCGGTCCGGGCCTCGGGCCTGCCCAACGCCCTGTGTACGAAGATAACCCTGCCGACGGACCTCAAACTACGGGCGTGGGAGCACTATCTTACGGCCATGGAAGGCAAGGGAGAACTCCTCGGGTTCATACGGTACGGGTTCCCTCTGGGCTACCTCGGGCCGGCCAGTGACACTCGGGACGTACCCAATCATCCGAGCGCCACCGGATACCCGAAGCAAGTCGGGGAATTTATTCGCAAGGAGCGGGGGTTCTCGAACCTCATGGGACCGTTCACGGAGGCCCCCTTCAAGCCGTGGTGCCACGTTTCGCCGTTGATGTCCCGGGAGAAGCGCGGATCCGAGGCCCGCCGCGTCATAACAGATATGACCTTCCCCCGGGACCGTAGCGTCAACGCCTATGTGATGAAAAACGCGGTCTACGGGGAAGAATGGGAACACAGCCTCCCTACGGTCGACGGTTTCGTCGCCCGGCTCGTGGCCTCGGGGCCAGAGAGCTACATGGCGACCATCGACATCTCGCACGCCTATAAGATTTTTAGGTGCGATCCCCTCGACTGGCCTCTGCTGTGCTTCATGTGGGACGGGGAATATTATTGTGATGCCGCCATGCCGTTCTGCGCCCGCGCGTCCTCGTATCACATGCAGTGTGTGGCCGAGGCCATCGTGGGGATACTCGCCGGAAAGGGTGTCGAGGCCGCCATGTATCTGGACGACCTCATCATACTGTCACCGTCAAGGGAGAAAGCAGCCTCGGACTTCGCCATAGCCCGAGACTTATTCGCCGAGCTCGGCCTCCCCGAGGCCCGGGAAAAGGCACAGGCACCTAGTCAGACCGTGCGCTGGCTAGGCATAGAGATCAACGCGGCAGAGATGTCCCTCACCATCCCTCAGGACAAGTTGGAGGACGTGCGGGAACACGTTGGGGCGGTCGCCAAGAAGCGGTCGCTGACGAAGCGACAGCTTCAATCCGTCCTCGGGAAAATCCTGCACGTCGCCAAATGTATCCGCCCGGCGAGGCCGTTCGTCAGCAAACTACTGGAGGCCCTACGGTCGATGGACGGGTTCTACATCAACGTCAGCTCGGACATGCGACAGGACCTCCAGTGGTTCCTACGGTTTGCCGCCGGGTGGAATGGGCACGCCCTCATCCCTCGAGGGCCGGCGACTAAAGTGTATCACGGTCGACGCCTGCCTCTCGGGCGTGGGGGGCGCCGACGGCCGTGCGGCCTACGCGTGCCAGGTTTGTCCCATCAATGACCCCGTGGACTGCATTTCTGAACTCGAGGCCCTGAACACCATCTATGCACTCCACACGGTCCTCGGGGACCGTGATCGTGGGACCAGGATCGAGGTCTTCTGTGACAACATGGGGACCGTCCAGGCACTCACGTCGGGGCGGGCACGCAACCGCGTTCTCGCCGAGTGTGCCCGACAGGCCTGGATGGTTCAGGCCAAGCTGCAAGTCGACCTGGTCTACACGCACGTCCCCGGGGTCCTCAACACGGTCGCCGACGCACTCAGTAGGGCCCACCTGTCCTCGAGGGATTTTAACAATGCCGCATGCCTTATGAGATATCATGATCTGTGGTCCGTGGTGCCTTGTAATCATTCTTCATTTGTGCCTGTGCTTCGGCTGTCCTGCAGATCCGGCGCTACGCTCTCTCCAACGGAAGGCATCTGCGCGGCAGGCCGAGGCACGTGCCCCAGGCACAGTCGCGAACCAGAAGAGCGCCGTGTCCACCTACCTCGCCTTCTGCCGACGGACGAGGACCGACCCGCAGGCACCGTCCGTGAGTTTCATCACGGCCTTCCTAGAGTACCTCGCGGACCACGCCCCCTCGCCGGCGACCGTGGCCAACCAGCTCTCGCACGTGAGGACACACCTACGGCTCTCCGGCGGGGACGTTACGGCTACAGAGGACGTGAGGGTCAGGAGGGCCCTCGACGCCATGAGGAGGAACAAGGCCTACACACCGAATGTCAAGCCTCCGATCCCCATGGCCGCCCTCCAGGGGATCCTCGAGCAACTGTCGGACACGCCCCTCGACCTGACCCTACGGGCCGCGTTCCTCCTCCTGTATTACGCCGCACTGCGGCAGAGCTAGGTCGCCCCGCCTACGGCCAGGGCATTCGATCCGGTGCGCCACCTCTCACGTGGGGACGTGGTGCTCACGCCAGATCACGTGGCGGTCCGCATCAAGGCCGCCAAGAACCTTCAGTGCGTGGGGGAGGAAAAACACTTGAGGCTCCAATCCTCCCCGGACCCGAGGTCGTGCCCGGTGACGGCCGTGAGGAATATGCTCGCCGCGGTCCCCACGTTGATACCGACGGATCCGTTCCTGCTCAACACCGACAGGTCGCTAATAACGACGCGGTCGCTGTCAAAGGAGTGGGAGCGGCTCAACACCACAGCAGGCCACCCCCCTAAGACCTATACTCTACACAGCCTGAGAAAGGCCGCCGCCACTCAGGCCTTCCAGGCCGGGGTTTCAGAACTCTCCATACAACGCTACGGGGGGTGGCGCTCAAATGCACACAGAAGATAAATAAGAGACTCGAACGCACAAGAAGTGAATGCGTCCCTCATACAGTCCCTCAACCAGTGACTCACATCCCTCACAAACTTTTTCCCTCCCACCTCGCCTCATTTTTCTGGTCTTGGCGTTTTTATACCTCATATTGTATAACCATATACTATTTGTTATACAACCATATACATAATTGACATATCATTATACCTGTCAATTACAAATATGTATCTTATACGTAATTGACCTCATGATATATCTGTCAATTACTTTATTTACCTTATTTCATATTAATATTTACCGTATTAATATTCATGTCGGTAAAGGTCTATAAAATTAAAATAAATTTTATTATTCCCAACTATCGACTCATACTTTTGTGTTCAGGGTTAGGGGTAATGCTACAAGAGGCGTAGCCGAGTGTAGTGAGGAGCAGACTTGACCAGGGTGCTGTTTAAGAACTTATGAGGGAGAAAATAAATGGTCGTTCGATTTTCCTTGGCCCAATATCGTTTAATAAGGGCTAGGAGAATTCCTGAAGGACAAACGAGGGAGAGGATCAATAGTGAGGCATGAAATATCGTTTAACAAATTTATCCCCCAGTGGACGATTGTCCTCCACATGGTCCTACGTCGTCCAAAAACGGACAATTAAACGACACGTACAGGGGGTGTCGTACAGGGAGCTTGTACCTCTGTCCCTGGTAAAATATGTTTACCGGAAGAGAAACGTAAGACTTGCGGAGACCAGCGGATTTAAGCGGATATAAACGGAAAAATTACGGTAAAGGAACGGAGGTATTTCTTGTGTTCCGGTTGTGTTACGGTTGTGTTACGGAAGCAATACGGAGAGCTTTCTCACTAGATATACAGGTAGGGATGTGCTACATCCTACATCCTACATCATTACATCCTACTTCCCTACATCCTACATCACTACATCCTACATACCCACATCCTACATCCTACATCCAACATCCCCACATCCTACATTCCTACATCCCTACATCTTACATCCCCAGATCCTACATCACTAAATCCTACATCACTGCATCCTACATCACTACATCCTACATCCCTACATCCTACACCCTACATCACTACATCCTACATCACTACATCACTACATCCTACATCACTTCATCACTACATCCTACATCACTACATCCCTACATCCTACATCCCTACATCCCTACATCACTACATCACTACATCCTACATCACTACATCCTACATCCTACATCCCTACATCCTACATCACTACATCCTACATCCCTACATCCTTACATCCCTAGATCCTTTATCCCTACATTCCCACATCCTACATCCCCACATCCTACATCCCCACATCCTACATCCCTACATCCTATATCCCTACATCCTACATCACTACATCCTACATCCTGCATCCCTACATCCCTACATCCCCACATCCTACATCAATACATCACTACATCACAACATCCTACATCACTACATCCACATATCCACATATCCCCACATCCCCACATCCTACATCACTACATCACTACATCCACATAGTGATGTAGGATGAAGGATGTGTGGATGTGTGGATTTTGGATGTAGTGATGCAGTGATGTAATGATGTAGGATGTAGTGATGTAGGATGTTGGGATGTAGTGATGTAGGATGTTGGGATGTAGGATGTAGTGATGTAGGGGTGTAGGATATAGGGATATATGGATGTAGGGATCTATGGATATATGGATGTAGGGATGTAGGATGTAGGGATGTAGGATATATGCTTCCGTAAAGTTTCCGCAAGCTTTCCGTTACTCTTCCGTAAATATCCGTAACTCTTCCACAATTTTACGTTAATCTTCCGTTTGCGTCCGTAACTCTTCCATACGGGGTGTGCGCTTACGCGGGGTGTCCGCATACACTGGGTTAAATAAAACATCTAACAGAGGAGGAAATTTCCATTCCAAGCAAAAGTGTCCGCTCACGTGGGGTGTCCGTTCTACAGTATAGATATATATATGTATATGCTTCCGTAAAGTATATATATATATATTCATTGGGTCTATCGGGAACATTTCTTGTCGGGTTCCTATCGGGGTATATTGGGGACCTTATTGTAGTAGGTGGGTGCGGCCTCTCACTATAGTGACAGTGTGTCTGACATTGAGCTCAATGACAAGAGTGAGCGATAACCAGGGAGATGGTCGATTCGATTATTTATTTTGATTAAAACATTATATTTGAGATGTGACAACTGTCCAGGAAAGGTCTCATATCTTGTACTACCTATAAAAGATAATTCTATTATGAAAATATATCATAAATATTAATAAATCTTAACGAAAACTTGATTTTATATTCTCCTATATATCACAGAAGTATCCACGGAAGTAGCCGCAGGACTGAATACACTGGTGCCCTGCCGTGTCCGACGCTGATCTCCTTCCACAGACGATCTGGGTCAAAGTTAGGAGAATTTACAGCAAGGAGAGGAGAGTCCACGCAGGACCTCCCTTATTAAACGATATTCACACCGGATCCTCCCCAGTGTCCTCCCTTGCGGCTGGTCTCCTATCGTCCAGACCAATTCTCCCTCGTAACTTCTCGTGGCATAAAAAACACTTTATGTCACGGCCTGCCACATAAAATTTGCCTATGTTAAATCTATGGCGGTTTTTTATTAGGGGTAGGATAAAATGAATGGCTTAATAAACAATTCTTTTATTTGTGCAAACACATGCTTTCTTGATTAAGAATTAAGATTTCTTTAGCGTATACCAGTAATGTCCTATGCAACTTTGTACGGCTAAGCTGAGGTGGTGAGTTGTATGTCCTTAAAGCCTGTCCAGTAGAGAGCTGCTCAATACGTTCTGTACACCGGCAGTACCATGATGCTATCCATCAAGGACGGGTTCTGTGCACAGTGTGCAGGCCTCTCATCCTGCCCGGCAGAGAAGCCCTAGTGATCTATCTAATAGAGCCTGGTGCTAACACACGTTCAAACGAACCTCAAGCCGTCTTCAGGGAAGGGTATATGGAAATGGTGCTGTGTGGTGCTTCGAAATGTCTCCACTGCCCGTACGTGGCGCTGTATGTGTTTACGTGCACCTCATATGAAACTTCGGTCGTAAGCTCTGGCACGGCAAAAGCGATATTCATCACCACAGGCAACCTTCCTGCAAATTCTAGCAAACACTTTCAGCATATAAATTGAACATATATTTGTCAGACGTGACGTGGATTGAACACGTGACTTCTCCAAGCGAACCTTCATCGATAATAAGGATGATTCATATATTCATGATTGGCCCCTAAACTTGCAATCGTGATCGGACATGCCTGCTCCCTTTATTTACAGAATCTGCTCGTCACTGAGAATTCAAAAGGCAATTGCATCTAATGATAAACACTTTTCTGGATGAAAAGAAGTTGAGCCTGAGAAAGCCGTAACTAAGAAAACCTCATTTTAGTTCTTGAAATGTATAAAACCACAAAACACAAACGTTTTTCAATTTTTTTAAAACTCAATTTCCTACTACACCTTGGCAAACAACCACCTATATTCACGAAGGATCAATGCTATTTTTCGAGGCGACAGGAAAGTAATTTGATGCAGGAGAGCGATCTGAAACTGAGCACTCGGTAGTTCAGTCTGGAGGTTCGCCCCTGGAAATACCCCCTACCACCTCTAGGTGCATCTAATGCGTGCTTTCTCGATTTATACTTTAGCATCTATACAAGAAATATGGGAGATGGTGAATTCCATGTACGAGTAACATTGTACTTTGTCAAGCATCACCTTTCCCTAAATCATACTCTTTTTCTCTTATCATAAATTCATTGATTTTTTTTACCTTTTTGTGGACTAATACCAAATACATCGCTGCTGTGACTGTTCTTCATGCTACTCTTAAAAAGTGTTCATACAAGTTTGATGAGTGTCTGGCCAGTAAATAGTGAGGGGTTAACTTCTAAGAGGGTCACCGTCAATGGGGATCTGTGTGTCCTCTGGTAAATTGAGACGGGACATAAAAGGACTAAAGGGCTAGTTCTTGAATGCTTGTTTCACGACTCAGTGCTAGTCAACCTCCTGCTGGGGTTTCCAAATGCTACCATGTATATATTGTCTGTTTGCTGGCCATACAAAATTCTATTTGACTCAGGAAATTGATATCGCTATTGAATTGTTTGAAATACTTCTTATTCCGAATTTCACTATAATTATGTTCGTGAAATCGACTGTCAGTTCAACCTACTGCAATGTTTGATCATCAAATCGAAGGATGACAGCCTTACGCACTGGAATCGCACACATTCCCCCTTATCATAGGCTGGAATTACATGATTATTTGATCTTAATAACCACATTTTCTCAAATAGGGTGTACTTAACCCAAATGCTCCAATTTGTTGATATCGAAGTAAAATGAGAACCGACTCATATGAGCGATATTAAATGCAAAATGCCGATTCATATTTCGCTATCATTATAAATTATAGAGAGCGTCACAGTTTGCCGCCTAGACGGTTTAAATCGGGTTGGTTTGGGATCGAATTGTTAACCATCTTCGTGGATTTAGCATTTAAGACATATTCCTATCAGTGGATGGTATAACGCCCACTGCTCCATGTGACTGCTTGAAATCAACTATATAAATGATGAAATTGATACGGCACATTAGTAGACGAATAACCGTTTTCATATATAATACACATATATTTCAGCCTTAAGGTATTAGAACCTCGTGTCTGTTGACAGGCACGGCATCTCTGTGCAGAGAAGTCTTAGAGTTCCCTTTTAACCAGCTAGATTATGGCGTGTTGGCAGAGGTCATCCTACCTGTCAGTGTGCTTCACACCTCAAAGGGTGCAGGTACGCCGGAGGATATGTGCTGTATACATTAAAGGTAATTGGATATCGGCATGGTACTACCCTCTATGAAGAATTTTGTTCTCTGAGAGACTACACTGGTCAAAATGCTACTGGATTGCGTGTTTCTGAAATACCATGTCTGTAGAAGCAAAGCCTACTCCAATGAAGGGGTGCTTGAATAAATATCACCAGCGATGCATCATGTCTTGAAAAGTTGAGAGACTTTATACAGAATAATGATGAATCAGCATGTTGTAATGTCACCAGATTGTTGTTCTTGTTCTTGTGACTGATAAGCAGAAGAAGACATCATATACCTTTCAAATAGAAGTGTGGACATAACCACAAGCTGGTGTCGCACCTTATCTGTTTGGTTATGCAGTGCCTTCAAACAAAGACCTGACAAATATATTCTTTAGCATTGACTAGGTGTATTAGCGCAATATGTTTATAATACCCGTTCAGCTTATTTCCACAGAAGGTACAGAGACTGCCCTGTATTCTATGGTATTACAGCTCCAATTTGGTGTCTCAAACCTGCATACTACCTCATTAATACTTAAGAGATGGCTTAAATCATACAAGAACACCAAACCTGGTTGTACAATAATAAATCGACAGGCCTAGCCAACGTATACCAATCTTTCTTCAACGGCAATACCGAGACAATTATCAATTCTAAAGTTGAGAAATCCCAGACTCGCTGATACAATACCCTGGATTGTCCCAGCAATTGAATCTTTCAAAAAAGATATCACTTCTGTAATGACACCCACCGTTCATACTGTTGATGGGATTGTTGTGTTTCTCTATAGCCACATTGAGCCGCGTTTGACCGTGCGACGATTTAACGAAATAATACACTGCGAGGAGGTGCCGAAAAGAAAAGAACTACTATTTTTATCAATATAGCGGGCGCAGTTGGGGCCAAATCCAATTGCTAAAGCATCAGGCACAACAAGATGCATGGAACTAGTAGGTGATACATGAAACTAGTTCGTTTTGGTCTTCGAAGCATTTTTAATTATTTTGGTGGAAGGAGCATCAGCAAAGTTAGATTAGTTCTTGCACGAAATATTCATCAGTGGTTATAGCAAACCTTTTCAGTCCACAGAGGTCTGTCGACAATTTTTATAGGCTGTCATAAAGGCTGCCTTTAGTGATTGCCGATATTGGTGATTTGTCTTAATCATTAGGGCCTGTCAACGGGTACTCAGCCTACAATCAGGGACGTGTTGCCTAGTGGCACTTCTGAAGGCAGGTTGTTGAGCTGCTCAGATCTGCTCGGAGGTGCTCCAGGCTGCCCAATTTAATATGGAGATGAGCAGAAGCCCCTCTCTCAGAATGTAGTTTATGACGTGATGGTGCTCATCACAGAGGGTGCTGCGGGGACCACAGAAGGCATCTTCAAAGACACTGGGGAAAAAACCTCCATCAAGCCTCGTAGAATATGTGTGCAAAGCCTCCTAGTAACCCCCTAATCCAGGGACCGTTTAATCTATAGGAAGTGATAGTGTGACTAGTACCTGCATAAGATCGGGTCTCGGGATATATTGAACGATCATTCTTTTGGTAGATGGGTCTATCCGTTCTTCTATGACCTCTTTCCTTATGTGCAATGATTAATGATGAGAGTCATCCTGTGAATGGCTCTGCAGGGTGTCTGTGCTGGGTGCCTCGTCGGGGTGTTTGATAGACTGTTTGATAGACTAGTGATCAGAACGTCATGAAATTTCGTTTTCTACTATTTTCTACAAATAAAGGTACTTTCTATCAAAACACCCAGTTTCTTTGTATTATGTTTAAACAATTCATTACAACAAACTAATTTGAATATGTGTAGGGATTGGGTCAGTCGAGTGATGGTGCGTTTACTCTTCGCTAGAGGACGCAGAACGCCAGTCCCTGCTGTGTGCTGGTTCGGGAGTGCCTGTGCATGTAAGTGTGACGGGTCAGCCTGGATTACGTAACTTGGCTTGTTTAAAGGGCCTAATCCGCAGCAAGTGTCAGGTCACTCACTGTTTTCTCTCTGAGAGGAGTCAACCCATAGAGCCTCATGCAGGTAGTAGTTTTTCCCAAACCCTCTTGGTGGTTGATCACAGATCATTAACTTCGGTTAATAATCTTGCTCCCTCGGTATTACTTTGCAATTCGGTCACATGATGATCCTCATAAGACGAAATAATAATACTCCCTTAGGTATTAAACGGGCCCTAATTCCTTATCCTGGAATAGGGCCTCGACAGTTTGAATAGTTCAAATATTGAAAGCTATTGATAACAACAAGATGACTCACCGAGATTAGCAGGGGGCGACATACAGACAGACTGTCAGTCGGCGTAATTCCATAGCTTGAGTGAACTTCTTGTTATTGATCAGTCTGGCATATATGAGCTATTTAAACTTTATCACGTGAATTTCCCAAGTTAGATATCTCGATATCTTGTGCACCTTCGCACGTTACGGGGAGTTTTAAAAACGTCTCCAAAGTCTCGAATCAGAACAGGACTATTCCGGAAGTCCAACATGCTGGATGTCATTACTGCGCCTGTACGGAAATATGTTAATTACCTCTCCCCTCTCCAAAGTGTAGTCCCTGCTATTCAGGAAGGGTACATATAACAGAAGATACGTTTGGAGACAGGTCAGTAGTGAAAATCCCCAGCTAGGCTGTCATTAATGTCACATGATCACGCACCCCGTATGCCACCCACATTGCATACGGATATAAATACGGCCTGGGTTGGGGAGGACGGCATGTGCAGGAAATACTACCATAGGTAGTGTACAGTCCACATTGCTTATCGGTAGAGTGATTGGTTCCAGACAAACGAAATAATGTATGACACCTAAAAAAGATTTCCAACGAAGGCGGGAAACCGCAACAGAACGAAATAATTTTTACCATTCAATGTATGACACCTATCCCAAGCTGTCTATATCCAGCAATAGAACAACGAAGTCTATGCATGTTGAAACGACTCAAAGAATTAGTAGAAACCTAACGAGAGTCAGCCTTGTCAATGTTTATGCCACGATGGGCAGGTTGTGTATTACTACACGAGGCGTTAGCCGAGTGTAGTGTGTAGCAGACCTGACCAGAGTAACATAAACATTGAGAAGGCTAACTCGAGTTTGGTTTTGTATTTATCCTACCCCATCTCGACGCTATACAGAGAAAATTGTGTAATTATCCATGATAGTAGCGTGTTGACACTGCCGGATCTACTTTCGTTATCTGGTCCCTTATTGGTCAGTTTTTTTATTCACCTCGGTGCATAAATAACACTTTATTCAACGCTCCTTCAAATCCATTGAGTCAGTGTTAAACCTATGGCGTTTTTTATTAGGGGTAGGATAAGATGCCTTTAAACATGTTTTCCCAAAATGGGGAGAGCATAAAAAGGTCGTGAGTTTCTTGGAATGGTAAGTTCTGCTACCACTTCTTAATTCCTAAAAATGCCTGTCGGTGACTGCTGGCCTGACAAAGTAAAGATTTCTTGTTTGGCTATTTCATGAATATCTGGCGTCAGCACAAGGAGAAACAGCGAAGCCAACATCCGAAGATCCAGTATTGAATGTTTGCCAATCAGAGGGTGTTTATTCCTAATCTAACTCCGGCGAGCCGCCTGGACACACACTGGTGGCCTCCTAACAAACAATTTGTTCCAGATAACTGACAGCAGCTACCTTGTCTTAAACAAATGAACTTGCTTTTGTGGCACAAAGTAGTCAGCTGGGTTCCTGGGTTAGGAATAGCAAAGGTTGCCATTGAGGGCCATCTGCAGTACTGGGAAAGTATAAAAGATCTATCTTCAACCCCCACTTGGAAGGATCTTATCCGATAAACATAGAATGCATACATGTCCACTTGTCATCTACAGTGATGGGGAAATAATTTCATATTTGGCCCTGTAATGAGGTATGACTGTAAAATTCTGATAAACGTCCATAAAATCAACGGCTAATAATTGACCCCTTGGCTTAAATCCTTCTGCGGCAGTAAAGTCCTGCTGTGACCAGTGATGTGTATGTGGCAGACTTGTCTGGCAAAGAACTATGACAGATCAGGAGTTGCTCGAATGCTGTGACTTCGCAATATAAGGGATAAATTTTTAATACCGATTTCGATTAAAATACAAGACTGAATGTACTTAATGGAACGCATTGTCTATTCTAGAATAGTTACTTGGAGAAGACAAGTTTTTACTCTTACAATTCAAACCTTTAGTTTCATTCGAGGTGTCACTGTCTATGAGAATATATGAAGGAACTCTCACTTTAAAGTGTGCTATACTTAAAAGCATGGTCAAATATGTAGGGAACGTGTCTCTCTACTCAATAAAAAAAAGTATTTATAGATATATATGTTCCACCACCACGCTCGCTCAACTTACTGTGGATAATCTCTGTGTAAGTGGAACCTGTGCACTCAGGATTATCTCTACCTGTCTACCAGTCGGATAATTGCCTCCATTCTGTGAGCCAATGTCAGCTCTGGGAGCCTACGTAGCTTCGTTAACAACTACTCCGATATTACTTTTAACCTCGGGCACCCCTATGCTTTGTTATCAGATGAAGAAGCTCTACGCTACCGACATCCTCGTAAAATGTACTTCCATTTTTTCCTCAATATCTCAAATTGGTTTGCAATATCATTTCCTGATTTTCACTTGAATATTCACATATGACACCTGGAATATGGGAGGATTCTCCATCGTGTACAACTGAGATAATAACAGATTTTCCATCGCTAGTAGGTGTTTGGTTTTAAACTTTGATAGTGGTCGCCCTCAACGCTGTACGCCGCCTCATGTACAACTATTATCCGGTCCCTTATGGACCTTTCACAAGCATTCGGGCCGTTTACACACCCGTTGTGTAGAGATCCGTCTTTCAAATATAACATTTACACCAATCACAATATCGTAGTGGGGTGAAACCCTGAGGTAGTCTAGGTGGAGCAACTCAAAATATTGGCCCAAAGCTGGAATTAAAAAGGCCCTGAATTCATCAACATTTTACCGTGTATTTGTATACATTAAATACTGGTTTTGGAGAGATGATAGAGTGCTTCCAGCCATATATACCATGTAGCATTATCATTTGGTTTACATCAAATAAGACTAACAAGTAGATACGGCATAGTTTCTTTATAGGAATTTGATTCTATGATTTGCACATTAACGCATATATTATTCGTATTCGTTCCCTTTTTTATCATTTATATTTAAATTTCCCATGAGCATTGTTATCAATTTTTAATACAAGATCATTTGTCTTTAAAAATATTAGTATTAGTCTGCAGTTGTTAAAATTATCTATTATTAGTCTGTCCTGCAGGGAAATGTGATATACGCCTAGATGCATTAATTATGGGGAGAGTTATAGGGATTGGGTCAGTCGACTGAAAGCTGATTTTAATATGCTGTGACCATGGCACTACTATGATATGAATAAGTTAAAATGTTATCATTGTTATTATTATCATTTTTATTATCATTATCATCATCATCATACGATCAATGATGAGCAGGAAATAATGCTGATACACAAGTTGGCATTTGGCTATTCAACAAGATAAGCCTATCACCATAATTCATAACTGTAGCAAATCTCAACCGATGGATTAATTTGATAAGAGGAAGCACCCTTGCGTATTGCTTGGAAATCACCAGCTCTTCAGTGTAATCACCTCCTCTGTGGTTCTACTAGGTGGCGCTGCAGAGCGACGCGCCCCCTGCTGGGGTGTAAAAAAGGCCTGCTGTTGTGTTACGATCAGCCTTGGCCCACCAGACATCGGCCTCCACAAAAACTCTCTAATCAGACAGCCGCCTTTCAAATGTCATTCTGGCCACCAGGAGTCCCATTGTGCGGCGAGGTACAGGGCTGGAAAAAGGCCGAGTCATATGTGTTTTAAATAGTCTATTTAACTGCACAAGAAGCGCTTGGGTCTAGCCTAGAAATGGTCTGTGTAGATGGGCGGCTAATGTGGTTATCAAGATGTGGAGTGGCGGTTATCAACAATTTTTCGGACAATTTGTGAATATGTCTTCCATCTCATTGTGGCAACTATCCTTATTTCCATATGCCAATTATGATAGTCTATGATATTGCCTTATCTATTAGTTTATTGTCTTTGAATAGCTGTAAATTTAAATAGTATATCTCTCTGGAATCACGGACACACCTAATTATAAATCTTTGTTAATGTTCTAGGATTGCACTATCAAAGGACAATCATTAATGAATTACGCCATGGCAGTGGCGGAGTGAATGTGAGGGACGTCTTATGCGATTGACCCATCAGCAGCCAGGTTTTCAGAGAAAGGCAAGACATCAACATGGAAATCTAAACGTTCCTAACTGGATTTGCAAAGTAATTTGAATTGATATGATACTGTGATGCTATTCAATGTCTTTGGAAGGGGTGAGATAAATTTAGAACTGCACTCGATTGTAAAATACACAACACTCCACTCATTTCGATGCACTGAAACTATCACTCGGTTTGGCCATTTTTTCTTAACCAACTTACATCCCTCACTTTACAATGTAGGTCGTATGAGAAGATTATGTATTTATAAATATGTTAGACAGCGGTAGCTTAGGTATATCACAATTATTATATTTATCCTGATTTTACTTTTTAGATCGCCGAAGGCCACTTAGCTGACTAATATGAATTAAGAAACACACATCACAACACAATTATCCTTACACAGCTCAAGTAATCCGATAATAGTTTTATGTGTCTTCCGCCATCCTAATCCTTAATATCCTTTACCATAAGTTCCAGTCGACTTTCCTCTATGAAGTTCTTATGTTTCATATTTATTCACTCAGTCATCGGTGATGGCAGCATCCATGTCATCACTAATGGACGCCTGTCTTCACTTCATACCCCAAGCAGTGGTGCCACCAGTGTTCCTTAATTTCAGTTCTTTACAAGCGTAGAGTTTGCGATGCTTCAATATTCTCATGAATATAGAGCCATGAACGCATAAAAGTTGGTCCTTAGCCCACTTAGACGATGTATTGATCATGGTTATCTATAACAAGTAGTCAAATGATATAAATAGGAGTTCTGAAAATGATAAAGTAATATAAAGAGACGTCACGAGTTTTTGAGTCTGAGTTTATTTATGTCACGCATTTTGTTGGCTCCATAATTTCACGAGTTGAAGATGAGTGACATTATGAAGCCAACAAAATGAGTGACATAAGTAAACTCAAACTCAAATGAGTGGCGTCTAGATTTTATCCTACCCCGTTTCTACATTTTTTCAGTATTAGAAAGTAGTGGCATAAACAACACTTTATGTCACACCCAGTGACATAAACAAATCCCATGTTAAGCCTATGGCGTTTTTTATTAGGGGTAGGATAAAGTGGAAGATATGATATAAGGGTTCTTCCTATCCAAATAGGATAGATACGTACTATTAAAATCAACTCATGGATTCCAGTAGGTCCACAATTAAACACCACCATTAAGCAATGATACATTTCTTTGCCGATAGTTATACTTCAGAACTATTTTTACTCATCATCTATTTTTTACATACTTTCTATATACGGATATACTTCATGATGATCCATGGGTACAATGAAATAATGTATTCCTGACGCGTGCTGAACGCTGATGAATAATCTTCTTCTTAGATTACTTATGCCTTCCTGTCAAACTCCTCCAGTTACATGCAGAAGTATCCAATTACTACTGAGTTTCTTGTAGCAATTGACATTTTGCAACTGCTATTCAGTCTTCTTGCACAATGATATCTCATTACATCTTTATGGACACAAACTGAATAATGAAAACAACGTCTACATACAGAATAATAACTTTGATGTACTGTCAATAGAAATAAAACTGCTTTAGATACAAAACAACATTGCGCGGGGTGTACGATATCACATTTAATTTCATGGGTCCTAGTCGTTTAAGCCCAAGGATGGCTGAATAATAACACGAGATTGGTTGGTTTAAATCTGTGTGAAGACATTCCTTTTGGCACCATTCCAATACGTTGCTGATTGCGGTATTTTGTTCGTTCCAAACAGTTCCTAACAGATCAACACCAACGCATCTGAATGCAGTGTAAACCTTCAAATGGGGTTTCACTTAAATAATAAATAGCAAGGGGCGTAGTGTGGACCCCTGAGGCGCACGGAAAGTAATTGCTAACACCTATGAAAACCATTGGCCACAACTTATTACCAGTCAAGTAATCCTGGGTCCCGTAAACAAGGTTAGCAGTTACAGCGAAACCCTGTTTCTAGCTTGGCCATGAAAGGTAGAAATCTGTTCTCACGTCGATAAAACAGGTCCATATAGCCTTAGCCTTATCTTTATTGAAACAGATGATCAGTAGGCTGAAAGTTCAACAGAAAACCAGACAAGCTGATTTTTTTTTTTTTTATCAAAGTTGGTTTATTTAGCGATAATTTCACATAAAAATAGGGGGTGGTAGGTGGGAGTGGTTAGGACGTTTCATCTGATCTTACAGACTTTTCAGGCAATGATTTAAATAGATTTTCTTTTCAATTTTAAAGGTAGTGTGATATGTTCATAATCATTGTCTATCTCACCACAGTCCGCTTTCAAATACACTGCTGACTCCGATTAACAACCTTTTCTGAGATTTTTGATGCATCAGCAGGAGAATTCCCTGATACTTCTCAACGTCCCCCCTTTGTATATCTTTAGGCTCAGCGGTGAAAGTTATTGCGTGTTTACTTGGTTGGCATTATGGAAATCCTAAAACGAGCAGGAAAGTTTAAGCTTCCAAAGTGGAAGAGTAATGCATATTAGTCATTACCCAGGTGCTAAGGCATGCTGATGATTTGGGATGCTATTTGAAAGTTACATCATATTTCATCAGTTTATATGATCATATTTATACATTCTGTTAACATGACAAAATATGAGATATGTGGATATGTTTTCAGTATCTACTATATGGAATACCTCCCTGCATGATGGTAATTCTAAAGATGGGTGATGAGCTTGGATTCTTGGATGTTCCTAACTGAACAATCCTACTAGAAGACAGTGTGTCATTGAGCATGGGGACACGATGAATGCTTTATAGTTTCGGGAGAGGTTACAGAGACTTTTAGCTGCTGCACAAACTATCCCTTCACTATTTGCGTGCCAATTCCTTGACATTGGTAAGGTGTAGCCAGCCTGTGTTTGAGAGGATTGCCCAGCTGACCATGACCAGTCATTACAGATTGGTGCATGACATATTTGGACCCTACAAAAGCAGTAATAGAAGTGGCAGGTTGCCAAATAAGTTACACCAAGTGACCCTCAGCCTGAATAAAATCCTAACCTTTCAATTGTAATTCTTTTATAGTTACATCCTCCTTCATCAATGCTGAATATCCTATTTGTTCTAGTTCTCTAAAGGGAAGATCAGACCCTGCTTGAATGCATGCGTGACATTTTCTGGCGATCCGATGCATTCCTGAGTGGCTGTGAAGATTTACCATCCTGCCGACAGTCCTATAATTAATAGTCCAAAACTAATTAACTTCTGATTTGTGTCCTGTGTTAATCACAAATTCCAACTCTCATGGCTGGATTGCTTCTCTAATCATGAAGATGATGGTATAATTAGCATGCTAAATAGACATGGATAAAACTTTAATTGAATTCGAAGAAAAAACAGAGGCATGAGTCATAATCAAACTGCCATCGCGTTATCTACATCATGTTGGCCCATTCCCACCTTACTCGAGTTGATATATTTGTTAATGGCTTGGCAAAATCACCGTAATATATTGCCTTGCAAACATCATTTATATTCATCTTGCTACCTGCTCCTAGCGACGGCACAAACAATTACCATACTGAAATCAACTTCTATTATTGACACAATATTACTTAATTACTTAAGTGGCAGTGGGGATGATACACATGTAGCACATGCAAAGAAATGGATAGATCACTCTTGCATTATATGGTGAGATAAGACTATTTGACACCAACCTTGTGTTGTCAGTATCACAGCACGAAAATAAGGTACCCCTGAGTATGCTCCAGGTATGTGAAGGGTTTTGTTGGGGTTGTTCTTTGAAGACATTCAGGCGATGATTCCATCTAGATAATAATGGTTTCACGAGTTCCTTGATTCTTCTCATATTTATTCTTCAACGGGTTTGATCTTCGTTTTTAGATGTTGAGTATTTGAAAACCATTCCCGCTGAACATGGTTTTCACAGAGACGTATTGCCACATTCGAGTGTCATAGAATTGTAAGTTTTCGACACCAGTAAAGATCTCCCTATATTAGAGTACACCTTTAATTTCCGTAAAATACAGATATGAGCTAGACCTCAGTGGCAGTATGATTCATAGATTGATTTTGAATTACACTCGATTCCTCGCATCTTGTGACCCCTTCCTGGGACTTCATTTGTGTCGCCAATCAACCGGAAGTGGCGATAATCTGTACCTTATCTTTTATAACCAAGAGGCCTCCGGGTTTTACTCTCGTCGGTTCCGATCTTTTTAATATTGCCTGCCACAAATGAACGTAGATGAGGGTTAGCTATGGCAGCCAAGTGTTCGTAATATTGAAGGGGAAGGGAGAACATATACGGTATGCTTGTACAATACATTCTTTTCCAGAACCTAGGGAGTATCATTGTAACAGTGCATAATATGAATAATCACTCCAGCAATTACAATACCAAGTCTGGATAAATAAGTATATATACAAGTATTGTAAGAGTACCTCTGTCTGATACACATGTATACTGTGGAAATAAGTACTAAACTATGAATTGCATCTAATTTTCGCACCCCTCTCATAAGATCTCACACTCTTTAAGTGGCATTCTGTACAAGGTTCTCACTACGCTCTATGGGGGGAGAAATATTAACGAACTAGGCTTAGAGCCTTGAGAATCCACTGGCCTGCCTCCCATGCTAAACACGTACATCAATGCAACACAAAGATGTCTATAATTTCAATGATGCCACCTAGCGGGAATACTGTGTACTTGGCGCCCTAGAGGCTTTACTTGGACTGGAATACAGAATACCACTTACAGAGTGTGAAATCTTATGAGAGGGGTTGCACCTTCCATGTGATAAGACTACAATTATAAAAAGAATATAGTCTACATATATTAATACAACCTGGGAATAGATATATTAATACAACCTGGGAATAGACATCCACCAAATGGAGTTTGTATGTTTTGCATAACAAATGGGCTGTCATCATACATTTGAAAGAACGACCTGTATTATTCACGTCTAGTTTTCAGGGAAATACCATTGCTAAATGGAAAATGTTTTATTTCGTGGTCAATCATTTTTTTATCTTATGCTTCCTCGCATCATTTTTTCATCATATGCTCACATATTGTGTAACAATCAGTAGCTTTTATTCATAGAAGGGACTTAACGATATGCCAGTATACAAAAGAGTCGATACCTTACCATATTGGGGACTGCTTTTGAAATATGAGGCTCCGACAACTACTATCTAATATCTGTTTTTGTGCTTCATTTCAGGTGAGTAACTATCTGCAAACACATGGTATTACATAAAGTCCCTACAAGGTAATGTGCTCTCCCATCTCATCCATTAGACTGAGTTCTCTGACGATCTCCACTGTTGGTGCTGGATGGCAGTGTAACAAGTCCAGAATATTTCCCATGGGCCAAAGATGGTGACTCTATTTGTGTGTCTCCTCCGCGTACTCCCAATAGGTCGTTTTGCACCGTTGCACTTGGGTAATTGGAAAGTCCTCTGGAATAATTCTCGGGGGGGAAAAAACGATGTCCATACGATGTCCTTCTTCCTGGTACGGTTATAGAGGAATGCAGAGAAGGAGATATGAACTGACTATTAGTAGTTTATGTAGGATGAGTAGTAGGTCTATGTATATCATGGATTTCACTATACATTGCAGAATCACATTCTCTTTTCATATTCTATATCGCTCAAACTAGACATTTATACGACCTGTAACCAATAATCCTTCGCCATAAAAGCCATCATGTTTATTTGTATATTAAAGTGGATGGAAGGTTGGATGTCACTATCATTGGTGATCTCAAAGACTGTGAAGTACTGCCTTGATAAAAACCGAAGGTAGTTTTCTCAGGTTTCCTCGTACTCTGGCAGTGGCATGGACAAGCTGATGACAAGGCCCGTGGCACCATATATTCCTCCTCAACTTTTCAGCATAGATATCGAGGTATCTGGTATCATTATACTTACAGATGTTGAATAGCAATCGCTCCTAAGAAAGATTGTATTAGGATTCAACTCCTCCAGCATGGAGTTGTCCCATTACACTAAGTCCATATCAGGAATAGAGTAGACCAAGTAGCCAATGACTGCATTCATAGCAAACCCCAACCTTGACCCTGACCTCCTTACATGATATTAATAGCGCCTTGGGACAGTTCTACGGTCGAGAGTTGACCTCGAATCTTAGGGGCCACAACCACCCTCATGTACTCTAATATTATGCATGGAGGTTGAGGAGCACTCAATTCTGAATATCTTGCCATAATATGGTTAGACACTCATGTTTGTCCTGAGAAATACTTTAAGTGACCAACAGTGGAAACCTGCAACCCAGATCGGGGAGGGACCACCTCGCTTGGGAGTATGTTCGGTAACGGGGCACTGTAGAAAGTTTTTCATTTTTCTAATCCCTGTCAAATAATTACTATTACAAAAAGATTAAATTGAAATCAGGATAGCTACTTAAAGACAGGGATTCAAATAGCCTTCAAGAGGTAGGCGATTTTTGTTGGAGATTAGATGCCACGTACACTCCAAATAGAAGACATGTATTACAGAATTTGGTTTAAATAAAAAAAGAAAATTGACACTTGCCCCCTCCTACTGTTTTTAGGCATCTAGTTGGTCCGGGTGTTATCGATGGGGCTGTCAGCTGGGGTAGAAGACATGATCTTCAGTTATTATTCCAAGCGTTTAGTTTCTCATGGTTCTGGATGCTAACTATGAAAGATAAGAACAGCCTAAGCTGGTTATTGTAAAAATATTGTTCTTGAACAATTCTATATGACAATGCATATTCACAAATTCACTATACAATCGTCCGGTTTAATATAAACATTCCCCAGTTGTGCATGAGCTTATAACAGAGTTGTAGAAAATAAGATCACGTCTCATCTTCAAGATACCATAGGACCTACCACCGGAAGCCTAACTCCACCAATCTGGTTCCAGCGAAGAGCTGCTATTTGTATGACGTCAAATGTTCAATATCGTCTGCTTGTAGTGTGGTCTGGTATGGAGGTAACGATCAGCGACAGAGAGACATGTAGTCTTTGGCGGGCTGAAACGGTCGCTTACTATTGATGCCAAGCTACTTTTCCAGGCTTCCGTGTTCCTGGTCCAGACTTCGGGGGATGGTGATTGGCCAAAAGCAACCCCTGTGTATCCTGCTGGGTCATAATAATGACCACATTTTGCTTGTTCCTTCCATCTGTCTGTCAGTCTGGCTTTTCTGTACTTTCTATTACCTCCAAGTCGATCGACCCACTCTCCAACGCTCTAAATGTAGCCAGAGTACGCCGTCAGCACAGTAAACTTTGACCAAATATACTCAGCAGAGAAGACCGGACACTCAGCAATTTATTTTCAAACATGCATAACCGAGTGATGCTCAGTTCAGCTTTTATCAGAGCGTGCTTGTACACGCTATATGCATCATCTAGAGTTAAGAGGGGTCCATATAGACTTTCAGGGTACTGCATTCATACTATGTGTGCTATTCACTGTTATAATGAGAACAGAGCAGGGAGCCAGTGTCACAGTCTCTTAGAGGCGTGCCATGCTGACCTTGACCAATCACTCAAGACCAAAATACTTCAAGACCCACTGGTGCTTGATGTAATTGGATCCTAGATAGGCAGTTACAGAAATGGCAAGTTGACTGGGTGCGAGTGGGTTACAGAAAACTATCCATAGTCTAAATCTGACTCAAACCTTTTCATTGTTATTCATTTATAATTGCACGCTCATTCATCTATGATGAACATACTATTTGCTCCTAGTTCTTATGTTAAGACGCTACTATTTGCTTTACAATATTGCCTGTTCCCTTTTAAAGGGAGGATTATTCCACATCCCCTTTTGTTCTTTCAGTGATAGACAAACATACATGTGCATTGGCTCCTTTGGTATGCCATATTGTTTCCCGCCGTCATAAGGCCGCATCATTCTAAAGTACATTTCCCTTCCTTTGCAGTTTCCATCAATTTAGATATTAATGTAATCGCTTAAGATTTTGTAAGAAATTGCGCAGCAGTGTGCACATAGTATTTGCTCACACACCATTGCGCTTGAAAGAAAGCGTATTAATGAAAATATTTCAACGAATGAAGCCTCCGCAAACGTTTTCAGAAATTGGAATTGTGTAATGGAGATAATTACGAGTTTCCCAACAAAACGTGCCCAACAATTGCGCTAATCCATCCTTGTACTCTAGTCATCTTGATGTCGTGTCAATTATTTCCCCCCGTTTAATGACGGGGTACACGCAAACTCTATGTTCTTACTAATTCAGTAGCTCATTAGTGGGGTGTTAAAAATCATGGCTAATTAAAAGGGGACCGGAGGTTGGTCTTCCTGAGCAAGAGTAATTAGTATTTTTAAAATGCTCTTGGTTCCGAATCTTCGGAGAGAGGACAATGGTCCATGGACCACCTGGCTGGTATAATTAAAGTTGATATGTTCACCGGCTGGGGAACATTCCCCATATTTCGGTAGGGCCATTGAAATATCAATACAATGCACAGCTGTTTTGAAGGTGAAAGAAAATGGCGAATCTGATTCACATGGGAGGACACACCTGGTGCATAATCTCAGACATAGTTACAGTGAACAATCACCCTGGGACTCAAGTGCCCTCGAGGTGAGGGGTGTTACAAACATGTAATCATGTTTTCTGGCCTCCTATTGGCTAGGACAGATACATAGTCGCAGCCTAGTTGTGTTTCCACGAGGTAACCCTGTGTTCACCTTTATGTACAATGGTTTATTGAGATCGGGAAATCACGCTCACATACGTCACCTAGAGGTCAGAATGCTCACACAGGCTTCCAGCTTACTGTAAAGAAACTAACACTTCACTATCCATGCACCAACTATAAAGGCCTGGTGAAAGGGGCAGCTGCCCAGTATCCCAGTCTGCCCCTGCCCCACTACTGACTTCTTGTCATTGGATAACAGACACTTCGTTATGGGTACTGTTATCTGTTACTCGAAAAGGAAAATATGTGGTATATATATGTTCAAATCTGATGGGCTAAATACACTGTATTCAATTCTGATGGGACAGACTTCAGACCCACTTTGAACAGACCTGACAAACCAGTTTTGTTCCCTTCAACCCTGTCACTAAGCCTTGCGCCTGAGACCTGACCATAGACTTGCTGAAACCCTTGATCTTGGACCTTCATGAAGACAGGGAAGGAGATACAGAGCAGCAGGTAATGATGCAGATGATGACAGAGACAGAAGGGAGACTCACACAGGGACAGGTAAACAGACAGAGAGTCAGATATATGCAGACAGTGACAGAGACAATGAGACAGCCAGAGATGCAGATAGGTGACGGTTTAGGCATAACACTCTATGCCTGAAGGCTGTCTACCTAAAAAGTCATGCCATAATAGCCCTGACCCTTCCCCTCCCACAACCACTCCCCATCTACTTTACTGACCAGTTAGCTGTACTCAAGAGCCTGTTTGTTCTAGCTCACTGCTCTCCTACCACTTAACAATGCATGTACATTTAAAATCTTATGAGATAGACCTGACTGTGTCACATTGGAACTCCCATATCTGATGGGACAGACCATTCACTATGCTATTCCTATTGTTATATATGATTGGACAGGCCAGCAAATACAGACCCAGTAAGAAGGTATGGGGTTGTTGGAAGGGTAGATAAATGACTCTTGTGTATCTTAACCCAGACGCTCCATATCGGCACCTCCCACTCCCCCTACCACACGCACACTCCTTGAACCTGTCATACTTTGACCCATATATGACTTGATTAAGAGACATTTAAATGCATTAGGATACACTGATTTTAATCAAAAGAAATTAATTTGATTAAGTTTCCATTTGTTTAAACATATATATTTCTATATCTTGTTTGATATTCCTGTTAATGATACTTGCAAACAACTATTTAATTAATTCTCTATGTTTATTGAAACATTCTTGATATTTATTCCTGATCAAATATGGATGGCTCAAATACATAATTTCTTATGATATTCTCTTTCTTTTATTTCATGAAGTCATTTATGTACCACGGTCTTCTATTATAAATGGAAATAACATCAGCTCCTAGTATTAGGTGGTGCAGAATGGCAGTGTCACCTTCTTACACGATCTTAGACGATATCACTGCCAACTTTCAGGCTGACCAACCCTTGGTTGGTCAGCCTGAAAGCTGTGAGTGCAGGGACCCTGTCCCTGCCAGCCAAACCACTATCATTCACACATTCTTTCCATTAAAAATGGACAGCACACCTGTTTCCAGTTTCGAAGAGACAACTCAACTAGTCTCCATCGATATCTGTTAAATGAGTTCCTGCACTGGCGATACCCTGGGGCTGAAATGAGAGAGAAATGACACCCATGGAAACAAGTTGCGTTGCACCATGTTGCAGTTAAGGATCTAATAGGCTTCCGAGATAATTAATAAACACTATGTATATAGTCATGGATGTTAACACTGACCCGGTGAGCAGCATATGCAAATTCTTACATTGTATCGGTCTATCAATCTCCAATTCTAAAGCGTAGGCACAGGTCTCTGATTATTCAATTGTAATAAATAATAGAAACATATACTCATCATAGTTAAGTTGGATTCTCCGTAAAACCGGTGGGACATGCAAACAACAGAACCATTGAGAATAGTTCCTCCTACAGCTAAAGTAAAAGAAGAACACAGAAACCAATTCTAACTTTCAGCATTTGGTATTTGATGCTATGGCTTCAAACAACCTCCAGAGCGACAACAGCTAGCCTCTTTTTAGTGTGTATTGGCCATTCTGTGAACGGGTAATTTCTGTTTCAGCCGGTGCCGCTTTCCGTCCCTCATATTTAGACGGGAAATATGAGGCGAGGATTCCAGTTTCTCTACATAGAGGATATTTCTTATATTTCATTCGAAGACACACAGAGTGAAATAAGTAATTGGAGGAAGAGCAAATATTAGCTGCAAGTTTTTCCTCTTACCATCACGAATATGTTTGAACCCCTGGGTATGTATCAGTTGTTTCCATTTAACAAGTAACCCCATATGTTATAGTTCCAGTATTTCAACACTATCCTACTTCTGACGTTTAGGACAGAACAGTTGACATTTATGTGCTGCTCTAGATTTTGTAGATATTGTTTCTTATCGGATCCCCACCTTAAAAAGTGTTAGCACTACAGATTTGTTTCTGTATGTGATGATGTTAAACCCATGCCCATCATTCTCATGGTCTACAGCTTAATAGTACGAAATATGAACAATAATCTTTGAATATAATATATAATGTACTACATAATATACCACCAAGCATTGACATCGGTACGTAAAATGGTGTCAGTATAGAAATACAGTAAAAGGATAGAATAGATGATATTTTCTTCACAATAAATTACTCATTTTTACAATTGCCTTTGTCGTTCAGAGTTCTCCATCTTCAGTTTGGTCGTATTACATCCCAACAGAAATTTTATTTCCATCGAGCATCATATTTAACCGATCTTACATTTTTCTGAGCCTATTGTTATTCAATGCTTAATGGGTTTAAGATAACGTTCAGTTGTAATTTGACAAAGAAAATGGCGGATAAAGATGCAATAGTGATTTCTGCCGAACTTGAATGTATGGGCCTAATGTTGACACCAGACTAGACGCATAAACGCTGAGAGTGTCACGTTTTGTTAGACATGCTAGAAACTCATTTGACTGAAATACTCTAAAGGTAATGAGGTTTCCTGATGGAGACACGGATAGTGTTTTATGTGACAAACGGTTAAAACCTGGGGAAATTTGAGGTGCAAAAATGCCGACGGACAGAGCAGAATGCATAAAAGATGTTTCACAACCGACATAAACCGATTAGCTATTGCAATTTAAGCATGTCCTTAAAATTGGTTGTTAGGTTGTTAGATTCAATGGCACTTTATAGATTAGTAGTACTTGATTCAATATATGCAATGGAAAAGCTATAGGTCATCATTTTTAATCATATTGGGTTGATCGATATAAATAACACACAAAAAGTTGGAATTGTGTATGTAAAATCATGCAATTTGTGCATTCTCTGTTCAGATACGAAGGCCATGGTACCGTGAACTAACAAAAATGTTTTTTCTAAGTTGTTTTGTTTTGTTTTAGCTTTGCTGCACAGTAGCAACCGTGACTGCTGCTTGATGGTTTCCGTTGTAGCAACAACTAGAGTTACATAATGTTCATATTGCATCTGAGATAATCATTAGGTAATTTACGACGTATCACCGGCCTTGGTCATATTTGCATATAAAGGTAAGATTACATTTATAAGAGCCTCAGGAGGGTTACGGGGGTTCAATATGGAAGGGTATATCTTAACGATGCTAGATCTATAAGGATGTTTCTGATAATTTACAAAATCACAAATTGTAAAATGCTACCCATTCTAATAAGACATATAAATTCGTTTTCTATTGTGTTTTCCGGTCGAATACCTTCATTTCAGTCGAATTCTATGCCTGGTGAGTGCAAATCAGATCAGATGAGCTTTCTTCTCATAAAATCTGCGGTAACAATTACAGTATTCCAAACAAACAGGATATCCCTTCCTTATCCTTATCTGGTGGGAGAGTCTTCAGTTGGTAACTACGTCTTATCACACAAAGACAATCCTTATGAAGAACCTCCCCGGGTAGTATCAGCTGCACCAAGAAGGTCTGTGCATCGCATTCATGAAGAAAATTATTAACGTCCTATTCTTTTCTATATCTGTGTTCCCCTATCTAGTAACGCCACGAACGATCATTTATCATAAAGTCTACATGTTGTCTAAAGCTAATTAATGAAAGGTAGTTTTAACAGCTGTCCGCTGCCAGTTCTGAGATAGATCAGACGGCAATAATAGCTGGGAGCAGTTTATGATCCAGGAAGAACACTGTAGGGACCAGAGACTAGCAAGTGGCAATCTACCTTGGGCAATTGAGATCATTTAATCTTTCATGGAAGCCTTAGTCTGTCAGGTGTAAGTCAGGGGGCACTCCGCTGAGTGACAGGCCTAATTAAGTCCCGGTAGTGGTTCCTGTACTGCCTAATTACGTCACTAGGCGGTGCCAGTATACCACGTGATGGAAATTTAGTCTCCATAACGAGGCAGCTACCATTTGGAACCCTCGTGTGCAACAACTAAGAATTTGGCCTTTATCTGCTGGTACACTTTGACATTGTACTCTACCATGATATTAGGGGGCCGTCCCACCTACTGCGATTATGTCTACGATTAACCCTTTGGCCTCGTCGCCAACAAATCGACAAAAATTGTGGAGCTATCGCAGAGCTAGGTGTCAATTACCTGGGTTTTGTCGCCGAGCTCTGCAAAAACGACGACAAAAACGTTAATCGTAGGGTGTCTACGAAATTGAAACATGTTTGAATTTCATAGCCCGTCGTAGCCCGTCGGCGACAAATACGGTCGGGTAAATCTTACATGTGAAATACTTGATTGTATATGGTATTGTTATGTATATACATAGACAATAATCGATGGTTTTGTGGACAGGCAGTCATAAACCACAAGTAGTTGACGCGTCATAATACACGAGCGCTAGCGAGCGTATTACAATGTCAACCTCGAGTGGTTTACAGAGCCGCCTGTCCACAAAATCGTCCTTTGTTGCATTCATTATCCATCTTTTCAAATAAATCAAACCCAGTAATTGCCATATTAAAGGGTGTAACAATAGGGACTCTTTCTTTGCTCTATAGCAAAAAGGACCATTTTTCCTGTATACCATGGTTTTGAGGCCGCATACCATAGGTTTGAATCTATATACCATAGTTATGATATCTGACAGGTTTTATACAATGGGTCGTGGATTACTGACTCCCCATACATTTTTTTATGGTGGCTTTGTATACGATGGATGATGATATTACAATTTTATTATAACCATGCATTATTTCTGGAATTATAACAAATTTTATATATGCTAACTCAAGTAGGTAGATAAAAGTGTTTTCCCGTTTTCTTTGTCGCAGACCCGGCGGGTAAACAAAGACAACCATCCTAGTACGCTACGATGCGCTACAATAAACCTCCCGACGGGCTACGATGTCGGCGACAACAGCGGCGTTTGTCGCCGACACTGGGAGGCTAATTGAAGCACGTCGTAGCCCGTCTGGGAGGGCCCCCTTACACAATTGTAGCGTAATGCGGAATCTGAATTTGTACATTTAACATTGAATACGATGTCCAGCTCCAGTAGTGGACCTCACTTAGTCTCCTGTCTGTCTTATCTCCCCCCTCTCCTTGTCTGTCCTATTAGTTATCCTTAAAATTAATACTTCTGAATCTTTTATATCCACATTGAACATGTACACTCCCTCTTACGCACACTTGAAAGGAATTTTTAATGTAGCACCTATGTTCATATTGTATTCTATTAGGTGAAAGATCCATCACAAACAAGAAGCACTAATTTCATCATTGTATACATAACTTTTTATTGTTTGAATTGGTATGTGGTAATTGTTATCAACTGTTCTTCCTTTACCATCTTGCAGAGGCACTATCATGGACATCTCGTTCTAATTGAATTCTCTAGATGTCAATAAATGCTGCTATTAATATGAAAAACATATATATGATAATAACTACATATGTGTCCTTCACTAGATAATTAGACATTCCCAAAATTCGAATTAGTAGCTAAAAGGTGCCATAAATGATGCCTATTTACAGGGTCCAGAATAAGAAGAAGATTCTCTAGTTTAGCTCACGAATAGGAACTCGGAATCTAATGTTTGTAATCTCAAGCATTTATAGACACAACGAAGGCCGCTGGCTGCGCTTAAACAATATTCTCCTAATCGTTCTCAGCATGAATGGTGGCGAGAGAGGCTAGTCATTCCTAGTGCTGAGCACACTTATTGTTTAGTCATGCATGATGTCCTACGTCTCGCTCAGGGCACTGTCTGTTTAGTCTCAGAAAAGACAAAATTCTTTCAGCTCTAGGCAAATGAGATGGAGACGTCACTGTAATATATTTCACATCATCAGTCACAGCGTGTCTGTAAATTAGATACACCAGGCTACCGCCCAGGCCAAATGAAATTAACAGCCCCCAGTCGCAAGGCAATATGAGAAATGTTATGCAAATTTATCTGAAGATGTCTAGGCTTGCTGTTAGGTGCCAAGATAATTCTTTGGTACATTTGCCATTCGACAGTAACGTTATGAAACTGCACAGTGCAGTGTAAACAGTGATCTCGACAGAATTTAACACCGGGGGGCGCCATCGATGTGGGTTGCTGAAAGATGCAGAACACCGGGTTTCCGGCCTAAAACAGTTATTGGCGTGCCATTTGCAGGGTTTAACTCAATTCACTATACACAACAAATTGAGGAAATGAGGTAGTCAGGTACAGAAGACTGCTTTTTGATATCTATAATATATCATCCGAAGTTACCCAGTCGAAAGGAATACGACTACAACAGTAATATGTTTGCAAACAACTTGTGGGGAATCCTGAATATTAATACTTGGCTAGATGTTCAAATCTGTATCGATACGAGCTAATGTACTTTTATGTGTATTTATCAAAAGGTTGCCTATATGAGTCAAGCAGGTCAATAGCCTTATCATAGTTTGGTGACAATTATACAACCGAAACAATTTTGTATTAGAGCGTGTATTGTTATATTTCTTTCCAGACACACTCTAAGAGAAGGTAGACCACTTTATCATAGATATTGCATAATCTAAGCAGAAAAAGTCTCGGGTCATTTCATGAGCTAGGTCTTTTCCATTGACCGATTTTGGGTGAGCAGTGCCAAAAGTCCGTCGGTGGGTCCTGACTCTAGATCGGTGACGGGGACGGGCCTTATCTTTTTTAGTACAACTCGGCAGTAATATTTGCACAGGGCTAGCTCTATTAAAGTCAACAGGGAATGGCATAGCCTCCTAAAGGTACACGAAACAGATGCAACGTGAGATCTTTATGACAAGTGTATTCAGGTAGTTTGTGGGCCGTAGATATAAACAGTAACGATGATGCATCTCCCTTGTCAGCAGGATCAGAACTGGTATTCTATTGTGATGCAACATAGAATATGTGCGATCCATCCAAATTAAGGCATGGGATGACAAAAAACCAGCATTACACCAGGTAGTAAATCTTTATGGGCTATGCATGTTGGACTTTCTCATGATAATAGATTCCCATGATTTTTTGGTGTATTACTCGGTCCTTCGCTCAACAAGGAGGATAATCTTTGCAGGGTTTTATCCCAGGTTTATTCCTGCAACTATTGTATCTAAAATCAGATAACAAGATATGTGAAAGGTTTTTATTCTATTCATAACGGCATGCCATACCTATATGATTTAGCAAATGATCACTTAACCGATAATGGTCTAAACATGCTGGCGTTTCTGACCACTTCTCTAATTGTCCTTCATTTGGAGACCTCCACGGACGGCAATTTCGACAAGAGCTTGTCAATTGCATTTAATTACCCCTATCGTCTATAGGAAGAGAACTCCTGGTTCATTGTCTCGTTTGAGTGACCCCAATCTGGCTGATATTTCAGATATTCTCAACTTATCTCTGACAGTTAGTATTTTAGTTCATAACAAACATATATCCGCAGGTTGAAATTGATAAATTAAGCTGATCTGGTTATTTTTATTCACCTACGATATCCTAGGGGTTGTCGCCCGCCAGGAGAGGTGAAGGACACTTTTCACGAGGTGTCATTCCGATTAATTATGCCGATAAATTATGAAATCGAAATGGACAAGAGCTCGTGGGATTGTCGGCTACAACTATCCTTCCCCACGATATGTCAAATTATTAAACCTGAACCCTCGTACGACCTCTCTGCGGCCATAAAGTATAGTTGGGGTGGATCATTAAAGGGCGTCCACTGAAGGTACCTCTCGGGCAACTTTTCACTTCGGTTAGTACCACTGGAGAGAATAATCTTTTAGACCGTAAAGTCACTCATAGAGTCACCGCACGTACACATGACCCCTGCTAGTGAAGACATATACCACTGGGCTAACTAAAAGTAATTGTTGTCCACCATTGTGTACTGAACGTTGTCTTTTTGTGTGTGTCTGACAACGTTTGCTTTGACTTGCTATTTCCTGCCTTGCACAAAATTGGTGGAAAAGGGCATTCAGTCCTTCAGAGAATAAGAATTGCCCAAGGGTAATTCCACTTACCCTAGTATCCAAAGTGGTATATTGGAAGAGGTGTTATGGAAGAAATCCCAATAGACTAGTTGTGTCGTTAGTAAATATTTAAAATACTGCTGGCATTCTTACCTGACATATGATGTCGACTATTTTACTGAACATAAAGCATGTTTCTGAATACTTGCTAGGTTCTATCGTACAATATGCTTGACGCATCTAAACCATATGTTATACACCATTCGAGTGCAAAGAAAGCAGTCATCATCACTCTGGGCTGAAATAATTTCAATGTGAGCATGAGCATGGTAATTACTTTTCGTAACTGTTCTGTACTATAGTTATGAAACAAAATTAGAAAGACAACGACTGAGAGGACCTAGTACATACAACATATCATATCAAAGGTGACTGTTGTAGTCTGAAAAGCGAGGCGATAGATAGGGCATGCAATCAAGGATTAATCAATTATGTATATTTGATTATCTTTGATTCCTTGCCAACCTCATACCACTCATAATTGTGTGTCTACATGTGGTTAGGTAATTAATCTCTGAGAGCAATGTCATAACGTATTGCTGCACCTCCCCTCGACCTTTATGATTTTCCCGCAGCTGCTGTATTATAAGATTTCATAAGAACAATTCAGTGTGAATGCCGAATACAACGCAGTATGACACAGGTTGTGTACATAGTTTTGCTGTGGTGTAGTGTTCTAAGCCCCTGGTTTCTTATACTGTCAGGAATAAATGTTTAAACGGCAGTGAGAGCGAGCAGGCACTGAGTGCACCACGGGGACACATAACGCCGATACGTGCCTACATCATTGTCTGAGACTAAAGTATGAACCATCAAGTATTTTTATTGGGATGGAACACCTCTGCTCAGGCCCATTTACAGCGTCACACTCCTTGGTACACATTACACAGAGCTGTCGGTAGTAGTATTTTCGTTTATGTTCGTCCTTGCTAAAAGGAACCTTCCGGGCAATATCGGACCGGGATGAGATAGCCCTCACCATTCATATGGCATAAAGCCCCATCAAGTAACCACTTTCAGACAGATATACAATTGTATGGAATTGTTCAGAGCTTCCACAAGTACCTTTTATGATCTATCGGGCTGTCTTGTCCTATATGAAAATGTCATGTATTGTGCGTCTCCTTGGATTGTACTTTCTAGCCATGAGACACTGAACAATTAGTGGACACTTTGACAAAAGATAGATCTAGACCAGAAAATATCAATGGTTTATAACATAATGGTCTGTGCATATGATACAAACATTCATCTCCTACTATAAACTTAGAAAGGCATCTACAGATCGTGCGCTTTTCAAATATTAAAGGATTACGAGGTATATATTATATAGGTTGTATACTGTTCAAACATTAGCAATGGATGCCGGCCTCGCCTCTCGCTGTCTCTCTACAATATTCAAGGCTTCTACTACAGACAATATCCCCCATGTGTATACGATCAATGTACATAGAGGTACTGTAGGAGACCCTCACACCGTTCAGAATCTACCATTACTGAATAGATCGAGAGAATATCGTGCCCTGATGTACCTACTAAGCAAAAGCATCCTCGCCATATATAAACACCACATTGATTTGATGTAGGTGCCTCCATTTATTATATCTTTTATTAAATGAATGTTTTGATGGAGTTTTTGGTGCTGGCATAAGTCTACCATGGAAATGAGACCTGCCTATGTTGAAAGGTTGAGGCCTAACCTAACATGGCGTGTGTTAAATCAAGTGAAATATCTACCTTAATTTGCAAGGTCATAGCAATTTGTTTATTCGGAAAGGTGGCAACTGATTTGAGCCGAGAGAATAGCTATACAAATCAGTTTATTCTAAGCTATCTAAAATTGATTAAATCAATGTACAATGGATCAGATTAAAACAGTTCAACATCAGCTACTGCCTTAATAGAACTGAGGATATTTATCCAGAAGCAATTCATACCACTCTGACCTTTAAAATGTTATTACGAATTGAATTAATGCTTTTATAGTTACGCACATGGATAAGTCCGTGTAAATACAGATTTCGACATTGTCGAGCTATAAAACATAGAATCTTAATTACTAATATGATCCTATCAAGTACTCCTATAGAATGCTATTGTTAGTCACACTTTCTTTCTCGTTAGTTGAGATTATAATCTACAAGCTGGGTAGCTGGGAATTACCATTAGGCGTCGTCCATCCACCGAGAGTCATGTATAGATCGAGAGAGATAAGCCAGGATCACTTAGTCAGATTAGTGTAGATAGGCTACGCCAGATGATAGCCTCATCAATCTCATCCCTAAAATATTGCCATTTTACAATTAGGTCTAATTTCAGGAATTGGTTATGATTATGGGTATCATAAGGTATTTAATCAAGGAGGATCACTGTTCTAAATTTCTATTCTCTTTGGAAACCGATATGTATAATTCATTTTCATACATGTTCTACACCACGTCCCTGTCCGAGTCCAAAATTGACAATGCTTTGCTCCATATATATAAAAAAAGATCCCTCTCTCTCTCTCTCTCCCCCGCAGTCTCAATGTCTCTTTCTCTCTTGGTACGGCCTCTTTCCAACTAGACATTTTTCTCGTCGTCATATAGGATTCTTTTCCATTTCCTTTCCCTATTTAATAATCTATATCTACATGGCTGCTGTCAGCGTTGGATCTGCCACCCCATTAGTAGGCATTACACGCCAGTGCATTAGTCCCATGTCTAATCGTCGCCTGTCTTTCTTTTGCATATTTCACTTTTTGCAGTCTGAATCTCCTTGTGGAGTGTCACTTGGCCATGAATCCTGAAAGTATTGTACGACCGAGGACAGAAGCTCGGCCTCGCCGGAAATCACCAGCGTAAAGTCGCGAGATTGCGTTAGGGGAAGACTGGCATTCTCCGTACAGATTTCTCATTTTCTGCTATGGCTCTGCCACATGCAGCTAATTCCGCAATGCCTCATGGTATATCCCAGTGGACTAAAACGATGTATAGGGTACAGAGCATATGTTTTTTGTGGGTTTTTTTTTATTTTATTTATACTGGAGTTACCTCTTGGGTGAAAGTACCCTTTTTTCAGTGGGCTCCAGTGCCCAAGTGATTTAGTAGCATTGTGTATATAGGAGAAGATCATAAGTTGTGCCCCAAGACATTTGTGGGCAAGTCAGCATGTTTAAACATCAACATGGAATAGTACAGAGGCAATACGTGTTATTTAAATGGGTGATATTTAGAGATGAGGTATGAGAAGAAGATACATATTATCTTTTCGAGTAGGAGGGAGCAGCTTAGTGGAAACAGATTCTTAATCAAATATGAGCGTTCATTTAGAGATAAACTTTACTAACGCAGTTGGGCTTTAAGGCTCCTTCGGGTGTAATGCTTGAAGTCATTAAATGTGTTCATCATTCTTTTTTCGGGGTTTAGTTCATTCCACAGGGTAGCAGAGTTATATATACACTTTTCCGATATGTTTTAAGAAGAAAGTTTTTAACTTTCAGCAGTGGGGCATCGCCCCTTCTAGTTCTTCGCAGAGTCTGGTCTATATATTTGTAATCCTTACTCCTCCTGTATGCTATATATGTTAGTTTAGCTAGCAGTATTTTTGTCCCATTCCCCGTGCCTCTATGGGTATTGCAGTCTATTCCCCATGGTCTATATATACTGTGCAACGTCCATTCTTTAAGTGTGTACAGGGGCACTCATTTTGTCAAACTCGCCATTCTCCAACTCATTTGAATGAAGAAGGACGACTTGTTGGTTTCTTCTTCATTATGAAATTCAGCTGACTTTAAAACAATCCCCATAACTCCTTATGACAGTGGTCTATTATCATTCACTTACTTTTTCACCTCCAGTAGTAAGAAGCACCTACCTTTTCGCCTAAAGTAATGAAGAACACCACATCTATGTTATTTCTCTAAACTGACCACAAAAATGAATTTTAAAAACTTACGTGACAAAGACAATTGTAATGTACTACGATTTTAATTGACTTCACTTCACCTAGATGTTTTATTGGCGTCGGGGGCAAAATGGTGACGCCCAGGGAACAATAGCTATCTGTCCTATGTATCAACAATATCACCGATCAGATTTGATGTGAGTTTTCTCAGCCTTTCAAATTTGTCTCTGATTAAAATTACCTGGGTGTAGAGAGGATAAATATCTGACCATACCCAAACGGACACTTCAATTATTTGTAAAGTTAGCAACGCATCAGGACGGCCATGTTGGTCGAGTGACAAAGTTCATTGGTCTAGGACTATTTCAATATCCTTGGTTAATATATGCTTCCACAAGTACATTAAGGGTATTCTCCACCATACAGGTTGCTGCAGAGGCAACATACGGACTGTAACTAGACCTCTGCAAAGGAGAGTGGAGGGTTTAAGGTTGTGGTAGGGATTAGGCTGATAGAGGCCCCATGTGACCCTGAGCACATGAGCCGTCTGCACAAATGCCCTGATGCAAACAGTGGAAGCTAAGATGTGTACATTGAAGATAAAGATTGATTGTCAAGTGGCGTCCGAGGCCTAGCTTCTCTTCACTGGACTTCCCCTTGAGCTGCTCAGCTGAGCCGCTTTTGCTCACACACAACAGGAGCTTTCACTATTCACAATAATATATGGTAGCGCTGTACTAGACCCGGTTTCTAAACTACATACAAATTGTCCAGAATAGTTTGCAGTCACCAGAGAATGATTAATCATTGCTACCCTGAGTAAAGTAAATATTCTTTGGAGAGCTATATTGAGTTTTGGAGAAGAAAAAAAACCAAATACAATTGTGAAGGTCATGGCATGATGTGAAAATTGTTAATAGGGTATGATAAACATTAGTGTAAGTAAGCATTCCTACATATTACTCAAAGACGTTTGGTCAAGCTTGAAGGTTCCGGGGACACTCATACAAGTGGTGAAGGACTTTGCCAGAGAGTGAGTAAATCTTTCAGCAAGCTGCTCCCGCCATGAGGGACCACAAGGGGCCCTGGGCGTATACATACCCCATAGCTCACCCCACCTGCCACACAGTGGGCCAGCTGTAAGTCTGCTGAACCTTTCTCCGTCCACTAACGTATTTCAATCAATCTGCCGTCCTTAAAGGGGAGGAGGCGTCCAGAAAAGCCGCCTCCGGGAGATGTAGTTAAGAGCAGGAGATGACTACGTGTGTCTTGGTAATGGTTCCCTGACCAGGAATTCCGAGTTTGGCTTATGGTTTGTCATTGCATATTCCCTGTGGGGTAGGACTATATATTGGACAACAAGATAGGACTATGCAGGATGGAACAAGCAGGAAAGTCATCAGTCGCTGACTCCATTAACCTTTTTAGTCCTTAGAATGACTGGAGGCATTCCCCTGGCGGATCCTGAAGATGCCTCCAGGCATTCTCCTGATGATTCCTCAAGATGCCTCCAGGCATTGGGGGGGGGGGGGTCTTTTTAAAAAAGAGCTAAGGTTTAAGAGAAATAGTTCATATCGATTCATGTCTTTTTTCAGAATATAGAAAACAATGTTCTCATTTTAATCAACTGTGGGTTGGAATACTGTAGCCAGTGAAGCCCTTGGTACCTTAGTGATATTTGCTAAAGTCGGATTCACATGATGGAATTTATGTACCTCACATGGTGTTTTTCTGAGACGAATCGTGCTGAGATTCTATACTAGGATACAATTTCTTCGTCTAAACTGTAGGTTCCATTTCCCTGAGACATTTCCCCCCCCCCCCCCCCCCTACAGTTGTTGGCGACATATACCCCTAAAAAGGAACAGAATCTCATGAGATTTTGAACCCTGTGAGGTGCATGAATCCCACCGTGTGAATTTCACTTAAGCGCCTAAGACATTATAACGTCGTGTGCACATAGGTGTAGGCTTCCAGTAGGTCGCTTCAAAATTATGCTCAGGACCTGTGCAAGATGCAAAGCTAATTGAGGCCTACCCTCTAGAAATCGAGCCACTAGGGTTCAGATCCCGTTTTAGCTTTATGCTTGCTGTTAGCAAGATCTTAGATGTCTCAGTTGTTTACCAGTCATAAGGGGTCGTACGTTGCTTATTCTGGGGAAGGTGTGGTTCCCCAGTGAATAGCAAGTCGAGGACAGGAAAGATGGACCTTATATTTCAAAACCGTGCATATCAAATCACAATGGACGCTTAGCACGCGATAAGACAACCTCATGCAATTCTGGTTTGCCTTGTCGTCCGTGAATTACACCTGTTCTGTGTTTTTTCAAGATATCCTGGCATGCGATAAGGATGTCACACATGTTTGAAATTTGAACAGACAGACTCCTGCCATGTTTTAAGGTTCCGTATATCATACCTGTCTTGGGCTGTTCTTTCCCATCCCAAGTAATTGACCAGGAGCAGATGCCGTATTTTATCTGAGATTAAGTGGATGAAAGCCGTAGAACTGGGCTTAGGAACTGCCGTGGTGTCCAACTAAACGTTCACGATATATTTGAAAGCCATACCACAGAAAAGTCTCCTGGCACCTTTACTTCAAGTAAAGAAATTGAAATTGATGTTTTGATTCAACAGCCATCTACAGAAATGGCCACCCGTGACTTCTAAATATCACCTTTCACATTGAGGACTGAGGATGTAATCTCCCACCGTATCCTCCTGACCAACATACTGTTTGAAGGACGCGATGCCCTTGATACGCAGAAGGACGCGAATGCAAACGGCCGGCAAGCTCTGGTCCCAGACTCTGTAAATGGGATGTCTTTGCTGGTGACGTGTTGACGGGCAACTACGTCCCGTGTCAGGTATTAAGGGCGGTGCAGTCGTTCTTACCCCCCAGGGGGAAGTTTGGCTTGCCCTCTTCCTGAGGGAGGTGTAGTGGCGCCACCCTACGGGCGTTAAGTGCGACGTGTCGGTGGGATTTAGAGCTCTTGGTATCTATTGGTCGGGTGAAGCCCAACAGTAGCAGGAGGTAGAGGAGTGGAAGCCAATTCCTCATGCTACCAGAAGCCACATCTTTAAGGCACAACCTGGATCGAGCTTTAAGGGAAGCCACAGATGAGGAAAATGGGGATTGTGGCGGAGGAACCACAGGGTATAATGTCCACCTATGAATAAATGTTGATGGCGTAGGGTTATATATTGATGTGACATACTGCCCTTCAGACCCACACCCCATATTAACTACTACTAACTATACTGCCAGAGGTCATTATGACAGATCTCTTTTCCTTAAAATATCCAAAACTGATTTTACGTGGGGATACCAGAAGTCGTTACTCTTATAGGTTTTCCTAGGAATACTTGAAACCATTGGGGTAGGATTTACCTGCCTAAAACCTAAAACCTAAAACTATTATGGTAGATTCCTTCCAAGAATGTCTAATGGAATTATGTTAGGTTGTGTCTAGGGACACATTATGGCAGATGTTGTCCGGCGATACCTGAAGCAAATATAGCATATTTTCTTTATCTAAGTATGTGTAAAGCCATATTAGGAGATTTTGTCTAGGACAATGTAAAGTCGTCGTTCCGGATTCCCTCTACCGGAACAATATAGTGTCAGCGTTCGACTTCGGCCATCTTAGAGCTCAGAGGTCAGAGGCCCTAAAAGGTTTGGTTGACACCTTGATGCATTAGAGGTGAAAGGGCCAGGTAAGCATCACCTAGAGACATCGAGGTCACTCGGGGCAGTCTCTCCTCTTAGGCACAACAAGCTTGTATTGAGATGACTGTTCTTACTCCCATTTATGCGCTGGTGGACTGAAGATCTATAGCATACTGCTCTAAACGTAGATGAAATGACTAGAAGTGACAAGGTAATTCTAAAAGTTATGCGTCCAAGAACCAGGGGCCCGTTGAATAATCTAGGCACGTACATGAAGATCCTTTTCTGTACGCCAAGGAGACCCAGGGAAGATTTGGGTCAATTTAATTCAACACTTATGGACGACCTTATGGTCGGCTAAGACTGTCTTAGCGAACGAAATTTTAAAAAATATTTTCAAACCTATTTTCTTTATATAAGAAGCGGTTTGATTTTCTTTATATAAGAATATAAGAAGCGGCTTGAGAATAAAGAGATTCTGATACAGATAATAACCCTATCAAATGTAGATTATATGAATATAGATAATAATAATATAAGAAAGGTGATAGTGGGGGTGATAGTGGGTGTAATGGCGATTGGAAAGGGGACGGAAGTGGGAGGGTGTCGGGTGTTGGGATTGGTGTGTGTTGGCGCTGTGACTTATGAGTGAGTTGTGGTGAAGACACGAGATACAGCAGTGAGGCAGCCTAAGACCACAGAGGCATGATGCAAATACTTTTGTACTACACTCGAACCGAATCATTACTGGTTTCCCCATCCTGCATCTAATATACAAGTTCTAACTTAACTCTCCAGTCTACCCGCAAGCCAATTTCAATTCCCATCCAATGATGATGTTCTGATGCATACAATTCCCCCAACGCTTTAGGGAATGCGAAATATCCATTACAAGGCCTGATAGGAATTGAGAATACTCTGGAATAAACAAATATCAATTCATACAACTTTCAAGTACAGAAGGTCTTGGCAAGATTTACGAGTTAATTGCAATCTGAAAACTGGAAGGCACGGCATGGAGCACAATTCTATATTAGATTTTGCTCCATTAAAATAGATGTTCATATAGTGTAATACCAGGGTTATGTATGTTGTATATCAGTATTACAATGTGATATTTTTGTTCAGACTATGACAGTGCAAAACCAAACCAAGGTAGAAGTTCGGCAATATAAGGCAATATAATCTTATGAGTGCGAGAAATTAATCAGATTTTGCCTCAACCAGTCATCCGCCGATTTTGGTGTCAATCAGACAATCGACGACCTGACGGATAGACTTATTGATTATCGTTTACCCCAAATATATCACTAAATACATAGCTTTTTGTTAAAATACTGTTTAAAATAGTTAAAGTCGGCTGTTTTCCTCCAGTTAGTGTCTAGTGTTACAACAAGAATATTCAATCCTGTCGTTTATCTAGCCACGTCTTTTTTCCTGATGTATGACGATCAAGCTGTGATCGATGTCTCGTGCCAAGGTAGGGAACGTGATTATGAGACGACACGAAGAGAAGATCTATCACTGCCAAAGACATTAGTAGCCAATTATCTTTTTACACGAGGTATGAATCTTCTGGGTATTCTCATCTTATCTCTAAATTAACAAAATGATTCGGCTTGATACCTGTCCTGTCTTCAGTGAAATTGTGATGGTATACATAAATGTCAAGTCACCTAGTATCTATTGGTTTATGTACATCATTTAAATCAGCTCTGAATAGTAAAGCACGTCAAAGCCGATAACTTCATCTCAGCAATAAGGACTTAGTGATGATATAAAAAGATGTAACAAATTGTTGTTATTATTATTATTATCATTATTATTATTATCATCAGAATAATGGCAATGTCTTCTTCAAGTGTCGTCGGTGGAATAATCTGGGTATATTTCATAGCAAAGACAGAGTTTGCAGAATAGATGTGAGATGGGCTATGTAAGAACTTGATGAGCAAGGTTATATAAATCGGATTTGAATCACGGGATGCTTGTTCGTCTGACGTCCCTCTAATCATTTGACATCTATTTACTCTTCGCAGCAATTTGTACGTATTGCTTTTTAATTTACAGGGACTTAAAGGTACACAGCGTTCCTTGTTAATCTACTTGCACCACGGATCTCTATGGCACATATGTATATGGTTGTGTCATCATGATATTCTATATAATACTAGATATCAGCATAGGGGGATCTAAAATTTGCCCGTGTTACTGACTACTATGAGGCTTCCTGGTGATGAGTGCAAAACGACAGGAGAGACGAATCTACATGCAGTCCTCATAAATTCGGTGAGTTGCTCGAGATGTCTTTAACTGCCTGCATCATTGCGATAAGGGAAATGTGGCAATAACAACCATTGGGGACAGTGTCCATACAGAGTAGATGGAATCCATCTGCCCTGACACAAACACCCATCTGGGTAGTAATATCAGTATTGACCTATGTCGGAACATTACGTACAATGAGTCAGCCATTCCCGCGGGTTGTTTACAGCCTATGTTCATCACTCCTTCTCGAGATCAGAAATGCAGAAGATATGTAATCGAGGACTGGGAGAGAAAGAGTGAACAGTAGAGAAAATGAGTGAGAGGATGACAGAGGAAATGGGAGGGAGAATAATAGAGGGGAAGTACAAGATGATGAAAATCGTTCATCATGTATTGGCAATGGACTTAGTCAATGGAGACCAATGAATCGTTACGTCAATGCTGGAGGGTAATATTCTTTGTGGCAGTTCCCAGCACAAGAAGGCAGTCTTCCGCTTTGACAATAATTGTATCAATGAGCCTCACCTTGTTTTTCGCCCTGGTTCTTCTACTAGCGCTATTTGGGCATGCACACTGGTGAGCAAACCAGTGATTCTTGTCCATGATGGATGACGTTAATGTCATTAGTAGTGACGTCACTGATGGGACATCACTGGGGTCATTCGTTGTGGTCTTCACAACAGAACAAACAATCCGATTAGTCAGAGCCTTAGGCAAAAGGGGGATGTCTCATCATACAGTTAGTGTCCGATTATGCCGGAGGTTACTGTAAATAAACTACAAAGGGTTGTTCTGGGTCATTGTTTCCTTTGCCATACTACCTAGAAATATGCAGGACCAGCGAACAGTATTTCAAAGTCTGTCTATTTAGAGTTTAGTTGTTGTCCTTTTGGGTAATTGCTCAAAATGAATTTCACTCTCTGAAAACCAACCGACATCCCCACAATGGACACGGCCGGAACCAAATCTTTCGGTAATTAGATTCATAGAACAACTTGTGATATTATGATGAATAAATAAAGATGTGCTATATAAATCATTCTTGTAGAGATCAGGAAAACCTGTATCTCAGTGAGGGCAGTTTTGAGGAGGGTTTCTACTGAAAGATACCCTAGCTGCACTCTGTGGATCCGGTGCTATGCCAAAGTTAGGCGGCTCAGATATGATGGTGCTTTCCGCAGAAAGTGATCTGATGCGCAAGAGTACGCATGCGCACTCTGCTCAGCTTGCCAAGACTAACCCTCTGTAGTGACCATGCAGCGACCCAGATATGGCAGGGACCAAGATATGACAGGAGTCCAAATATCGCAGGAACCCTTGCATGGCAGAAGTCCAGATATGGCAGGGACTCAGATATGGCAGGCAGTCGGCAAGGGCTCCACGATAATTAAAAGCATGATGCAGTTAATTGTTGAATTATTTAAAAGTCAATAATATCCGGTTTCTGAAGTGACTGATGCGAAGTAACATAATATGCTTGTCGTACCACCACCTGTCGCACCACCAGTTTTATTAGAATGTGTTCTCACTCTCATCAATTGAAAATAGAGTACAAGATATGGTCAATGAGTGTCGAGTAGTAGTTTAAATTTTACGTCGCGTTGACGTTTGAATTGACGTCGCGATCATGACGTGTTAAATTTAGTTCGAAGAGATGCCTCCAGATGGTGTAGGGATAGTCGCGCGCTGAATTAATCTGGTGCTCTCAGCATAAAGATTTCTAGGATCAGTTAGTTCTTCCTAGTAATCCCGGCCACCTCTTCATTGATGCAATGCAAGTTTCCAATAATACATCGTGTGAATATGAAGAGGACGGTATGGACACAGCAGAGTTTCATAATTATGAATGAGGTATATACAAGTATCAATAAGCATCAATTACACATGATTTACGCATGATCTAACATATATATGATATGTATATATATATGTTAGGACAACTGAACCAAGCCCAATTATAGCTAGGTTCCAGGACTAGATTTGAAATTTAAAACTACTACATGATAAGACTCTTTCTGAAATATCAAAGCCAGGGAAAAGATCAAGTGAGGCCTGTTATTTTGAATACTTTTTTTTCGGAAGCTGAGCCTGAGTGATCTTTGTTTTAACCCAAGATAAATATCTTACAGATGGCTTTATAAATCTTGACTTAAGACAACATATCTTACAACATCAAAAGTATCCTCTTCCTTCAAATTGCATACTACATATCACAAAAGGTTACTTCAAGGTGACGTCAGCAAGGATAAAGGCTTGTTAAAAGTCAATATTTGTTCTTTAATGAGCAACAGAAGAAAGGGAGGAAGTTTTAGTTGGGCTTTGATCCGTGTTGATATAAGAGCTAAACTGGTCTACACTGAGCCACGTAAACATAGTGCACGGTTGCAGATGGTCATGGAAGCCATAAATTTGCATTTATACTATGAACATGGCAGCAAACGTTTGCATCCACAGTGATCCACGGCGCCCCGAAACGTGGCTGCCATTGCCCAATGGAAACCTAGCATAAGAGTTTTGGGCAATTGCAGCACTTTCCACTTGTCAACAGCGAAGCAAGTTAATCATTCAAAAGAATTGGATGCAACACAGAAGAAATAGAACCTAAAGCCTGTATCATACAATACTATTTTGGACTATTTTTCTCAACACAGTGGATGAAATGAGAAAGTAGAACACCAAATGGAATGTCCATATCCTGGGTGGATAGAGGGTGGATAGAGGGCAGTGGTAAAACCCTGATGTTTGTGTTCCCAAAGCTTCTGCTTTGCCATTTCCTTACCCGTCGAATTATTTCATACATTCGGTCTTAGCTTACCTTGAGACTAATCACCCATCGAGATATGAGCTCATTTATAGGGAGATGAAATAAATTCTGCAACATGAATGTATCTTCACAGTAATGCTTCATGGAGCGTTTACTCCGTTATGAGAATAGTCCTATAAACTGTGGTAGAATTTGTTTGCATCGGAAACAGGGATACGAAGACAGGGAACGGGATACGAGAATAATTAACACAAATGCACAATCGACCCGCGAAGGTGTTATATATTTCGTATTTAGCAGAATGTCATTAGGAATGACCTCTGAAAAAACACCTCATTACAACACATATCTTATATTGGTGTATTCATCGAATCACTATCATTTATATACATACATACATATATATATATACATATATATATATATATATACATATATATATATATATATACATATATATATATATATATATATATATATATATATATATATATATATAGTGCCTAAACTATACAAATATTCAAGAGGACCAAGAATAATTGTTTTAGAGGGACACAGTCTAAATGCAGGTTGATCATCTCATTGATATATTGACCCAAATGAGGTCTCTGCTTGGAGAGTGAACTGAGTACATTATGGGATGCTGTTTTTGTGTGTCAAAGCGTCGACTGCGCATTCCCCGCAGACGCGGCTTCCGGCTTGGGATTTCCGGTGGCCGGCGCCTCTCAGTCTCACAGAGATAGCCGTCTCTTATCGTTGACAGGTGGCCACGCAAAGGTTTGTGAGAAGTTCCTGAAAGGTCACTATGGCAACGGCCACCAGAAGAGCTCACTCTCTGATGACGTGAATGGTTTATGTGTGGCGGTGGTGACCGTGATTCAACGTGTGTTATTGTTGGTCACTGCTCGCATATTCATATTGGTAAGGTAGTCTGAATTTATCTTGCCGTGCCCTGTGTGATGCCGGCCTCCCTGTGATGTAACTAAGGAATCTTTATCACATAGAAGGCGTAAATCTACATAAGCAAACAGGATAGTACTATTTGACAATTCTTTATTTCCCTTTTGGTAATAACGGACAGCACCCGGAAAATCTTAAAGATGATCCTTAAAGATTTAACAGTGAGTCGTGGTGAAAGAGCCGAGAAGATCACCCTTCAGTTTATAAGAAAGTTATATTCTTGGGTGGGTGGGAGGTTATGATTTTTATTGCTGTCGTCATTTTTTGATGGACGCCACGTAAAGGATTCTGGGACGGTTATCGATAAGACCTGGAAGGTAGCGCAACTATTGTATGAGGCTCTAGAGGGCATAACTGTGTCACCAAATCAAGGCCAATTTTCAATTAGCCCTTTTGATGAGTAGGCCTATGTCTTTGAAAGTGATCCACACGACATCCCTTCTGAATGTATCTCCGAGTGTTCACCTTAACGACATTTTCCCGCGCTTATTGAACATATTTGAGCAGACGACATTTGGATGAAATCAGTTTAGCGGGTCTCACCAATGCCTCAGACGGAAAGCAGGCTGTGAAGGTGGTTGGGGTCAGGTCCTTCCTATCTGCGTCTCATCGATCCACAAAGAAGGGAAAAAACTGGATGCGACACGAGACCGCGAATGCGGAAGGATGGACGGGAATACAAACTGGATGCGGTGATTGTGTGTAGCGAGCTTTCTCGGCGACCCTGTCAGTCAGCTGACTGAGTCTGTCACACCCAAGTAGTCACGCCATCTTAAGGCGGCGCATGCGCCTAGAAACCTACAGAAAGGAACCGGAAAGGGATGTTGTACACTCTCCAAGGAGAATTGGCCCCGGAAGAATGTGATTTGTGCAGACGTTGGTAATCTGAAAATGCTGCTCCACAGCATATTCATCTCTTTGTTGAAAAGGAAGTTTTGGTTGGTTTTATTTCTTTTATGGGGTACTGAAGAAATGGGAGAAAGACCAATGGAAATCTTTAGAATTTTATGGGCAGTCAATTCACATCCTTTGCGGCCTCTCATTGTTGTTTGAATCTAATCCAATACCAAACAACTTTAATTGAGGTACGGGTTTTATTGTTGCTATAAACTTCAATTTGATTTTTAGATATGATTGTAATTATACAACAGTCCCTCAAACAACAAGAATTATGCCACTATTGGACTTGATTCTCCATTTTACATAAGATTCAATGCCAAAAGGAAAGACTCTAGCGAAAGTATTTATCATAACAGCGAAAGGAGGAAACATTTAAAGGGGGAAAATGTTATTTTAGAAAATGCGGGTAATATGTTACTTTCCTCAACACGTACATCTTGTCTAACTGGGAAAATAGGTTAGAAGCTGTCAGATTCTCTCTTTTTTCCAAAGGTAAACCCCTAAGCCCCTTCACAGCTAAATGTCCCAGTTGGAGTGAGGAAAATGAGATATTATAAATATTCATTTGAGATTCGGAATGATTGATAAAGGTTAGGAAAGGAGGGTAACGCAAATCCATTCCACTCACATGGTGAAGAAAGCATCAGAATGTGAACCCTTTTAGGGTTACTAAAAACAGCTGACAACTTCTGCAAACATTTTGACGCAAATGAAATTCCTTTGAAACCGTCTCGGTTTAATCCGCTATGAAAGGGACCACTGTTTGGAGCTAGAAAATTAGTCGCCACACTGAACAGGCCGGTCTGCAGGAAGCTCCTCTTGGGCAATCCACAATCAGTGATCCGCGAATTAAATTTGCCAAATATTGTCGCCGCTCATGTGCTTTGCCTTTGAGCGGATTATTCAATTTTTGTCTTAAAAGCCTGGATTACGTTGGTTGATGTTTTTTCAATTTAAAGTGTTTATTATCATCAAATTCTGAGACTAGTTCAATTATTCCATTTGATAATATGACAAGAAGTACACTGTTGGACGCCTTTGTGATAAAAGTGGGAGAGGGGAAGAAAAAAGAAATGATAAATAGGAAAACAAAGATATAACTAGGAACACCTCAAGCCCTCCCGCTCCTCTAACGGTTGTCCTACCTCTTGCTGCTCGTTTAAATGCCGCTACTGGTTTCATACCCTGCATGTCCACACTCACACTGTTCCAGATAAGTACGTGTATTCCCCTTATACATAATGAAAATAACGATAGATGCCATATCATACTCTCCTAAAAAGATCATGTGCTCTTCTTCCTGCGGCCCCTTGTATCTCTGCACCGACCTGCCTGTTCGGGACAAAATCTGTCACACCCGCCAGTTTTTCAAATATCCAAATTCTTAGCGCTTTGTGGAGTATTTTGTGTTTTACTTTTAAATAGAGATGCACATATGGTCTGGGAAGAGAGTGGCTCGATAAATACGAGTGTCATGGAGAACCGTCTGTAACAATGGGCCATATCTGTTTTTGAACATCAGCTGCTGGTTATTCTCCACTTCTCCAGCACCTGATGCTGACTGGTAATATTCCCCACCACACCGATGCATTAGACGAATTCATTATCCATTGTTCATCCTCAGACAGGACCACCTGTGTCCACCATTGAGGCCTTGAACGGGCATAATTTCCGGAAATGGTTCTTCTAGACGTCATAGTACGTCTCAGCAATAATTAAAAGCCAACACGGGTGTGGGATAAAACACTCTTGTAATTCCGTTTTTTATTACAATAAGATAAGATTGATAAAATGCGTAGTGATAAAACATTGTTTTTGATAAAACATAAGGTATGTTATGTACATATAGAAGTGACTATAAGAAGAGCCACTGTTTTAGATATATCGGCCTATAATATTAAGATTTGTCACATCGAAGATATAATAATTTGGCGATGTCGGGGACCGGTGGGGGGGTAATCTTTCATCGCACCAGCTAGACGTGTAGAGGAGTGTGAGGCCTCGTGTCTGTTCGGATCCCCTTTTATAGCCAGTTCAGGTGACGTGGTGAGAAGGCCGTTTCTGTGCATGAAAATAAATTATTAAATAGAGTATTGGGTGGTATGGGATTGTGAGGTACAGAAACGGTATATGGGATAATGAAATAAAATAGAATATGATGAGTAATATAAAAGACGGTTGGCGTTGAATTATTTATAATTTACAATTATATCCCAATTAAAAGCCAACACAGGTGTGGGATAAAACACTCTTGTAATTCCGTTTTTTATTACAACAAGATAAGATTGATAAAATGCGTAGTGATAAAACATTGTTTTTGATAAAACATAAGGTGTGTTATGTACATAGAGAAGTGACTATAAGAAGAGCCACTGTTTTAGATATTCGCCAAGGAACGGGCCAGAGCCACTGGAGCGTCAGAGAAAATAGTGGGAGGGATATAGGAATCAAATAAGGTAAAAATGATTTGCGTCGATTCGGGCGTCTCCGCGTTCCCGGTGGGGTGTGGGTGACTGTATGGATCGGGCAAAAAATGAATCTCTCTATACCCACCACCAACGAGGCGACTGAATGTGAGGGTCTTCTGCAATCTATTCCTCCAAACCACTTCTGACCCTAAACCCCAAGAATAATCCTCCAAACTGAGAGGACGATATTCACGTAATCAGCCATTATAGCCTGACGAGAATGTACGCATTTGAAACTGCTGGTATGGTTCAGACAGTTAACATCAACCTGAACAAACCATTTACACACTTCCACACAAAACACTTTAGGGAGCGCCACCACAGACTCTCTCTAACATCAATGACATAAAATCACACCAGAGGACACCACTGTCACACAGTTTACACTGGTTCCCCTCCACAGGCATCCAAACAGTGCTAAGCCAGACATTCAGATTGGTTTAGAACGTTTCCCGCCTCTCTTTGTCTCAATTTACACGAATCAGTGACCTAATTAGACAGCATGTGACTAGCATTGACCAGTGGACACCTTCCTTTGAAGTTGACCGAATAAATTCACTCACACGCCGCCCGCCCGCCGAGAGAACGCCGTCACATACCAGCAGTCGCTCGCCGATTACACGTCTATTTCACCGGGATATAGGAATCAATTGCCGCGGAGGAACATGTCCCCCAATCGCGCTACGTCATCCTTAGATGCACCTCCTCGGGCAGCTGCCTGAGCACCTGCACGTCTTAAGGAGTGAAGAGTGGCGATGGACGCCAGTGGATGCCCGAGGGACTTGAGTCCTGCACGTAAGAGTGCTGTGTTCCTCGAATTGGAAATAGGATGACCATCATCTGTCATGCAAGCCGGAGCCGAAGGAGGAGCCGCCACACGATCGCGATGAAGTCTCCATACCAACAGTGGACACGATGACTTTCCTGTAGGGAAAAAAGGAAGAGAGACAGAGGAAGAAACATTTGTAATTGTTTTTGAGGGGAGGACATCAATCTGAAGTCGATCGCCCAGATCCCTGACTTGAGCACGAGTAAGAAGATGATGAGCTGCCCTCATCTTTACGAAGTGCGATTGCCTCAGCAAGGACGAGAAAGCCAGCGCAATAATGGCCACCTCACCGAAAAATGAAGGGCCCATCTTAAGAAGCGCCTCGATGAGATAATGCACTGTCGAAGGAAGGAGAGTTGTTGCCTGTGACACCTGATGTTCCTTGATATTTGAAATCCCTTTAAACATTTTTGCTATAAGCGGAGATGAGAAAGCCGAAGAATCGCCCATGCTATCAGTGATAAATGCCCGGGCTCCCGAAACATAGTTCCTGATCGTGGCTGGAGCCTTCATCCGATTTGAGAGAAACTGTACAAATAATAAAGCACCACCGATCGTAGGGCAGAGGGGGTTCAACGTCTGCATGGCTGTAAATCGCAGGTACAGGTCTCGTTGAACCAAGTTCTCCCGTGTTGAGTCAGCCTGGGCCGCATCAAGAGTCTGTAGAACCTGGTCGCCCAAGTGTCCATCCCCGAGGGCTAGAATTAAACAGAAGAAAGAACAAATGACGGGGAGCATGGTTCAATCAATAAAAGCCTCTTCTTCGCGATAAGTGCGTCCGCGATTTCACGGAATTCCGCTCCCTTTGAGAGTCGTGACAATGCATCACTCAATACCATTGATGTTCCCGGGGAATGAGAAACCGTAATCGTCGGCTGGAGGGAAGCCTCAATGAGGGCGATCTCCCTTGCACACGTGGCGATGATGGGATCGCGAGATTTACCAGCATTTAGGCAGAACATGGTAGCGGAGTTATCAGTGGTGACCTGGATGTGGACGGGCCCCAAGGACCGGGGGACAAGCGATTTAACCGCCAACTACGTTGAGAGCCTCAAGCTGAGAAATATGCATGGAGGATCTCAGGTTCTCCTCGAACACAACGGAGTAGGCCAGGCCTGTAGACACACTGTATCCGCCCCCGCCATCCAAACAGGCGTCGCACTCAACTGCAACAGAAGAAAGATTGTCACTGATTAGGCGTTTTCCGTTCAGATCGCACGCGCAATCGCGGATCCAAACAATATCCTTCCTAAAGCTAGGAGTCAGGCGCACTGACCCTATCGCAGGTGCTGCCCTGAGAAGGGCAAGGATACGCTGTATAAACCTCTTGGCTAAAGGGATACACTGACACATGAAATTGATTTTCCCACAAAGGGATTGCAAACCACGTCTGGTCCCGTAGCTTCTAGCGACCCAGACATCACACAAGTCGACCAACTCTTGCATCTTTTCTTCGGGAATCGTGATTGTCATTTGTGTTATATCAATATGAAGGCCCAACCACTCCATAGCTGCCGCAGGCGGTTCGCACTTCTCGGGTGCCAACTCTATTCCTAACCTGGAACACATAGAGAGGAAATGTTTATAAGAGCACACTGCGAGGTCATTGGAAGGTGCGATTCCGCAAAAATCGTCAACATATGCCAACACGTCTGAACTATTCTCCTTGCGGGCTATATAGCTGAGAGCGTCTGAAACTTGCTGCTGCATTCCGCCTGAACTGCGGCAGCCAAATGAGGGGCAGAGATCAATATAGATTAAACCAGTGTGGGAAATACCCATGAACGGCAAGTCCCCCGGGCATATCCTCAACTGCGTTTTAAATCCGCTTTCCAAATACGAGCCGCCGGGCCGTATTCGATGATCTTTTGAGCCAAGTCCCAGACAGTTGGGAGGTTGTATTTCGTCATATGAGCATCAATGATACCGTCGTTTATGCCCCAGTCACACTGGCGTAAATTTCGGCGTTTCTTCTACGTATTTAAATTGGTGGGGAGTATGTATTAGCTACGGATGTGGAACGTATCTGTTTGGTTTGCGTTAACGTTTTAGTACGCTTCTCAACGTTCATCAACATTCATCAACACTTATCTACGCTTCTGTACGCATTGTGGCGTTTTTCGGCGCATTCCGACTTTCCTTTACGCATCTCCGCATTTTCCCGCGTATCACCGCGCATTTGTATATTTCAAAATGCGTAGAAGAATGTAGACATGCGTTCACGGAAAAATGCCGTTTTTTACGCCAGTGTGACTGGGGCATTACCTACCTCCCTTCGGGGAAGCTGAGATCTACTATTACCCTGAGGTCCTGGGAATTTTTCTTTGGACGAGTCATGATAGGAGAAATTTGCGACCACTGCTGGAATGGCTGGCTATCAAAAGGACCCATGAGTGCTTCATACTTCAGTTCCTTATCGATAAAGTTCTGGATTTGAGTCGGGTTGTCCAGAGCTGACTTATGATTGAAATATGTCGGGACAGGCGGTGAGGAAGCCGTGTATTTGATAGGCCAGCCATAGCGCAATTTCGCGACAATGTCTTCATCGTGGTAACCGGTCAAAGACCTTTCCCACTCATCGCAATTGACCGCAGATGGTACCGGTATTTTTACTCCTCTGTAGTTGGGCATGTGAGAACTGGCCACTTTTACATATGCGTCAATGACTTTAGGAAACCTGTTTGCTGCCTCTGTGGTAGGGTCTGGACGTGTGATATAAGTAGGCAAGGGGGTAACCTCAGTAGTACAGACACTCGGTGGACGAGTTGTGGTAGAATCATCTAAATGATGTGTTATATAACTGGCTGGAGCCTGTGAACTTGTGGCCAGACATTTACTGCCAACCGGGGTTGTTATGTGAAGGGTGCGGGTAACGGGCCTTGATATAGAGTCTATTCCTGGTTGGTCCCAAACCCTGGTTCCTTTTTACCCACCAGCTTGCTTTTACAGTCGACCTCGGCATGGCTGAGAAACATACATTTCTGCTGCATGCAGTGTGTACACACGTGCAGCTGCTAGTGCTGTTATAAACGTGGTGGCCCTGACTCTTGCATGTGCCCTTATTATAGAGCTTGCAAGGTGGGCCGGCTTTAGCCTTGTGTAGTTCCTGAGATAGTCTCATATTATGTACCTCATAGTCCTTCCCACCTGTCTTTGTAACGTCGTCTCCCTTTGATTTAACATGGGCAAATTCCGTTTCGAGTCTGTCTATACGGTATTGGTCGCCCCAACTTAACCGTCCCTCATTGACTCTAGAAAAAATTTCTTCCGACCAAGCCCGAATACTGGCCCACTTGTACCTTCGTGCAATATCAATGATCCTCTCCAAGTGAGACTCAATTCCTACCCGAACCGAGGTGTCCTGGGAGTCCTTGATAATTTGCAATACAGCCCAAACATAATCGGGTAAGGATAGCTCACCCATCCCGGCCTTTTCGCGCTTTTGCCCCTTTACGATGTGGTGATGAGGGAAATTACCTTTTCGCTTTGAGCGAATTGAATCCTTCAGCGCCTCTGCAACCTGGTCGGAAATATCATCTGACTCTCCCTCAGTACATGCCGGCATGTGACGTTCACCCTACCAAGAGGTACGGCTATTTCTAGGAGTGCTTGCGGGTTGGGAGGGGGTATCTGCTGGGCGGGTGGAATCGGCTTGTTTATCGCTGCAGTGCCTGGATCTATTATTACTATTGTGACGGACCCTATGGCTTTGGGCTGAGGGTTGTTCGCTATGCTCTGGATAAACATCCTCTTCATCATCAACATTATCGGGGAGTCGTTCTACTATGTTCTCCATGAGACTGGTTAGGGCGCTCAACTTTTCCGCTATGTCTGAAATTGCTGTGGCATTAGGGGAGACAGTATGTTTCTGCCTTACCTTGTCAGTCTGGTCCCTACCAGTCTCAGGAGATGATTGGATGTCCGGTTCGGCTTGCATTCGCTTCCGCGTGCTGCGAGGAGTATTCTTATTCTTGCCCATGTTGAGTGGTGGAGTGGCGCGAATTGTCAGTGCAGAACGGGCTGTAAAGTGGCTGATATAGTGCAGAGAGTGTGGTCCACGTGCTCTGTGACTCGGTCAATAATCTTTCATCGCACCAGCTAGACGTGTAGAGGAGTGTGAGGCCTCGTGTCTGTTTGGATCCCCCTTTTATAGCCAGTTCAGGTGACGTGGTGAGAAGGCCGTTTCTGTGCATGAAAATAAATTATCAAATAGAGTATTGGGTGGTATGGCATTCTGAGGTACAGAAACGGTGTATGGGATAATGAAATAAAATAGAATATGATGTGTAATATAAAAGACGGTTGGCGTTGAATTATTTATAATTTACAATTATATCCCAATGCTAAATAAGCTCTGAATTTCTTCCATCTTCGCTAATTAAACCTCTGAAATTTCTGGTATTGGAGACGTATTTCAATATCTAACGGGTTTTTTTTCATTATGAGGGTTTCTTGCAGAGAAGGTGGGCAGGGGTAGCTGTGAGTCTAATTACCTAACTGACCATGTTAATGATTGGATTCGGATCAGACATTTTATGGAATGTTACCATAAGCTTTTAACCCTTTTACACCAGACTAATTCCGCAAGGTATTCATAGGTAGACTTCTATTATATATCATGTAGACGGTGCTATCAAAATTGCCTTTTGCCTTTTGATAGATAATATCTGTAATTGATAGTTGTTGTGAAATCGCGTCCCGTTAACCTTCAATGACAAGTAATCAAACAAAATCAACACTCTAATAGCCACCAAACGGTATAAAGCAGTTTATTCATAAGACAATTAAATATTAGGGAAATACGGCATTGCCAACATTCATGAGTATACATATATCAGCCGTTCATAAAAGGGCATATTTCAGTTAGGTTATGTCGTCATTATATCACAAGTTATGAAAGATATAGAATTCGCTCACAACTCATGTCTTGTTTCAGGTCTGCAGATATGCTACAGTCATTTAACATTTTCAAAACAGGGTCCGTAGGATAAGTTAAGTGCGCGTTCATAAACACTGTAGGGCAGACATGCCCACCAAGGTGAATCCGTTTCACTGAAGTATTAACTCAGCATTCAACCTGAGAGAGTTAAAATATTCGTTCTTGAAAGATATCAGGTTTTTGGTAGGCGGGGAGATGTTCAATTAGCAGATCGTATGGACTTCAAGCTTCAAGGTTTCGTTTCAGATGAAATTACAGGGAATCAAAATGACGTGGCACTAATTAGTATGCGCTAACAACAAGTCTGAGAGCTGCATGTGTCAGGAACTCATAGCAATCATGTGCATTTCCTTTAACTTTGAGCTCATTAAGCAGAGAATCATGTCTTAACGTAATACATGTGCAGAATGAAGGACGAAGTATCATTCCTGCCAAAAGGATGCTTTAAATGCATTGAATTTTGATTATGTGAGTGAGCTCCACACAGGGGGCACTGTGCCGTTGTTTTCCAATATGTATTCATATACCCGATGTATTGTGGGCGACATTGAGTCGCCTTCTGCGGTTCTCAATTTGACCAATAACCCAGCCTATCTTTGCTGTGAACAACAATTTGATATAAACTCAATTATTGAATATTTCATTATTGCAAAATAAGAGGAAATATCTGCAATAAATAAACGTGTTGGCCTCTTAATCTCCTCCATCATGCTATATTTGACGATCTGTAACTCTAGGTACTCCTATGATAGGTAGGCCCATGGTGTCCTGGCCACTAACAGGCAGGCCAATGAGAGACAGGCAGCTGAGAGGTTGATGGGTGAGAAGGCTGGCTGGGTGGTAGGCTGGCGGGTGGTAGGCTGGTGGGTGAGCAGGCTGGCTGGCTAGTAGGTGGATTGTTTGGTATGTTGTTGGTGAGTAGCAAGCTGTTGGGGAGGGAGGTTTGATGGGAAGACAGGTTGGTGGGTGGATCGGCGTGTTGGCAGGTTAGTGTGTGGGCAGGATGCTGGGTGCACAAGTTGTTGGGCAGGCAGGTTGGTGGATGCGGTTATCAACAATTTAGATCAATTATCTGCAATCGCACAACATACATGAATTTAAACTTTTTACGCTGTATCATCAGTTTCCTGACCTTCGATGGATTCCCAACTTAAGGTTATGTTGCTACGGTTATTTTTCAGTTTTCTGAAGATTTAGAAGAATAATTTATTAGCCACCGCTTCCTTTTCAGCTTCGCCTTTAATTTGTGTTTTCATTGATTAATTGGACACATGGTTAAACTTGCAACTGTTTTGTTTTTCCGGTGTAATTATCTATTTATTCGGTTTCTTTTAATCGCGTTCAATCAGGTGCCTTTCTGACTTTAGAATCAAGTCCTTTTCACTTTCCAGTCACGGAATCTAGAACACTGCGTCTACAAAGATATTCAGATTGATTCCAGTCTGAACAAATACCCCACTGCCTTACAGATTTTGGGACAGTTCTGAGATCCAAGGGCAATTGAGAAATTTTGTAGGTGATGAATATTTCTAACGTTAAATCTGTAATTTCATCACGAAGATGCTAACATTTAACTCCATACTACACAATTCTACCTGACTTTGGTGCAATGCTATGTAGATCCAAAGACTGCATGGTCATCAATGTGTCCTGTGATCCCAGTATTGACTTCCTAAACTATTTTAATCAATATAAGTGACATGGCAATGAAAGGAATACTGGCACAAAAAGTGAAGTGACAATCATTGTAATTCCTGTCTACTTTATCAGATTTCGTGCCTTTTTTATTTCATGTTAAGTAAATTATAGTTCAGGAAATGACTCATAAATATTGATCTGCATACATTTATCGAACTGTCAATGAACACACATAATGACATGTGTTCAATTATCATTCGCCAAATATGGAGAAAAAAGACAGTAACCTAATATATAAACATGATACCGATGTACCGATTTATAAAAATAGGAAAATTTGAGTGTTTTCTAGATAGAAATATTTCGCACACCTCCATGAGGGAGAGGGATACGAAAAAGTGGAGAAGATTTGTTCAAAGAATTTTAGTATTTGGTTGTTTCTGGGAAATTTACATAATGCAAAATTAGGTTGGGTTTTTTTTAACGAGCTTCGCTCTTTTTTTTATTAATAATAGTTCTGAGGTGAATATATATGTCAATTCCACCGCCGAATATTTGTATATCCGTCTGGCAATATGTGACTTTCCAACGATGAGAATAACAATTGTCTCTCCAAAATACAAGTACACTATTAAAAACCACCAATGTATCCCTACATAAGATTTCCCAAGGCCAAAGTCCTGAACCCCAAGGCCTTGTATATGATACGGGATCCCTTCTAAACATTCCAAAATGAACATGGTAACCCAAAGTGGTCTTAAAACTAATTCCATATCCGTTTCAGAGGAACCATGTTGATAACCTCCTTGATTAGTTTAAAACCTAATCTAAGGAAAAAGAAACCCCTGTCCCTGTGTCTTATAACCTAGACCTTCTTATTCATATGGAGGAGTAAAATTCAGGATGTTGTTGAAACGCTGCGCGACCTAAATCAATTAATTATTCATGCAATTAGGCGCTAGTGACCCTTTATATCTCTTTCGTGATCGTCTTTGTAAAATAAATATAGACGTATACTTTAGAATGTATTGGGAAAGTCGAAAACGCCTCTGGCAGTGTTGGAGAGTGGTATCAGCAAAGCTTGTTATTATGTGTCACGTTGATGGTGGTGATAAAGTGGTTACTGCATCTTCTATAGATGTTGCACAAAGGTCAGACAGGTCTTCTAGAGGCTCTATATGGCCAGGGAAAAGCCTTAATTTCCTGTGATTAAGAACCGCGCCCGGGGAGGAGAGATGACCTTCGGAAGCTGCGGCCTTCATGGTCACAAAAATGTATCGATAATTATCCCCTTACCGAGATCCACTTCCTCTGTTGTTCACTTACTTATTCAATATCTAATTTAAAATAAGTTCTTGGCTAATACAAATACAGTTTTGATAGTTAAACGGGACAGTATGATATCAGAATATAATGGGAACCAACTGGTGTAGTGTTTGAAATCCATATTACCCGCTGATCTAGATTGCTGTTGGCGCAAAAACCCTTTCAAAAGTATGAGCTGGTAAAATGTTCCTTTTGGTAAACCTCCGGTACATTATCATCTGTATAACTTGGAAAAAACAAAAGTTGAAACGTAAGGGGTGGTGACATTTCTCTTATACAGAATTGATCAATTTGATGTAAGTATAACTTGATATTTACATCTGATATCTGGTAATTGATCAGACAAAATGATAATGCATTATCAAAATATGCATTTAAATTGAATAAAATGAGAAGATTGACAAAAAATGTTGTGGGTGGTGGGTGGGTGGGAAATATTTGTAATGGCGCATGAAAAATGCTTAGTGAAAGCGAAGAAGGCGGAAGTGACGTAGCGATGTGAGGTGAAGTTGAAACTGGTATGAGATTGGTCATGAGGGGGAGACACCAGATGGCACTAATGATCTCCCGTGCCCGCGAACATGTTTTGCGCGGTTTCCTCATCATATCTGATCAATCATGATTGTTGTTACGATCTAACACACGTAACAAACATCGCTAAATCAAAGTGATTAGATCCAATTCATTATCATTCTTTTACACGAGTTTCTCATCCCGCGATATTCAGATTGCTTCATTTTCCTTAATTTCTGAATGTTGGTGTCATTTTTGTGGCTAACTGAAACTACAATCTGCCTGATTTGATATAATTAATTTGTTTACATAAATTACACCTATTACAGAATTCATGTTCTAATTTCTAGGATTGCCAGTCTGGTAACAAGATTACCCCATGATTCATTCCTAGACCTACCTCGTCCTAGGTCCGTTGGCTTTGAGGTAATGCCTGAATCCAGATATCATATTTTGTGTATACTTCTACTAGATAGTAGATATTGTATTTGCTTTGGTAGGCACTATGAGGATATATACTGACATTTATTCCAGACACTCAGGTATATGTAGGTAAGAAGCTATTACGAGTTATTCCTGCCTAGTTGGTTATTGCTTGTTCAACCTTATTGCCCCGCCTTGATAAAATCGTATTTCTTTGTCCAACGAATATCATGGTCGTTATACTGGATATGTTATCTTAGGATATACTTTATTCCCGGATTGCTCCATAACTACGGTGAGTGACACAATGGCTGACCAATATCGAATATTTTCATTGAAAGAACTGTATAACCAGCCGCACAGTGTACAGCAACAGGGGAACATACTGTACATATGTAAGTAGGTATCAGCGGCCTCAAAGCTACGTGTACTAGATATGAAACGGTAGTGGAATTCATATCACAAAGTATGCAGGTTTTCTGTATTTCTATACGACATTGATCTTTTTTGGTAAGTGTAGGGTTGAGTTATGGGAACCCATGCCCCGTCTGCTTGAGTGAGCCGCATATTGTGACCAGCGGTAGATCACCGCCCGTAGGGTGACCGATGGTAGGGCAATGAGAGGCAAGCCATGGGAAAGTGCAGTGCCCCACGCTCTTCTCTAACTATGGATTTCTACATCTATACTTAAGAGAGGTGAAATAATGTACCACTTTGTGGACCTGTAGGACTTGCCGTTCTTCATTCCTAAGTTTCCATCGTTCTCTTAAATGTCTCATGTACACGTATGACCTAGTAATCACGATTGAATCATAGGAGAAAGTAAGCTAGAATTAACTCATCACGATTTCAACCTTATGGCGCTTTAAGAACAATTTAGGAATGATCTGCAAACACGATATTGAAGTTCCTAAACAATTTCATAAGAGTCTCTAACACAAAATCGTAAAAAACGAAAGTGGGGGTCAAGGGAAATATGACGCAGAATATCCCTCGCCAAATAATGTTTCATAAGGCTTCTTTACAGTGGGATCTTTGTGGATACCTTCCAATTTTACAGGTTTACCAAACTATCGTTGCATATGGACATCCAATGTCCTATGACCTATCTAGGTGATATGTGAAAGTATAGTACTCAATTGTTTAGTACTCAGGTGTATCCTCAACTGCCACGGGCCTAAGTGAACGGCAGTGGCTTTGTTTGGGAATGAGATGTGAATCGCAGAGCGGGAAAGTTGTTAAAACAGCACTTTCAAGCGATTAGGAGGTATATATTAATACGAAATATATACACCCATGAGGTTTATAATACGAACGGTAAACTATCATCTCGTTTTGTACCTTGTACAGCAAAGTCAGGTCGTTCTATATAATTACTACTCTTTACTACTACCCACATGGACCTCGACTTGTTTTATTTCTCGATTAGTTTGCCCTCGACTTCTCGATTAGTTTATCATACAGTGTCAATTTTTTCAATTTATGTAGACCACCTCCAGGTCATGCAAAAGATTCCAGTTTGGATATTTCAAAATATGTAATGCGAGGTCACCAGTATATAAAGCTTAAGCAACGAGCCTAGTATAGAGTCATGAGGCAACCCCATTCCACTGGCAGATGGTCAGCCACAATTTCTTATAATTTTGAGTTCCGTAACTACTTTCCTTTACAAAGACCTGATACACCTATACATTAATATCTTTTGATTTACTCTGTCAAAATCGTTTTGAATGTCAATGAAAATCGGTAGATTTGTCATTTAGCTGTCTTTCGCCATCAAACTCTTTGAATGATACAGGTGTAATAAACCGACAGAAGGAGATTCCTCCCAAGACAGGAGATTCATCCAATATCCACTTAAGAGTAATTACTTCTCTTAGTCAGGTGTAGCTTACTTACCATATCCCCATAGCTGGATAAAGGCTAGAAATACCCCCCCCCCCCCTCCCTCTGTTGGCAGCTCCCAACGAATTTGAATAGCTCTGGGAGTAGCTGTTGACCGATGAGCATATTCTCGTAGATTTAAACTGCGTGCATCTAACAGTTCCTTCAGAAAAACAACAGTTCTATCTGGCACTGCACAGCTCTATATAATTCTGAGTGAAGACAATTATATAAAACTCTGTCCAGCTCTGGACCACTCCCTACATCGTTGATCACCGCTATACTGCTCTGTAAGCACTACACAGCCCTCGGGAATGACAACTCGAAACATATAGCCATATACAGCTCCAATAAAAGCCAGTACTGAGAGGTTAGGAGCAGTTCTGACCAGCTCTAAACAGTGCATTAACAAAGACCATTACTGAGGTTATAACCCAAGTAACTTGTGCCCTGAACACGAGAGGTCACTGCTGTAACACAGCACCCTCTAGTGTTGTGCCAAGGAACTACCTGGGTCATAACCTCATCTATATCAGCTGACAAGTTGCTTGCATATAGAGTGCTTCAGATAAGCAGAGAAGTCAATGTTTCTCTCGGGAAGCAATGAGGATTGGGACGAGAACCAGACCTCAGTATAGAGACCTGTAAAAGAGACGTCACTACATCGGGCCTTGTGGCTTTACATTTCCAGGCGGGTCATGTCCATGCATTACCTCCACCAATCTACGACGAGGCGCGGGGTGGTGGACATGCAATATGGTATCTGCATGTCATAAAGTACCTCCACCCCTGCGACTTATTGGATTTATTGCGCACAACGGTCATGAGCTCATATCTGCATGTATTCCATCCGTCACTGTGACGACGTTCGTTGTGCCTCTCTGTCATCTCGCGTGTACACATGTGATTACACATGGTTCAAATGAAAAATAGGGGTCAGTTTTCGGGAATTTGAGACCGCTATTTATCAGAGCGTGCTTGCATGGAACCTACAGGTTAGAGTGATCACATAGACTTCCAGCTTGCTGCAAAGAATCTGTCACTATCAGGGGCGTACCCAGGGGGAGGGGGAGGCACAGGGGGCACGTGCCCCCCCCCCCGAAATTTTCCCAAGGATGGTCTGTTCCGACTGAAAATTCTCTACACACTGTTGTTTGAATTTTGTTTCTATCTATCATAGTTAAAAAGTTACAGCATTATACAAGAATTGGCTATTTACACATACATAAGATATTGAAATCTATCTCTAATCTTGAAATCTATCTGGAGAAGAATTCTCACGGCTCTAAGCCTAGTTCATTAAGAATTCTTCTCCCATAGAGCATAGTGAGAACCTTGTACAGATTACGACTTACAAGATCTTAGGAGAGGGGTGCGGGTTGAGGGTAGTCACTTGAAGGATACATGTAAGGTAGTCCCAGGTGTGCCCTCCCCTCACCCTCTAAAAAAAATCCCCCTACATCCCCTTGTTACCATATATACGTCATTCAACAAAGGAAATATGTCCCCAAAAAAGAGAGAGCTCTTCAGGGGGCCCCTGGACTCCCAAAGAGGCAGTTTTAGAGCCGATGCAATCATCATAAATAGCCTTAGATCAGTAACCATCCTGGTCCCCAAAACAAAATCCAAGAGGTACCTTGTGTAAAATATAGAAGCAAAGTGCTTCTGCATGTTTTGCCCCCTGGACCCCCAGATGGATTTTGCCACCAGACACCTCAGTTGTGTGACACCCTCCTCCTTGGAATTAAATTCTGTATATAGCTTTATAGTCTTTTGACATACAAGTGTGCCTAGGGGCTTCATCCCCTCCCCACCTGTATCACTAAAGAAGTACTTTGCCCCTGACCCATTGTAATTTCTGAATTATATGAAACCCATGTGCTTCCAGGGGTTCTGACCCCTGGACCTCCCAGATGGGTTTTTGCAACTGGACCCCTGGCAATCTTCACATGTAGTTTCAGGTGTGTAAAAACCCTTCCCCTAAATAGAGTCACTAATATGTGAGTACTTCCAGGGGCTTTGCCCCTGACCCCCCAGGATTTGCTTTGCTCTTAGACCCCTCAATATATCCCCAAATAGCCTCAGGTGTTTGACTGTCCTCACTGGGGCTTCAGTGCACCCCAAGAAGGGGTTATGCCACAGGATCCTTAGCAATCTAGAAACCCAACTGCTTCCAGGGACTTCACCCCCTAAACTCCCAGGAGGAGCTTTGTTGCTGGAGCCCCTGCCAATCTCTCCAGGTATGTAGCCCCCAACCTGAAACAACATCCTGGGAAAAGCTTGTATGATCTATGAAATCCTAATGATTCCATGGGCTTTGACCCCTGGACCCCCAGGGGGGTCTTAGCTTCTAGATCACCACACGTCTTCCCAGGCTGTCTCAGGTGTGTAAATCCCCTGCCCAAACCAACATCATAGGAACAGCTTGTCATTTGACCCCTGTGTCAATCATGTAACCTAAAAATGTTATCTAATGCATAAAAGCCAAAAACTTCAGGGGTTTGACCCCTGGATCCCAAAGGAGTCAATTTGCCCTTAGACATCTCACAATCCCCCCAGGTAGTCTCAGGTGTGTAAACCTTTCCTGAAACAAAATCATGGATATAGATTGCATAAATGATATCTGAAACTAAAGCACTTCCAGGAAATTTTGCCCCCTTGACCTCTGGGAGGGGCTATGCTATTTCTCTTGTGGCAACATTCCAGGTAGTCTCAGGTATGCAACAATCTCCCTCCCTCAATCAAAATCCTGGATACAGCTTGTATAAAATCTAAAACCCAAGTGAATCTTGAGCCTTTGCCTCCTGAATCTCCAGCAGAGGCTTTGCTGCTGGACCCCCAGCAAGCTACCCATGCAATCTCAGGTCCCATAACAATCCTAAGGTGTATTTCTTTTTTTAATGAAAATCCAAATTCCTCCGGGAGCATTGGTCCCTGGATCCCCTCCCAACTGGGGCATTGCTTCTTGACCCCTGGATAGTGTCAGGCATATGACCCCCTCCCTCAACAAAATCCTAGATACAGCTTGTATAATTGACAAATTCTAAGTGCTGCTGGGGGCTTTGCCCCCTGGAGCCCAAGCCAATCATTCAAGATAGTCAAAGGTGTACCCCACTCCCTGAAACAAAATCCTGGGTGTGCCCCTGGTGAATCCTGTTTGAGGGGAATGTGGTTAAGATAGTAGAAATTGTGTCCCTCCCTAAATAAGCACATGCCTATATGCCCTTGTTTCAGTGTCATTCAACAAGGCAAGTATGTCCCCTAAAGATAATCTAAATGCCAAGCTATTAGGGGTGATTTGCCTCATTGACCCTCTCAAATCTTCCCATGTAAAAAAATCCTGGATACAAATTGTACAATGTATAAAAGCCAAGTCCTTCTAAGGGATTTGTCCCAAGGACCCGAAGGAGGGACTTTGCCACCAGACATGTACTGATATTCCTAGGTAGTCTCAGGTATTTAACCCACTCCCTGAACCCAAATCCTGGGAACAACTTGTATAATGTATAAAATCCAAGTGGTTACAGGGTTTACCTCCTGGACTGCCAGATAGAATTTGCCACTGACCCCTGACAATCTCCCCAGGTAGTCTCAGGTGTATAAATCTCCCCAAGACATAACCCTAGGTATAGCTTTTATAAGTGTAAAATTCATGTATAGCCAGGGGGTTTCACCCCCTTGACACCTATGAGGACTTTATTGATGGACCCTTGGTACCTGGTCTCAGGTATGTATCTTCCACTCCCTGAGACAAAAATCTGGGGACAGCTTGTGTAATCTATAAAATCCAAATGTTTCAGAGGGATTTGCCTGGACCCCATTAAGGGCTTTCCCAAACCACTGGCAATATTGCCATGTGATCCTGGGGGATTTACCCCCTGGACCACCATATGGGGTCATGCTGCTAGACCTCTGACAATCTTCCCAGATGGCTTAACATATGTAACCCCCTCCTTGAAAAAACATATTACGGAGAGGTTGTAGAATTTTTATGATACAGGTTCTTCTATGGGATTTACCCCCTGGACCCCCAGGAGGGGGTTTGCTGCTAGAACCCTGGCAATATACCCAGATACTCCAAGAAGTGTAACCCTGTTCCCTGAAACAAAAGCCAGGATAGAGATTGCATATAATCCAAGTTTGCCCCCTGGACCCCAAGAAGGGGCTTTTCTGCTAGACACTGACAATATTCACAGCTAACCTAAGATGTGTGTGCCCCTCTTCAAAGAAAATCCTGGGGGTGGCTTTTATAATCTTTAAAATCCAAATGTTCTCAGGGGCTTTGCCCCCTGGACACCCAGAGGGGGTTTTGCAGCTAGACCCCGGGTAATAATTCTAGATAGTCTAAGAAGTGTAACCCCTGTCCCTAGAAAAAATCCTGGGACAGGTTGTATAATCCATGAAATTCAAGTTCCTCTGGCAGCTTTGCCCCCTGGACCCCCAGGAGGAGCTGGATCCCTGGTCACATTCCCCCTGAACCAGAATCCGGAATACAGCTTGTATAATCTATAAAATCTAAGGGTGTCCGAGGCTTTGTCCCAGTACCTCACACGAGGGTCTTGTTAGCTGGACCCTTGTCAATCTTCAGAGGTGTGCCCCCCCCCCGAAACAAAATCCTGGGTACGCCCCTGACTATCTGTATGCTATTCACTGTGATATTGTGAAAGGAGCAGAGTGCCAGTGTCTCAGGGTATGTGAGGCATGGCCAACTGACCATGACCAATTATTCAAGATAAAAATGCCTCAAGACCCAAAGGTGCTTGATATGTTTGAATCCTAGACAGGCAGTTGCAGAAAGGTAAGTTGAACTTGACTGGGTACAAGTGGCCTACAGAAAATGTCCCATAGACTGAATATACCCAAAACCTTTTAATTGCCAATTATTTGTAGTACCAGGCACATTAATCTATGATGAATATACCATTTGCTCATAGTTTATCATCCACATTATCAATCAGTCACCGGAGACGAATGACCTATATATGGGTTGTGACTTATGGTCATGCGGGAGTCATTATGAACGTATCATTATCACCATGGACGTTATACTGAGAGTATACTGTTATGACTTATAGAGTACAAGATGTTAGTGTGAATGATTTTTGACATGGAGTACCTGTATTTGGTGCGCAGATGATGACCGACACTGCACGAAAACCACCATTTTACATATATATATACGCCATCGCGATAACGCACGTATTGGCTGAATATAGACTTGTTTTCATTTGTATACACCTCTTATCCGCGTCTACGTTTCGGGCGTCTACGAGGTAGTTTCCATATGTAGACGCACGCGACTTGGCTGTCATTCACGCCTGGTGTATCTAAGATAAAACATGCTCTGTGCGATATATATACGCCAGGCGTATATATGATACCAAAAAAAAAATTGGCTGTTTACCCACAGTGAAGCCCTGGTACACGACCCCCGCCTCCCTGCAGTGTGTGTAGACGGATTAGCGGCCGCTCGGAGAGTGTGAGATGCCCCCACACCACCCCCCACCACCCCACGCCACCCCCAGCCAGCCTTAGTGAGAAGCCCCCCGCTGCCCGCCGCCCACCGCCCACCGCCCGCCGCCAGCCGCGTTTGTACAGGTTGCCTCAGTGAGATACCCTCCACCACCCGCCGCCGCCCGCCGCCGCCCGCCGCTGCCCGCCGCTGCCCGCCGCCCGTTCTTAGGGACTGCATCTCTATAGTGTTAACTTGTTAGAGGCTTATATATGGGAATACCCAGAATACAACAGAAGAATGGTGTTTTCAAGGAAAAATCTATTAGAAAAACGGTAAAAATCCAAAAGAATGCAGGGTTTATTATATGTAATTAACCAATTTATATTCAATATTGTTTTTTAAAGTTTTTATAAAATAAATTGGTAATTTAAGATTGCAATTTTCATATAATACAGACTTGGATGGTTAATGGCAAATGAAACATGCTACCAGTAGTGTCCCCAAGTTGCAAAGATCGGAACCTTTGGATGGTGGTGTATATACAACGGAATCAGGCGTATATATGACGTATATAAGACCGCACCATGGACATGTATATACGCCACTAGATAAGGCGTCTACGAGACGGATAACAGGTCGAACTTCTAGATGCAAAATCCTACTGTTAGACGCGTTTCGGATACATATGTAAAGCGGTACTTTTCGTGCAGTGCGAGGATATATGACATGCAATGTGTGACCTATTACGACGTCTTCTGGAATATGATATGGTAAAGGATTTCTTAAGCTTTTGATCAATGGTAGTGCTTTGAGGTGTTCTGTGATTTTTGATTGTCTATGATGGGTTATGATGCCCGACCCAATAGCGTAAGATTGGCATTATAGTCCCCAACAACAAGCACCATGAGCAAAAACGCGAAGGTCCTCTAATGATCTGACCAGCTTTTAGGACCGCTAGCAATGATCATTGGGAGGGATGCTGGAACATATGTTTCACTCTGCACCAGAATTACGGTGTATCCACTTACTGCTCTCTGGCATGCGAAGGGCCTATCTGAGGACATTGTGATCTCCCGTAACTAAGTGACTGGATATACCAAACTCTCACGGGCACGTAATGCACGGTGGACCGGTGAGTCGAGTCGACCGTGTGTCGTTGGGTAGAGAAGAGCAGTTATTGTGGTACCTCTTCGCCACTGATCTCTAGAGTCTAATTAGCCCTTTTTTTGTGGTGGTTACAAAGGAGAATGTTGTGGTGGTTGGTATTTGTGTTGTGTGTCCCAAGCGGGGCAGTAGATATGGTTATACGAAGGTGAGGTCAACTTAAACTGTCATGAGGGTTAGGGCTATGAAATATAACATAGCACTTAACAGAGTTTATAGACAACGTACCTGTACAAGTAAGACTCTCCCTCTCTCCATGGGAATGATAGTCAGTATAATATTATAAAATAGTCCTTAACGTAGGACCGCAGATAAGAGAGTTATCTCAAAATTATGCTATTTTGTATTGGTGATTCCAGAGACTGCCACTTTGACTCGCTTGGTGTGTCCTCGGCATAACAGGCATTTCTTGGTGTGTATCGGCGTAGTGCTGCCACCTGGCTGTTCTGATGAGAAGTACAGCTCGAGTGGACAACCGCTGATAGAAACCAAGGGACAATAGCTGTTGTTGTCTGTTCTAAACCTCGGAAACTTGAGTGTATTGTGGCGGTTGGGTTATCAAGGACTATTTAGGAAGCGTTCAGCTCATGGCGCTCATCACTAAGTGTTAAATCTAAGTAAAAAACCAGCAATTTCTAAGATAGATATATATGTGTTATATAACACCTTGGGATTGACATATTCAACTCTAAAACAGGATTCACACGGTGGGATTCATGTACCTCACAGACCGTTTGTCTGAGACAAATCCTGTTGAGATTCGGTACTGGAACACAATCTCCTCGTGTGAATGACAGGCTTTCATTTTGCTGAGACAACTTTTTTCTCTTGCAATTGTCGGCGACAATCGCCCCTAACAAGGAACAGAATCTCATGAGATTTTGACTTTAAACAGGTTTAAAATTTAGAGGGACATTTTGGTAAGACAAATGTATTTCACACGTTCTCCCCCAATCTGTGGGTCTCAGCGGTCTCAAATAACACCTATTCACACGGGGAAGTACCCTGAGTCGGCGACTGTGTACCCTGTGTACCCTGTGTACCCTGTGTAGGGGTGTAGGGTGAGACTATGTACCTGTTAAATCTTCTCATGTGAATTGAATCCGCCATGTTCCCCTGAGACTGTAGAACACCCCAATCTGTGAAACTTTGTTCCCAGTTGGAAATAGTAGCCGACTGGCGCAAAGGTGTGAAGTACACCAGTCTCAGGTCCATTTGTCCCACCGTGTGAATCCCATTTTAGGAAAATAACATGGGTTTTAATATTCAGGCAAATTGTCGGATATGCCTATAAATGTTCTCAATGTTTCCTCACTTATTCCGGACTACGTAAAGATGTAGGTTAAATAACAACGGCAAACGGATCTCCACGAAGGTGGCAGGCAAGCAGTTAAACAATTTGAAATTAGGATTCTACCTCTTTGTCGCCATATTCATTTGCGTGAAAAGACCTATCCATATCTAACGACGAGCGGGCCTGATGCTTGGGGACTTCTTGTCGAGCCTGATGACACGCGCACCTTCTATTTGACCCTCTAGTTGCAGGTGAAGTGCTCTAGTCACAGTCTAGAGCATTCTAGGTGTGAAGAGGGCATAGATCTATGGGGGCTGCTCCTGAAAGCCTCTGAAGACAATCATGTTTATAACATCAGAGCCTTCTACTTATAATTCATTAGGTGTACCGTATAGCGTATTTATAAAAGCCTCCTCCTCTAATGTACCTGGAGAACAAAATAGATAAAACCTATATCTATGCACAAACTCATTGTATATATATATATTGACCGGTGTATTGGTTATGCACATATTCCGAAGTACGCTGAGTAGCGTTGTACCCAGATACAGAGTGTGTGCTTTGAACCTGAGTACGGTGTGCTTTGAGCTTACTACAGCATGCCTTGAGCTTACTAGGGCATAGACTGGTTCCCTGCCCAAATGAATAAGGGGCAGGTAACGGGTTCCTACGTCCTTCACCTAGACTGTAGTATATCTCCGCCGAGCCCCCTAGTGGATACCCTGGGAACCAGCGTATCTGGTGGTTTGCCAATGGAGGCGTTACCAATAATGCACCACGAAACTGGAACCCGTTACCTGGCCTTTAGTCTAACTAGGCCAGGCTGCCAGGCTAACTAGGGCGTGCTTTGAAAATATAACGCATTCTGATTGGCTGAGAGGCTGGAGGCCCTAGTATGGGCGGAAAATTCAAAAGTGGCAGACGCCACCACATTGCGGATCCCGAGGCATTTGACAAATGCCCCAGGACGATTTATAGTGCATATTTACCAAATATTGAGGTATCTAACATTCGGCATTCACGTTATACAATCTAGACAGCTTAAATATGCAAAATCAATCGATAACACTTTCACTCGCCGAACAGGCGACATACAGATGTCAACTGTTATCGATTGTTTTCACATGTTTAAGCTATCTAAACTGTATCAAGTAAATACCCCACATTATACTCCTCAAATTCCAGTTCAATGAATTTGTTCTGAACAATTTCATCGGCGACACCTCAAATAGGTATGTGAGTATTGGTGTCATAACAATGTTTTTACTTAATACTGGTGCATAGTATTAATTGATATCATTCCGTATTAATGATGGTTTGTCCATACCATTAATCTTTTTGTCATTTTTGGAATAACCTGTTTTCTAGAACTGTGCATTTGGATAATCTATACAATTTCAAGGTCAATTGTGTCTGAATTTCTCTAGTAGAATTATGAATGTATATCTATAGTGTGGCGAATGTTACAGAAAAGATAATAAGTGAGGTACTGTAACCCCTGGAAGTGCCATGGCTGTGGAGATGGGGCCCATCATACTAAAACCTCTAGTGATCTGCCATGCAAGAGCTTTTCTGAGGTAACAGTGCAATGTTATTCAACCACCATCATACTAGAGTTAGCAGCAAAATTGCTGGCCTATTGCAGCAGAGACTATCACAAGGTTATTGCAGGCCCTTTGTTATTAATCAGAATAAACATACATACAGTAAACCCTGGCTTAAGGGGACCCTCCCTTCCGAACAAAGTGTGCCCTTAGGCGGGTTGTCCCCTTAAGCGGGGTTAAAATAAACTAAATACGAATTTCTGTTCTAGGCAAAATGTCCCCTTAAGCGGGATGACCCCTTAAGCGAGGAGTCCCAGAAGTGAGGTTTTACTGTATTTTCAACAAATAAGCACTAATAAGACAAGTTGACTGAGGAAATGCTAAATAAATGACAGTTGATGTGATGAATGTGTATATTGATGAAATTCACTCAATGATCTCCCGAATCACCACAGTAATGTTACCCAATAGATAATACCTTCAATTGCTTATTCATAACCCTCACATTGCTAGCAGAGATCCTTCATCACCATAAACCCAACAAAAATTTTACACTGACAGTGTACAACTTTGCTGTCATGACATGCTCATAAAACAGCAAAACCTGCATTCTGCCAATGTAGTGACTGGTATCAGAACCGGTTATCTTTTAAACTTTGCAACGCCTAAGAAACACTTGCAGGTTCTGTGGCAGATTCTGTGATCATTGTGGGTATTTCTATATTAATAAGAAAGCTACTGATCCTCCTGTGATAAAAACATGTTCTGCAATAGCTCTGCAATGATTCTATTAGGTTACTATAAAAGGGGTATGCCATTGGCATCCATTAATATTTGATGTGGTCACTGTTTGCAGGATCTAACAATAACTGATTGTTAGATTTTGAGTGTTTTTGAATGCAGTCGGCAGTATTTGTTTGACTGTAAATGATGACAAAAGCTATGTGAACATTCACGTCGCATTTGTAAAAGACCACAGTCATGAGATGGCATTCTACCCGCCATGACAAGTCTTTCCCTGTGATCTGGTGCCAAATATTTGGATATCCAAAATTCTCGTGATCGAACTCATTAGTATTGTCATACTTTCAAATATGCAAAGCTTAACTTGACACAGTTAGGCCCGGCGTCCACCTACTACGATATGGCACCGACATGGTCTACGATGCACCTCCCGATAAAAAATCAAAATCGCGTCGGAAGGTTACCTGATATCGGGGCAGTTGACCACGTTTCTGCGATTAGACACCGATAAAAAACCCATACAACGCATGGTGTATTGGCTTGTCTAGACATATGTCTACGATTTTGCACCTTCCCGATATGGCACTGATTTTGACATTTTGTGTCGGTGCCATATCGGAAGGTCTACGATTCTATCGTAGTAGGTGGACGCCGGGCCTAAGAGTACCCCTTTAACGTAGTAACTTTATTTTCCTGATTGTTGGGCTCATCTCTGTCTCTACTATCTCGCGTTCTCACGTCAATTGCAACCGGAAGTAAAGTGGCGCCACCTGACGAATAAAAGTTGCAGAGTGCTATTGGCAGATGGCGCCACAGCCGTCTGCGTCCTCACCCATCATCCCGGGGGTGGTGAGCGATAAAAGGGGAACACCAATCAAACACATGAGCACTCCAGTGCCATTAGTCCTTGGACGTTGCCTTGGAAACCGCATGATTTTCATAGAGTCGGGATCGTTATAATCTGAAGGGCCAGCTGTGCCGGTCTGCTTTGAGGAGAGACATTTGGTTGTGCCTCCACAATATAGCGTTACAAAAATAACATTCTGAATGTAATTCCGAGTCAACATTAGTTTTTTTTGTGGCTACATGCCTTCATTTGGACATCCCTCTCGGACCGGCTGAAATTTTATGTCAATTGCAGAAAGGTGCATTCAGGGACATGCAAGGAAAACATCTGATTTCCATTTGATTTCCGTAGTAAATGTATCCTTGGTCTAGAGATTGTAAAAGGAATTATAGAATCCCCTCAGAAATCGAATGTAGCTACGAGAATGAAAGATTCAATTTCATAACTATACTTAGAATAATATATCCAAAAGATCTGGAAAGAGAGGATCACAAAGATATTTGAATTGTAATAATCGGTCAAGTAGTTCCGGAACAGTAGACGGCATGGCATGAAATTATTATCATGAAGTCCATTTAGCTTTGGCGTCACTCCCCATTTTTGTTTAGGGTGTGGGGCTTGGGTTAATGCTGAAATCAAATAGTGATGGCAACGACTGTGATCCAACCAGTCGCCTCTCCATGGATGTAGACAGTTGCTGGTCGTTGAAGCAGACTCTTGTCGTGTGGATGTTGGTGTGGACAGTAGGCAGGATGGAGGAGGAGTTGGTGGCAGTTGACAGGCAATGTTGATAGTCTGGAATTGCTGCTGCAACCAACACCTGTCTTGGGATTGCCAGGTTAAGTTAGCAGGCCACTGTGATGGAGGTGGCTACCACTGATGTGTTGACTGCTGCTGCACTCCCCCCAATGAACTACCCTGCTTGGCGTAGATCCACATCTTCTACCATTCTTGGTAGCCTCCCTGCTGCCAACTCACAGTTGTTGTTGGCCAGACATTCCTGGAGAAGAGTGAGGATACGCTGCTCCACCTCAAACCGGTAATGTTCTTGTAGTTTGTTCAGTACATTTACTATGTACACTGTCAAGCCAGAACTGTGACCAAAAACTACCGGCTTGGGCTTCATAACTCCCTTGAGCACTGACTGAAGCATATTCACAAGTTTGTCATCATTAGCCTCCCCGCAAGCCCGTGCAGCAGATGGCGTAACTGGTGGAGAAGTGATTGTCAGAAAGTTGTCATCCAAAGTTACAGAAGGCAATAGAGCTAGAGCACTGGCACCAGATGACTAAGTACTACCGAAACTGTCAGTTTGCTTGAAAGGTGTTACAGTGCGACTTCTAAGCACAGTGATGTGTGGAACCAGGAATCGAAATCTTTCCCATATCCAGGCCTCAGTTACCATGAGGGTATCAGCACCCTGGTCAGACTTGGTGACCATTTCGCAGAGCATGCCAAGCTTTGTCCACATAATATCATACCAGGTTTTCAGTTCTTGTGGTGTGCAGCCCATAACTTATGCCTTCTCCATCCACAGGCGGTCTTTCAAGGAAGCATCACGGTAGCCAACCAAACATTTGGAAAATAGTTCAGGATGCTGCTGCAAATACTTGATGATAGCTTCTTTTTCATCTTCATCAAAGTTTGTATTACCCTTTGGTCCTTGGCAGTGAAGGGGAAGTCTTCTGATTCGCAACCATTCAGGGATACAGTGGACTCAAAAGCAGCATCAGTCAATGGTGTATCTGGTCAACCATCTGGAATGTCTGATGCATCAGCAGGAGAATCCTGCAGTAGCAGCAGTTCTACTATGGGTAGAAGGACCCCTTTTGTGCTTCTGCTTCTTTGGGGGCATTTTCTTGGACGAGGTAGAGAGTGGTGAGATGTGTAGTTGATGGCTGCTTGAAGTGGAATGAACAACTCTCTGCCATGCCATCTTATATACACCAAACGCAGACGCAAGTCAACAGGAATGAATCTTACCTGGTCTTAAGTGGACGTGCTGGGCCTTAGGTGGATGTGAACATCTTACGAAAGTCATCTAAAGTCACCTTGAGTCATTGAACTCCATGACCCCCTGGAGCGCTCATCAGCCACGTTGAACTTGGTCAGGCTTCCAGTCGGGACTGGACTCCGAGCTATGCCCTGTCCCAACAGCCCCACCCAATAAAGTCCAACCCCAACGGTCATAAACCACAGGGGGCTGCCGGGACTGCCGTGGCAGATTTTTTGACAGTCAAAAGTTATTCCCAGCAATGCCCTGCGGATGACTTAAGACCAACTCTGAAGTACAAGTTGAGACATCGACGGCATTTTGTTGTTGCAGGGACTGCTGAGGTGATGGTGTAAACCTAGCATTAACAACTAACCCTCCTCTTCAGACCCACAGGACGGTTACAGAAGTCTTTTCAAGTGCCTCCCTTAAAAGGCCGATAAAAATGGGACTCGCAAGACTAAGAACAGGCACCAAATGCTCCAAGGTGACATAGCCTCCCGAAGGAAAATACGGCTCACGACTTGCCCATCCTCGTGTGGGCGATACAGGTATAATGTGATTTGTCTCTCCAATGTTTAATGAAATACTCTCTCCGCACCCCCCCCCCCCCTTCCACTGTTCCTCAGCTGTCACACCTCCATGCTGCAGCTATCGCAACTCAACTCTCAATGTTTGGCACCAATACTGGCTTGTGACAGCTTAACTCTCATCAACATTTCTACTCAGGCCTCATCCATGTTGGGTCTCATCTTGGCTTTCCGAGGCACACTTTGTCAAGGCTCACTCCTTCCTTGCCCTCACCTCGGGGCTCCAACTTGCCCTGTCTGCGATGACAGTTCCCATGCCTCCGTTTCATAACCCAGGATCGTACATGTAGACCCTTTTCTGTACGCCATAGAGACCCAGGGACGATGAGGGTCAATTTCATTCAACACTTATGGACGACCTTATGGACGGCCAATATTGTCTTAGGCAACAGACTTAGATATTATTAGACGATAACCCTTGTACGAGGTACAGAAAAGGTTCTTCATGTACGATCCTAGATTATGAAACTGCCCCATGGATCAACTGTCCTACACGACCACCCCGACCTCAAGGATTGCTGCACCATGGCTCCCTCCGCACTACCTCTCATCTTAGGCCTGGGTGATGCACTGGCATCAGACAGTGCAGGGGCGTCAGAACATTTGGAAAATGGGGGGGGGGGGGCGAACTGAAAAATTGCCGACTTTTTACTTGGTATGAAGTCAGACTTTGACATTGGCCTGTTCCACTGTACTTACCATAAATCTGCGAAAAGTCTGGTCTTAGCCTTCATTACACGTGAAAAAGTCAGACTTTGACATTTATCCACGTTGAAAAGTCAGGACTTAGCCATCATTGCAAGGTAAAAGGTCAGACTTAGACATTTTCCACAGTGACAAGTCGGGGCTTAGCAATCATTGCACGGTAAAAGGTCAGATTTTAGCCATCCTTGCATGCTAAAAAGTTAGATTAATCCAGCGTTTACACTAGACGACTAAAACATGACGATTGTAGATCGTCTAGCCTATAGACGTCAGGTGGTGCTCGATTACATAATATCTGCCTCAATCTTCATTATCCTAAGAATTTCCTCGAGTATTAATACTTTCTATATGTACCTATTTCTAGCTATTGACAGCTGAATGTTGTCAGGTGGTGCAAAATCCAAGAATCGCAGCCTATAATCTTCTAGTGTAAACGCTGGGTTAGACATTTGTTGAATAATAGACAGTTTTACGTGGGTCGGCATCTACCCTTGTGGTCCTAGGACGTCTTAGACTCTAGTACAGTCTGTTGTCGCCAGGGCCAGGGCACACAGGCTCAAACTGAGACTGTTTTGCGCTGCCATTTTAAGGTGGGAATTCCTGCCTCCGCTGGTACTAAGCTGTCCTGAGTGATTTGCCAGTAACCAGAGTATTACCTAGACTCTAGTACACCCTCTTGTCGCCAGGGCCAGGGCGTTTTTCAGTCTGTATTAGAAAGCCTGAGTGCCCTGGCCCTGGCGAAAATGGGGCATACTACAGTCAAGGGTTCCTGCCTGTCAAATCGATTCTATAAATATAACAACCAACCACTAAATTCCTCTTACCGAAGGTGGCTGGCCAGTCAGAGCCATGCTCTATTAGACCTTCACGTACCGTAACCCGAAGGCAGTGCGGTGCGTGAACGGACTAAGGACGTCTCACTACCCCCACCTAGCGTAAACCACACGCACCGTATCAGCACATAACACTCACAAACCACCGCCGCACATACACGGCGCTACACATGTCACTTCCGTGTTCACCAATTCATCCGCCATTTTTCAACAAACTAACACATACTTTTTTCCCATCCTACCTACACCTTATTTTCTTTTTATAAATTATTTATCATAATTTCACACTATGAATAAATCATCTTGTGTAGGAGTATTTTATCATTTTACATACCTCTTTAACCAATATCATCTCTTTTAATTCATATATATACTCTTATCAATACACGGTATATATGTAATACCACTTCTTATAAAATATATCTAATACATATATTTTATCAACCCAGTCGGCAGACTCCTTATTTCTTCCACTAGCTAGGTGATAAGGGTAGTGTTGATTGAGTTAAATATGAAGGTGCTGACTTTTTCTGGGGCTGGCAAAAAAGTGGGAGGAGGGGCGGCGCCACCCTCCTGCCCCCCCCCCCCCCCCCTATTCTGACGCCACTGGACAGGGTAAGGTGCATCAGGCACTCACAATCGGGACCCCTCCAGAGAGGCTATTATCTACATCCACCCATAGTCATGATTCTATGTCTCCCCACCAGGAGGGACGTCACTCCCCTCTTGGATCAACACGTTTGGCGCTTATTATAATCATGCTATGCTCACGGTATTACTCCTTACACAGACTACAAATCATCAAAATTGTCTGTCTTAATAAATTTTGATAATGCCATATTGGCCTTATGTTTTGGTTGTGGAGAATCTGAAATTCTCGGTAATCTTACAGAGGCAGAACTGCTACTCCTACGCCCTCTATCGACAACACCTGAAGCCCTCACTAAGCCCTCAGACCCACAGGACGGTTTTGGAACCCACCCACGCCAATCAAGAATGATTCTCATGTTAGGGCTTTGTTATAATCATGCCTATACCCGCAACATTATTCCTTATACGGACTACAAACCATTAGAAATTTTTGTCGGAATAAATTGTAATAATGTCAGTTCGGCCTCAAGTTACAATTAGCCCAAAGATCTGTTAGGTCTGAAGTTCGAAAGGCCATTATTCCAAAAGTCCATTAGTCTAAAGGTTCAATGAGACAACGGTTTCTTTAATTATGAGATCCATTTAATTCTCAATAGCTCATAGTCTGAAGCTGTACTTTTACTAGGTATGTAGGATACCCCCATTTGCAATTCCTTCTGTGATAGCAGGTTTAGTGTACATACTCCTCAGAAAAAACATACAACTATGGATTACGGCAAGGCGTTGCGGTCATCCAATCCGAAAGTAGCCAAGACTGAAGATGAATCTTTATTAGAAAAATTAGACAATCATTAGTCTATTATCATACACCTATGGCCCAATGTCTATGAAATGTTGTGACTGTTCGGGCGCCCTGCGCCTGTAGTGTACTTCACAAGCACGTCAAATGACTTTTTTATAGGTGTATAATGATAAGAAAATGTAGTGAGTGAACCTGTAGCGATTCCGTTCTCTGCCTTTTGTCCCGAAATATGTCACTCCGCCTCTAGCATTAGGACGTATTCTATGGAACAAAAGACCTCGAACGACAATTGCTACGGACTCACTATGTTTTCTCTTAATACGACATATATGTACAGTCAAGCCTATCTAATTCGAATGTCTACTGCCACCATAAAAGTGTCTGAAGTAATGAAACTTTCAAATTTATGAAACAAGGTCAGATTGGGAGGAGGAATTGGAATGAGGGGGCTGCCAGGGTCTGGAAAGGTAGTGGGTGTATATTTCTTACTTTCCCCCAAGACGCTTGTCATTGGTAATTTGTCTCTTTAGAGGTAGGTTCAAGGATAAGATCCACTTTCTTTCTTAATGAAATGGTGTATGGGTCACTCCTTGCACTATTGGTGTTGAGAGGTGCAAAATTTTGATACCAGCTAGAGCTGTCATTTGTGGCACCATTCGAAGTACAGAATCATTTTATTATACTTAGTCTATTGGTGAGCAAATGTCCGAAATCGAAGTAGTGCGGTCAGACTGTATTCATCAGTCATAGACTCCAGACAAAGCTATAGACTACAACTAACACCACCTCTGCTTGCATGGTTTATTGTGCCACCCTCATTTCAATGACGGCAAATCAGGTGACTCCTTCATTTCTTTCCAATTCTTTAGGCCCGACATCCACTGCGCTCCCTATACCCTGCGACAGATCTTACGATGCGTGCATGGGAATTCATCCTTTGGTGTATTAGCTACGGATTTAGGTTGACTTTCCAACACGATATCGATTTCGCATCTTGAGATGAATCATAACGTCTATCGTAGTGTATCGGGAGCTCAGTGGATGCCAGACCTAAGTTATACAAACACCAACCAATACATCTTCAAACAGACTCTGTCTGCATACTGACAGCACAAGGAGATGTTATCCAGAAATAGCGCCTGTAATGGAGACTACAATACCGTAAAACCTAATATTGACCACCTATTGATTATTCTGCAATCTAAGATTAAATGCTGAACGCAACTGCTCCGTATCAAACTAACCTTTTATCAACGCTGCTCTGGTCGTAACGATGTGGACCTTGCTTCCGTGCTGGTTTTGGCTCTACAGTTTGTTCATAGAAAAAAGTAGTGTATTTCACGCTTGTCAATACAATGCCGACCACCTTAAAATTCTACATCAAATAAGTTCAAGTAGATGCCAACGCTAACGCTTTATAACTCTCATTCGCCATTATAGGACCCTAACAGTTGCTACGGAGCTAAACATTATCAACTAACTAGATGTAGCCAACTAACTCTCAAACTAGTTAATGGCTGGCCAATATCATGAGGTACCCTTCACTGATAACTGTAATAGAGTCAACTGCTGAAAGATTCTAGTTTCCACTCAATTGTCTCTGGGGATATCCATGAATTATGTAACCCTGAAGGGGTGGGAAGGGGTTTGGTTCATTGCCATGGTGAATGCTGGAGGGTATGAGAATCGACTGCTTGGCTGTATTGTGACACGCATATATATGCGTACCACCACTGTCACATGGTATTGCCTACAAGGCATGCGTTAAAGTCCTTTCATGTGTTCCTTTAAGTCCTTTAAAGGCTGCCTTCACCTTTAAATGACAAATTTTCACAACTTAAAAGGTTCCTTTTTATATAGTTTGATTTAGACATTTTTATTTGAATGTAGCGTCTTTATTTCTATTATTGTTTTTGCCATCCCTGGGAAGATATTTCAGCAGTCGCTGGAAGCTTTTGCAACGTCTATCAGCTTCAGATGGTCCTTTTGAAACGAAATTGGTACTAATGTGAATTGAAACAAATAGAAGATGTCTATGAATTCCATGTCAATAGCAAATGACAATACGAATATTGTCTTAGTGATATAACAGTAAGTACATAAGCCAATTAGAGAAACGTAATATTTATGTTAGTAAAATCAGAAAATCGAGGTAGAGAATACGCTTGGAGAGCAAGGAGAAGGAGAGTGTTTTGGTAATCTGTAGAACAGCAGCTGGGAATACTATCAGTCAACTTGTAATAAAAACCGTGCTCAGAAGATGTTTGCTGTTAGTGTCCCGACTGGAGGATGGTGTGTGGTGCTTCCTCCTCCAGTAGGCACTAGACCACTAGGGTCTTACAGAAGGAGGTTCTATAGTCCACACCGAGGTTAGGCCTATATAGCTTTATCAAGTAGAAAAACACTCCCACACTATGGCAATAGGAGATTTGAATGAAGTAGGTCAGATCCTGCATAACACCATTTTGAATGTCGAAATAATATATAGAGAGATATGAATCAGGGTGATTGTCTTGTCTATATCATAATGCACATGTTATGGCTAAATCTTCCGAATGAATAGTCAAAATAACAGGAAACTTGAAGTGGGCAATGTAGTCTGCAGATGCGACACACTAAAATATATTGGGTTAGAATGGTTAGACAAGAACAGACAGATAGGATAAGTGCTTAACTAAGAGATATTCCATGAATTTGTATACAGAGAATGCTATCCTACGTGTGGCCAAATTGCAAATCTACCTCCAGCAGTGCTGGCTCAATGTGGTGGCCTCCTATATTAACTACACAAATGGGCTTGTTTTGAGCTGTGCATATGTGGCCTTGCATAGTGCATTCAGTTCACAAGTGTGCTCGAGTAGTAATAACAAGACACAGGTCATCGGAGTGATGGGTACCCCCAGCACCTGATAGCATGTCAACACGAGTTACTGAGGGACGTTGTTATTAGTCTACACTAAGCTCAGATTCACATGCGAGGACAACATGATACCCGCACATTACCGGTTCCTTTGATTATTGACATTGGGACTTCGCGGGATGTACATTGATGCCTCCTATACATGCGTGTTATAAATCTGGCCATATTTCCTGTTTCCTGGTGGCTAACTTGCACGTAGCTCGTCCATTGTTAATCTGCCTAAACACTTCCTAGTTAAAGGTGGCTGATGTGCACAATCCCTTCATATATTCCTATATACCTATGGCTGTACACTCTATGCTTACACCACGCTCTGGGGGGTGGAGTAACTATCTGATACTACCCAAGGTTGGTATACTACCCAAGGTTGCCGTATACTACCCAAGGTTGACATTTAGACCAATCAGATTGTCTCTTATTAAACCACATTTGAAGGTATATAGGAATAGGGAAACCAAGTACCAGTGAAAGGAAGTCAAAATTACTCGGTAAGGCTTGGAAAAATTACTGCCCGCGGCTAGGGCCTTGGGCAGTAATTTTTCCAAGCCTTACCTCGTAACTTTGACTTCCTTTCACCGGAACATAGTTTCCCTCTAATAGCTCATTCTGGCTAACCTGAGGTGTGTGATGTTCTAGTTGCACCAGTAGCAAAGACGAATTCAGGTTTTTGAGACAGTTTGTGGCAATTAGACCACGTCCTGTGCTCTAGCCCCTACTTCACCATAAACCCCAAACGTGAGACAAATTCTAAGATATAATACCCCCAATGATTGGAATGTGGGTGAAATACTCAAATACATGAGCGGAAAGAGAATACCAGGGTTTATCTGGCCTCGACATGCTGAGGACAGGTCAAAGGTCTGTCAGGTGAAAGGTCAGTTTAACCTGGGTTCATGGTTCATGGCGCAGGGTTCACGACGCGGCTATATATTCTTCACATGTCAATGTTTATCTTGTAATGGGTGACCGGAGTAGACCAGTTTCTGTGATCAGCAGTCCTCATGGCTGAGGGGGGAGATTTTCGCTTAGTACGTGTCCCATTTATCATCAACTGTATCCTCTGTGTGTTCATCATATGGTCCTCTCATTAGATGTTAGGGAAGAGGTTTACGTTTGCATTAATGGACGTATAGGTTTCAGGATAGTCAGGGCAATTATAATATAAAGGTGGAGCTCAGTTCAGAGATAAATGACGTTATTAATTATAGATAATTGCCCAATATTGAACAAAGATTGGTAATCAAAAATGTTATCATCTACATGTAAAACCTCTATAATTTAAAATTATTCAATGATATTGAATGATATTGTTAGCCATGCTATAATACGTGATAGTTTATGATATGTGTGGATGCTAGATTTCTACCAGATTAATCATATTTGTTCGTAGTAATAGAAGGATACATTCAGGGGCCATTGTAGGAAAGAAGAAAGAGAAATTGCAACTGAAACAGTTCCTCATATTAAAGGAAACCAGACATTTCCCACACCACAGTTCTGTTTCTAAATATCGGACAAATAAATATTGCACCGGTGGAAGACCCTTCATGTGGCCAAAGTGCCTGAATGTGAGATGCCCCAGGTGGTGGCACATGTACAGGTAAATGTGTGAATTGTTCGGTGAGACCCAACAGCAGCTCCATCGGGGCTTTCTACACTGTCTACTGAGGAGGGGACCTGTTATCAGAACCTTCTCTTTAGGACCTTTTAGTGCCCCCATCGCGCCCTGTTCCATCAAGACCTCACAGTGATGCACCACGACCTCTGGTGGGTGTGACCCCCTGGCCTGGTCACGTGACAACATGGCCATGGTGACCTTTTCTGGTTGTCGGCAAACTGCTGCAGAAGAGTCTGTGGGTGAGACTGTGCAGGGCGTCTACGTAAAAGTATTACCATATACAATTAAAGTGCCTCAAAGTAGATTATATTGACACCAATCAATAGTTTTGTGGACAGGCGGTCGTAAACCACGATTGGCTGACGCGCAGTGATAGACAAGCGTTAGCAAGTGTATTACGAAGTCAACCTTGAGTGGTATACAAAGCCACCTGTCAACAAAACCATTGTTTGTTGCCCATTTTCTTGAATGAATTATGCCCAGGAAGTGATGCACTATAGGGCTTATTATTTTGCACTATTTTGTTCCCGAACCATGGGCATGGCGATGTATACATACAAGCAAATAGACGAGGTATCTGATTAAAACGTGTATTTCATTAAACAGTGGTTTTGGATTCTATATTCAATGGATTTGACATCCGTATTAGATGAAAGTCCCCATAATTTCTTATGGGGACTTTGTATACTATGGATGATAAACCACAATACAGGCATTGTGTGTCAACTTAAAACATAATATCAAATAAACAGACATGATGTCTCAATGATTCTCTTAGCTTGATGTGTAATTGGCAATTCGCAATTGTCTGGCTGTAAGAGAGTTAAAGTGAAGTCGCCTTGATGTGGTGTATCTCCTAAAACTCATCACTCAGTCTAGATGCACCTGCAGTAGAAGAGGACTGGGTGGTACAGACTGATTGATTGAGATTCGTGTTATTCACTAGATTGCTGACATTGTTGAAGTCTGGTTTTACGACACAGGAAATGTGCAGTTGTCGGTTGAACGAGGCAGGATAAGAATGCTTATATTGAGCTGGATGAAGAATCGTATAAATGAACAATACTCCACGACCTTAGATGCGCAGTTATCGTCATCGATGCGCATCCAAACGAGTGCAGGTGCCGAGAGTGAGGTGACAAAATAATGACGTCGGAATTTAGTATTGATTTGTCGATGGTAGTGTATTTACGAAAGGAATTCAACAAATCCAAGGCTAGATAAGGCATGCTATGATATGATGTATTGACTATGTTATGATGACTCATGTGATCCGAGATGCGAGTGAATGTGATCTGCGTATCTGAGGTTAACCCTTGGTCTTATGTAGTAGTTATATACATATACATGACATATGAAGATGGTTATTAAATTAAATATAGCTTTTCATATAGAACTGGATCGAGAATCATATAACTGAGCAATACTGCACGAGTTTGGATGCACCGTGATTGTCATCGAGGCGAAGATGTGTGACAATTTTGGTGCATCTATTGAGTTTTGTTTAGTTATACAATTTGAATACGGTTCCTTATTCATCACACCCTTTTCTCTGACATTAGAATAACATCACAATATCGGAATGATCCAAATTACTTTCTCGAACCCTGGTCAGTTTCTTATATCTCCTCACATCGCTCCGCCACTCTACCAAGGTGATCCTTGAGTTTGTATTTTTAATGTTATTCCTATGGCTAAACTTGTACCAGGGGATATACAGCGTCCTTTTATGGTCCATTTACAATACAGTAGCAGGGGTATATCCATGTATGAGACATGAGACAAGGCAGTCTCCTTTAGATTTGGCGGACACTATAGAACCTGATAAGACATCGTCTAAATAAAAAGGGCCACATTCACACACCACAACCTGTATCTTCCACCATCCTACATCTATGCTTCTGCCCATCTGACCACTCTCCTATACATCTGCCTATCTTACCTATACCTGTCCCTGTTTGACCCCCTTCCTATAACTATACATGTCCCTATACTCTTCCTATACCTTCACCGGTACTTGTGCATAGACCTATACAAGTCCCTATACCAATGCGTGTATCCGTCTTCATATGATCCTCATGTATGTATACCTGCATCTCTGATATGCCTAATATATATGTGCGACTCCTCATATCGGATCACCATCCCCTGCCATACCTAGGGGCCTATACCTATTCATACTTTATATCTGACTACCATCATATTCTACATCTCTGCCCATCCCAGCATTGCTGTCCTATACATGTGCCTGTACTTGTGTCTTACCATACCCCCTCATATATCTATACAGGGGTATACCTCTATCTGACCACCAATACTCTCCCTATATCTATACCTATATTTATACCTACATATATATATATATATATATATAGGTATAAGTATATATATATATATATATAAATCATATATATAAAATTATATAACCGTGCTTATACAGATATAAATTAATTACCAATTATCTACTCACATTCATTCACTGCGAAGTTCTTCAATAAACCCTGTTCATAATAATTTCTGCCACCTGTGTCTTCATCTTAATTACTATCAACATTGTTATCATCAATTTGGTTAAATAATAGCAAATAGATAGATAAATAAATAGATAGATAGATAGATAGATAGATAGATAAATTCTTGCACATACTCATATCTGACCATGCCCACCTCCCATGCCTATATGTGTATACATACCTCTTTATACCACCACTATTCTACACTTATACCTATACATATACTTGTATCTGACCATCACTCGGCGAGCCGGTCGCTAGTGCGGCAGACAGGGCCACACCGGGGCGGCGGGACTCTCACACTGCCGGCTCACATGCACATTCAGGTGTCGGATAGGGCGGCAGGCAGTCGCGAGTTCCTCCAGACCTCCATCACCGTCTTTACGTGTTGCACACCGTGCAGTGCACGTGCGGGAGCCGCAGGAGTCGGACGTGTATCCACGCGGGGTGCGCACAGAACGTGTTGGTTTCTCGCCCGCGCTCCCACCTGGCCAACACCTGAACTTTATCCGCGGCTAAAATTGGGTCCTACCTTGTTGAAGTGACACAGGACTTGACCCTTAATCCTACACAGACATCTTCTATAAGCATCACCTGAAGTGTATAGACACACTACCGGGGTAACACACAGGACTATCTCTACCTTCAGAAACCGCAAACGTGGAGTATTAACAGACCCTGGAGAGAAAGGGCGGTGCTGAGAGGCCGAGGCCGGGACTCAGGAGACAGGTTACCGGGGAACGTGCGCCTGAAGGCCCGGGAGACCCTCCTGAGTGAGGGGCGGTCAGGTGGGGAAAACAGGTATCAGTGACAGTATATGACAGAGGTTACAGGTAAACAGAACCAAGGAAGTGCAACAACGGAAGACGCACTGTATGGTATGGATGTATCTTGTGGATATTACAAGTCGCTGTGACGGTATCAGGGACTAAGCATATAAATGAGAGGGAGAGATATAGTTTTGAGCGTTGAACATAGAATACATTGAGATACGCCAATGCATAGAGAGTAATAGAGAATAGTTTGAATATATACGTGACTAAGTCTGGGCCATTGCGACTATAGGATTGAGTGGATCAGTAAGGGCGAGTCTTTGACGGCACATTAAGAGACCTCTGACTTTTAAGCCCTACATCATAACACTAAAACGGGAAATGTCATTTTAAGAAGATCGATTTAACGTCGTAACTTCCACACTAACGTCCATCACACCTTCACCGTCTCTTCCACTGACGTCATATCCCATCTACCACCCGTGACGTCACACAGGAAATCTGACGCCATGGAAACGGCCAGCACGTCTTCAACAAACTCCAACCTGTACGTAGCGATGATTTGTATTTAATTATACTATCTCATCTAACATACATTGCTGAAATGATAGATTATTTTATATGGGCATAACATTCTTAAGTGTTCAATCCTATCATAGGAAATTTAGGTCCAATATAGATACTTTAAAAAGTTATGTCTATCTCAGCAATATCCCTGATAAAAATTCCTATTGGATCGCTTGTATGATGACCAATACATACCCCGCCCCCTATGGTTTAACCTGGAGGTTTATTGATCATTGATGAATGAGTGAGGATGTATTAACAATTATCATATGCCTATGCACAAACTCACTATCAGTACTGACTGCTCTTAGGGTTACAGTAATAATATCATATAACCATGGCACTCTGTCTAGCATAGTATGCATCGCCTTTGGAATTGACATACGGAGTGCTTTGAACTACATACGGAGTGCTTTGAAATACATGTATATACAGAGTGCTTTGAAAAATAACGCAATCTGATTGGCCGAGATGCTGAAGCACTTGGTTGGGCGGAAAATTTAAAAATGGCGGACGTCATCGATTACCGAGTCTGACGATGTGTTATCCATGCTTACCGACTAGATATCGAGGCATCTAACCAGGGATATTCATGTGATACGGTTTAGATAGCTTAGATATACGAAATCAATCGATATCAACAAACACTAATACAGTCCACTGCGATGTTCTGTGTTGTCAACGTCAAATTACGTTCGCTACCAGTGTCGGTACACTGTGCTGGGACCTGTTTCAGTAGTTTCGTGACATGTCTAGATGGCGTCTGTGACACCATACGGACAGATCACAAGATTGCAGTCGATAACACACAGAGTTTCACTCACTTCTCGTAGGAATTAAGCAATGACACTTTAACATGAGTAGGGGATACATATAATCTATAATCGCTCCAAATATGAAGAAGAATGGCCACTAATCAGATATTTGCTAGTCTTTTTCCGCTGTTGCTTGCACTGTTGGTGCCACTGTTGATGTCAGTCTAGGCCTAATGTCACGAGACTACTGAAACAGGTCCCAGATCTATTTCATATATCTAAGCTACCTAAACTGTATCTAACTTTATATCTAAGCTATCTAAACTGTATCACGTAATTCACTCACCTTAGATACCTCAATATTTGGTCACTTTACACTTTTAGACAAGTTCATGTTGATAATCTTCATATACCTCATATACCGTGTTTGGCAACCAGCTAATTCTATAACTGCCTTTGAAGGGTTTAGCACTCATTGGCTACTCAGGTACTTCAGTCTGAATTGATTGGTCATGGTCAGCTGGCCACTTTTCTGAGGCATTAGAATACTGTTCTCTGCACCCTACCAATGAAGGATTAAGGGGTAATCTTTGCTGCACACAAGTCTATATAACCTCTGCCTTACCCAGCTTATCTGAGTGTGTTACTCATGGATGCTAAAAAAAATCAGTTGGGACTGAGAGATCGGTTACTACATGTCCCACTTCAGACATTTTTAAAAGACATCGCACATACATTTTACAGTAACTAATGGGTAAAATCATTCATCCTTACCTTGTACAGACCAAATGAGGCCAATACTGTGTCTTCAAAGACATCAGGGGGGTCATCTGCTTGCATCCCTTGAGCCCAGAATTCGGTGCACCCAAATACCCAGCAGATTCTCTGGAAGGACGAAGGTTCCCACCCCTGTTTACTAATCAGGTTGTCCAAGACTGAAGGAGCACAGGGGTCGACACAGGTGTAGGGCGGGTTTTACGGTCGTACGGGAGAGGTTGGTCTCGGCTATCTAACCCGCCAATGTGTTAGTGTTTTAAGGATAATACCGAAGAGGTGGACAACAATTAATGTGTTGTTAGAGGCCATTCACACTGACAGAAGATGTATAATGGTCTTTATGTTGCAGAGTGTGAGTTTTCGAGTTCGTATATGTGTGACAATGTTCCTTGAAGACAGCTGCCGAGGACGACTAGGCTATAGCCAAAATCAATACTATACACAACCAGTGTTTTGTGATTGTCTACATCCGCACTTTTTGTTTTGCGTAATTTTCATTCTTTAGAATGCTCATATCAGTTTCACAGGAAACTCAATTTCCTCAATCTTAAAAGATGGATGATAGTGTCAATTCTCAACTCAAACAGTAATTTCCTCATTAGATCTTTCAAACAAAAACGACACGATGCATTTTCCCTGTAAAAAATAGATCTAGAAGCGGCCTTGCTGGCTGGCGTCGGTGTATAGTTTCTAAGACGTGAGAACTGTTTCCATTCATCAGATGAATCCTTGCCAAGTCACGTGATGACATCATGTGGGTAGTATTGCACGCGTACCTGACCCGTGGCATGCTGTTGGTGTTTTGATATCGTTATTGCATGCTCTGCTGGGAAAGGGTTCATCTGTGGACTAATTATCAGGAGAAAAGAAGATATTTCATGCCATCCAGATAAACACTGGTATATCCCGATACTACTACTACATAATTCCTAGTGTAACTCCTGTAACAAGTCACCTTCCTATTGGTTGCGTTCAGGACTGCAGTACCAAATTCAGAAACAAATAAGACTTGCTGTTATGCTGAAGCAGTTTATTAGCTTACAGTGCGATAAGAATCTATCCAAGTGTAGATAAGGCAGATAAGCATAATCCTTTCTAGAGCCAAATCATATTCAACTATAAATAATTTGACGAATATTTTTTCAATACTTTTTTCAGTGAAAATCACGCACGTCGTTAATGATAACAACTGGGGTTGATATTTACAGAACACTTGGTCCGTCTTTGATCTAACTGACGTGTGTTTGCCTCGACCTCTTTCTGAAATATGGGTGTTTTATTAGTTTATTCCTACTGTTTGGAGGTTTTATCATATTCCTTATTGTAAGGAAGTAGATTGTAGATGGTCAGCAAATTACCAACAATATACAGATTAGAGGACTTTTACGTAAATAATTCTTTGTAATGCATTACAGTTTATGCTTGAATCTTTTTTACCTATGATATTGAATTAACTTGTTTACTATAATTTGTATCATATTTTATATAATCATCGAATAAAGCTACCTGGGCATTGCTACATGTTTACGCAATTGAAGTAATTGTGCCCAAATACATATTACCAGAGGTTATATCAGCTTTGACGTTGAATTGATTTTTCATACAAGTGATGTGTCTTCACATACAATGAAGATTCTCTAGATACAGTTGTTTGCCTTAGGAGCGATATTTGATCCATAACTAAGATGTATCCCAAAGGTCCAAACTTACAAAGCACTCCAAAAGTTTCTCAATAGCTTTTACCCGTACCGGAAACACAAAGCTCGGTTCCATTTTATACCGACCTGATGTGAAACCTCGAGGTGCGATAAGGCCGGAACTACTTCTCATTTTGGGATTCTAGGTAGGGCTTCTAGTGCAGGCACTCACTTACTGATGGACGAATCTCTGGGTGGAAATCGATGGGGACGTTACTGTAGTTGACGTCTGGACGGGAGTTGAGAATTGGGGAATACAGAGTTGGAAACTAAAATCTAAGTGCAGGCGATCAATGAGCATATGACATACACCAAGTATTCTATTTCTATATTTCTATGTGAGGACAATTATGATTTAAATCTGAGGAATATTGTATTATCGTATAGCTGAAGCCATTGTCTCCTGTATTTCCATCAATGTATAGGGCACCATTTACTATCAAACCTCAGACTAGAGATACCTGGAATTGATCTCTAGATACCCCAAATCTGATCAGAGATACCTGAAAATGATTTAAGACACCTACACTTATTACTGAGTAGTAGTTATTGTTACATGAATTTCAGATATTTATAATTCTATTTATGATATGAGAATTCCATATAGGAAATTGTAAATTTGATAATGAAATATCCAAATGGTTTGGCCACCTGCATATCACAGAACTAGACGAACTGTCGGGTGGTGGAAGAAAAGAGTTATTTATGAGTGTTCCATATAGACTATTCAGAATATCTTATGGTAACTGGTGGTATAAAGCGATCATAGGGAACTCTTAAGATTATGTTCACAACGTTTATCAATATTCACAACACTCTCATCTGGGATGAGCACATGTACATGAAAAGGCAAGGAGAGGTAATTCTGGACCAAGGCTAGACTTTAGAAGCCAGCGGCATGTAGCAGGAAATTTCCCTGTCACGCTTACGCTTGTGATCTGAGAAATGGCGCCAAATATATAATCTTGGTTTCCTTGAAGGGAAACCGGTCAAGCAGACACTAGAGCTGCAACGATCTCTCCTGTTCTGTCTGCGCCTTTAGTCATACTTCACTATCTTATCCCTTGATCGTCTTTCAGTATGAAATAAAGATGTGTACCAGAAGGCACCAATAACATCCTTCTGGTAACGATCTTTGCCAGGAGCGGACTCTAACTACTTATATTGTAGAACATGACAATTTCCACGATCTGATTAGATAAACGATATCAAATTACATCGAGGTTATTATGTTCACACGGTTTGAAATTGCATCTAGAGAAAATAATACAGCTGTATAATTCCGATTATAGATTTAAACCCCGAACCCGCCGGGCTCCCGATGCACACCGACGTGCTTACGACGCGATATACGAGGCACGATTGCATTTAATTGAATATGCATCGCGGTGCATTGGGGGTCTGAGTTTCTGGGTGGGTTCCAGGCCTTACCTGTTTAAAACTACGACCATATCAAATGGTCTGCCCTGTGTCAAACGTAAACCCCCTGAGATACTATACCCAAGCCTCTATTGCTGACGAAATATGACACATTCTGAGAGGCCTTTTTGTCTTTGTTGCATAACAGTACGAGTATTTATTGGAGCTAGATTATACAAGTCAAAAAGCACGAGATAACGAATGATATGTATTTAAAAACCTGTAAACATCGAACACATTGCATTTTCATTGGAAAATACACCATCGTTGCAAGCAGGGTCCTGTATGACTATAAATGACTTGTAAATTAAAAGGAAAAATGCATAACCACTTTGAATAATATATGGGACAGAATAAAACCATAGATAAGTAGATAGATAGGTAGATAGAGGTAAGTACCATCGAGATACAAACCAGTGCATTTGAGAAAATAAGAGATCATCTTCCGCTTTCAGAGAATCATCATTTTATCTTTCCCCTTCATATGACCTTGGGATTGTTCGCATTCAGCCTAATGGCACCTCTGTACAAATGTCAGATATATAATTGCGGAAAGTATCCAGATGAGATTCCGGGTATACCTTTATATGTAACTCCACGCCTTTCCTAACCTACGGCACAGTAACAATCACACTGTTGCCTGCAGCTGCTGATCAGGAGATGAGTAGGATGACACAGGTGGTAGAGTCTATCTCTAGCTAGCGGCTCTTAATTACCTTCCCTTCTGAGGGGGATTACAGATACTAATGATGGTATTTATTGCTAAGGATTTTCTCTCATCATCCCTATTCTCCTCGGAACCTGCTCAGTCTCCATGAGACCCATTGATAGGGACCCCATGAGGATAAGAGAACGTTATAGCAAGGAGAGTTGTTCGTCTCGTTGCAATACATTCTAATTCACAGGTAGGTTCACCTGCATCGTCACTTGTATAGATCTAGTTTGGGACTGAAATAACTTTAACATTCTCAACTGCCATAGTGGCTGGAGGATGGGTAGGTGAGATGTTTATGAATTTGCCACATATCTAACTGGATTCTATTTTTGGTAAAATGGCTTAACTGTGGATACGATTATTGTATTTTATGCAACATGATTTTTTTAAAATATTTTCAAAGAAATATAACTCATCAATCCGTAATTCTCAAGGGTAGGAAACTGGACTAGACAGTTTAGTTGTTTTTTTGTGTGTAAAATTAGCAAGAAGCCTGTGTACTGGAGGCTTCCAAGACTATCGCCAATAAGACCAGGTATTCGTGACCAGGACGTTTAGGGAGGCTGGCTAGTAGGGTGGTCATCATGAGTGTAGTGCCTAATTCAACAGTGAGGAGCTTTGAGGAGTTTTAGCGTTTAGCCAATGAGGGAATAACAGAAACCTCTCATAACAGTTGTCTACGGAATCAATTCTCTTTGAGTCTTTATGAGTATCGGTCTATGTATACATTTATTTACAAGTTCATAGTTCTTAGGGTTTGCAGTTTTGTAAATAACCTCATCATGTCTCTGAATTTGTAAAATATATTTGGATAATGATAGTTGTCCTTCATATCAACCTTTAGGAAGATGTATTATGCCGTTTTCCGTTTCTTATCGACCGCCGGGTCGTAATATGGCATGCATACACATACCTTCTGTGCAGGAATTCTGTTTCTGAGACCTGTCTATCATACCTTCTCACCTTCCTTTACAATCTGCCTGTCGGAGTACCTGAGCACATGTCAGTTGTCTACTAGTAACATGAACCCTGGCCCCTCACCTGTCAGTCAGACGTATATGTAATGTCAGGCCTCATCCCACCTGTCACTAATCTGCACCATCTATAGTGGAACCTCGTAATAGTGTATCCCTCCATAAATCATCACCCTGTAGCTCCATGGATATTCCAATAGATAATGGAATTCTACAGTGTTATGGAAAAACCTATCTAAAATATTCTTGAGTAAGAGTTACCAGCTGAACACAATATCTGACACTTAATACACAATCTAATTAGGATTGGCTAAACTGTACCCATCCACAGCTAATATTAGTCACATCAAATACATAAAATCTATTTTTTATAGATTCTCCATAATATCACATCATCGACTATCTTATTTTCATTTTCACGTTGGAGTACTACTTTGTAGTATTCCACCTGAAGACAAACATAATATCATGAGAGCATACCCATACGTTCTTTATACAATGCCTAAAGGTTAAAGTGGTCACCTAGACTTCCAGCTTGCTGCAAAACACTTTTCCTTCACTATCTGTGTGCTATTCAAATTCAATTCAGGCACATTAACCATGTTTCCATATATTACCATCATTTTGATATGTGTGGCCGTCAACTACGAGGAGAATACGACAATGCAGATAAAAATCATGGTAATAACATATTTATTATTCAGCATTGAAAATTCAAGTTATGCAATATGGCATAATAAGGACTTTTTCCGTAATCTCCCAGTATATATTACGACTCTTCGTATTCTACTCAGTAGCGATCCTAGGACTCTATAGGTTTATAATAACTGGTTTATATAAGGTGGATAATAAATGATAATATATTTAAGCCGAATCGGAGACGGGTGTCTGGGATTACGCAGTAAAAAAGAGGACTCTGAAACGCGCAGTAAACTGCCTAATCTCATAAATTATCAGATTTCCCGGGTCTTCCGCAGCGCATTCAATGGATATCATAAACCTTAATCAAGTGAAACGTATGCAAGATCATATAGCCTCCTAGTAAGTACTTAATCTACCTGTACTGATGGTAAGGAGGATTTATTGTAGGGATTGAGAGAGCTCCACACTGCAACATAATTCCCTGATAAAAAAACTCGCCGAAAGATTCCCGAGGCACCGATTGGAATTGAATTCCTCCAGCCTAAATACAAAGTCTGCTGTAGCCTGGTAAGATACACATGGCGTTTCTTTTTAATCCGCGAAGAACATTCTCTGCCTGACCTCCTCTTTTTACCAGCCGGGGGTGTGTTTAGTGACTCTTCCGCCCGATAGGGTGCGTCAGGCTACCACGCCACCTGGTGAGCACGTACACGTGGCGCTACTATGGAGGGCGTTCAGAACCAATCTACACAGAACTTGGAGGGCGTGGGAAATGAGGGGCGGTACATCGAGAGAGGGAGGACCATCATGAGACGTGTATAACTAGCTCAGATGATACGTTTTATGACGTTTTATGATCATCTGTAATGTAACAAGATGCTGTTTGCTGCAGGTTCGACCATGCGTGTGTAACCCTTCTCCACAACTGCACTGTTCTGCGTGGATTTGAGAATAATTAGCCACAGGCCAAACCAACTTTAGTTACCTATTGGTGGCGGTACAGGCATTAATTATTATATCCGATATGACCATGCTATAGATCTAATTAAGTAACTCGTACATGTAGTATGCTTTTGGTTTATAACGAATGTTAGTGTTCATATCATATACCTATGATGATATGGACATGTCATAATAATATCATATAGTAATATATACATGTAATTAATGAACATACAATGATATGCACAGGTATTCTAATGAGATCAGTACCCTGAGGGAATATAATTGTATAGTCACCAATCGAGAGTTATTATTCTCAACTTTCACCATAAGGGATGGTAAGTCAGGATGTGTTATTTATAATAGGGTTCAAACTTGGATACACTTAATCCGCAGCTACTTTTAGTGAGTCCGAGGTATTGTGGACCTACTCGCGCCAGCGTTGGTGTATGATAATGTTTTGCCCCCAATATTGCCTTTTTCTTAGGAATGTGCATTGGATTTCAGATTTGACTTTGGGCCTTCTCTCACAATATGACAACCCGCGTTTTGTTACATAAAACACCAGAATAGTGTCATCATCGCATCGCCATGAAGAATTCGTGATAGCATAAGATTATAGAGAAAAGATTCATACTTAAGGATATGAAGTAAGCTCATCACCTCTTCCTATCACCGTCTACGCAACAGGATGTATCCACACTGATTCTCTAGAAAACCATAAAATATTCATGGATGAACCTTTCACAGACATTTGACCGCCTCAAATGGGCTTGGTGTTAGGCTCGTTAGGGCCCATCTACTGAACCCTCGTAGTTACAGCTACGACCCTAACTAAGTCTAACATCTGAAAGCAGCTACTTTCGAATCCTCAACATATCATCCTACCCCATCCGCCGTGCGGACACTGACGTCACTAACGTCACTGACGTCACCAGCTAACGAGCATGGCCGCCACGCTGATTGATGGTATTCAGTGCCTCTACCCCTTAGACCTAGCGGTCATCTCCCAAACTGATTTATTGTTACTCTGACATCAGAATGATCATGTGTTGCGCATGAAATTATGGAGGAAGGAAAAACCGCTTTGTGAATCCACACGCAGTCGTGACATGGAGATCTATATATTAGTATGTGGCATAGTGGAAATCAGGTAGAGGACTGTCCGTGGTGCTTAGATGTCATCTAACTTGATATACGAGGAATTTCTGTCGAAACATGATGGGACCGGACTGTCCGACAGGAAACCAAGGTTAGCCTATACATATGCTATCGCCTGGTGCAGTCTTGCGTTTTATCCTACGTCTATTATACAAAAGCCCATAGGCTTAACATTGCGTAACCGAACGCTACGGTGGGTGGCTTATCTCCTAGAGTTGTGTCAACGGATTTTTCTCGACTTAGCCTCAAAAGCTCACTCCCCAAACTCCAATAGTAGCGAACAACGAGCAAAACAAAAAAAAGAGAGGTTTAGATTCTAGTCTACCTTTTCACCAACTAATTCAGTTTTACCGAATTGTACAGTTGTAGTCAGGTTTGTACAGTCTGTCAGATGATAAGTTAGTGGAAGTGTTTTAGTTATCTACAAATTATTGCCTTATTGCAGACTGAAATTAGGTTGATACAGGGACATTTGCCACCAAACTAGACTGGACCGAAGTCACGAGACCTACCTTCTAAGACCAAACACTCTGAGTCTCATACGCAAGGACCCTCCCGCAGTCTGTATATCGTACATCATCGCCTTTATAGGTTTTGTGATGCTGTGGTTTTATGAGATCTATCTATATGGACGCCTCATATCAACAGATAATAAAGAGAGAGGAACCATGCATAGTCGGTGGTCGGTATAAGACCATCCAAGGGCACGTGTAGAATTCGTAAATCTTCTTGATACTGAATGGTATTTCGCAAACCGTCATAGAACATTAGCGCTCGACATCCATGAGATACATAGTGACTTTTCGTTTCAATTGGCCGTCATGGAAGAAATAACCGCTGGGCTAAGACATCATTTTACTATATCGTTTGATTTATCAAATTAGCTTATCAAATTTTAAAGAACCGAACAGATAGCCTTTAGAATGATCATAGCAATAAATCTGTGCTATAACAGCTCGGGTCTTATCATAGCAAGACATTAGATATGATGATAACAGGAAAATAGTCACAGGGTTTATGATTATGTCATTGCTGGCTGGCTGACAGTGTAGGTGCGAGGACTGGACAGCTGATCATTATATTGAAAATTCTGTGACAGGATCAAGTTAACCACAGGCATCTCGTTCGCCCTCATACTCAGGTTTGTGATAAGAGTTTTGCTTCTACCTGGTCAGTTATGTCATATCAACTACTACAACTGAAAGAATTCATAACATATCTGATTCATTTTATCCTATTTATTGCCAAGGATCACATTCCTTCAGTAAGTAACGTCATACGATATATGTATTATAAACCTGTATCAATAACCTCTTTCAGGTGCGTTCTCAAGACACCAGTACACATGAGGACACAAACCCCTTTCCAAACTGAAACTCCTAACAATAAAGAGGAGGTTAAACGGAGTCTAGTTGGGTGTGAACTAGTGTGAATGTGTCCTGATAAAGTCAGCAGGGTGTGAAATAACGCAGCCAGGACATGATCATCTGTTAGCAGATCGAGCTTAGGCTTGAGCAGCTCCAGAGACTATTACTCGCCTCGGGAGCAGTTCCGGAAACGTAAGCCTAGATAAGGCTTTGTGTCTGTTAAGCGTTACCAACACTTCAGTGCCGACTTATGGTCGACCGCCCAGAAAGCCCCAAGAGTTTTCCAGGATTATGGAGCCTTGTGGAGAGCCTTCAGGGAGGGCTTGCCTATAATCCGTGCCACTTATTCCAATCTGAGGCCAGATTTCTGAGTGAGCAGCTCAGAGAATACTGGTTAGTCCGAACTGGTTCATGTGAGCAATTCAGAAGGAACATACTCACAAAAAGGCGCTGGATAGTGGATGATTCATAGTTATTCAATAGTTAGGTAAAGAGTTCTAGTTCAGTGTTTTAACTAGGTATTAGGATTGGCAAAGCATAGTTTTGAGAGAAATGATTAGCACTTCAATAGATTAAAATGTGTACATAGTATAATTAGTAGACTATATCAAGCGGTTACAAGTTAGTACATCAGAATTGGCATATCACAAGTAATGCTAAGTATTGCTAGGAGCCAGAACTTACAGAACTCCATTGATTTCAAGGGGCCATTCAGAATTAACAATCAGGCCGGGTATCCAAGAATGGGAAATTTGGGATGAGCATCTGAGAATGGTAACAGAATTGATAAACTCCTCAAAGTAATCGGTTCCAAATGAATATTTCAGCAGGTGCAGCTAAGAGTGATCATCTCACTTTGATGTTATGAGATGGAAGATATCTATGTAGTTGTGTACATTTCGCTGAGTTCAGAAACCTGTGCACCAATCGACATCTCTCGTTGATGATTGCGTCCGCTAAGCGTTGCCCTACTCAGTCAGATAAGGGACGACATACCTTATCTTCTTCTTGAATGAAATGTGTGCTATTCACGTGTTGGAAGTCACGTGGTCCTTGATTTGTTTCTTGCTCTAGAGTCTCCGCTGTCAGTGAAATACGAAATACACAATGATTTGAATCATTAGAGACCATAAAGAAATGATTTGAGCGAAGGCAATAAGATGTAGTAGACAAAAAGGCTAGTATACTATGTAGACATAATCAATGGATGTCAGTGCCAATTCTAGGTCTACAATTCCAGGTAAGAATCATTATTGACACGCAAATTATGGGATCAATATGATTAACCACGAAAAAAGGATAATATGTCATGTGATCGTAAAAACAGTAAGTGACGAAAATGATATGTGAAAGGCGAGATTATCAAGAGACGTCACGAGTTCAAGTTTGAGTTTATCTATTTCATGCATTTTCTTGGGTCCTTAATCTCACGAGTCTAAGACGAGTGAGATTACGGAGCCAACACAATGAGTAACGACGAATTTTGAATTTTTGAATATCAGATATTAATGGTTTTTAAATATCGTAAAGAAGTGACACAAACGATACTTTATGTCACACCCGTGACATAAACAAATCCCATGTTAAGCCTATGGTGTTTTTATTAGGGGTAGGATAATACAGTAATTCCCATAATACGGAGGCTTAGTGGAAAGACAGCGTTGGTGATTGGCCCCCAGGCTATACCCAGCATGCATAGCGTGCACTCTACCTGCGCAGTCTGCATGCAAGGCTAGCCAGCCCTAGCGTTGCCATGGCGACTGACGCCGAGAGAGGAATACTAGGAGGGCCCCCGCCCAGCAGATGTTTCCTGGTTCCTCGTCTGTTATTTTGTCGGCAGGATTAGTTCATTTATCCATTTTATTCTATGATACACAATTGACGTCAGAGGCACATCTCATCAATTCTCTGTGTTTAAGTTTATTTCCTCTGTTGTACGTATGTTACTGACTGCGATAATGAAGATCGTCAATCGATGATTATTACAAGTCGTAAACCTTTGTGAAAAAATGAATTGTGTTCCTTCCATAGCGCAGACGCTCGTTATAGAGACTCAGTTATGATTACAGGAAGGTATACTCAAGGGCAATGGTCCCAGTGGACAGTCCCCTTAATGACAATCATCTGGGAAGCAATGGTCCGAGATGCAATGGTCCTAAGTGGCGGAATCCTAAAAAAATATAGACAAATTATTTGAGGGTCAATCGTTTGGGAGACAAATGTTACAATCATCCACCACATGCACAACTTCCTACCCTTATTCGCACTCCAATAGGTAGATATTCCGACACTCTCACCGTGCACTCTCTCCCAAGCAAAGATGCACACCCTTACCACGAAACAATAATACACTTATCCTCACACCTATGGTGACTGACACACCCATACGCATACAGAACCGCACAAAATCGGCATTCCTTCGGACGTGTTCAATCCATGTTTGACAAGTCGAATGCTAACAAACACACACCGATCACACACAAATAAACGCACCATCACACACAGACTGACCCACGTTTGAGGGATTCTCTGCGGCGGTTCTTGGTGCCGTGACCAGGATTCAGACTAATCCTACACGTCCTTGTCAATTACTCGACGTGTAGGCTGATTGGTTGGTGAAACTGGACCCAAGGCTGCGGCTCCAACGCCGATTGCTCTGGGTGCAGATGGCTGCTGTATGGATGGTAAATGTCCGGAGATTAATGACTCTAGAGGCGCACCTCTGATAGATGACACCTTTATACAAAAAAGGGAAGCTGTGACTGCGATTGAGCAGTTCTAACAGATGGTCGTTTTAGATGAGCCCATTTGAATGGCTCTTTCAAAGAAGCTCTAATATATGGTTCAGATAGAGTGTCAAGAACAATTGCCTCTTACTGTACCTTTAATGCCCCCCCGCCAGCATCTATGTTCTATATCTACTGTACTAATCTATCATTTGTGAATATTAGCCTCAGCTATATATAGTTCCAAATATTCATGGAATGTAATATGAATTTTAGACATATGGCATCAAGAATATAGAAATAAATATCATGCAGCATGTATAGTGCCTTGAAAATACATTATGTTTTCGGACCTTTAAACAGAATATCTATTATCTATATAACTAATTCAAGACAACATTTTTCAGTTACCAATCTATATATACTACCTAGAAACTGACGATATCTGGACATTAATGAATTGCCTTTGTAATAAAAATGACAAGTAGGCCCCCTTAGCCACAGAAAAAGTTCAAATTGCAAGAACATTTATAGGAAATAGGTATAAAATAGTGTGAGAAACGAGTATGAGAAATCACCTTTTTTGATGTCCTAATTTATATAATTTCGTGACTAGTTCTGGTTGCCATATCCGACGACCGCTAGAGCTCGCCAAGGCCAGTAAGCACCGTGATTAATCAAACTACTGAGCTTACCTTTTACCTTTATCATCCACATACCTTCTCTCAGAATGAAATATACCAACATTTAGAAATAGTAGCCCAAGGATATTAATCATTGGAGTTGTTTCAGATACTTTTTTTGTCATTATCACTAAAAATGCGGTTTGGAACAGATGAAAGTATATCATAACGAATTAAGCGCCATTGATTAGTATTGTATTGATTTATTGAGACGTCCACATGTATTGGGTTAGGATCAATATCAGTTGTCGTAATATTAGGTGCATCATGTGATTGGTCGCAGGAAGCCCCCTGAATCCATCCCGCACCCTGGTAATCCAGCACACAAATATATGATCCCCAAGGACACTCCGTCCTTACCACATACAGGTGACAGGAGCGACACAGAGCAGGTCGAAGTGAGCAGAAGAGCAGAGAGTAGCTCGGACCTTGACACCCCGTGAGAATAAGGGACATGGTGTACAGAGGGCTGCTTACTAATCGGAGGGTAGATATGCTTAAACGTCACTTATAGGAGATAACCACCCGGAGATATAACACTTGCAAGGGATACTGGAGGTACATCACTGGTGGGACATATTGGCCAGAAATAACTGACAGGAGGCTCAGGCGTAACCGATGACCCAGAACTGCTTATCATAGGCTGGTTTAAAATCAGTTTTACGTCATTGCTGATACCGCAGTGAACTGAGGGTACGACATAAAACTGACTAGATCTTCTAGCACCCGTTTATCAGTGATAGTGGAGAGATTGAGAAGACCCGGTGTGACCAGTGTGTGGACAGTATGGAGGCGGTGGGTGAGGACATTAAGACCACCCGCTCTCGTTCTACACCTACGATCACCCTCACCCCATCCCCCTATGTCTTCAGGGGGCCAGTCAGGATCAGGTAAGTCTTCAGAGAAGGGTCAAGTAGGTCACAAGAGTGAATTGAGAACATTGGCCAGCCTCAGCCTAACCACTCAACTTTCTTTTTTACTCATAGATACCTCTTATCCATGAGATTCCTCATGGATGATATGGCATAGACACAAAAATTAGCACGAAAAGGAAGGGCAAATATCAAAAGTGACATGCCAATGATTGGTTACAAATGGGCATCACAAAATAGTAGTAGTAAAGTAGTAGTAAAGGCTAGAAATCGGCTGATAAAGAGGCAGAACCTTCAGGGTGAGTGCATACCTCGAAATGTAGGCATTGGGGGGGGGGGGGAGGGGGGGAGGGAAAGCTAGATCCAGCATCAAATAGGAGAGATGTTCACACTGAATACGAAGTAAATTTCAGGGTCACAATATGTATTGTGCGCTCGTCTGCTTTCAATCGATGTTTATCATGTTGAAGAATATAAAAATCCCTTAATTTCAACATCTTAATGCTGGCATTATCTGACTATGGTTCTGAGAGTTACGTGACTAGTCCATGAAACACCTACATAGAACATATGTTCTTAGTGCTACTCTTCGTGGATGTTTAATTCTGGGTGGAGTAGACCCACTGGTACCCCCAAACACTAAACAATGCTCAAGAGCTGGCATGTCTATCTCAAGTAGACTCTGTAGTGGCACTGCATGAGTGCTGGAATACACGCTGACGGTTATTCTGAAGGCTGATCGTTTTATCACATGATCTGACAGCTCACCAAGCAGCTAAATGAGCAGCTCAGTGGACCTTTGCCTACTCCAACCTTTTTCCGCGTCCTACATTAGTAACACAAAGAGCCTGACACACAAATAGCATTAGTAAATATCTAACTGTACTTAGTGGTTGATAAGCTGATTCATGGAATTTTAAGCCGTGTTAATATAAAGAAGAGTTACCATGTGTTTTATACCGCAGCCATTGATATTTCTCGGTTATAACAAAGTATTTTTGTGCAAAACTAGGATACCCTAAAAGAATTTTAATAGGTTAAGTGACATTTTCACTCAATAAAGTAAGGATTTGAGCTAACCTCCCACCATACTTTGAAAGGCTCCAGCCCCCCCCCCCCCCCCCCCCCCCAGTTGCTTCTTGAATAAGTTGCAGAAAAAAAAAATATATATACATAAATACAAAATGTATATTTCTAAGAGTCACGTATTTCGCTATCTGATGGAAAGCAGTGTTTTATTAAGTATCTATGGGGCTTTGTATAGTGTCTTAATACTAATCATACAAATGTCGGTCAGAACAAAGCTCAGTTACAACGGTAAATTCTCCGTTCCCAAATATTGGTGATAACGTAGTCTCACTCTCTATGTATTTGCCAACACAGCGCCAACAGTTGGATAGAGCCATCACGACCAAAACACTGACATTCATTGTTTGTTATGTCTCTATTTATCTATGAATTGCTGATAATTGAGTACACTGCCTTGCATGACTATTTTCTAATATATAGAGTTTCTGCCAGTCTCCAAACGCGCTTGTCAATGAATGTCAGGCATCACCAAGCCGACAATTGTGAAAGCTAGGACGTGCGTCGGTGGCAGAGCGACCTTCAGACGAACCTAGACATCTAGTCAAGATTGCTTTGACCCATCGTCGTATGACTGGTACTGGAAACTGACCACCAGTCAATATAAACTATACGGATGACAGTATCAGTGTCCGCGACTATGCACTGAAGGGACTTAGTATATTGGTGTCGAAGCTCAGATGTCTAGGTAGTTTACCTCGGCATTGCCACTGCCTAAACGCAAACGTAGCTTGATAACTGTTGAAGAACTTCGCTTCCGAAAATACATGAAAAATTAAGGTAATCTAATTGCTTTGTTGCAATTGGAAATGCTAATTTGAATTAGAAATGTTGTTTCCATGTAACATAATGATTTCGGACGCAGTGGCTTCACAGTTTCCTGGCGACTTGCACATTTCTGTGCATCCATATGAGGGCGACCTTTGCATGTCGCATTAGCCACCGTTAGTACATCGATGCTAGTGAATTCTTATTAAGATAGTTGATATATAATTAGATATCATTATATAAACGTGATTATATAAATCTGAATTAATAACCAATTATCTATTCATAATTATTCACTGCGGATTTCTTTTTCGTTGGCGTCACACCCACTCATCTAGGTAACCTGGTGCGGTAACCGTTGGTTACCTGGTGACGCCCACCTATATTAACGGTGATTCCGCTTCAGATTGTTCACCGTCTCACAAGATTTTACTCACGCCTTCGTCTCAATTATTATCAACATTATTATCATCTATTGCGTATTGGTTAAATAATATCTTATATTGATTGAAGAGGAGGCTTGAAATTATGCTGGAGTTATTATACATTCCGGGCATTAACGTTGTGAATACAAAAGCTAGCTTATACTGCAGGTTCTATGAAATACTTTTGTACTGCAGAACGTTCAGAATACTACATTACACTCATATCCCTAGCCCCAACTTCACATTACCCTTTCACACCTGTATGCTGCGGGTATGGTGAAGTACACTCACTAGATACTTTCTATGGACACTTTGTACTAGGTGGATAATAAACTGTGATACCCTACCATGTCGTACCTCAGTCATCCCTCCCTGTCCTTCCTACATCAACGCCTCCACTCCCGCGCAGCCACTCTAAGCCTTTGCTAAACCTCTTAGTATTGACGGGTGGGTGACCAAAGGGTTTGGGCAGGTGAATCAGCAGGTTTAGTCAGTAATATCCACCGCGCCGACTGGCCGAAATACAAGTGAGGACTGATTAAGAGTCTATATGAGAGCCCGCCCTAAAAGGAAGGATTCAAGGTGGAAGGCGGTTGTGAAGCTATTGGCTTCCCCGGGTCTTTCACCAGACACATTGGATATAACCCTCTGGGGAAAACACATAACCTCCAGATTGACATTTTATGTGAGTTTATGACATTCTGTTCTACATATAGGACTACAATACTACTATAAATTGATTTGGAACATATTTAACCAATACTGTCGAAATTCGGTCTCAAATGTGATGATAATCTGCTAAAATAAAAGTCCGCGCAAAACTGAGACAATTTATACTAAATCGTTCTTTCATTTCGTTCATATATATAAGGAAACAATTAACGAATTCGAAAAGATTAACACAAAAACCTGCTCTCAGTGATCTGCGATCTCTGATCGTTAATTACTACATCATTTCAAACACCTAACCCCCACCCCGTATCTAACACTTCATCTAACTTGGATTCTGTGTGATTTGATGCATTGTCATGGAGACCTGTATGATAGAGACATTGCCAAGTATTCTTTAAAAGTTATACAATAAATGATATATATGCCACACTTCCTTAGAAGTCAATTATATGTGTTTCTTCCCATTGGCTGACTATAATACATGATATATCAATTCAGGACATTTAGTCTACGTTTTGATAATGTGCGTATCAGGGCCTACTCCAAGAAAATATGTATCGGGCAACACCATGGGCACTTATCTGTCAATACTTGTTGCATCACGTCAGACTGTTTTTGGGATTACCCACTTAATGTTGTATGCTGGTAGAATAATACTTATTTCACCTGGACACTTCTAAAGGCTATCAAACGTTAAGGGTTAACCCAGCACCTTCTAGAACGCCACTGCATATTGGCTACAAACACCAGCTTTAAATAGACGCCCGCTGATTGGGCCACAGATCTGATCTCTGCGCACGTGCAGGTCTTTACTTCCGGCTCACTGCTAAAACACCTTAAAAGCGAGTTCAGCAGGGAACCCTGGGAGATGGCTCAGGCGTCTCCCGAGGCGGGCGTCTAAATGAATGTTCAGCTCAGTTAGTCTGGCAGATAGGCGACCTTTAGACGGCAGACGGCTGATAACACCCAGCCCTCCCTGGATCTTCTTGGCTTCCTTTCGTTCTCACCTCCGGGTGTTAAACTAGTGACAAATTCATTTGACCTGCAAGCTCGGATTCATTTCTATGTCTGTGCCAAGTAGATTTTGTACCAGCGTCCGTTTCTATCCATCCTTCTACGTGGTATTAAAATCCTAAAGCGTTTCACATCTTTCTAGTGTGTATATCAAGGATGGTGGATATAAAGTTCTAGGAGCCAAAAGTTTATTCATCACAGATGAATGAGCGTGCAATTATAAATGAATAACAATTAAAAGGTCCGAGTCAGATTTAGCCTATGGATAGTTTTCTGCAACCCACCTGCTCCCGGTCAACTTTTCATTTCTCTAACTGCCTGAGTCTAGGATCCAAACATATCAAGCAACAGTGGGTCAATGAGGTATTTCAGTCTTGAGTGATTGGTCATGGTCAGCTGGGCACACCTCTAAGACCCTGAGACACTGGCTCCCTGCTCTGTTCTCACTATCACAGTGAACAGCATGCAGATAGTAAAGGGATAGTTTTCTGGAAGCACACTGAAAGTTCAATGTGACCGCTGTAACCCTGACTCTAACCTCTAGATGATGTATTTAGCGCGTGCAAGCACCCTCTAAAAACAAAAGCTGCTTAAATAAATTATCCACAAGGTATTCCCTTCGAAATCAGAAAGAGGAGAGAGTTGCATAAGGAAATAACGTCTTAGGCCCGGGGTCCACCTACTATGATATGGCTCTGATATGGTCTGCGATGCACCTTCCGATATAAAATCAAAATCGTGTCGGAAGGTCACCTTATATCGGGGCAGTTGACCACGTTTCTGCGATTAGACACTCAATGCCTGGTGGATTGGCATGTCTAGACATATGTCTACGATTTTGCACCTTACCGATATGTCTCCGATATTTGCTTTTTGTATCGGCGCCATATCGGTAGCTCTAAATTATACATATATGCATGTATATGAGAAGAGCGAGCGTTATTGTTCTGTATAATTCCATATTATATTCTTAGAATGCCTTCTACATGGCCATCTAACATTATCCATTTTCATATCCTACTCATATCTGATATGTTCCAAGAAGTGAAACTGAGATTATTCTTGTTATAAATTACGATAAATGTAAACATACCCCATTAAAATGAATGCTATTGTTTTTATCGTTACAGAAAACACAGCAGTGGAGACCTGCATAGTCGACTCAAAACTAGAAAACTTCTCGGTGTTGGAGAAACAGACGATGGTGATGTGCACCGATCTAAGGTAAGTCTGGTCGGTTTCTTATCTGAATAATTCATCGACGACTTCAGCATCTGTGCTGCGTAGATTTAGTATCTAAGTGACGATACCGTCTGGGTACCTTTCCCAAGTAATGTATAGGGAATTTAAGAACTTTACTTTGTGTAGACTTTCTCATTGATAAAGCACTGTAATTTATCTCCTTGTAAGTCGAAGATTGTTCTTATACAATGTGATTCTTGCCCTTAGATATGACTCCAATCATAGATACAGCAGTACAGGATTATGTCCTCACTCATCAATGCAATGGGAAGAATGTGACCAAAGTTTATAAAAACAGGATGTGTTCATCACTCTGTGTATCCCCCATTGCTCTGAGTTTGTCATTGCTCTGTGCGTATCGCTCATCGCCCTGTATTTATCAATGTGTATTTCCCGTTGCTCTGTGTGGGCCTCTCATTGCTCTGTTTGCATCACTCATTACCCAGTATTTATCACTCTGTGTATTTCCCTTTGCTCTGTGTGTGTCTCATTGCTCTGTGCATATCACTCATTACCCTGTATCTATCACTCTGTGTATTTCTCATTTCTCTGAATGTGTTTGTCAGTGCTAGGTGCCTTTCAAGCATTACCTAGTATTTATCACTTGGTGTATTTTATAGCTTTGATTGTATCATTGCCCTTTGCGTATTGCTTAAAACCCTGTATTCATCACTCTGTGTATTTCACAGCTCTGATTGTATCATTGCCCTTTGCGTATTGCTTAATGCCCTGTATTCATCACTCTGTGTATTTCACAGCTCTGATTGTGTCATTACACTTTGCGTATTGCTTAATGCCATCTATTCATCACTCGATGTATTTCTCATTGCTCTGTTCATACCGCTCATCGCTCTGTGTTTCCCTTACAGCTGAGTCAGATTCTGGGTCACAGTGAGCAGCTCTTCGTGCGCCTGCCTCGTGGGTTGAGGATATGGCAGTTCCTCACCGCCATCATGTTTACCACTATAGGGTCCTGGGTGAGTCACTCTCAATAATCTTCGTTTTATCCTAACATGTGCTACTTGGGTGAATGTTAACCTCCAAGCAGTCCGACAAACCTCTTTCGAAATGTGTCAAAAGAGGTGCAAGCCAAGCCACTTCTCAACTCAGAAACACTTGGTTGAACAGTCGAAATAACTTCCTTAGCTTGTTAGTCATGGTCAGGACCTTCGTACCCAGTTGTGTTTTGTGTTGCCTATCAACAGCTTCTGGGAACCATTATCATGTCTGATCATCAACTAGAGTTGTCCTGGCATATGGCGACGGTTTTATAGCCGAGCGTCATTAACGATCTTTACAGTGCTATCAAACTCCCACTCCACGACCTTGCTTTTATGTTACTTTCATTATATACCAACCGAGTTTATTGCCCATTAAGCCAACACTGGAATTCTTAACAGGTGTTATGATTTCCATCAAAAGTATTAACGTTTCTTTTACCTTTGCTCTATATTGTATAGTGAAGTCCCAGTGCATACACATACATATTGATGGGCATATAAATCGATTACTCGCATGAGTATGGCCACCTATATCGTCAATACAGTTAATGCAATGCTATTCACGTCATGGTTCAATTCATGGTTATTTTGTTTTATATCTGAATATGTTGCCCTCAATATTTTCTATCATACTTTCTTCTTGACGAGGATAATTCACCATGAACGAGAAATATTGGTTAGATATGTATGATGTGTAATTGAATTATACAGCATGTGTTTTTTCTTCCTGCAGGCACTCGTCTTTCCATCGCATCTGTTCAGTTTCGCTCTGGACGAGAGCGCCGATGTGTCGGCCATCTTGCCTATCCGTCTCTACGGTGGCGCCCTCATAAGTGAGCGTCTAGAACCTCCTCTCCCTACGCCATTGAAATAAACCCTTTTCAATTGTAAAATTGTACTCAGGAAAACCACGACTGGTTTCTATACTGAAATTTACTGTAAAAGTAAAACGTCCGCGCATAGGTTTATGATAACACCTTATTCTCCAGTCGGTCTGTTCCATCATTAAAGCATCTATTATGTATTATGTTTTCAGGTTTGTCGGTGGTATTCTGGTGTACTCTACAATCAGTAGATAAGGATATCATACGGTGGTCCTTGCTTGGCAGTGCTGTGTACTTTATCATACAAATTATCGGTGAGTACATTTTACCATTCTGCCGATCCTGCGCGTCACCTTCCCCCTCCACCTTCGTCAATCCCGACTGTTCCTTGTGTAGAATGTGATGCTTCAAAATTTCGTATAACCATGTACCGCCTCTAGACAATAGAAGTTGTGTACATTATTTGTTTCATGTGCATCACTCCACAGCAGATTCCCGCTGAATGACAACCAGGTCACTCAGGCGTCTAGCTCGCATCTGCTACCACCTAGCTCTATATGTAATACACTAACACAAACCATGTTTTTTCTTACATAGATATATATGAATATATAATGATTGAGGTTACATATCATAATTGTGTATCATGTATATATACATATATAATAATATGTTAATCATATGGACCTATATATTTACAGAGGTGTAACTCGCTAAGACCCTTATACATGTACATATCTATATTCAATTATACACATCCATACATGTATAGTGTATTACATAGTAAACCCCTAATTGCCTGTTGTGTATACAGAGTAACCGAACTCACAATCTTATTGGTTGTTTAATTGTTACATATGACAATATCAGGTAAATGTCAATATGCTTTGTTCTAACTAAACAATGTAATAATATTTGCTTAACTCTTAGTCCCTAATCGAAGTCTTGTGACAATTGTCCTATCAATATTGATATTTGATGGAGAAATATTTCTTATAAAATATGGTTGTTTGATATAATTGCCTCAGTACCATTCGCTGTAAAGAAACAGATTTAATGTAGATGACAACGTGGTATAAACTTACGTATTCCTGTCAAGCTGGTAGACTACTTGTTAATAATTCAGGATTATCGACAAGGATTATTATTATCAGGCTTTTTCTTGGCGCCCTCCATCAATCGTGTGCAGATATGGAGAGAGGATGTAGAAGGTAAAACTATTCATCTATGTCCCATGTATCATTATTCGGCGAGTTGGTAGTTGAATTCTCCCTGGCAAAATGCCATAATTAGAGGTTGAGGCGCTAAGATCTTCCACAGAATCTCAGGCTTCCCTGCTCAAAGCGGTCTCAGGGAATCGAAATTGGACTTGAGGACTCTTTTTAGGACAAGTCATAGGGGTGGCCAGTTTGGATAAAGTATAGGGTACCAGGCTATATGGAACTAGTCATTGATGTCTTCGCCATATATCTATTGGTTGCTGGGTGATACCTACAGCCCGTTCGATACCAACGTAGTCTACACAGGAATCAGCAATTCAAAGTAATGAGTGTGTCCGCAGACGCCCACAAAAATGGGAGAGATGGATCTGTCAATGTACAAATGGCACGACAGCAATCATATCTATATATATAAATTCCCTAACCAGTGAAAATCTGCGCTGCAAGAATGACTCAATTAATGAAGGAGAATATCTAAGTATTAAAGCCTATGATAAACCCAATTCGACCGGACTAGTCTACCAAAATCTGTAGTTGCCGGTTAGATTATCTTATAGTCTCCAGGGTTACGAGGTACAGGCAGGCTTCAGATAAGTCTGATTCATACACCACAAGCAAAGTTTTCGAAGATCCTGACCTGAGTTAGAATTCATGCTTTTCAACTGAACCTATAGGCCTTATACTATCTATTGCGTTTATAAATTTCACCAATAACTTCTTGATGTTAATTACCTCCACTAATGATGCCACAGGTTATATACATATATATATATATATATATATATATATATATATATATATATATATTATATATAGTTATTGCGTAACGGAACAGGGATGTCTTCCTCTGTTGCTGCTTATCCAAAGTAGGCCTGTGGTGGTTGAGCGGAAATTATTTGGTCCGTGTAGGTTAAGACCCAAAACTCCAGAACCGAGTGATTTCCCTTCAGATATTGACTTTATAGAGAGTTTCTGTTTGGCATCACCCCAGTGAAAACATTGAGTTATTCATGAACCATGTGAAGTTGTAAATGATATTGACACGGTGTGATATATGATGAATTTTCACTCATTTAGCGCCACTTCTGATTTCGCATTTGAGATATTATTCTTTATGGATTAATACAAAAGTCCACAGTATCAAAACAAGTATTTACCTATAATTGATTAATATTGTGATATTGCATCATTCACTGAGGCAGTATCAATAGATGTACCAAGACATTATAGCAATCAATTCATTTGTTATTACTAGAGACTATTGAGCATAGGAACAGGGCCATTTAAGTCAAGAAAACCTATTAAAGCTGCACACATGTCTAACAAAACACATCATATTGACAATTTTTCCAAACATACATACCTAGTGTTGTGTCAAAAAGTATTCCGTTGTACCTTCAATTTTCCTACTGGATATTGAGACAGGAAAATAATTTAGTTTGTCCTCCTCATGATGACCTGAATTATCAAATGCCTGGTGTGCATCAGACTCTATCTAGTGTTATTGTTTTTGTGAGGATTGCATCCGGTTTGAGTCACTACGGAAACGTATTTGGAAGTACTTGCTGTTGTGGTTATATCGTGGGATTGGTGAATATCAATCATTATGTCAAAGTTGTAGACTGTAACTCAGTGACTTAAGTATTGCTTCCTTGCTATTCTACTTCCATCCGACTCTGATTAATGAGGAAATAAAGTACTCCTAAACCTTTGCCGAAAGGATGGGGAAAAGATTCCTACACCAATCTTATCAATCTGATTCTAAATTTTACAAACGTATGTCGTCTGTATTATTATGTATTATAGTTATTTTTATTTAATTGAACGCTGAATATGTCGCATTGTTGTTATATGGGTCACCAGTATCATTTTTAAAGATTTCTTTTGTCGGACGTGGATTTAGACCACAGTAATTAAGATCACAGTAGTCTTCCTGCCAGAGGTCTTCAGGTGCCTAATACTAAATCCTTGTTGTTTCAAATAGGGTTTTCCTGACGTGGTTCTGCCTAAAATTTGGTTTGATTGCCTACTACAATGGTATTTGGTTAATACTATGAGTATGGGAATTGGCTTTGATCTCGCAGGGAATGGAGATAGCTGTTTGCCTCCCAATGTATTATATAATTGAGTAATCAGTCATCCTAAACCTATGTGGCTATCTGACTCAAAACAGACTAAGACTCTTGGTCAAGCGATGGTGTTCTGGGCAGTCTCGTATGAGCGCCCACGTCCAAGCTTGTAGGTTTTGCAGACGTGTGGGGTATTGCTCCACGTTTTGTGGATGGCAGAATAGCAACCCGAGATCGAAATCTTTGCTCCAGTTTCTTTGCAGATCGCAGTTGGAAAACGTAAATGAAATAAAGAAAGATTTGCTAAAAGAAAACCTAATTAACCTTTCACCTATCACTGAAAATATAGTGTTATAAAAATAGTGATACAACGTGAAAATAACGATACCACACCACTCGATTTGATATTACTGGAACAACGCATTTCCCACATTTCTAGGAGCAACTACCCCCATAGGAGAGGGCCCTCCCTCTGGATGGGTGTGTCCAAACTCGACCCTCTAGATGCAACAGGCAATCTTCCCGCCTGTCTGGGAACGGACATAAGGGCGTGCATTTATAGTGACAGGCAGTTTGAAAATATAAACATAATCAATCGACGAGGGGATATATACCGTGTCCTGTCACCAACAAGCTTTACACGGAGAATAGCAAGATATAATCTGCCGTGAAGTTCCTCTAAAGATGGGAAATTGATTTAGTCCTGACTATCATATATGAATACAAGTCTTCATTTCGAAAACATGAAATTATTATTGTTTATGCTGTAGCTTTCATGCAAATACGCTTACAGAAACTTTCTACTCTAGGGTTAGAGTGTGTAGGCGTCGGTCCCTATGATGTGAACAATGATTTTCATTTGCTGAGCATGATTATATTGAGTTAACCTTTATTCGATATGAATTTCCAGTTACCCTACATGGGCATGGACTGTCCAATGAAGGCTCCCATGAATGGGAAATGCGTGTTTTTAGTTGCTGAACATGCTCATCCCCATTGTCTATATTCAGATGTTTAGCTGCTGGCTAAGGTGCAGAGCTGACAATTTAGTATTATCATTCTTTAGTTGAGTCTATATCAGTTACTGGTTTCGACAAGTTGCCGTATAGATATAACATCAGGTATCTTAACATCAACCTGCTAATGGCATAGGTAGCTTGGAGCTCCTTTATGTCACATCTCCGTAGAAATGATCTTGAAGTTTCTATTTCTATGGTAATCAAAAGCTCAGGAAATATGTTTTAATCTAGTTTTATTTTTAAGACCTCTTCAATCTGGTAAGACCATGTACATATTGTACTATGGATTAAGCTTGAACGATTTAATCATTTACCCAATGGGCCTTTTAGCATGAAAGTGAAATTATATATAGTGTTCTTAGAGCGCTCGACGGGAGGGGGCCACTAATATATATATCATAATTACACTTATGTCTCTTCTACCTAACTGAAGGTAGGTTTGGTTTTCTGGTCGTATAAATAGGCTATCTGCACTGTAAATGCTTTTGGGATTAATCTATAGAATTGCTAACGTAGGCAGTGTGTTTGGTTTCAGTGTCAGCGTGGTGCGCCTCGTCACCAATGGCGCGTGGCTTTAAGACGCTATCCGTGGGCACGGGTACTGTTGCCTACCTTTTACTCACCGCTTACTTCTGGCTGGGTACAGGTTCACGTCTCGCACACCACGCTCCACAATACAAGGTGGAACGTCCAAAGGTGCGCGACCCTCTATTACACCCATCACACACTGTCTATCTCGACCGCGCAAGATTTGACCATGCATGGCACGATGGCTTATGACCAAACCTGAAATATCTCCTATTTGCATTTTTCTGTGAGATTAAGAGATGGTGAGGAGTATAAGGTTACGGTAGAGGAAATGGATTGCCAGCATATTGCAACTAAGCCCATGTGATCGCATGTTTGGTCATAAGGTGTGGTGTCCATCAGTCGGACAGTGTGAGTTGTCTATAGCCTATATCTATAATAACAGGGGCATCTGTGCTTCACCTCGGCTTGTTCAAAAGAAGCTCACCTGTCTTAAGTACTAACAAAGCCATTTCAATACAACATAAACCACTAAAGGCTCCGAAAACTAAAATTTTATTAATTTTTCCTCGATTATTACATAGACGGCTTCTTAAAATGTATCCCAGTTATTCGCAATGCACATCTCAGTTGTGATGATTTCCTGAGTTCCGTGTGACAAAAGTCGGAAAATAAATGATAAATAATTAGTCTACTTTATCGTGATCAGCAAAATTAGACCATTGCAATCTTTAACATTGGAAATTCATCCCGAAATCCGTTTTCCTTTTTAGTACTTCTTTTAATCTATATTCTCCAACTAATGATGAATAAATGTGAGTACAGGGCAGGATAAGCTTCTCTGGTCTACTTATGAAAACTTTTCTTGTTTTACACTATCGTTCCTTTCTCTGGTGTAATGCTGCATGTTGTCTGTGCATCCATAGCATTTAGCGAATAGATGCTGCTTTGGGTCATTCATTTCAATTACTTATTTAGTAGCTTTCGTCATTTTGTTTCTCAGCACATATTCGACCTTTCACTCTGACAAAAACAAACCAACAAACATACCTTGAAATAAAATCATGAGGAATGCACCTGGCTATAACAGGGCATTGCTTATAGGTATTAGAAGATGCAGTGATATGATTGATACGCCTATGACACTGTCTCATTCTTCTCAATGTCTTTAATATCTGTATTATCATAAATGAAATACCTTATTGAATTCTGCTGAGGGATGCAAGCAATATGCTGTTGACGCGGGAGCTCCCTTGCTGAAACATCTTTGTGACATATATATGCATGTTTTTTTGGGAAAAAAGGTACTATGATTTCAACTTAAGTCATGGAAACTTCTTTTGAAGACAATCTTTTTGGTTATGACCCGAAATTGAGGTTCAGTCGGGTACACAAATATACTGATTGACGCAGGGTCTGAAGCGAACAAGTCTGAATAGGTTCAGTGGGCCAAACCAGGTCAAAGAGGTCATCGTTCGATGTCTGAGATTACCAATAATCGTTAAGGCGATGTTGAACAGACGACATAATCGGAGGAGTCTCCAATGTGAAGAATGAAGACAATATGGAAGACAGAAAATAGTATATATGAATTGCATGATTATCAGCATTACCTCATCTTTATCCGATCTTTTTCATAACTTTACAATAGTTTTATTCTATTGAACATTTTCTCCACATCTCCACTTTTATGTAACCTGTGATATACTTTTGGTGAAGCGCGCTCTGCACTACTTTTGATAAGGCAGGGTGACAAGAAGTCACTTGCTCAATATGCCCGCCTTTACAAATAGAAACATGTTCTTTGATAAAACTAGGAACGTTCTTTGAAAATGGCATCGACTATTTTTAGGTGACTTACTCGATATGTCATAAGCAAAATCTAAAATACGTAGTTTCGAATGTCTAGTATCTGTGTTTTGTCTTCTCACATTCCAAACTCACATCATCTTTAAATAGTGTTGTATACTATTTACAATAATGTTCCTTTAATCTATATCAAGAACTCTTATTTTGATTCTTAGGCTTTAAGGTTTAGATATAATGACATTAGGATTGTTATTAAACGAGATTAAGGCTTCATGTCCAGACGGAGGATCACAAATTTACATTACAGTTCATCCGTTTTCTACATGTTATCAGGCTATTGTAAATATCTTTCTTCAAAGTTGTGACTGTATCATACGTTTTTCTATGCACATCAGCAATTCCCATAACTGCCACAATGCGTGTTCTGTCTCATACCCAGACCTTTCGTCCTCTATCCAAGAACTAGCACATCTATTCGTCATTTATAAAATACTCCACATCACCTGAGCTATAACACCACACGTTATATCATAGCGGCTGCTGGATGTACAGTCTGTCGTTGTGTGATCCCGACACTGTAAACAGTATATACTAACATGTCAGGCACTATCAACGCACAGGACATGAAGGTTACCACCTACGGAAGTGGTCTACATCTGATGCATCTCCATGTGTGTGTGTGTTTTCTTCTAGCTTTGTTCTTTCATCCCTGCACCCCTGTGCTGCCTTGTATCATGTCTGCATGGATATCCTGTGAAACAATTAGATCTAAGTTTACTGCGAAAGTCCAAGGAGCTCTCCATCGATAAGAATGAAGATAAAGATGGCAGTTTAGGAAATATACATATGTTTTAAATTATATCTGTAAATGTCTTACGCCTTTAAAACCAGCGTGTATTGTACAATCAATGTTGTATAATTCGACATATCTGCTAGGTAAAGCTAAAGGAATAGATTTCACGTTTTTCGGTTGCAATTACTAACTCAACCCTATTAAATCGAGCACCATCATGCATCAAGGTCGCTAGCTCAGCAACTGATGCATTATCAAAACAGTTGCAAGCTGCCTCATTTTATTTAGATTAAATATGGTCACAAACATCATTTAACATTATTAGAGATTTATTCTCTATTTAGAGTGCGTTCCACCAGACCGAATTCTCAATAATCATCCAATGTCTACCAATTTCTGATAAATCAAGGATATCTCGTGCTTCGACATATTCAGTGCACCGTTAGCGATCTGGTAATGTGGAATGGTAAAACGGTTTACTACTGGCTGGGTTATGTACCTTAATTATAAATGCTGGAGGTATACACCAACGGAAAAACTAATCAAGACAATCAGTTGTTTATTTTGATTGTAATTTCACTTTCACTGTTAATTCATTTATTTCTATCTTGCAGTAACTGGGACGTGGTTATATGACCAGGGAAAGCTAGTTCAGTTAGGCCCGGGACTGCTGTCACACAGAGTCATCTTTGGCCTCATATCCATCGGTTACTATTGGAACATTGGCAATAATAACTCCAAGATCAGGAGATGCAACTCGAACACTGACATCAGCAACAAACCACATTACCGCTAAAATGACCAGCTCTAATTATCATTGGTTACCCACGGACGTTCAATGTATGATTCAAGTATCTTAAAAGGGGATTTTCATTTTCATTTATGCAGCGTAACCATGGCGCATTGGTGACAACTACAAGATCAAAAGACACAAATAGGACAGGAACCTAAACTATCAACAGTAAACAGCATTCAAAAGATCATTTGTGAGGTTGGGTGGTATGAGACAGGGACCCTGACGTGGGTCGAATATATTCCTTAGCTAGAAAACTGAAACCTGTATCCCTACAATAAAGGCATGCTTGTGATGTGGTTCATGAGCGAATCACGTTTTATGTAGTAAGTGTTATCCCACTTGGAAGAGTGGGATTGGGTATGAAATGTAGTAGTGTGCACTTTATCTCCATTTCCTTCTAATATATCATAAATAGGATAACAGGAAGCTGATCTTCAATGGTGTGCTAAGGTCATCAAGATTGTTGTTAGCTCTGACCAACTTTTGATATACTTTACTAAATATATAATTAATCCATGAGATCACTACATGTTAAAATCAAATTAAATCAGATATTCAGTGAAAGTGTTAATGTTCATCTATGTATTCTAAATTGGATAAGACTTGCGCATGTCTATATGTTAAATCTGACATCTTAATTTGTAAACTTAAATGAGAATCAGGCCATCAAGAATATAGTAAATGATTTGCTAAATGATTTGCAGTGCATCAAGATTATTTTGGCATTTTGGAAAAGGGAATCGATGGTTTCCTATTGAATATACAGGTCGATGTACATAAGTAGGTATTACTCTCACTCTTGTAGGGGACGCTCGTTTCATTCACTGGTTTGCGGTACATTTGTTATTCTCTGTGAATAAACATGCCACAATCTTTGCCTGAATCAAAACGTAATCCCCCTTAGTGCTAACCAAAATATGGAACCACTGCCACTTAACCATCCTGCAAGGAAGGCATTTCGTCTGTTGAAATTTGCTCCTTGAACCTTGTTCCCCTTTTTCATGCCTTCTTCAGGACACAACAAAGATTTATTCTCACAGATTCAAAACGGATTTGAAATCTTGGTTAGCTGTATTTTCGTGGACCGCACAATACGCACTTGCTGTTATTGATGTCATTATTGGTGTTTAATTATGACGTTTTCTGCCCCATGGCCTATACAAAAGAAGTATATACTGAGGAGAATCCGCAACGGGATAGTCGCCATGTTGTCAATTGATTCTATGTATATCATGATGCATTTACAAATATCGTATTTGATGATGTTACACTGGCAGAGTAAAAGTTTGTTTATTATTGTGGTGTCTTCATATTATTGTATAATTTACGATTCCAATATAAAGTGATACTTTGTGCCCTGGAAACCAAGGAATATGTCTTTATCCTCACATGTATCCATTCATCAGCCTGTATTGAATCTGGGGCATACCTCTAACTACGAGGTATCCATGCAACCATGTACTGACCCAGAATCTAGTACAATATCATCCAGCTGCTTCTCAAAAAGAAGTATGCATCTCCGAGACATCTGAAAAGTCGTATTCTTTAGACTAAACAACCGTATAACTGATGAAGTATTTCCTTTACTAATATAACGATCCCATTCAATGTCAGGTTCACGTTAAGGGATACCTTTGTTGGTTAGTAGGGACCAAAACGATACAATAATTCCTACATGGTTTGTAACTTTGTAGATTTACCAGAACGTACATAAATATCATATCAAATGGGTATACCAGCAAACGTTTCTTTATCATATTATAAGTTTCATTGTTACATCAGATAGTATTTTCAATACATGGGAATGATACACAAAGTGGGTATATCCGTCAGCTGGATTGGCATAGCTGGTTTTCAATCGGATCCCGTACATTATGTAGTTCGATCGAACAATTGGTAGATTTGAAGGAGTGTACTCACGAAGAACATCGAATTTAAGATGGAATACCTCGATTAGCCATCCGCCTAAAGATCATCCTGCTCTACCATATTATTGAATGGGAAATAGGGATAAATATTCACACATGGAAAAGAATGAAAATTATACCATGGAGGATTGTGTAGCAACACTGCGCTGGTAGACATTCAATTCAGAACGCCTATATGGTGATTGTACTTGTCATATCTCTTTACCTGAATAAAAAAAGAAAAAATATTGGTCCGTACTGTATAAACGTTCCGTATTCAACTATTTATATTGAATCCCGTATTATTGTTTTGTATAACGAGATTGATGGTATCTGTTTTGAAAGATATAGAACTAGCATTCAATTGTCTACAGCAGTTGACCTCGGTTATGCAGGCACTGTTTGAAGACCTACGTTATGTTGATGTGAGCACTGCATAGGTTTCTGTCAGCTTTGTTTAGACTGTGAAATCATGCTAATCTTTTCTACATCCAAAAATGAATTCTTAAATCATTCAAGACTATAAGAAGTGGGTAGAATAGATAAGATCTGATGGAATTTTGATATTTTAGACTTGCCATGATTGAGCTTTACATGAAAATCAATTAACATTCAATCAACGGTACCTTAATTGCCTTGAAGATGAAATTGTCGGTACATTGTAGAAACTGAAGCAGATTCTTCCAATACCAGTCATTTAGCTGAGAAATTGGCAGTTTTAGGCTACATATCAGGACCATTTGCTACAGTAAAAAGTGAATATATATGTTTATGAATATGGATACATTTAAAGAATTAGGCTTTAAATTGGTCGTAAATATTGCAATGAAAGCCCAGCTTGGCCCGGCTCATGAATTCCATCGTTGGACTAACTTTGTTAAAGATTAGCGTCATACTACATTGTTCTATGGTTTCTATCGCGTTGCTGAATTCCAAGTAAATTATAAAGTGGCTAGGATGTGTTTGCCGCAGTAGAGGAAATTGAGATACATGTATGTGAGATACAGGAATGAATACTGCCCTCAGATACTTCTCAAGGTTCATTTTCAGACTGTCTCGTAAGCCTCCAACGATTGATGTGATGCAATGGGTAGCATAATGGACAGTTGTGAGAGAAATACGGGTTCTACTTCTTCCTGAGTATGGGGATGGCATTAACAAAACCTGCTCTGGATAATAAATGATAGAGCAATGGGCAAAAGTCAATATCTATCGCTTCTATTATGGCCTGAATAATTGCCCTCTGACGAACAATACAATATTTCTTTTGTATTTGGAAAAAGAATGACAAAAAGAATCATGTCTGGATTTTGTTCAGTGTTCCCCATTCTCTTTGTCATAATTGTATCTACATTTGTGAATGTGAAATGACAATGTGTGAATCAACCACCAGTGAACCAGTCAACGTTGAATGTTTCTGAATCATATCTATTTATATATTGTCCGTTGCACGTATCCGTCTTCAAAATCTTGAGTGGAATTGTTTTACTTCAATCATTATTGTTATTGAAACGGGAATTTATCCTCCTCCTGAACCCCCCCCCCCCCCCTCCCCCCAAACTTTCCTTATAAAAAGTGCATTTCCTTTAAAAAAACACCCGATATATGTTTGTCATAATAGTTATAATATATATATTCATACATTATATATAGGTATATCATACATATATGATAAATATATAACTATCCCTATGTCTATGTATATATATAGTTGGAAGAAAATGTAAGTGCAAAAATATTTGTACAAAATACATGGGGAACATTTGTACAGCTATGTAGAATTCAGAGTATCATGTGATGTACGCGCGATATTAAAACTTGTAATTAAAAACATCCCCAACTCGGAGTGTGCGTCTAATAAATATTCTCTTAAATCCAGTCGTGAAATGTGTCTGTTTCATAAAATCTTTTTGCAATCTACTTCTGTATGAGGTATGATGAGACATTTTCTATCAGATGTTCATTTACGTAAGAAAGTATGCAGCTATTGAATACAATTGCATGACCAATGTACAACGAGTGTAAAATATGAATCAGCATTAGGGGAAATAAAGGACAGGTATTGATGACTGCTATCACCATATCCAACTGCTTATGGATAATCACTACCCACAAGTTCAGGAGACCTAAAACAATTACTGAAAGGAATATTAGGAGGACCAATAGACTGTCAGTACACCTGCAACCAAGAGGAGAGGCTTTAAGAGACTGTGGAGGAGTCCTACTCTTAGTATAGGTGTAATTTTTTCGTTCCATTAGACTTCCTTTCGGTGTCCGTGGTTGGAAAAAAAGATTTGGCTACGTGGTGGGGAAGGAGCTCTGAGCTAGGCCCCGTTAAAACACACTACTCTCAGTATAGGCCTTGTTCTTGTATAGACTAGTCCTATGTTGTTCCAGCCTCCTCACTCGAGTGGTTGTAATGCTCAGCAGTCTTGGAGATGTTGATGTCTCTATGTCTGGGTGAAGCATGATGGGTGTGTGCAAATCTGGCTGCTTATATACATTTTAGGAGGGTTAGTGCAGTAGAAAGAGGACGGTTCAAACGTAGAGGGTGGCAGTCCAAACATCTGGGCTTCAACCACTCCATAGCACCTACCTGTTAGGAAGCACCCTGTCAATCTCAATACTATGTCACAGGCCAGCGGTCTGTTGTATCTGCTGCTGTCTATCGATTGATTCTTACAAACAGAGACACAAGAAGCCCGCCTTTAGATCTTAAACCGGAAGTTATTGTCATCCCTTCAATCCTGGAGAGTTCCAAAACAGATCTGACATCACATTTCCTTTTTTCAAAGTTTTCAAGTTTTCATAACATTACAAACCCGTCATGTTTCTTATATAACCATCATGTTTCATACATGTTATGCCGTTACAAGTCTGTCATGTTTCTTACATGTTATGGCATTATAAGCCTGTTACAAAACCATCACACTTCTTCAGTATGACCCTTGGACAAGTTTGTCTTGAATCTACTGGGGTTTATTCTACCTCAGCATCAGGCACATAGCCTGCTTCATCATCACTTATAACAACCTTATTAGGTATGTATTTTTTACTTAAGAAATGTTTCTTGCATTTTGTTTTCAACCCTATCCCTCTAAAGTAAGTTGGTTGGTTTCATTTAATGTCCAGTTAACCATTACAGGTTCTGACGTAGTTGCCTTACGTCATCCATCTGTTTGTATTTAAGACAATGCTTTCATTTCAGCGTCATGGTCACGAGTATCTAAATCAACTACGTCCAGTTGCAGTGCCAGTACCTTGGTTTGGATCTTCCTACCAAACAGTAGTTCAGCTGGGCTTTCCCAGTTGTTGCATGTGGGATTGCATGATCCCCACTAACTTTGCTTCTCAAGTGATTGGTTCTATCTCTTGACTTCCCCATTCCCTTATGACCATCTTGGTGTCACTTTGTGATGTCATATGCCCATTCTTTTATGTAGTTGGCAAAGACTTCTGACGTAAACTGTGGTCTGTTGTTAGATGGCTTTCTGGCAGACCATGATTCCCAAATTCCATCCCCTTCTTGGTATCTTTGTCAGTGGTTGACCTCATGATTTTTTATTCATAGAATCTGCTGTAGTAATCTACTACTACCAGTATGGAGTCTCCACTTGGGAGCACTCCCAAAAGATCTATTGCTAGGTCCTGCCATGGACCAGTTGGCAGTGTTATTGTCCTGATCAGTTCAGACTGGTCTGGTTTACTGGTGATCTGACACCACCAACATGATCGGCAGTACTTTTCTGCATCTTTTTCCATATTTTGGCAAACAGACATTCATCCATAGGTTTTGCTTAGTCCATACAATCCCAAGGCTCGCAACCTTGATCTAGGCTTCTTGGGTATGCCTAGGTTGGTACCATGCAGTACCACATACCTGATAGCAGAAAGTTCTGAGCTCACTGCCACATACATCTTGTTTGGGCACTCATATCATCTGCCAGATTCAATGCATCTCCTCTCATGTGTCAGTTCCTTGGCACTCTTTCTACTTCACGAGTAGTCCTGGCCTTTAGTGTGGCATTCACCATTACAAATCACACACAGCTTTGTCTCATTGTCTTGGTCAGTTGGTCGCTGAGTTTTGCCTTTGGCGTTCGATTTTATGGTGGTTTATAATCATTCAATGTAAAAAATAAATATAAACTGTTATTTGAAGATGATAAGACAGCATCAACACGAATAATATAATATGCACAAAATGCAAACTTTATAGCTATAAAGGTTCTATTAGATTAGACACTGGGAATCTTTTTTTCAGTTATTATTTCAGACACGGCAGTAAAGGCCATATCATAGGAAGTTAGCACTGCTGCCTAAAACGGAGAAGCCAGCCATTTTCCTTTATAAGGAGGATATCTGCTGCAGATAGTTCCTTCACAACCATTTTAGATTGCAATTAAAGAAAATTGAAACGTTCACGAGAAAGATTCGTTCGTGGAGATAAGGATATTATATATCAATGCATCCAGACATCCAGCCATCGTAAGGATTTTGTAGCACTTTAAGTACGGGTTAAACCATAGAAAAATAACGCGTTTCTTTTTCGTTTTTATTGATGCCTCAATCTTTCTTTTCCATATATGTAATATATAAATATCATTTGAAGCCCATACTCTCGTACTCCATTTACCCACTGATACTCCATATACCCACACATACACTGATACATCCATACATTCAAGCTGGGCTAGAAGCCAACATCAGTACAAATAAATGTAAAGTTCCAGAATACAACATACTTAAATTAAGTCAATCGCTGAGGTTTAACGTTTGCATATTCAACCTGGACAAGCATATAATAACTCGAAAGAGAAATAACACGAACAGGCGTAGACCACAAGGTCATGTGTATTACCTTAAGGTTTCACACATGGAATTCAGAGCACGATACTCAGAATATGTCATTAACTTTAAAAAAACTTATGTGTATATATTTGATATGGTTTATTCAATATTGAGTTTGACAAACGTTTTAGTTCTTATTGGTTTAACATTCATGATATGTTACAGTTAGTGCCTTTTTAAATCCTTTTAATGTTTTTGATACATGATATGAATGGGGAAACAAAAAGCTGACAACCCAAGTCATGGGATAGAGAGAGAACATTTCAGTTCAATCAGCAGTAACAACAAAAATGCGATGGTTACAAATAACATTTTATACATAGATACAATGAATTATCATCAATTGCCTAGATCATTTTATCGGATCAATGTTGGAAAAGGTATTAACATAACATTTTCAGTACAAAGCAACAGTATGAGGCAAATATATAATGATACAACAATATATTAGTTGGAGTTATCCTATATCAACATGTAATGTGGTAATTTTTAGGTGGATAATACATACAAGACGTTAGTTATAATACAGGATAGAGAATTACCTAACAAGGTACCTTAGCTAATATTCTATTAACAGCAACGTACATTGTAACATTAGCACAGGTAAACATGTAAATTGGACCGGAATGAGATAAGCACACAAGACATGGCTGTTATCACGTGAATTACAATCTGTTTGTTAACATCCATGATGGAATAAAGATATTTTTTATCAAAGGAAAGCATCTTCATTGTCTGAACATTAGAGTATGTATATAAAAGATTGAATTTAATTTCAGATCACGCCTTCACATGAACTTTAAACTGCAGGCTTGACGTTCATGGTGGTTTTCCTTTATCATAATTAAGACAGAGAGCTGGTTTTAGGATTTAAAAGACAGAAGAGCCCTAGTAGCGGGACACCCTGCTCAAGGGACTGCCTGGCAACTCGGGTGAATTTGCTCGGATCAGTATCGTCCTTTTCTTGTTTACTTTACACTGCAGGGCACCCTATAACTTGAACCACTTCAAAAGGAGGGTAGTCCACTGAATGGGGTTCGACTACACGAAACTCGAAGCCAAAGATGACCTTAGATGATAAAATCTAGAATATACAAAGAATCCAAAAACTATCATTAGAGACAAAATTACAAATGAACATCATTGCTAATATGCCGGTATCAACATCTTCGGAAATTTGGTTTCTTCAATGAGTACAAGGAATTTGATTAGTTCAGTATGACTTTTATAATACCTATGGAAATTTAGCGACCGACATTTGTGGCTTTGTTTTCCTTTCGTTCTCTACTGGGATAGTCAATGTAAATGACGGCACTCTATGAGAGTCTCTATTCATGAGACATTCATTTGCCTTTGTGTAGATACCTGAAAATAGGAATTACAAAATTGGTAGTTTCCCCTTAATGAATTAAACACTTCCATGAATAAGAAAAGTGGACGTGGGTCGCCATCAGTTGTTAAGTGTTATATGACAACCAGTGACATTGCACAAAATATCTATAAAGGCATACTTCTATAGACTTGGTGTATCACAGGTATTCAGGGGGTTTTGCTGCTGTCCAGTCTCCAAGGCTAACCACAAGCGACGTATAATTGGTTATTTTAGATTCATAAAGATAATGAAATAGGTTTCTGTACCTTCAATTATTTTTCTACAGTTGAAAGATTTTGTTCTGGACTTAGGTTTCAGAATCAAGCTTTTGTGCGAGCTTTGTAATAAGTACTTTAAGAAAAAAGGGCAACCTTTTCAGAAAGCCAAAAGTAAGATCGTTGCATCTTCTTCAATAGGATACATACACACAACCAACAATGAAAATAAAGGACTCAATCTTAAGGAAAGATTCAACGAATGACAATTAAGGGTGACAGTATGAGATGAATGAATACAAAACAATGGGATGATCGCACTACCATGCATCCATGAAAAAATATATATTTCATACAAGTGAAATTCTTTCCGTTATGATTTTTAGGGATAACGAACTGAGATACATTTGGGCAGTCCACGATGAAGCGATAAGCCCCAATACTTGGCAAGTTCTCGTGAAATTTTAAGGAAAACATCATATGTAAATAAATATTTGTTCTACAGTTCTACATTGACAGGATAGGGAATACTGATTTGAACTAAGCTATTCGGTGGCACTCAGATAATGACGTTTCTTTAATACCCATATACAATGCATACCATTCTGACCCGTCATTCAAGACAAAGACACTAGCATTAAGTCAAATGAAATTATCCATAAGAAAATAAAGATCCTATCGATATGTAAATTATTTGAATCAAAACTGTCTCTCTGAGTCTCGTAACGTTTAAATATATTGTAAAGATATCACGAATACAAATAATCCATATGTAAAGGACTTACGAATGAGGGACATTATCAAACTGGGCAGAACACTAATTGCCATTAGAGCGAATGAGAACTCTGATATAACGAGATATAACTAAACACCGTCATTAAATAACATTGAAAAGCAGAATGAAGCATAATCTGAAACATTATATTACAAAGGAAGGGACTTCGCAAACAAGAACATGTTTCACGCCTAATATCTAAATTAAGATTACGGTATTGCATTGCAGGACTAGTTATAGAAAAGATTAACATGTTTCATTGAGATACTGGAAGACGTTTTGTACACAGATTTGTTTCTGATAAAACAAAAAAGGCAAAAAAATAATCATTTTGCATACAAATAAGCTAGGACTAAGTCAAAGCTGCGAGCGTTGGGCAGTACTCTTTGAGGTAGCCAAATACTGAGCAATGGGGTTATTATGTTGGGCTGAACATACAGAGGCTAATTTCAAAAGCCATACTCCATTAAAGAACAAAGGAAAGAATTTGTCCTGTACATATACGCCACACCAAAATAACAGCAACAACTTGGTTTCAATGTGACTTCAACTAGCTGTCACTCTCTCAAATTTCTGACATCAAAAAGTAAGATACGATAACGGTGGGTTTTCACCTTAGTTATCATTGTTTTTTGCCCCTCGAACGGGAACAACCTTGTTCGATGAATAAGAGAAATATGTAAAGTTCGTATCAAATTTGTTCATTTATGATTATGTGGTATGATCATATGTGTGTCTTGTCGAAAGGAGAAGGCGGAATCGTGGACGCCCTCAAAATGTCGAGTTTGAGGATCGTAGTATGAAAATACAATGGCAGGGTAATGGTAAAACAATGGCTACATTGGCAAGCAAAGCAAAGCTAGGTATCAAAAATAATATCATCAGATGTGATACCAACACAAATCACAATCCTGCCCTGGGTATTCAACGATGTTTAAGAATATAATTGTATTAGGAATATATATTTCCATAGTTCAATTAGTTCTCAGCATGATTTAGAAAATTGGTGTTTTTATCGGTCATGATTCTTTAATGGAAACAATGACAATGCATAACATGCCTAGCTATGGAATAGCTGTACCAAGCTAAACAACATTTGAGCAAACTTTAGTGACTCACCAAATGCTTCAGCCTAACAGCAATGCGTGTACATAATCAATTTATCGAAGGAAACTCCTGTGAACATTTTAAATCAGATAGAAAATATACCTGTCACATAAACGATTCCGGGGAGTGCATCCTCACTGACCTATTCTCACCATATTTGAAGGCGTATGTATATGAATTGTAAGATTCAGTCCGATGTTGGTTATATCCCTGTGTTGCTGCAAAGGGCTTCCTGGCCATAGCGGTGTAAGGCGGGGTGACTGCAGGGGTTTCCTTGTTACAACATGACCTCTGATTACATTACGTGGGTTAATCGGGCGGTACGTTGGCCAGGCTGTAAATCTAATGTCATCCAGAATCTGCCCAACATGCTTTAAAGTGTACAAATCCACGGGGTAGTTCAAAGGCTGACATCGCACAGTGGCCATGTTGGCTACATTTGAAGGCATCTGACAAAAGGTATTTCATTAGGTTTTATTTGCCATCAGTAGTATACATTATACTGCCATCGCCCGTTACACCACCATGCAGCAACTGTCAATGAGCGTGCTGCCTCCTCCACTATACTGATTGCTATGACCACCTGAGAATCTGCCGCCATATGATCACCATGCAGCCACCAAATGATGCTCTTTTGTGGTTATGGAGTCAGCCCAGTGGAACACGCCTTTTATATGTGCACCCTGTTATTCTGGGCAGGTTTATGCGGGCACCATACACCTGTCACAAAATGGGGTAGGTGGTAATTTACCGCTAACAACATGAGGGTAGATCAGTAACAAAGGAGGACTTTTGTCATCACCATATTAGTCCATAGTCACGATGTAAGGAGATTGGCTCCATTGGACAGAATTGTCGTTGACTGTGACCATCAGATTTGTGATGGGCACTACCTATGTTATTATAGTGCTCACCAAAAGTCATCACAGTTTACCAATAATCACCATGATCAATGGGTGGCGAGTTTTCCATGCTATTTACTCCAGTCTGGTACGGCCAGTCATTCCTCCCTCATATCTGAGGACTCTAGTTCTTACTGGCATGTACGGTAAATGGTCACTGGTTTCTGACTGGAGCCACATGACAGAGTGACTACTACTCCACACGATGTAAGAATATGCATGCTGGATGGGTGGCCAATTGGTTAATGGAAGGTATATAAGAAAGGAAATATTCATAGAGTCAGTACCTACGCATTTGGTAAATGTTATAACAAGGTACTTGAGGCAGGGACAGCTCTCTCATACAGAGCGTTGGTATATCCAGGGAGTCTATTTCAGTACACTCTTGAGTCAGAAGGTTAAACTCTGTACAAGAGGCAAGGTCACACCTGAAAGACTAGTTAAGGATATACCCATGACTGCTTATTTTCATGCTGGATGAGTCGCGATTGACAGAGGGTCGTAACTAGGTACGTGAGGCAGAGTCACTGTTCCATCACCAGATGTTAATATGTCCATGGAGTCTGCTCTATACTGGTACGCTGGGTGAATTGTCACTGGGTCATCCCCATATAACCTTGGAATAGTTACTTCTGTTACTGAATATTGATATATCCATGGATTTTGCTCTACCTTGTTACACGAAGTGGGTTGTCTGTGGGTCATTACCAGATAACCTTGGAGTAGTTACCGTTGTTACTAAATCTTGATATTCCATGGAGTCTGCTGTACACTGGTACCCTGGGTGAGTTGTCTGTGGGTTATAACATAGTACTCGAGGTAGAGTCACCGCTCCGTCACTGGGTAGCCTGGTACAGATAGTTGGAGGGAGCATAGCCTTGTTTACCATCAACCTCGACAAGCCACCACTCTGAATTGCCGTCCAGATCTCGCTGCTGTATCACTTTCACCAGCTGACCCTCCTCCATGCTCACCTCGATCGGCCCCCGGGCGGTAAATGGGTACACAGCACGGAAATACTGAAATGATTTTAAAAAGAAGACAATATTAGGGTAAATGTCCTGGGTGTATAAAACAGTGGTGCTTCACGTTGAAAAATTGGCGTGGGATATATTTATGAGTGGATAATTTGATAAAGCCACATTTTTACATCTTCAGAAGGCAACACAAAAAATAGACGTTTCATCTAAATCATTATTCTTTTATTTACAACCTTTAATTAAAGCCCATCTACTGACTGTGATCATCAACAGTATATTCCGACTTAAATCGCTATTATATAACGATGGCAAGGTGCAAACAGTAATGACTCATTCGGCTTGAAATTATAAGAAATCCAAAAATGTAGACAATACAAGAACTGGACAGTCAAGGCTGTTAATAGGATGCCGATATACACTAATACACCCTACAAGTACCCGTTACATCAGTTTAACACACAGCCAGCACCAGTTGTTAGATCAGTTTATCCTACCCCTAATATAAAATCCCATAGGCTTAACATTGGGTTTCCGTATGCCACGCTGACTGGCATACGGAGTTTTATATGCCACTAGTGGCATACAGCATTGTTATCACATAATATTCCAAAATCGAGGAGATAGGGTAGGATAAAATCAAAACCTGATTCGTTTTAATCTTGGCCACCGCTTTCCACTCCTGAAGTTTTGGCTCCGGACTTCACTCGGCTTCGCCTCTTCGGCTTTGTCACTTTGCCAAACTCCAGTCGTGGAATACGGTGGACAATATTAAACCTCATCCAGTTTTACGATAGTAACACACAGCCAGCACCTGTTGTTAGATCAGTGTAACACACAGCCAGCACCAGTTGTTAGATCAGTGTAACACACAGCCAGCACCAGTTGTTAGATCAGTGTAACACACAGCCAGCACCAGTTGTTAGATCAGTGTAACACACAGCCAGCACCAGTTGTTAGATCAGTGTAACACACAGCCAGCACCAGTTGTTAGATCAGTGTAACACACAGCCAGCACCAGTTGTTAGATCAGTATAACACACAGCCAGCACCAGTTGCTACAACAGTGTAGCCCCCCAGTCAGCACCAGTTGTTATATAGAAGAAACGTATGAAAGTTCAGGGTCTGAGCTCGTATCCCACCGAGTTTGCATCGCGTAGTAATTCACAAGGCGAAGCCGCGTGAATTACGGAGAGATGCAAATGAGATGAGATCGAGCTGTGACCCTAAACTTGAATGGCTTCTTGAATTTATCTTATCCTCCACATTGACTAATGGGCTAACATTTGTGACATAACCCCCATTGGATATTTTTCCTAAATATCTCATGGGCGTTGGATACGAGCTCCTATGGAGAAAAAATACCAGGGGTGAGATAAATCAGTGTAACACACAGCCAGCACCAGTTGTTACAACAGTGTAACCCCCGACCAGCACTAGTTGTTATGTCTATGACAAAACCCAGCTAATACTAGTTATTACAATAGTGTGACTACGCAAGAAGGGTTAACTCTCACAACGTTCGGAGATGGGAGGGGTGGCGACTGCACCTCACTGTAAGCGGGTGGCGGGGATGGTTCAGCTTCTTCCTCCAGCGTTGGCGTCACATGGGTATCATCAGGCTGGACGGTGGGGATACCCCAGTCAATGGACTGCACACCTGTATCACTCAGGTCCACTTTCTCCTCCAGGATCGGGATCTAGCATTAAGTAGGGATACAGGAGGGAATGGATACAATGTGTACCTACAAGGTTAGAGTCAGTGAGAATGATAAAGGCCTCTTCCATTCATCGACACGACAAAGTGATGTCAGACGAGTGGGAACTGATAACAAGTGAAGCATATATTTTGAATTTGTTTTATCTGACGTAATCTTCTGATACATGAGGTCTACGGCCTTTATTGTTTACACTGACGATCTATGTACAATCCTAAAGTAGAGACAGACATGATGGAAGCGTAAGTAACTATTCATGGAAATATTTCCTGTAGAGGGAATGATGAAAATGTAACTTAATCTTATTTCTATGTAGCCAACGGTAGAGAGTATAAGTAAAGTATTTAGAATCAATTAAAGTTATATCATAGGCACACCTAGAACGACAGAACTGAAATCTATGTTCAAACTTAAATGTTAAATCGTCTGAATTCAATAGTAACTCAACACTGACACTCAATCCTCTTAAACACTATACCCCGTGATGCAATAACCTGAAATTTCATCATTTTTTCCTTTCCAATTACAAACTACGACCAGTATAGCCGCCCCAGTTTCAAATACCCCAGGGCGCTAAGAGCTGCCCGTCACCTGACAGACATGGCTAACTATAACCCATACAGTTTGTACCTGGGGTTGTTGCAGCGGGTCCACGTCTGGCGGCCCGGGAGAGACCTTGGCGGGCGGCGTGTCTCTGGGCGGGCTGGAGAGGTCCATCAGGTCGTGAGCTGCTCTGCCCGGACTCACGGTCGGCGAGCTGCTCGGCTGCGGTCGTAGTGGCTCAGCGTTCCGTGAGAGTGCAGCACTGGCAGCCTGGTACGGTGCCAGGTGGCGCTTCAGTATGAAGCCTTTAATGGCTGTACAATGAACACCGAAAAATGTCATTACTAGTCATCCGATGGTTTATTGTGTGTCTTATTTCCAATGCTGTTGATGTATGTATCGAAAATTGCTAGATACTCTTCTCGAGGAATCATCTAATTACCAAGTGTATATACTGGCCAAAATGATTTTACCAGGCTAACAGAAAGGAACCTTATGACGACTGCCTTTAAATGAAAATCTATTTAACCTTCTTCCTTTTTTAATGAGTCTCCTGACGGTGTTTACCTTTTCCTGAACTATTGCTAAATCGAGGTATATAATCTATTTCCTCATATATCTCAAATTATAAAACCATAGCTCTCATACAATCTAATAACATCATATCAATCTTTAAAAATCTGTCCTAACTCAATCTTGTATCCCCTGAACATTATCTCTGATAAATGTCTTCGGTGAAAGCGTGATCAACGTTGATAAAAATATTTTATTTTATTTTACTGTTCCTGGCCATTGCCTGACATACAGGTATGAGGTGGGCTTACCTCCGTTGTCGACGAACCAGCGGTCCTTGTTTCCCATAGGGTCGCCCTCTTTGATGACGCCGACGAGGGCGCCACCTGGACACGCCAGGTCCATGGGTTGCGTAATGGTGACGTCACTGATGACGCGGTAGAGATGGTCGGCAGGGTAGATCTGGGTCAGGTAGACGCGCTGTCCTTCACTCTGACTCATCTCTGCCTCCTGCACACAATTATAAAAAAACAAGTCAGTAAAGTTCTCACCGAAGTTCTCTCATATAATACCTATGGAAAAGAAGAATGATTTTTTTTACCATTGCATGGTGCTAAAGCTGGTGCGGACATCATTTTAACCTCTAATCCAATCTATGCCCTTCATATTGCTGTATTAGCACCTACTTTTTTCACATCGATGACGACACCATCTTTAAATTTTCCTAAGACTGTGTGGAAAATTACCAATGAGAGTCCTAAATTTGTCAGTACTAGTTATAAGTCATTATAGATTTATCCCGGTATAAAATATAGAATCCGGATATAACCGCACGTTCGAGAGCCCCTATCAGGGCTTTAATGATATTTTGGTCATTTTAGTGATATAAAGGCATAGTTTGGTACTGACGGGTCCATGGCCAGCTTTGGGTGTCTCCTGACTACTGAGGCTGTAGCCGGCAGACTGGCGGCGGGACGTCTTGCTGGTCTTGTGCTCCTCCAGGCGTGGGTTAAAGGCACGTGGAATGAAGACCAGACTGGAGAGCGCTTCTACAGCCGCCGTGTGCGCGATGTTAAACGCCTCGATCAGCGGGGTATCGTCTGACCCCAGCAACAGCGGCACCTGCACAGTACACAAGGAGAGGCTCATTATCATGTACAGATTGCAGGTTATTGACCAAAAATAGATTAATAACACCTGCACAGTACACAACGAGAGGCTCATTATCATGTACAGATTGCAGGTTATTGACCAAAAATAGATTAATAACACCTGCACAGTACACAACGAGAGGCTCATTATGATATACAGATTGCAGGTTATTGACCAATAATAGATTAATAACACCTGCACAATACACAAGGACAGGCTCATTATGATATACAGATTGCAGGTTATTGACCAAAAATAGATTAATAACACCTGCACAATACACAAGGAGAGGCTCATAATCATGTACAGATTGCAGGTTATTGACCATTAATAGATTCTTTTATAGGCTCATATCATTTATCCTACCCCTAATAAAAAACGCCATAGGCTTAACATTGGCGGACTTGATGCGGGCTGGCGTGCAGTTAAGTGTAATTTATTGCACGAGGGTAACACATGTATTATTGGAGATGGCGTAGGGAAAATACTGAACTGAACTTGAGTTAGTAGTGTTAGTGTTTATTGTACTCAGGTCAGGTTGGCTACTCCCTGTGCTCGGCTAATGCCTCGCGCAGTAATACGCGACCTGCCTATCATGCAATAAACACTAAAACTACTAACTCTCATTCAGTTTCTACTGATTGCAGGTTATTGACCAATAATAGATTCATAAGCACCTGGACAGCACACAAAGACAGATTATCATCATATACAGATTACAGGTTACTGATCAATAAAAGATTGAGAAACACCTGCACGGTACATAACGAGACTCATTACCATATACAGATTGCAGGTTATTGGTCAATAATATGTATAGATCACCGGTCATAGAGGGGGAATAACTCATACACAAGTGGGAAGTGAACAATATTAGAATCATTATAGTTTATAGATACAGACCATAAATATAGAGTGATTTACTAGATACATATTGCAGTTAGATAATGAATTCATAAAGACTCCGCAGTAGAAAATGGCAGCTTTACTACAATCATAAGATTGTATATGAATAATGGATATCTGAACACCTCCACACTGAGAAACTCACTACCAGACTATGGATTACTGGTTGTAAACAATGAATTCATAAACATCTATGCAGTATGCAGAAGTAATGACTTAAAATTTTTAATATCATAATAGACAATAAATTCATAAGTACATGAATACGAAAAAAGAATCTGTTCCACAACTTCCCAAAATCCCAAATAAACAGGATTGTCAATTTACCATATTATTGAAATATTATACAAAAGAATAAGCAACAAGCCAATGTCTTATAAAATAGTCAATTAAAAAGGGATTAATGATATAGAGGATAAGCAACTAGCCAATGACCTATAGAATAATCAGTTCAAAAGGTATTCCTGATATTTTCTTAATTATACCAAACCACTGTTGAAAGAATAATGCCAAGGCTGTGTTTGATACCTTATTTAACTGTTTTTACGATGAAACATCTAGTTTAGTTATCTTCGGATGTCTAGGTCTGATAATGTCATACAAGCCAGTACCACTAAACAATTAACAAAATTTTACCTTTAACCACTTTATACACCCTCTAAACTTCTTTATGATTATTTAAGTTAGGATTATCGATGCCTTGGGGAGGCGATATCATTTTACCTTGAGTGAGGTATATTTGTGTTTACTGTAGGCTATATGGGAAAGCTGTGACAATAATGGAAAGCGAAGTGAATAATTTGCTAATATATGGTGAGGTGGCTGATATACACAGTAAAATCACCCTAATAGGGCACCCTCCATTCCGAACAAATTCTCCGCGGGGTTTTACTGTATCTTATACTTGGTACTTAACAGCAATGCATCCCTCAACACATTCCACTTTGAGGTAAAGAATATAATTAATCTAGCACAGGCACACAAGATAACAAGCCAAAATGAAGTTCACTGGAATAATGATGTCAAACATGAACCAGACAAATCTATATGCATAATTGGGTATGGTTCGACCTCTCCATTTCCATTGAAAAATATTTGTTCCATAATTTATATAACTGTTTTCCCCTAGTTTGCTTACAAGGATACACCACTAGATGTCGAAAGTTTTGCATTACATATATTTTAAAACAAACACTGTAGGTCATCGTTAAAACTGCATCCGTAATTATAGGCCAGTTCCTTAATACAGTAGTCCGCATGGACGTACCAAACCATTTTCCAGTCTTCATTTCAAATTTGGGGGTTTATCTAAATCTTAACTCAGTTATACTATTCATATTTCCTTGAAATCATGATAGCTGTTATTTCAACCGTGTATCAACAACAAAGGGTTTATTTGATTATGGTAGTTCTCAATTCATTTATGCATTACGGGGTGGGGGTTATAAGGTTTTACTCCTATTTTCTTTTCGCCAATGCAACAGACAACTAATGCAGCTATCTATGAGAAAAAAGTACAAGGGCAATGTTATAGTTAGTGCAATGTAACTTATATAATATCAACTTGTACGACGCGGATGGAAGTGGGTCACGGTATTGTAGATTACGATTATTTATCTGCCTCAACGAAGGTTAAACATTTCGTTCAGGTGAAGTTAATCTATTTCAGAATAAGATTATTGACTGCTTACTGAGAGAAGGTGGAACATTTCATCCAGGGCCTTCTGGTAGTACTGTTTCTGGACGTAGGCAAGGCGGGCGATGCACTCGGTGACAATGTCTATGGCCAGGTCGTAGAGTCGAGGCAGCTCGTCTAGCAGTTGTGCATTCAGTGCTTCGTAGTCGTTCTTCATACGATTCAGCTCAGTTTGTGCCTGTAAGGGACAAAGATAATGTTTTTTTGTCTTTTTTTTAAATAATCACATTACTGACGTCCATTTACACACTGCTCACAATACTTTATCCTTCTTCCATGATATTGCATATTGCTATATAGGTTGTCTTCCTATTATTACTGCTTAACGTATATGGTATGTTACTATGTGTTCTATACGAAGAGAAACAACGCTAAATGTAGGCGAGTTTTGCGCTAAATGTGGTGCCACCATGTGTTTATATAGGGTACAACAATCTTATCATTGCTCAAGGTATTCTATACTAGTTTTTAAAGGTTATTTAATTGGTCCAGCACCAAACTTCGAACATATCATGGATTCGTCGATGAACTATAATTTGTAACTACGGTGTCAATATTAGATTAGAAAATAACATCGAGTTATATTGCACTGTCACCCCCGAGCTATTCATACTCGTGTCAATTTGTTCCAAGGATACACTGCATGATATTAAGTCACGAAAGGCTGCCACTTCGTTTCCGATCATTCCATGGATAAGACTTGAATTAGCCATGGTAACAGTTTCACTAACCAAATTTACAGACAGCATTAAATATATTTAGAATATATTAGGATTTAAAGAAGCAATTTAATCAAAGTTCCTTGACTCATGCTCATGTAAATCTTAGCGCTTTTCAATTCTGTAGTAATCTGCGAACACAGGCTTACCCTACTCATATAATTGTGACTAAATCTTGTACAGACTACCATTCACTGACAACGTTTGACCACAGCTGAGTGATTTCTGATTCTTCTGATTTTATCTTGTGTGTGCGATTTTGCAGCTAAAAGAGGAGAAGAGAGCAAATGAAACGACTATGTAGGCTGCCAAAGAGTAAAGTAACTTAGCTGTAGTCAGGTCTACTTAGAAACAAACAAGAGTATCAAGATTGAGATACCTTTACAGGCAAGGATACGTGGATGCTTATTATGGAGATGCATAAGACAAACCTAGCATAGCATCCAAATGTTTACAAACCACGAGGTTCGCATGAAAAAATATTTAAGCCCATGGCTAAATATCTTAATGGGCTTAGGGGGCATAAAGAGACAGTTGAGAGTCCGTTTGAACTGTCTCGCCTTCTTGTAATTAAGCCCTATAATTAACAAAATATAGCAAAGAAGTAAAATTAAAGAGTACTTGATTATAAAACTACGAAGTCTTTTGTCAAACCTGATGTGGATAGAGCTAAATGTGTCCAAAGAAGAACAGAGTGGAGCGAAGTTCTCATTCACTATTGTGAGAGACATCAGTGAGAGTTATCAGGAGAGCGAGTCAAGTGAGATGACACAAAGAGATTTATATGATTACCAGTCCATGCTCACTCAAAGGATAGTGTCTTATTTCTATCTGAATTTTTCAATATGTTTATAGGTGTCAATGCTGCAAAACAAAATTTTAAACCCCATATGTATGATTTTTTAATCGAATGAAGTAATTAATTTGAATAAGTTTGCTTCAATAATTGAAGAGATGCTCATTGCCGAGAATGTATTGGAGTCGATATTCAATGTAAACAGCAAAAATAATTTGTAGGTTGAATGAGATTTACCTTGATAAAAGGTAATGTTTGACCTAACGTCTACTATGTGACAAGGTCATCGGATGAAGCAAACGGAGATGTAGCGATCGCTGGGTACCATCCAGAGGAGCACAGGTAATCCAACCCCCCTGGAGAGTAAATTTGGCGAGGGAGAAAAGAGTCCTAGGCTCAGACTATTTTCTACACAAAATTAAGTCTTTTTAAGCAACATCATACTGTTTCTTTGTTGAATCCCTCCATGACTGCATGTATAGTACAGTGGAATCTGGATCCAGGCCCTGCACTTGCAGTGCTCTCTCTATATATATATATATCGCCCAAGCAACGAGGTGAAGGGGCCACAGTTCTCCTGATACTGGATTCAATTGGGGCACCATCACCAAATCCAGCCTTTGTAAGGACTCTCAAGACTATACTTTTGTTAATTTTGTTAACTTAAGCACTTGCAGCATAGGTGCATTAGCCATCCATGGGAAGAAATCTCGCTTTTCATTGATGGTGTCCTTCTGTGATGTTGGCCCTACTACACGTGACAGCGCCCTGACCACCATGTCTGAGACTTCGGGGCCAGTTTTGTCATCTGTGCTGGTGATAACGCACAGGCCATCATGTTCCTGTCAGTGACATCTATTTGGTCCTCATCCCAGTGGGGTTGAGGATAGGGCAGGGGTTTGAGGGCAGCGAGGTGGTACCCAACTTTTCCCTCGCATCGAGAAAAGCTGACTTCAGCTCTCAGAATTGGTCCATTTGTGCTGTTGAAATCCCTTGACAGTCAGTTCTGGCTGATTGGATACCACTCTTAACACCTCCTCCTTATCGGCAGGAGATTTGGGTTTGTCTTAGGTGGGCCACATTTGCCCTTTGCCTTTTTCCTTTGCTTATTTGCCATGTTGGTGAGCCACTTTACCTAGATTCACATGGGCCAAATCGAAACGTAAATTTACATACAACCCCGCTGTATCAAGTTATCAAAAGCCACTCAGTTTACAGACAGAGTGTAATGCTTTTAAGGAAGCATTGAACTTGCTTCACAAATACTAAAATCCTCCAAAAAGATCAGATCTCAAAATGGTACCTGGCGAGCGCTACATCTCTGTTGTATCCGACCAACAAGAAACAAGCAGTAGACCTTCAATTAAACTGCTCATATGATAAAGGTATCTTTAAAAAATTATCACCTCTATTTCTATGCTCACGCATTAGCTGTGGTCAAAGTTTCACCATAATTGAAGAGATTTGATTTCAGTGTATATGCTGAAATCAAGTGTTCAAGAAGTTTAGTACCTTACATGTAGTTAGACTTCCATTGAATAAAATTCCTCGACATGTAAGCACTTATTGTATACTGAGATTTGACAAATGTGCAAATATCCTCACGTTTGGAAAAATGAGTACAATACTCCATTTCTTCCCATTTGACTCCTGTAAACAATTGGTGTTTGTTCGTATATTTATTATCTTTTTGAAATAAGACCAGGGTCTTAGATTCCATATATTTTAGATTACTGTCACAATTGTCTTGATAAAATGTTTGTAGCTTTTCTTTTAGATCATTTATCTATCATGGAGGTGATAAGGCAAAATCTGTCCAGACTAATTTGTCTTCTTTACCTTATCTTCAAAAATGAGATATGAATTCAGTTAAGTCACCTTTCACCAAATATCAATAATAGCACTGATGAAGGCTGGGGTAAAAGGAAAAAGTGGAAATATATTTCATGTGGAGTTTGCTGCCCCAGAGAGACAGAAAACGTGGAGATATATCGCTGATGGCGGGCGGTTGAGGGACTGCCGGGAGGTTCAGATCACTTCCTTTCTTTACGAACGGAAAAAGAATTTCATTTACTAGAAATGAAAATGTAGATAGATCACGCCCCTGACGTGACCGTTATCCAAACTTTCAACCACACCGATGGTTATGCCATCTAGTGTTATGTTCCGTGGCAATCTGAAGCCAGTGGAAGATAGGTAGCCTAGGTCACCTAACTGATCACTCCAGGATAATAAAAACCTTTAAAAAAACTAACAAAAAAAACCTACGATTAGTGTTACAACATGTCCTTATGTAATACTTTGCTAAAATTGTCTTTATCAAAGTCTCACCTCGGCTAACGTGATATAACAAACCCCCCAAAATAGATTTAGCAGTAAACAGTAGCAAAACTCCAGGCCTAGATGATTCCTGATGAGATCGACAGAGCGAAACCTGCATTAGTCACACACATTGAATCCAATTCAAATACCAAGATTTTGCTTGATGACATTTTAATTAAGTCGGTGGATGTTATTGATGTGAACTCTAAACCCAATCAGGGTTGGCATATTCTCACACAAACATTTTCAGTGTGATTTTACAACTCTGAACTTTAAATGAGATTTATTTTAATAGATATTATACAGCTTGGTCGGTGTATTGTTAAGCCATGGTTAAGTAGTTATAACACAACTGAGTCAGGGAACTTGCTGCACTGTGATCTATAACTTGGGTCATGTTTGAGTAATTCTGAGACAACTCTCACCATTTTGAGCTGCTCCATGTCCTTGGTAGACTTGACCTTGCCCTGGGCATTGTCGTAATCGAGCAGTTTATCATGACGTTTCTTCATCACCTTGGCAGGTCCAGACAGCATGAGGAGCAGTCGGTTGAGGGGCTCCAGCACCTCGCCTTCCACATCAAATTTCTGAAGTGAAACAACGAGTAAATTTACGTCAATTGAATGCCAATGTTTCAATAAATGCACTGATGATGCCTTGAAAGGAACATGGGAATGTCTTGGTTCCATCTGTATTCGATGATGTAATGCAGTTTCTAAGGGGATCTATTTAATCTTCGCCTTTACTTAACTAATTAGAAATAACTAACATTATATACATGAATAATGCATATCAGTAATTCCTGAAGTATGGAGCTGATTTACACAATTTATGATTCTTATGACAAACTTTGATGATAAATAAAGGTTGAGGAAAGGGTTGATCTTCATTCTGTTGTAAATGCTAAGATTTTCATTTTAGAATTCTTTTATGGAATGATGATTACTGAAAAACACAAAATAGTCACTTTTTAGTTTTAAAAACAAAATGACAATTATGGACTGTTAACACTAGATAACCTGAAAATAACATAAGTACACATACGGGAAAACGCTGTGACAAGATTTGATCAAAACTTAACAATCGCATACTCCACCATTAAATGCAATGACAACATTTCTTTGAAGTTAACCAACCGATTGGATGTGGCTTTTAGTTTTCATAACTTCTAAAATAGACTTTTTTTTTAGTTAAATACATAGTCCACGTAGAACTCTTAACCGTTTACCAGTCGTTTTTTTGTCTATTATCCAAGTTTGGGGGTTCATTATATTTTCAACTCAAGTATGATTCTGTATGAATCATAATGTCAGTCTGTAATGGATATATGTATACCTATGGGTAATAAGTAAAAATTGGTTAGTTTACACTACAACTATAAAGACAAAAATATAAACAGGAACAAATTATGACCAACATTGATAAACATCATCATTTCATGAAGTAAAAACTCATTTCCATTTGTCAAACCTTCGGTGCTCAGGTTTCATCTGAAAGATCACGGATTGAAGTAGCCTTTATAAATCTACAGTTACATAACAGGAAATACAGGCAGACAGAATTATACGAGATTATTTCTCTATATAATTTCAAATTTTAAAAGCCACCTCATCTTTATCAGAATTAAACAAGATACATTGCTTGGAACTGAATATAATTCCGTAAGCTAACCATGCCAACTATTGCAGGCCGTTCTGCCTGGACTCGCAATCCCTCCATAGAGGTTTCCAGACAGACGTTAATGCTAGAGGAAAAGGAGTGGCAGTTAGGTCTGATCGCTGCAAAAAGAGACCCATATACTATCATTGGAACGTGGTACATAGTAAAGGTTGAAGGAAAAATACGGTTAGAATACCTGAAAACCTGTTTGACAATATCTTAATTAGGATCAAAAGCAGAATTAGAAAGTGCGTTTCCATGCCGCCTAGAGACAGCCTTGTCCTCCGATGTGAAACTAGTAAAGGTTTTATCACGAAATATACACAGATGTTGTAAAAGGACGTCTTCAAGTTAAGCTATCTCCCAAACTGGTTTACTATGGAAGCAGAGATGTATGGACTGATACGGAGTAGGTGAGTAACGGACAAAAGATTGAGGCTTACGAAGGTGTGGAAGAGGTTGGTGGCAATGACGCTGTGTACGGTGCAGAACTTCTCCACCTCCTGCTGCCCGCTCTTCTCCCCGTAATAGTCGGCGATGTCGTTGGCGATGGATTCCTGCAGGGCTATTGTCTCCTGAAAATGTATACACTCTACATCAAAGTCATGATATATAAGTTACGATGATCCAGAATGTGTGTACCATGATACGTCAATCTGGCCCTGGAACCTACGGATGATAGGGCTGCCTAGTACCCTAGTAGAGATACTCTAGTCTAAACAATAAAAGAAGAAACAAATATGTCAACACTTATCACCTATTTACGAGTTGTCTGTCTAAAATCAAGTATATGAAGAAGTAGTACGTTAAACGTATTGCAGCGGTATCATTTTACAATCTTTTTTATAATATGAAATGTGTTAATATAAAGAGTTTGTGCTGAGAATTCTAGTTATATATGTAGACAACGTGGAGCCCATAGAGAATAGAGGTATTAAGATCCGATTGATCAAGAATATATACAGTATATATATATAATTATCAACCAAAATTTGACGACCAAAACAACAGGCAACAGGGTTCATCATGCATAGTAAATTTTGTAAATATTCGCTGATATAATATATTCAGGTGGTAGTCCTTTAGCTTCAAACCGCCAAATTGCGGTCCTCTCTCTAGTAAGAGAATTACCCCGGTGTAAACCGAATCGTTCTTCCCAGAAAATTAATAAGACACAGAAAAAGAGAGCGGAGAAAGTTCACCTGGAGTTGATCCATAAAGAAAGCCACGTCCCTGACCAGCGCGCGCACACCTTTCTCCAGTGACGTCACCTTGCGTTCCTCTTTGTTATATGCCTCATCCACAGTCTGTTGGCGAAGATAAAGTCTTTCTTTTAATACTCCATGTCACGAAATAAACGATATCATGCATATCCATATGCTATTTATAGAGATGCAAATAATGAATACCTGACGGATCTTTTGCTTGTGAAGTAATTCCTTCTTCGTTAACTTTATAATTTTGGTATATTGATTGGGTGATTTTCATCATTACATATGAATTTCTTAGAAAGGGGTTTACCATGATGCCCACGATTCGTTGTGAAATTCGACTCAGCTTCTTCTTGGTAGAATGAACGCTGAGACGCGCTATCTTGTCACTCAGTTTCTGGTCCCGGTCTGTCCGGTACTTTAACACTGTGATGAAATCAGATAAGACCAGAGTCAGCAGCACTAACACTACATGTTGAGGTGCATCTCTCATTCCTTAAACATTGTGATGAAACTAGGTTACACCAAGATTAGCACTACTAACAATACACGTTTTAGGGTATATCAATCGGTATTTAAGCATTGTGAGAAAATTAGACAACATCAACATCAGCACCACTAACAATATAACCTCAGAAATGTCTGTTATGTTGACATTGTTACAAAATAAAAGAGCTAAGTCATATTCTTTGCAAGCATGCAAAAATAACACATTATAACAGTAGTGGTGTTAGTTCGTATGATATCCAGGTTTTGAGAAAATGTAAGACACAAACAAGAGGCACATGATAGGAAGGTGGCTAGCCACCGGGCTGTACTCATCGTAAGTATTGTAAAGCAAATGCATAGAGATATTTTTTATGAAAAGAACACACACAGTCAGTTCAATCTCTATGGGCGGCTACAGCTTGACTGATACAAAATTTCTAGTTATTGTTCTTCACACCTGGGAGGCCCTCTCAGCCCTTGATTAGTATTCATCTTTGGAGAATAGTATCAGTGTACTAACCCAGGTCTTTTCGCCGCTTGTATTCGTTGATGGCGGCAGCCACTTCTGTCATGGCGTTAATAGCATTCAACAAAGGCTGCTTGTCAATGTGGTCATCCTCCGTGGCCTAAAAGCAAACAGTAAACTATTCACACAAATTACCAACAAAATTGACTTTTTTCAGTGAATTCTAATTAGCTTCATCACTTTTTTCAGTAACCTCTACTTAATTGCTAACTGAAGTTGATTACTATAGAATGGAATAACTGTTGAAGGAAAGAAAACGCCTATTCTAATGGTTTTTGACCTCTTTTTTAAAGGCAGAGAAATAGTAATTTAAGTTTTGAAATAATTGAAAATATGCGACATTAATGATAAGTGATGAATGTTTATTTACACAGGTATGTTATTATTATTACAGTAAGCGCAGAGTTATTAGTTTACTGAACACTGATATGAACTGACCTTAATGAGCTCGTTGAGTAGGAGGGGGTATTTCAGGATGCGCTGAACAGGTTTGATGAGCATTGACCCAAGGTCGAAGACGGTTATACGTTGTCGGAGTATGGCCAGCATGCGGTTAAAGTATTCCTGTATCTCCTCATTTTCCTCATACTGTACAAAATACAAATGATACCAACAAAGTTATACTCACTTGTTATGATAAATACCCAGTTAACTAAGATTGTATTGTGTAGCAGTGACACGGATAGAAACGATAACTACATGTTTTACGGATTATTCAGGGAAGCAGTTCTAGAGATGCTAGCTGGCCAGTTAATATGACTTGGATATGGAGGTTCTAGGTATGAGACATTCGTGCACAGGTATATAGTGATATGTAAGGCATATATACTAAACGCCTGTTATGAATGATCAATATTTAATCTTATCATAGTTTCGTCTTCTTCATTCTCCAGCACCTCTGTTTAGCAGCTGTGTTACAAAATTCTCGCCCAGCTTTTCTGAAGAGCTTCCTCAGCTACACCAATGAGACAAATAATGCAGTCACTATGTTTCAGATGATAATTAAATGACTTCTGGCTATGAAATGGCTTTAAATACTTGTTAATCAAAAGTTCGTTAATGGGGTAAAAGACCCCCTCAATCCTGAACTGTCAGCCTTGTAACTTGGACTGCTAGCCTGCAGAAGAATAAGACACTTAATGGTATAGACAATATCCATAGATTTGATCGGAAGGGTGCATCCTTCGCTCAAACATGGCCAAGTCTGGCCTAATGCCTATAGAGACATACGGCAAACACACCTAGTGTGTGTACGGCGGGTGTGATTACAGAAGTGCTGTTTATGATAGATTAGACTACTAGAGCAAACTCAGACATTGTATTAACGAGTGTGGGCTGACTAAATCTTCAGGTGATTATTGTCTTTGTTTTCCCTTAGAAAAAAATAGGCATATGATAGCTGGGCCTGCCAAGGTATTATTGTGTATCCAGTTTTGGTCTTCCTGTGTTATCTAAGATATACCTAAAGTATTATTGAGGTGCTGTACATGTATGATACACTGAATTGAAGTTGGAATACTATAGAATATCATGCAATCACTCTGGAAATAATATACACTGGTGTTATAATTGTATTACGCTTACATACTCAGTCATTCAAAGCTAAAGAATATGTTCCCAGGTGTTTGTTTGTCTGCAGGCATTGTGTAACCAAGTAGATAAGGTGCGAATCCAGCCTGTGGAAAAAGGCCTCTCGGCCTCTTACTAAGTCATTAAAATGAAAACTTACCTTTTCTAGCATGGCGATGACATCATCATGGTTCCGACAGTAAGGTGCGTAGACTTGTTTCATTTCTTCTTTAAGTACAACGAAGCTTTCACCTGAATTGGTAAACAAACTTAAAAAACTGACATTTCCATCAAGTACAGGCAATAATCCGAAAGAGTGATAGTTCACGAATATCCAAGCAGTTTAGTGAGGGCTTACTAACAATTTGATAGATGGGGATCACAAATCACACAAAAAAATTATATGAAATCTCAACGAATTCGCGAATGAGACGATACAAACTAAGTGAAGTGATGACTTACCAATGAGTTGTTTGTCGAAATCCTTGCCACTGGACCCGCCTTCCAAACTAGTGAGTAGTTTCTGAGACACTTCAATGACTTCATCAATGTTTCCGAACAGAGTTTCCAAGTCAAGCGTTGGACACTGTGCCAATAAGTGAGAGAAAGGACAAGAATGAGCAAAGTCAGCCAAATACCATGAGCAACAAGAGGCAATCAGCTTTAACAGCCGCAGCTTAATAGCATGTGATATGACAGTCAACTAGGATTTTTAAAAAAACAACTTTTATTTTGTACCTCGCCATATCAATAGCATCTACATACTAAGCAGTATTGTAAAAGATGTAATGCTGTCAATATAACAGGAAGAGAGTGGCCTCAATCGGTGCTGTCTCTAGGTCTAACATCCACAATATTTTAGTTTTGTTTCTAGCCTTTTTCGACGTGGCCAACAAAGCTGTTGTATAGTTGCTGTAGTGCTTCTAAGCCCAACTAATGTTATTTTTGTTTTACACAAGAAACATCATGAAGTGCTATAAAGTAGCACGAAACGTCGTGATCCTGTTGGATACGCTGATTACCACCAACAACTAATTGCCACCTTCGTTTTCAATATAACAACTTTAAAAGAAAATGATGTTGTTGATACCACAAACCAAACGATACTCACAACTTTTCAAGTGACAGTCTGTTCTTTATTGCCATTAGTGTTAATACAATTTGTTCAAATTGTTCAGTATTTTTGTTGTTTTTTTGGGGTTGTTTTTTTTGGGTGGGGGGAGGGGGGGTTATGATTATCACTTGTCTATTCTACTAGTCTCGGCAGTACAACTGCCTTCATCAGGGATCAAGTCTATAAGCCTTTTAAAAGAACCCACTCTGGTTTTGTTTGTTTTATTGTGATTTTTACTTCACTCCATTTTTTCATATACCAAAAATGAAACCACTGATTTCCATGGGTAAAATGGAAATTTTTATATATGTTGATAGCAACAGTGCCTGGTGCAAAGTAATACAAACTTCAAGGGGAGACAACTGAGATAAGTCAAAGAGAGGAACATGAAGACGGTGCTAACAGCTTGTAGAAGACAGGAGACTGTTACCTTCTCTGTGTGGGTGAGGAACGTCTCCATGGTGAGGGTGAGGCCGTGCAGGTAGTCCCGCTCCGTCTGGAGGATCTCACCGATCACTAGCTCCCTCTTCTCCAGCCGCTTCTGTCTCGCCTGACATAACAATCACCGCCATATGCCGTTAAACGATATGTAAGGCCCGGCGCCCACCAACGCCGTTAAACAACGTGTGACTCTCAAAAAGAAGACAGGGATGTCGAACGGGGCTCAGACAAAACGGGCATATATTTCTGATGTTTACTGCTTCCGAGAGACTAAAAACATGGAAAACATGTCGTTGTCAGCCACGGTCTGGGGCTGGGAGTCTGTGGGGAGGTTAAAACCACTGTTGTAATGACATGAATGAGGTTCAATTACTTTTTTATCTAGATTTTTTTAATAGATCATTTTATATATAGGTCGGGGCTGAGGAAAAAATTCGGAAATTTAAAAAGCTTATAAAAAGGTGTTTTTCTATCGCCATGGGCGGTCTGCCATCGCTGTAATTGATTAATGGATAACAATTGTATATAATGGTAAATCAGATTCGGTTTTCATTATTTAACACAAATTGTTCATTATGAGGTCATATCTTGAATCATAAGCAGTCATTCCATCGTTAACACACAAAACATGATGTCTGCAATATGACCTGCTATCGCTTTTTTCTTGGGAAAAAAAGGGGAGATAAGGTTAGTAAATGATACTGGTGAAAATGATGCTGGTATACATGTGACCTATGACACTTCCAATAAAGTGGCAGCAGATTGGAGATGAACAGCTGTTTTGAAAATAAATATGCCACTATATGCGTAATGCCTTCTAGCCATATCATTTCCATATTGGTTACAGGATAGTGTCTATTCTATAGATTTTTTAACTTCGAGGCAAGTCTGATTGGGTTCATAATGCTGAAGGATTCTTTGTGCTTTTTAAACAAGTTAGAAAACTATTTTTCACATTTAAACTAACCCCAGACTTAAACCAACTCTCATACTTAAACCATCCCTCACACGTCAACTACGCCTCGTACGTGTATTTCTTACCTCCTCACGGTGTTTCTTCTCCTCCTCCATTCGGCGTTGAATCTCGGCTGCCCGGAGCTGTGCCGCTCTGTCCGCCTCCGCCCTCTCCGGTTGTATCTCGTACAGACTCTCTGCATGAGAAAATACCAGATATTATTTTGTTTAGAATACGAGGCGTGAGCACTTCTGACCACAGCCAATGCTACCTTGAGAATGACAACTACATGTCAGAACCAAACCGTTGCTATGCTATCTCCCTGGAGACATTGTTGAAAGAACAATGCGGCATAACAACCACCCGACACGGCAGTGACATCACACTGGGGTGGTCAATCTCCCAGCATATTTTCTGAGTGAAAGACTATACAACCAAGCAGGTTTTTGGTTTAAACACTGTCATTGACAGTGTATGGGGTGGGGCTCTAAGGTTTCATCCGAATCGGACTCTTCAAAACAAAAAACAAAAAAAAACAAAAAAAAACATATTATTTTGCAGAGTCTCCCAGACTATGGGGACTTATATCATGGCCCATAGGACGGTGTTTTAATACCACTTGATGCGACGGATCTGTCTCATTCGGTTACAGAAGAGTGATGTCACACTGATGCAACGCGATTGGTGCAACTGCTTGCGATGCAATATGTAGCACCATCATCGTGGCTTTCGTAGCATTTAAGTACATTGTGAAAATCGACTGGCAACAATGTAAACAGGGCTTTAATGACGTATCTTTGAGTTGGTGAAATTCTCATTCCCTTGCGACAATTTAGTCGCAGCAGTTTGTACGGGGCTTAAAGTAACCATCTTTGACCTGCTGTATTTCGTCTGGTTTTTTTTCTATCACTTTACAACAATCTACTCGCAGCAAGGGGATTAACGATCCCACCTTTGAGCTGCTGCATTTTGTCTGTTCTTTTTCTATTACCTTACGACAATCTAGTCGCAGCAGTGTGTACAGGGCTTAAAGAAAGCATCTTTCAGCTGCTGCAGTTTGTCTTTTTATTTTCTATCAACACACAAAAATCTAGTCGCAGCAGTGTGTACGGGGCTTAAAGGACCCATCTTGGAGCTGCTGCACTTCTTCTTTTTTTCTTTTACCTTACGACAAATTAGTCGGAGCAGTGTGTGCTGGGCTTAAATGACCCACCTTTGAGTTGCTGCATTTCCTGGCTGAGGCCGGTGATGTTGGCGTCGTAGAAGGCGAGGTTGTCCTCCGCCTCGGCTCGGTCTGTGCTCCCCTCCGTCACCGTCAGCATCTGCTGCAACTCCTGCCGCGCCTGGAGACACTTCTACAACACCACACACGTTAAGAGATTAACTTCAGCTCATCTTAGACACGGAGAGCCCTTGTCATTTACGTGGACGCAAAATAAACTGAGGTGATATTGATGTTAACCAGGCGTATCAGCAATTGCGTTTAACATAGACGTGTCTTTTCGTATGTTAAACCCTTTTGGGTGCAGCGGGAGAATGATTAAAAACCTAGTTCAATTACCTCAATGAATACCAATTAAACCAATCGTAGCACATAGAATCACACCATATAACATTATGCATATTCATCAGAAGTCTGAGTCTCATCTACCTCAATAGGTATCATTTACAAACATATCACATTATCTATTCCATTCCCAAAGTAAGTGCGTAGAGAAATTTCTTACAATTATCAGGTTAGACTTGCTCAAGTCTTAGATCATAAACATTTATCAGATCAATCAAATAGACCAGCATAAACACACGGTACAATATGTAATATTTCTCTAACAGGCCCAGGAATTAGAAGTGAGTGGAGTTGGGGAGGGTTTAAGAGGTACAGGGTCACAGAACTAAAGTCAATAAAGTACATGGTGAGTCTTTGATGTCATTCCCACTGTCTTGGTGGGTCCGGAAATCAAGGAAGTTTTTATTGGAGATAGTAGGATGAGATTGTCAGGAACCACTGAGTCCAGTATATTATATATATCAACATTAGGAACTCGTACTCAACAGGCTTGCGAGTAAGGTAACTAATACTCAATGGACGATAGACATATTTATATTCCAGGCTAAGATGAAATCAGAAACATATTCATGTTTGGTCCCGGTTTGCAATCTCGTTTGGAGTGCTTTGGATTATTTACTTGGCTATTGCCTGATTCACATTTATTAATATTGCACGCTCCTAACTCGATGAGGAACGGGGACACAGACCAAACACTCATCAGTTTCTTTTTAATCTTTGCATACAATCTTTTCGACAAGGAGGCTGACTACTGAATACATATACTCTATGTCCCTACGTGTCAAAAAGCTGGAGAAGTATGAACAAATTAGTGACATCAATATTTCAATGTCTTTTTATGCTGGATGTAACATATAACAGAGGTCCATAACACGACAGACTGACCATCTACGACTGATATTCAATAGTAACAAAAAGAAGTCCTTCATCAATTCTGTCATTATAGGCAACAATAATGCCATTGAAATGTACCTGTTTTGAGTCTTTTTTCGATAATCATAGGTGGGGAATATCCCGAATGAATTCTCGGCATAATTCAGTCTATCAATTTAAAATAGTTGGTTACCATACAGGATGTGGACGCAGCCTGGTATTTGACCTCTGTGTATGTGTGATATGATACTGTACACGCCATAACGCGAGTGACGCCCATGATAATACAGGCTCCTGTTAACCTCAGTGCGCCAAAATATTGCTGCTTTTAGATATTTCCCGAATCGCTTACACATGGCTATCATACGATTCATTTTCCTTTTTTTTCATAATCTAATCTTATCATCTAAGGTTCATTTTCCAGATGATCTACAAACAAGTAATCATCTAAGTTGAAATGTCGAGCACAAATGGGTTATTCATGGAAATTCCAAAGGAGAATTTAGATAGAGTTAATAGACAAATACATGTATTGCAGTCAGCTTGGACTGGCCAGGCCGGGGGGGTGGTGGTAGGGTGTAGGGTGTGGGGTATGGGAGGTGCGCGGTGAGGCAGGGAGGCAGAGGTGGGTAGGATACAGGGACTGAGGTCTGTCTACATTAATCTCTAACTAAAGTCAGAGGCATATAATTTCTAAATCCCAAACCAAGTATTTAATTTTCTCTGAATAGAGTTTGTCGAATTAATTACTAAAGTATGTTATATAAGTGTGTACCATTCGTAGTGAACAGACACTAAAATAAATCTAATCAATCATTATTTAACCTAAAGCAGGATATTATTAACGACATCGTTTTACGACACTTCCGCTCACACGCACACGCACATGAGCACTGAAAAGACTGCGACCCTGCAAGCCATCTGACCTGGGCATTGAGTATTATTCACATGGAATCCAATAGGCCTTTTTCCAATGGCCGGCAATGCGCCTTATCTGCTTGGTTACGCAATGCATGTGGCCAAACATAGCCCTGGCAACGCATACTTTAGCATTGGATCAATGCTTGTATAAATGTAATATGTTTATAATACCCATGTACATTATTTCCATAGAAATAAAAGCGATTACATTATGTACTATGGTATTCCAGCTCCAATTTGATGTATCATACATGCATATCACCTTAACGATACCATAGATATACCTTAGATAACACAGGGACACCTAAACTGGATATACACTATTACATTGGCAGGCCTAGCTATAATATGCTTATCTTTCTCCAAGTTAAAACCAAGATAATTATCAACTATAAAGTTTAGACTACTCAGACTCGTTGATACAATACCCTAGCTTGTTCTAGCAATTTAATCTGTCAAAAAACAACACTCCCGCAATCACACCCACCATTCACACTTTAGGTGTGATTGCTGTGTGTCTCTATATGAATACCGCCGCACTCGCGGTGTTTGTCCGAGCGGCTGCGTATCTAGACAGTGGGCCGTTAGGCGGCGCTGAATGGAAACACCTGTATTACACTGACTTTTCCGCGTATTCGTTATAATTTCAACAGTTCAGTTCATATTATGTAATCCCTGCTCCTTAAAAATCCAAACACAGGTGTTTTGCGATACGAAGAAAAAATCCATATCGATTTCTCTCAAAATATAACTTTCCTGCTTGATGTGACAATCAAAGCATTAGATCTGTTATAATTAGCACACTTTTTACAAAGAACCAATTCACAAAGAAGCCTTTGATCGTTACCGCCAAACCAGACGGTCTGCTAGCAGCTAGCTGCTTCCTCAACACGACCAGTAATGAGATGACAATTGTGAACTGCATCCTCATTATTAACAATTCTAAAATAACTTCATTTGGTCCCTAATACATGCGAGAGGGGTGTGTGTGCAAAATTAGGCGGTGTTAACCCTTACAATGCAGCATTGCTTAAACTAAAACACCATCATGGGGACGCACAGCATCTAAGGGTTATATCATAGCGAACTAGACCTTCAAGTACGGTATTGGGAGTTAATTGTCACTTCTGTGCTCGTTTAAGTCTAAAAAAATGTTATCATACTTTCTTTAATTGTCTTTTCCTCACTGGTACTGTTTCAAGGCAGGTGCTATTTTTTGCTGTTGCTTTTGTCGGTGGTTTCTTCAACTGTCCCAAAATTTCATAATTCTTTTTAATGAAATAAATTGGTTTCCATTTCTAAGTAAAGTGTCCAGTTTCTCCAATAAAAAGCTTCATCATTTCTTTTTTAATTACAATGTTGTAAATCTTGGAGTAATAATCATTTAACCTCGGCCGATTGATGCCTCAGGGCATCATTTGTCCTTCCAGGTTAATTTCGAATTATCATTAATGTGCTATGCACGCGATGAATATGAATTCACTGCAATTATTGTATGTTATGGGGATACAGGATGCACTAGGAGAAATTCCATGGTCTGTAGTATTTTCATACTAAGAGATTAAAGACTAATGTGGTATCCTTTGTTTTTACCAAGTCAAGTTACTTATTACTGCCTGTGGAGTCACGAGATGAAATCGCTTGTTACTTTTGTAGTTTAAACTACAGATAAACATCTCTTTGGACCCAATTGACTTAAATTGACAACATAATTCCAAACCTGGAGACCAAGTCACAACACTATTTGTAGGCAATACCATGATTGGTTTAATTAGGTCACAGGACATGCCTTTTATAAGGGAGCTGCCCACTGCCAGCTGCCCATTCTATCGGAAGCTGTCCCCGAAGTCAGTCGCCACATCCACACTTTCTCATGCAGGATCCTATTACTATCCTTTTCTTAATTTGGTGATATTCTATTTCAAGATTCCATATTTCATCAATGACCAGTATAATCTCATATGTCGTATACTGAAGGATACGTTCAGGCATCGTCAGTCGTGAAATGGTTAAGGGAGGCAGGTGCCCTCAAAAATGAATGGCATTCTTACAACGATAACAATAGACACAGATTCAGAATCCTGAGTCATCTCAGACAAAATAGCAGACAGAGCGAGCCACACACCGCCCTGTCGAGTCCAGAGAGCTAAACGTTTTTAGACATCTGTCTAAGAAAAGGTCTTTCCCACCAAGCACAAGGCTGTTAAAAGACACCCCCCCCCCCCCCCCCCCCACTTCTAACAATATTCATTACAAGGTAATTGAGGTTTTGAAAATTATCTTTGCATCTTGAAACGTTGTCACCTAAAAAAAATCAAAAGGGTAAGATGGTAACAGGAAGCACATGAATGGAAAGTGGCACGGCTAAACTGCTATATTAATAGATATTTTGCAAATTATTTGAAAAAAGATGACGACATGGATATAGATTTCTTTTCGGTAGGAGCCATGGCCGTGACACTGATATGTTCACAAACAGTGACTCACAGGATCTCACATTCTACAGCTGATAATGTCTAACCCAAAGCAGCTAGTAATAACAAAGATAACGATAGGCAGAGTAGATACTGTAAATACCATATAGCTCATGGCAGTTATCCTGTGGTAGTGGATAGTACAACACCCTAGCCTACGTTCTTTGATTTTCTGGTGATTTATTTTCATTTAAAGAGATTTACATTTGCTGTTAATTCCGAGTGTCCACGAAAACTTTCAGGCGTTTCATTGACCGAGCGCAAATCGGAGTTACTGATATAAACCAAGGCCAATACACATGATGGATTTTGGAAGCGGGCAGATCTCTGAGTATTCTAATCGATTCATTAGCTTTGATTCGTGATTCGATGGCTTATACTTTATATCAATTTGAAGGAGATGCCCACTCCGATGAGATGACGACATGAGGGCCTCTGGTGTAAGATTTACGAACCGATTGGCCGGGAATGGTGTATGTAGAGGAATAAATCAGGCCAGACAGGACCGTTCTTAGAGATGTCTCGTCATATCCCTATAAAGAACGCTCGGGTATTATGGGTGTTTTCACGTAACCATGATAACCTAGCCACAGCATACAGATGGCAAAAAGCACTCAATATACAATTTACACGTAAAACTTTGAGGTTGTAAGTTGGCTCATCATCTGGACAATATCACATGCATAAAGATCACGACACATGTCATTCGTGACTCATACATATCATAAATAGCAGGCCCTGAGTATGACTGTATGATTGTAGTCCTACAAGCATATCTTCTAGATTCTACTATGTAGAAGGAAACTTCTCTTTCAACAACATTTTTTCACTCTCTACATCTACACAACATAACTGGAGATGGCAAAACCATATAATTCTAATCTATAAAATCATTCCACTGACATATAATATATTAGAAATTCAAATATATACCAAGGGGACTTACATTATATTTATATAATGCATAAGCCTGAAAACATTCAAGAGGATATTTACACTTTTGATGATCAATATCTTACTCAATTGAAACTATTAACCTTTCATTATGTTGTTCTATTCCGAATTATTGTAAAGGTCTTTCAAATGATGACATTTTCATTCATCTAGTACCTCATTCTTTTATTATTACTGGTAATTAAAGTATAAGAATGAAGTACCCAAAGTCAAAGAATACCCAAGAAAGTTGTGTTATTTTTTCAATTATAATTCATTGAGATCAGTGGGATTTCACTACATTGACACTGCAGGGTAATACCATAATGGCATTCCCGAAGATATGGCCGGAGAATGGCATTCCCGTGTGCTTGGGAGGGCAATACTCTTTTCTGTTCCTTCGCAATCTTTTAAAGAATTATCGCAGAATTATAAACATTACAGGATATATTTGGCTTCATGCTCCCCGCAATTCTGTAAAGTATTAGACTGCTCAGATTAAGATTTACTAATTACCGGTAATTTGGGATTGGTAAATTTTAAAAAACATAGACCACATAGGCCTGCCATACATCCACCGTGATTGGTTACGTTGCTTGTCGTAGTATATGTGTATGGTGAATGATGTGTGGCTGTTATTTAAAGGGTTAACTGAGTTAAATGTCATATCAAATAAATGATAGTCTAATGACATTCTACAGATTGACAGTGCTTTTACTGAGTCTACTGGCATTTCCAGCGATAGTTCACCAAGTTAACCGAGAGTTCCCTGACAGGTGTCAGACTCTTTGCCAATAGTTGTCCTGTGAACACACATCTTTACTGAAGTCTACTACATTAATTTGCAAGCATAAAAACAAAAGTATTTGTTTTTCGTTAAGTCTACAACCACATAGAATTAGAACATTATCTCTAGTACATAAGCTACGTCTTACTTTGTAAAGTAGGCCTACACAAGGCACGCTGTATGGAAGTACGTATAAAGGCAGCTCTTATTGATACAAATGTATCATAAAATATTTCTCTTGTTGAGATTTGTTTGAAACACTAATTGAACACATATCAATAGGAAATAATGCTACAATATACAATTTTTAAAGGTGTTTTTTTTTATAAATAAAAATAGCAAAGCTCATCTCTAAAAAAATAACTGTCGATAATACCACCTGCTTCCATAAAGATTTGTAAGTCTGTATTGTTCTGTACTATATATGTCAGTGTTAGCTGAAAACTATCTGCTACGTTGAATTACTCTACGATATGTATTCTATCAGAAGCATGTAGAGTGACACGTGAAGGTGAATCAGATTTACTCGTGAATAAAAATTATATTCTTAATAAAGTTGCCAATGAGAGAAATCCCAGATATCTCCATCTCGGTACAGTTTGATTGTCCTATTATCACATTGTGTCAAAGACTAGCAGTTAGCCACGTTATGTGGGCTTAGATGCAGCTCTGAGTCGTAGGAGGACCAATGGAAGCTACATAGCCTCTGGGGCCAGCTGAAACTATGGCTTTCTGCTCAGCCCCGTTTTTGCTCCAGAATAAACAACAATTTAGGGAAAAAATAAGACGTAGCAAGTGCATTTCATTGTTGTGGGGAGTCACCTCGGTTTGGGTGTAGCATTATGGCGGGAGAGATACAGACAGGACACTCACCTCCAGGTCTTTCTGGATCTCGGCGATCCGGTTGTCCAGATCAGCCACGATCTCCCTGTCCTGATCCGTCAAGTCTGAAACGAAATCAAAGATTTGCTAAAACCAAGCAAAAACCAGCTCGATAAGAAATTAATTTATAATTGTTTTAAAAAAAGAGAGAATCTATCTGTTATAATCAAAGCTTCATGAAAACAACAGAAAAGTTCATAAAACTAATTCGCCGAACTTCCTGATCCATACATATAATCAATACCCAACTATTATACACCAAGTCAGAAACTGCTCAGTTAAATATGTAAAGGGATGCTCATCTGATACTCTGTGTCTTCACACTCAATCACAAAGCATTGTCAATGGGTACGGACATCTCTGGAGTCGTAAAAAGAGCAAGATGTCTCCAGTAACACATTTTATGCTGAACTCATAGGTACCTGGACTAATCTATTTAACAAGGTCACAGTCTAATCATATGATTATATTGGTGCAGGACTTTATGTAGTGCTAAAACAGACAGGAGAACGCACTGGCATCTCGTCCGCATGAGGAAACACTCTATGTAGTACGCAAAGTATACCGTTTATAGACAGGAAAACCTTTTGATAGAGTATGTGGTAGGCAGATGAAATGACTGGTAACCAGGAAGACTTCTTGAATCTCCTGTGTCTGTATATTGGTATTAAAGCATTCCATCGAGATCCACTAATTACTAGGGGTATCATACAAACAGGCTTTTTACCATATATTTAACAAGGTCACAGTCTAATTAGCACAATGAGAAGCAGCAGATGTTATGGCATGACTCCATCTGTTGACATAACATAGACACAACACACATAAACAGCTGACAGAAGCACATAATTCCAGAAAGGATGGGGATGAATTTCAGCTATGCAACCCACACCACACCAAACGAGTCACCAACTGTACATTTAAAGATACACCAACATAGAGAAGGTTCCAAAGTGCTCGCGGGCAGCTGTCAACACATGTTTCCTCCAGGGTTACTAAGGTCTTGTGACGCTCCCATATTCCTGATCAGAGATGTGGTCCTTAGTATCTAACTGTGTGTGTAGAATGTGACCCAGATAGTGATCCAACATTTGGACCGTGTCCATAAAGGTTCGCCAAGAATGGCAACCTTGTATGGGTTGTGTTAATCTCTAAGATGAATTACAATTTTGTTTTATCTTTCTAGTCTCTTTTCCCATATTACTGTCTTCAGACTGATTTTCCTCTTTAAAGTGACTCTAATTCAGTGCGTAGCACGTACAGATTACTGTATATTATGCACTGCGGCTGCTTACGTGGATTGGACTCGGTTATATTATCTGGAAGTTCTAGGTTTTTTCAATATCATGAAGTGTCGTTTATATCAGATACATTTCTCTAGGTTTACCGTGGAATATCTGTACGGACAGACCACAGATTATAGCAATGAACCAAGACTAACCTGCAAAAAGTATCAGGCACCGAATTCAACTGGTAAATCCTTAGAAACAAACCTGTCTATGCAACACTTGAGATCTACACAGAAGTGTTCCACAATGTAGGTCAATCTATTAACGTTGATAAGGTCAGCTGATGTTGATAAGCTCACCTCTATGTCTTTACATGATAATAATAGTAAGCCACACGCGGCTCGGTCACCGAGCAGCGAGGGACTACCATTTATTTCTTTACTGGTCTAAGTACCAATGGGCAACGTGCTGTGCGAGTTTTTATCAGGTATTAATAACAGAAGGTGCCACAGCCGAGAGCTCACAGTGGCAGCTGAAAACCTAGGCCCGTTCTAAGCCCATTCTTGAGAATTCCTGATCGCTCGGTCTTACGATAGCCAGCTCTGAACAATATCATCTTTGATAGAATCATGGACTTGAATGACATATAAGGTATGGCAGTATACTCAACAGATAAATACAGACATGGTTGGTTGCCTTTTATTAATCATCCATGTGATTCAGACTATAGACATCTCTACAATAGATCTGTTAGATTCCATATGAAATCACTTGAGCCTATTTATTCCATAATATGTACATTATTATCCTCTCATAAGTTTATTTCTCCCACTTCGTTCTGAGTAATTGAAAATATAATATCCCTTTTAAATTTTGGGGCCGTCAGTTTAAGATTAAACTCGTTGTGCTATGTGTTCGTGGATCTATTCATGTGACAGCCACACACGTGCGACCTATGTAGATCAGTGGATGGTCACTGAGTGAGTACTTATAAAACTGTTGATTAATGCCACAAACGTTGACGCAAACGCTTGAAGAACTAGTCATTTTATCACTACATGGGTGGACAGACTGTGAACAACCATTATGTGCGGCTAACTACCCACACTACTGGTCTAACCTACATACCTGATGGTACATACTCGCGGGACTAGTCACTTTTTAACTACATGGGCGGGCGTATTAAGTGTAGAAATATCTGTTGGACAGAGATAATAAAAACACTGCATAATTTAAGAACTAATGAGCAAGGACTTTATCAAAGAATACAGAAAATTGACCCCAAATATCCCTTATTATCACAAAGTGGATTGTAATATATTTATAATTAAAATCGACGTCTAACCTAAATTGGTTTAAAGTGTAGTAGAATGGTTATATTCAAGTTCAGTCTTTTTAAGAACATACATTTCTACTCCTCCCCCTCCATTGCTGCCTCTCTTCCTTTCTAACCTTTGATTCTAGGTTAATTAGATTTCCATGTCTTTAGTGATCCTCGAGGCAGAGCGGATGTAATCTGGTAGGCTTCTGTGAGACCACCAGAGAGTGTATCTGCCAAGTTTTTTTTTTATCTCCCGACCTTCTATGATGTTTGACTAGTTCTAGCTCTTGAATATATCAGCATGTGTTGGTTTAAATTCAATTTCTTCTTTTTTTCTTATCTTATTTTTCAACATATTTTCAATACAGGCTGGAAAGTAGTAACCGCCAACTGGAAAACTCTGTCTCGTTCAACAAAATCTGCAGCCCTTCACAAGCAACGCTTGGTTGTTGGACTACAAAGAGCCACAAACCTGAGGAACTCCCTAGTCAGGGCTAGTCAGGTCAGTACAACGTAACCAACGAGGGCAAACATGCCACTGCTGCCCAAGGCAGAACCATACTCACAATCAATGAGTGCACAAACACTAACTATCGTTATTGCACTCACCTCAATCAGAGAGGAGAAATTCAATTCACTCCCACAGGGAGAAAATATGTTGTAAAACACAACGTATGCTGCCTGAGCACCAACATCATATACTGTATTACATGTACCAGATGTCTGAAACAATATGACGGCCAGATAAAGCCGCAGGTTGATGGATAGATTCCAACAATACTTCTACCGGATTCAATATGCCAAACTGACGTGGGACATCACTTTAACACAGACAACCAAGAATCCATGTGGTGGATTTCATCCAGCAGTATCCATAAGCAAATTCAGCTCAGATCTTGCATAATCGCATAGAAAGAAACTGAATGTTGAGACTTTGGACTGAAATCCCAAACGGCTTAAATCTAGATACATCAAAATATTAGACGGACATGTAACCCTGCTCCAGATCTCATTTCCTCATCTAACAATTCTTTACCGAGTTAGTGATCAAATCATCTGAAACTAAAACTCTCCTGCCAAGGACAGTAGATACTAGGCTTCAGGGAGGTCCAGCCCCATTTTTATTTACAATAAAAGGGTCAAATATTGGGTCACACTCATCAGCTAAAATTTTACAAAGTAATATGAATGTAATCCAACCATAATTCAGATGCCTGTAGAATATGATTCTGATGAAACCTTGACTTTTCCCCACCAACACACAGCACAACTGCATGGAAACCAAACATATGCTTGATTTAGTTACTCATAAACCTTCCCACGTTTGGAGAGTAGTCATGGGGTCACATTAACTATATCCAAGGTGGCAGTCACCATTATGTCATCAAAGATCATTTTTACCTGGAGACTGTTAAGCAACAGTGGTCCTAAACTGACAGGAAGTGTCATTCTCAATGTAGCATTGGTTGTGCCAGGACGGTTTAAGCCTTGTCTTGTGAAATTGTGCGTTTAAATTCTAACAATTTAATACACAATAAATTCATTTTATCATGAGCCATATTTACAAAGGATAATTAAAAGATGTCACGTGTATCTATTATGCTCTTGGAGCACAATTGTTGTTGTTGTTTGGTTTTCCGCTATATCTCAGTTCCACTACCAGATTCGGACCAGTCTATCTACATATACATATATAGCTTCATGCAAAACGATGACAGAGACAACAATGTTGTTATCTATGGCTGTGGGGAGGATAAGCTGTGCACAGAGTTATTTGCCATCAGGGTTATTCTGTGGACCTTATTACAGCCAGGACCGACGCAACATGTCCAGCTGTGTTCACAATAAAAGTTTACTTACTGTGATATATCCGAGAGTCATATAGGACTGTATCGAGAATCGTATAAATAGACAATACTCCAGGAATTTAGATGCACAGCAATCGTCATCGAGGCAGAGCCGAGTGATGATTATGGCGCATCCAAACGAGTGTTGTATTGTTTATTTTACGATTTGAGTGTGGTTCTGAATTCATTTCACCTCTTTCACGGACATTAGAATGGCATCACAATATCAGAATAATTCAAATTAATTCACAAATCCTATTAGGAACGTTTAAATTCCCATGTTAATATCTGGCCTGCTCTCTGAAATCCTGGCCAGTGATTGTTCAATAGCATATGGCGTCATCTCGCATCACTCTGTCACGACAATGGCCTTGTATTGTCACTTTACCGGGGTGATCATAGAGGTTGTATTTTTTAAATTGTATTCCTGTAGCTAAACTTGTACCAGGAGTGAGATAAGTAGTGCTTATTGCAGAGGCTGATGAAGTTATAGTGGATCAGCACAGCCTGGTATATGCCATGCAATATTCAAATGTCTACCCAAAGGAATATGTGATCCTTGAGAATGATCCAGACATTCGCTTAAGTATTACTATATTCCTCGTATAGTGTAGTGAAAAAAGTGTAGGCAAAATGAACATCTATAAATTGCGTTTGGTAACCTCTTTTAGATCAGATTACATATCAACAATATTCTCCATAGGTTTTGATTAAAGTAATATTTGGTCAAATATGAACTTGTTTTAGAAGATAGGATATATGGTAGGACAAATCTAAAAAAGATACAATCACTCTAAAATTGATCGATGTACTTGACTAGCTAGGGATACGTAGATATATTCATGGCGCATTTCTCTCATAAATTCTCATCTGTTCAGTAAGAGTACTCTCTCGTCCCTAAGCAATCAGAAAATACTAACGTGTGCAGTAGGACACAATATCCCTTTCTCACAAGCTTTAAGCCTTAGATACAGATAAATCACTGAATAAGAGATCGGTGAGGCATTTCACAAAAAAGGCTTATGGTGGACAAAAGTTATGAGGTTGTTATACTAAGCGCCAGTCATACACTTCTTGTGTTCAGTTCTCGAATGTGAAATACAAGACACAAATACTTTCTCAGTGCATGAGGAGAGCTATGTGGCGACTGATCCTATATATAAACAGCGCGGCAAGTTTTATCTCTATGCATCCACAGGAACGTGCGATTTGATGTGATTGTAGCCTGAGCGAAACTCAAAGCTGATTACCTCCACTGACGGATGTAGCTGAGTTCAGAGGAACCGCGAGGGCCAAGGGTTCTCTCACGCGATAAATATAGACCTGTTTTGGCCAGTCGTTATCTTCTAACATCAAGGCTTCTTTAAATTAACTAGAGAAAAAACAGATTCACGCCTACTTCAATATGGTGTTCTGATTACCAGACATGTCGCCCTACCAACAGGCGCACCAGGAGATGGTTTGGCTTGCTGGGGACGTTGGAATTCCTATGTTCGTTGTAGAAGTTAGGTTGTGGTTTGAAGAAGAGTGATCAATGTTTTACCAGAACTAGGGTTGTGGTACACAGGAGCACCTTAATGTGGATTCTGAAGATTGTTATTCACCTTAGCTTTATGTAAATGTACTATACGTTTTCATCAAGGGGTTTTGTTTTCAATTGAATGCTTGATCAATTCTTGGTCACCAAAACTACAGATGGTAGGCATCTTAGTTTTGCGGGATTTGTGGTACTTTCTCCGAATATAAAACGTCCGGTGGTTTTCTTTGCATGGATCTGTTCGTTAAAAATGTTAATTCCTGCAGATAAGATGTAATAGTTCCATATTTTTCATTTCCTTCCTTCATTTCTTCATACCCTCACCCTTCTCTGTTTTCTATTTCTCATCATGACAAGGACGCTCATGTCCACCAAAAATGTGCAGCTTCATTTAAAGAAGGCTGCCAATATATTTGTGTCTGTATCATAATAGACCCAGACTATGGGCTTAATATTGTAAAGGCATCTTTATCTCACCCCTGGTGCAAGTTTAGCCATAGAAATAACATTAGAAAAAATACTCAACGATCATCCTGGTAAAGAGACAATAATACGCCATGGTCGTGGCGTATTGAATTTGAGATGACGTCATATGGATTTGCAAAGTATATTCTGATTATTTTGAAGTTGTGATGATATTTAATGTCATAGAAAGGGGTAAGATAAGTCCAGAACAGCACTCAAATCGTAAAATACACAATACTCCACTTGTTTGGTTGTGCCATAATCGTCACTCGGCTTCGGCTTGATGACGATTGCGGCCCATCCAAACTCGTGGAGTATTGTCAATTTATACGATTGACAATACAAGGTCACTGGATCAGGCGCTCCCATATTTTCACCAGCATCTTACCCCCAATCCCCAACATCGCCTCACTCACAGAAAATTCCCTGGGCAAACCTTTCAAACAAACCTTTCAGGCTCTAATTGAATTATGAATTGAAGATTCAAAAGCTTAAGTACTTTCAGACTGCGGTGGTGATATATTGGTTAACTACCCAAGGTACTTACCAAGTTCTACTGAAGAAATGTTCTCATGAGCCTAATGCCTTGGATTATGTTAAAATAAATATTAATTTTTGTTTATAAGTTATATATGCATGGCAATCACATCAGACAATTTCACCATCTTGTTGCGACTAAATACTTCTGACAACACAATATGACTGAGCTATACATGGTTTGTGGGTTTATCCAACAAAGGAAAAACGTGCCAGTCAGTGCACATCCGGATATGAGTGTCACAAGGGGGATCCATTTCCAGGGAGCTGATGACATGACCCTGAACGACTCTACAGCTCATCCGCTACCATCAGTAGCCACCATATCGCTGTGCCATGTCGCTCGTGTGTCACATGCATGCGACCACATGTACCGCACCTGAGCAGCTTTGATACATGGGGCAATATCCTAAGTAATAGTGTATAATACGATGCACTCCTTTACTGATCAGGTTTGATTTATTACGCAGAAACTATAAATGATAGGATAATCACCATAAACTACTGGTTCAACCAAGATGTTGATCATGATACATTTGATTTATGGATATCTTCTGATACTTTTATGTAAAACTATTTGTTTATGAGACTTTACCTGCCAATGTTTCGACCAGAGAGGTATTGGCCTTCATCAGGACTGAGGTTTGACGTTGAAATATATGGTACCTAACATAATACACTGACTGAGAAAATTAAGTCTCGAACGAGTGGGACGTACTGTAACTGATCAGTTTAAAAGCGGAAACTAAGTAATACATGTATAAGTGTGCACACTGACTGGGAAAATAATGTCTCACATGAGTGGAATCTACTGTAATCGAGTCGAAGTATGTATGAAATAAGTAAGATGACACACTTCATGAGATGCGTAAAGCATACTGTTCTGAACTGTTCTACTGCGATACATGGCAGTACTTTATACAACACTTTGGTTGGGTTTTGCATGTCTCAGGCAAGCACCTATTACTGCAGTAGAACCGCTCTGGGTTACTCTACGTCATACGGTACCCTGGCTGGTCGAAGTTCGTCTCTGATCAATGGCATCTGGTGTAAGTGAACCGTTTAGAGTTATTCTGCTGTGCTCCGATGATACATTCTACAGTATCTTGGCCTGCTGAAGTATATTTCAGAAAAATATCTCTTATTGTAATACAGCAGTCCTGAGAAGTCTGCTACGCTCTGGTAGGACCTCACCTGACATCATGTCTGGATGTGTCACAGGACCGGTACTTCGTGTACCGACTCAGTTTTGTGTTATCCAGCTGTGTCAGAGTAATCCCTTTTATTTACGTTGGAGCTGATTAGTAGAATTATCACTATACCAAGGTTCTGGACAAAAACACTGGGAATATTCCATTAATGAGCCCCTAAAGGAAAAAATCTAAACCTAAAGAAAATGGCCTTCTGCTTTCGAGATTCTATTCGTAAGTGATATAAAATTATAAATGAAGTGTTGCAATTGTACACGCCAACATTAATATAATTGATGTCCCATAGGCTCATGCTTGCTATGAGATTAAAACAACTGATAAGGCGAAAGTGTAATGTATACGTAGGTAAGGAGTCGAGAAATCAATATATCCCGACAATAACGTTGAGATCAAAGCCCTCAGTTCAATTGTACAAATCATCTTATCTATAAGCGAAAAATGTGTGGGCAGTACAGAATCATGCCAATTGATGCACTAAGTATCGAACCTTCGATTGACTTTCTATGGAGAAGTTGATAAGATGATAAGGTGATGTCAAATGGCATACATATACATAAGTTCTTTCCACCTGAACCTAGAGTAGAATCAAGAGGATAACTTTTCAAATGAAACCCCTCAACGATAACGCATACTTACATGTATATGATAAATAAATATGTCCATACATGTCGTATTTTTTCCTCCGATATTTTGTCAATAGGTTCCTGTTTGTAAAACAGGTTTCATATTATCTTACATGAATGTGGTTGTATTTTTAAGAAACAAATATTACGTGGCTAGATCTATAGTCTACACGATAGTATTTCTAAGAAACAAATGATAATCACTAACAGTAGAGCACTTGCCCCCCAAAAAGCCCGTAGGCCATGATGCAAAATAACAACATTTATATTCGTTGAGAAGTTAAAAATGTTACTTTCAACTGTATTGAAACAAGGGAAGCTTCAGATTTTAACATTAGATAGATAATTATCTGCCTTCTGTTTTTTAATCCAGTGCAACTACTTCACCCCGACGTTGTGATATTCTGGTATTTACATGCATAGGTACCGGATGATACTGAGACCATCCATTCTTTGAAGGGATTTTTGTCAACATAAATGCCTAAATACTCTGACTGCGAGCACTCTGAGAGAAAATATCAATATAAGTAGAGAAATGGCTTCGTTAGGTAATGCTGAAGGGTAAAGATCGGAAGAAGTAGGAGTAAATACAGTACAAATATATATCAGGTCGGCGAGTGGAATATCTTATAGGTGATATTGGTGTCTATACGAGCTTATCTGGCGCCCAACTCAATGCAATGCACCTACGTGCCTTGTAGTTTTATGTGATGTATACAAACCAAAAATAATACAGAGAATAGAGCGTCAAGCCACCTGTAAGGAATTCCGTCATCTATGCTAAAATGAGAAAGATGTGGAGGAACTTTAACTAAAAGCTAGCAGAAGGATTATTAGGGCCACGAGGAAACAAACTATCAGCAAAGGTTTGGGTTGGGCCTGTGGCCTATTATCTGTATGCAGAATTCTGGAAAACAAGCTGGGCTTCCCACCCTCAGAACTCCCGTCCTCAGGCCGCTCTATGGAACTCATTGACCTCACTGAGTCGGGTAAAGGTCAGTGGCTGCAGAACCGTGTACATACACAGGAAAGGTGTACAGGGTGCGCATAAGCAGAGCCTGCGATAATGATGCCGGTAGGCAAAGAAACCTAGACAGGTACCTGAGATATTAGTCTTTTTTTTATCTAAATTAATAAATATAAATTATATGCACGAGTGAAACCATGCTTAATGGTCTCCCTGCGTTAAGAGACAATTTGCTCGGAGCGGAAATTGTTTTCCCTCTATTAAATGTATATTTTAACCCCATGAAAAGCGACACCCTGTGTAAGCGGGTACTCCGCCTAAATGGAATTGTGTTTGGATAGAACGATCATCAACTCCGTGTAAGGGTCACACTGGAGGAACACCTGTTTAGATATGAGCGGTCGTTGTAGGAACAATACTCCAGATTATCTAGATTTCTTATCAATGGTGTATATGTGTGCCGGATAGACTGTTACCAAAACAATCAGACACCAGGCAACGGCCTGTGTAGGCCCCAATAGGAATCAGGTAGGCGTCAGTGTAGTTGTAATAGCGTATCTGTACCATGGTGTCACCTGTATACATATTGAGAACATAGCCACAGACAGCAACAAAAAGTATAACATAATACATAGCCTAGGCATAAAGAGACTGAAAACCCCTTATAAGGGCTAACCACTCGTGCAGATAATTTGCTCGGAATGGAGGTTGTTCCCTTAAGTGGGGTTCTACTGTTCATCTCACCCTGGTATTTTTCTCCATAGGCTTAACGTTAGGAAGTCATACTCCACCGCCGTGAAGGTAGTGTACTCAATACTCAATGGCTAATTGGGTGGTCTATTTTATCAATTAATGATGTTATATGGGGTGATATAAAACCAGGAACCCACTCGGTGAAACTAACTTGGTCCGCACTCCACCTCGTTTGACCGCTATGTAATTCACTCAGCTTTTTATTTCAGTGAAAAATATGACAATATATATTAGCCCTCGACAGTGAGCGTTCATTCATATAATAGTGGAATAATGGAATTTTATGACCATGTTACAGTGATATCAGACGGTTCCCTTCATGAATTACTCCGCGGTCAAACTCGGTGGATTGCAGAGCAAGTTATTTTCATTTCGTGAGTTTCCTTCTAAATATCAGGGTCCGACATTTACAATATACATGATGACATCTTAAGCTAAGGATAAAAAGCTGAAAAGGCTGAAAACTTGTATCTCTAAAGCATCCAAAATGTGTATGCTTACCGTTGACGGGTTGGTTATCAGGGCTGAAGTCCATCAGGTTGGCCGGGGTTTTACTTGGAGCCGGCGGCCGGGCGGGGTTAGGGCGTGGTGGGGCAGCTCGTGATGGCACTGGTCTCGGCCCGTAATCCACTGCCGTGTTATTCCCGACGGGCAAATTAGTTGGCGCCGGGACGGGGCGCGGGGCACCTGTAGGGCGCGGCGGCGGGCGCTTACTGGAGGCCGAGTTCTGGCGCTGTGTGGAAGCCGTCTGGCTGACCGGCGGCGGCGGCGGACGGCTCGGTGTCGGCCGCGACCGCTGCCGCTCCATCGGCGGTCTGGTATCCGGAGGCTCGTTCACAGCTGAAGAAAAGAACATGGAGGAGCCCACCGCCGTGCCCCGCTGCATGTACTTCTCGTCCGGGGACCGCGCCTCCGGGGCTGATTTAATGACGGGAGAGGCGGCCGCCCGGCTCTCCTCAATACTGGAGTAGTCACTGGTGGCACTACTGCTCCGTGAGCGATGCACCACTTCCGTCGTCCGCAATGCGTTCATCTCCCCAGCAATGAGATCGTCCAGGGTGGCGTCCATGGAGGAAGATTTCTGGAAAACGGGAGCTTTATTGGTGGCTAGGCGTCTTTGGGGAACAACTGGTTTGGGGTTGGGGACATACTGGTTATCAGCATCTACAGAGAGTGCATGACGCACAGGGATAGCTGGCCTCTCTGGTGGGACAGAAGGGAGTGGTGATTTGGATCGTGAATTTAAGCCGGCTGGTTTAGGCTTCAATGCAGGCTTAGGCTTAGTCTGAGGCCTGGAGGGTGGCCTAACTGCTCCAGTAGCAGGAGTGGAAATATTTTCTGGTGGCACTGGGCTCGCCTCGGAAAGTTTGGGACCAACAAGTTGGGGACTGCTTCCTTGTTGCGGCAAGGGCGGAGTAGGTTCTGACTGCGGGGACTCAATCACAGGACAATCTACATCTTCGATCACGCGGACATAGCTAGAGGGACACAAGCCAATACGGCCATCATCATGTTTGACCTCAAACCAGTGCTCGTCCAACTGGCTGAAAATAGTCACTGTATCACCTTCTGTTAACATGAGTTCACGCTCACTGTTTGGTGCAAAGTCACACAGCACAAGAGCATATTTCTCCTGATCCGTAACACTATTACTCATAGCAACATTTGACTCCTGGTTTTGCTGTTGCTGATATTCTTGTTGCTGAGATTCCTCAGATAACTGTTGGTCAACTACCTCTGCCTTCTTTGTAAGAGTATCTGGCTCCTGCCCTACTGAATGTATATCCTCAGCATATGGACAGTCCACGATTATTTCTACGTAAGCAGAGGGAAAGATACCCCTTTTCCCATCAATTTCTCCTTCCATCCATTGCTCATCAACATGCCGAATAAGATTCACAATTTCGTTATCAAAGAAAGTCAATTCGTTATCATTTTCAGCCATAAATGGATAAAGTGCCTTTCCATAGGGAGTAATATCAGAGTCATATGATCGAGTATTTTCTTGTGTGTATGAGCCAACTCTGCGATGGGTCTGGACAAAGTTTGCTTTGGGAGCTTGACCAGTTGAGTTTGACGTTTCAGAAATAGGCCCATTTTGATGATTGCTATTATTCCTCATTTGCACAGAACTGGTAATCACCTCTGGTGATTGCGTAGGTACAGCAGGTTTGTTGTGCTCCTGATCGCCACTGCTACTTTTTTCGTCCTCCTCATCATCAGCCCACCAACGAAACTTGGACTTAGGTTTTTCAGCAGGCTGACCAGTATACTGGAGATTCCCTTCGAGAATATTCACAAAGGCAATTGGGAACTGCCCGCAGTTGCCACAACACTCCCCTATGGCAAAATCCTCGTCAATAATTTCAGTTACACGAATTATGTCACCCAGAGTGAAGCTTAGCTCATCGTCAAGTTGTGCTGTCAAATCCATTGTGGCTTGTACTTTGGCCAGGTAGTTGCCAGTCCCCATGGCGTTACTAACAGGGTGGGGCCTCTCTGTAGTACTGGCTATAGTGCTGGCCATTGACGATGGTTGTACATTTTCCAGTTCCTTCACGTGGGTTACGGGGAAAATACCTGTTTTGTCCCCTATTCGTCCTTGCCACCAGTTAGAATCTATTGCTTGTACTCCCAGTACGATTTCACCTGTTGAAAGGAATGAATGAAAAGAACTTTCTTCAATATCATTGAAAATAGACATTCCAAATTTATACATTACTTTCATTGCAATCCCGAATTGAGCTATACATGTGAAAGAAAATACAGGTTTAATAATCGAATAAATCCTACATGCCTACATGCAAACACTACTCAATAAAAGTGACACATATTTTAATGGTCCTAATTTTGACAATTGCCACGCTTGTCAAAAACATATTTATCGTTATTACCTTTGGAGAATCCTAGGTCACCTTGTTCCTCTGCAGGGAAAGTTCTCATGGCATGAAATAACTTCTCCCCGGGTTGGACGGCTGGTATTTCTATAGGAGTTACAAAACTGGCGGGGAAATTCCCAGTCTATGAGACAAGAGAGAAAAAAGATTACCAATGCGCAACATGTTTGTGTACAAATGTGCGACACAATTTTCAAGTCGTTATATAAATATATTCCAAATATTTAAATTATGTTTTAGACAGAAAAGGCTATTGAATATTTAATTAACCACAGGTAATATAGTATACTCATTTTATAACAATGTTATTTCCTTGTTGGCATATTCGATAATGGTGCTCGTTGTTCTGACAACAGCCAAATTCATAACTCAATGAAATGAAACCTTTTAGATGAGGTTATAAGGGAAATTTTAATTTCGCTATAGCCCTTGGTAACTATGAAATTATTTTTAATTGACCTACCTTTGCGTTGAGGACACCACACAGCCAGTTGTCGTCCACCTGTCTGACCACCTTCACCAGGTCACCCACCAAGAGGCTGATTTCGCTGGTTTCTGTTGTGGTAAAGTCATATAGCGCCCTGACATAACGCCCTTCCATCTTCATGCCGGCACCAGCGCCTAAAGCCTGATTGAATACAAAACGGAATCTTCATCAATTTGAAATGCGTACAAATTACTCACATAAAAACTGACGAAGGCACTTCCCCTGATGAAACTATCAGGATCTACTAAATGTTAATCATGTACACCAGAGGTTGAAAAGTTGTATAACCATTTATGACAATAACTTAAGTTAAACTGACAATACTCAGGAAGTTCTGAGAAGTTAGTTATTTATCTGTTAACTCTGCATGTCATTGACGTAGAGAAACACGATCTATTAGTGATACAATATTTTGCTCTCCGATATCGTTTAGACCAGCCATAGAGGTATATTATTTGTCTACGCCACAGCCAAATTTGCCCTCCCTGACCGTGGTTTAAAGTAACACAGCTAAATATCAGCTATTTCGATCCGTCATCTTGAACCACATACTTTTTTTCTTTTCTTTATTTCTTTTTAGCACGTAGCCTTTTCCACACGTTGGTCACCTCAATAGAATGCCTCCTTAACCATCGGCACAGGGGAGCTGAACTAGCCAATAGGTGAACTTGGATATATGCCCCTGGCCATTGGCCGGCTTGCGCAGATCCACTGCACAACTGAGGGCCATTAGCTACAGCCACAAAAGAGCAACGTGCGACGCCGTGTGGGTCTGTCATTCAGTGCAGTGGTTTCACCCCTATAGTGTGAGAACACTCTCCATTACCAGTTTTGGTATGTTTAATAGTAAAGACAATGCAAAGTTTTGTCCTGATTGAACTCATCAGATGTATATTTCATACCGTCCTTTGAAAAGATAAAGGCAAAAATATAAAGGTTTGTCTATTACTGAATAAGGTTTTATATGTGCAATAATATCACAGTAGGAACTAGAGGTAGGTCTCTGGTGGGGGCCCACAGCCTCCGGGAGATTCAGGAATTTTAGCTTTTTCTAGAGCTATCGCGGGCATTATGTGTATAAATTTCACAAATTCCAATAGTTCGAATCTCCCCTCCCCCACCACCACCAAAAATCTTTCTCATCGGGTTTATATCAGTCTAAAAAATTATCTTGGCAACTGGGGAAAAACAGAAATCTACCTTTCAGAAGAAAATCCTCATGCATGTAGAGAGACTAGATGAGTGTGTTGAGTGCGGTAACAATATGCCTACCCTTTACAGTTTAGTAGTATTGTTGAGGCATACTACACATTACGGAATGCCACCATCTGATGACTTTGAAATATTGATAATTATTAGTCCAATCTGTTTCCTTAACCTCAGAGCACTGCACAAACAGATGCTCACTCCAAAATTGGACACACTTTATTTCATGTCTGGCATTTCCTATCTTATAAGATAGACACCGTTTGCGCGCCCCATAACCAGACAAAGTATAGTCTGATTATTACCTAATTCAATTAATCAAAGTCAAATATCACTTGTAGGCCTTCTTCACCATTCTCAAATTCCTACAGCGAGGGTGAATACCTATATGATTAAACGTGTTTTGGACACCATCCTGTCTGGTTTCTTTCAATATATTATGAAAAGTAGACGCACCACACTGTGATATGTCACTAACTGAAGCTTCTGACTCTTGGCAATATGATCTAGATCTAGATCTAGATAGGTCTAGATGATCTCCAGGATTGGCAGGAATAAAGTAATCATCCTATGTCAGGACCTCTGTAGGATTTAGTAGGTCTAAAAGAAAATCATTACCTTTGAATACTACACTCTTATGCAATAGGACCGGTAATAACAAATTCATATAATTACATATCGACGTTTTATACAAACACAACTCTCTATTCTGCCATTCCTGGCGAAATCGAGGGGCGGGTGACCGGGGACCCTAACTAGAAAAGCTCCAATTTCTCCAGACTGTTCCACACAAGCTCACTCACTTGTGTTCAATTATTTCTCTTCCTCATAAGCACTGACTGTAACACATTATATTAGTTACAATTTGGATACACCAACTCATTTCACACTTGATGAGCGAGCTTGAAAGAAAACTTATGAGAGGTTCACTTGTCATACTCGATTGGTGTTGCTGCAACTTGCAAGACGAGTCTAGATTAGAGGAAGTCAGTTCTCTTGACTACCAATTCACGCTAATTTGCGCAATGCTCAAAGTTGGCAACTCATTTTGTTTCTGGATAGTGGTTAAACAATTTAAAAATGTAAATACTACAAAATTTCAAGTATAGCCTACCTGGTCAGAAGTAATCCAAGTTGTGAACAATATCCCTGTGGAAACTTGTTTTCATTTTCACCGTTTGTACGCCAACCGGAAGTGAATTGGTGGCGCCACCTCTTAGATCCGTAAATTAGTACCATAAAGTTCACCAGGTGGCGTAAGTTCTGAAAAATAGGTAGCCTGGAAGCCGCCTATATATACTCAGAGATCACAGGGGAGAAGACATATATAGAAATAGTAAAGCGATCCCGCTGTTGTATGATATTGAGGTTGGCTTAGGTTTGGGCCCCGCAGACACCATCTCAGTGTCTCAGCTCTTCCACATTCAAGTCAAACCACCATCTTGAAGTTTCACGCCTTGAAATGTGACACGTTTCCTAGCAACCCGAAAAAAATCGCTGTGGTATCATAGCAACTATGCCAGTGTTATCCACATGGTAACACTAGGTTAGATACCTGAACATCCGCCCGCACTACTGATTATTACAAGACATTCTCTCAGCTTGTTTGTGTGCTTCCTGCGATCGGAATTCATTGAAAGCCTAATCCTTTCATTTATAATGAGTGAGAAGATTGATATCGATATCCAGCAGATTGGCTTTGGTAAGTATATTATTGGATATTTTTCCAGACTTATCCAAATATACTGCTGACCTACAACCCTGACAGTGGTATTTTCATCAGTGTGTATGATTTGGGAACTCATTCGCATCCAAATCATGAATTAATGTTTATAAAATAATATCACTCTTTACTACTTAGATTTCCATGTTATTTATAAATAATCATTTTACCTTTCCCCTAACCCCAAATTATGATTTAGTGATATTGATGGTAGATTCTCTACACAACTCCATGTATCTTATGTGGTTTTGTTTTTAAAAGTATGGAGAGCAAAACTGATTTTTTTTCTCACCTTGAATTAGCATTTAATATATTTGATAAATAGCTATTTCTTTTCCAGTGTCTCCTTCAACGTCACCTTGTGAAATATGTGAGACTGAAATTAAAAAGAAAGGTGCATTTGGCCGATTCTGCAAGTGGGTGGGTAAACCCTTTAAACACCATGGTTCCCAGAGCAAGGTGGACGAAATTGAAAAGAAGAAAGGTGCATTTGGCCGATTCCGCAAGTGGGTTGGTAAACCCTTCAAACAGAATGGTTCCCAGGACAAGGTGGACAAGAGCGGTAAGTGCTTGCAGTTACTATTTCAATATTATGTTTTAAGGATCTAGTCTAAATGTTTTGGTATGAACATTAGCACTGAGTCTACGGAAAGAACTTGTGAGTCTGAAGCAGGGATTGAAAGCTAGCTCACTGTAGAAGTTCCATCTGAAAGTGATTATGCTATCCATTTTTAAAATGTAGTTCTGATCCAGAACTGATGTGGTTCTTCTATACGGTAGTTATTAGATCACACAAACTCCCTTTCTCAGTGAAAGTAGACATCCACATCCAAAGTTATAATTACCTACAGAGGTGAATTTTAAAGTTTAAAACATACAATCTTTCTAGGAATATGATATGATCCTTTCCGTATTTTATGAGTTAAAGCTAGAAATATCCATGAAACATTGTAATGTTTTGACCTATCATTGTTTCACAGGCTCTGAAGTTGAGGTAGTCAAGACTACTTCACCTCAAATCATGACCGTGGATGCCACAACTTCGACAGTTCCGCAGTCGATCAGCCCAATTAGAGACCTCAAGGCAATTAACAAAGAGCTCAGTGAACAGGTTTCTATGATCAAGGAGGAAAAAGACCAGAGGAAACTGCTCTGGCACCGACTATCGCTTGAGAAGCTCACACATGAGCAAGTGATCAACCAAGATCATGAAGACCATCGGCTCTCCAAAGAGATGAGTGAAGAGCTGGATCATGTGCTTATTGAGAAAATAACACTGGAGCAAAAGAACAGCTACCTCAATGAGAAACTTCTCCAGAAAATGGTAAATATCTGTCTATTTCTAAAATAAATTGAATTTTTTATATCTTCCAGCATATACAATTTCCTCCTATGTAATACTTGGCATCACTAACATTTTTTTGTATTTTTCTTGTTCTGATTATTGTGACTTTACATATTTTCATAAATAGATATTGCTGAAATAGCTATAATTATTTCTAGATCTTTATGGTTGAGTCTGTTTATAAACATTTAAACTATCAAAGCACTCTGAGTCTATTTAGAAAACTGCTTGATATTTGAATTAATATCTCCAGTCTTTGTAATTCAAAGAATGAGGGCAAGTAAAGACAAAGGACTATAAGAAGGTATTTTTTCTGAGGAGAAAGAGTCTGATATTAAGACACATTATCAATATTTGTCCTTTTGAAATTGTTTATCACTCATCAGTTGCTTTTCTCATTTATTTACCTTAACATAATTTGTTATTGACAATTATTACATATTCTGCATACAGGAGCAGTCTGCCAAACCAAAGACATCCATAGGCATTCAGGCAGATGAAGCAGAAGTGCTGCTGACACAGGCGCAAGAAAAGATGGCTGCAGTTGAAGCTGCGACTGAAGCTTTCAGAGCTGAACTGGAAAGTCTTGCTAAAGAGGAGGCTATGCTCAAGGCCAGCATAAGTCTCTCTGATAGTCCCTATTATGAGACTGTGTTCGTGCCAGAGAATATGCGCCTATTGATCAGTAAGTTATTTTAATGACTGAGCAAACATGTTGAAATGTAATAAATGTAATATGTACTTCAGTATTATCATTAGTAACCATGATAGTAAAGTTCTGGCGAACCTACATTTTTTTGTCTGATTTTTTTTTCATTTCTTACAAATCTACATTTTGTGTGTGGATAACTTCTTTTCTATTGCTTTTTATTGACACCCACACTCATGTAAATGAAGCCATCTCTCCATTATATGAAACGTTTAGTTGATACAGAATGCAACAGTAACATCACCATTCCTTTCTAGTCCAGTAAAAAATGGTCCTAGCATTACACATGTGGTTTACTTTCACGTATAATCACCATTTAGGTATTTCTCAAATTTATTTTGCTGCCCTGTAAAGGTCATCCAAGGGTCTGTAAAGGTCGTGCAAGGGTCAGCCAATATAAATGTATCTGTGTATTGTTGTAGCTTGCAATCAAATCATTCAGTTTCCCTCGATTAAAAGATCAAATGTTTTTGTCTTTGCAGATACTCACTAAATCGTGTCACAGACCTCAAGCCCTCAACGAGGTTACACTGCAGGCGAGGTTGTCTGCAAAACTACAACATATTTGATGAAACTAATAAAGCAAATCTGTGATACATGTCATTTCTACGTCAACATCCAAACCCATCTCAACTTCGAAATTATGAAATGTTCCATTCTGATCTAAGTAAAGCTGAACTGTGATGACGAAATGCATATTCTATGCAAATTTCTCATATATATTCAATATTTATTTTTTCCTTCAATAGTGAAGAAGATATATACAAGATGCTACTTTACAAGACATCAAAGAGAATTAATTATATAAAGCATTTAATATGTATTCGTTTAAATAAAGTTATTCAACCTGATTATATGAGTTGTGCCTATTTTTCGTTGTGATCTGTTTGATGCATCAAGACAATGTTGCATGGAAGAGATAGATACATACGATTTATAGGAAATGTAAACTAAGAAATAAAATTAATTAACCACCTATTACGGAGTCTCCAGAGGAAAAGTATAGGGCACCTGGAATTAGCTACCCAGAGATTCTGACATGTCAGGATATCCTGCAGGAGATTCCAGAAAAATAGTCTTGTCCATAATGAGGTTGAATCATCATGTACTTCAAAATAAGTTTCTTGAATGTTCAATCAATGTTAATTATTCAGAATCAATCATAATAATCTTATTTACCATCAGAAATCACTGTCATAACACACTTTGCATACTAGAATAACAGGTTAAAGGCAAACTGTATAATTGGTCTAAGTCTACACCAAATTAATGGTGACAGTGCTGTAGTGTCTGGAACTAAATTTCTTGCAGAAAGTTTCTAATTGTAATAGACTTGTTATCAATCCTGTAGGTGGGTAATAAATACAATAACGACTGCTTTGTACAAGAGTGAGCGTAATCTCTTCGTAGTTGATGACATAATGTCCTCGTCATGGGGCCGTCCATAAATTATGTCACACTTTTTTAGGGTATTTTTAGGACCCACCCCGCTGTCACACTTTGTCACACATTTCGTACCACCCCCCAAAATATTACGTCACACTTTCCGAAACACCCCCCACCCCCATTTTCTTTCTTATGCACAATAGTATAACATAACAGTTATTACATCTTTGACAAAGCTACTGTAAAAGACCATTTATTTAGAGGGAGATATTGCATGGGACAAAACTCCTGATCTCCTAGATCACTGAAAATCTATTGCGACTTGACCATACTTTACTGTAGTAATTATCATTTTAGACCAACCAATCACCTGCAGTGATGAACTTTTGGTCAAGCATAAATCTAGTCTGGTCTTGTCTGCTCCGGTGAATTACAACCAAAATCAACATCTTCCTCATTGTGGTACTCCACATCTTCCTCCTCCATATATATGATGAAACACATTTATGAGTTCAACCTGCCCACGAAAAGGACACTACAAAAATAGGCAGGTGGTGCATTTGCGGATTTATGCTTGTGCATAATCATCAACCCCATAATGGACCATTTCCACCTAATGACTGCTTAGCATTTACTTCATTGGTTGGGGGAGCACAATTTCTATCTCACAGAGAAACCTGAACAAATTCTCTTCTTAAGCTACAGCCGTATATATTTCCAATAGACAAACTGGTGGGGTTCCTATATGTGTGAATAGGGTTGTGGTAGAAATTACCATCAAATGCATTTATGGTAGAAATCATCTTCACTGAGGGAAAGGCCTTCATTTTCAAGGGAGGTGACCACTAAAGAATCAAAATGCGAACCTGTTGTCTGCCACTGATTAAATGTATCCAGATACTTCCAGCTGAGGGCATAATGGATGATATCACTGAATTCTAACATTGTTAATATCATCTGCTTTACTAGTTTTATGACAACATCCTTAGGGATCTAAGATGTATCTATTAAGAAATGATTGACCTGAAATTGATATTTCCTATTCCACCTGATAATCATCTACTCAAAAGTGTCAAATAATCAGTTGATGGTGCTTGATGCCAAAATCATCAGGTGAAAATGTGGCAATGGGCATCTTGCCTCGCTGGCAGAGACTTGTCCTCATTGATCAGAAACAGGGAACTCTTCCAAGTATAACAGCACTCTATGCTGTTATATTTAACCACTTGCAGAATATGCATGTACTGAATTTCCTTGATCTGGACATTCTCCAATTTGGCTGCCTTTTTGATGAGGTGTTTGACTATTTCAGTGATTTGTGTATGCAGCCTCAACAAAGATATCCATCCATAACCACTTATTTTCATACTTTTCCTAACACCTTTTCAGCCTGGGCAAAGTTGCCTCTAAAGTCTTGGAAAGTTGCCTCTAAAATCTTGGAATTAGGTGGTGTGTGTTCTGTCACACATCTCTGGACACCCTCACTATGATTTTTAGGCTGGGTCACTTTTTCAATCTACCCACCCCCTAAGTGTGACATAATTAATGGACAGCCCCCAACAACAATGTGTGTCTTCTGGACAAATAGAGTTCGGCAAAACGCAGCGGCTCGGAACCGTTCCGGTCTAGTGGCCGTTTACGTCATATGTGGGCGCGCTCAGTCACGTGCTGTAGAATAGAGTTCAGCAAACGCAGCGGCCCGGAACCGTTCCGGTCTAGCGGCCGCTTACGTAATATGCGGGCGCGCTCAGTCACATGCGGTAGGGTGAAGCGGGCCAAACGCCTGCCGAACTACAATTCACCACTTGCACATATGCGTGGCGCGGCAGTCGCCAGTCGCTGGATTCTATGCACCTGATATATACAAGCAGCGGACAAGCGAAATTTCCGCACTTCAGAGCGAGGCGAGCGCTGTAGAAGTGAAGCCAGTACCATAGGCACAGAGTTGACTAAAAATGTAATTTGTTGTTGTGTCGTGAATGGTTGGCCGTTTTTATAAATAAAATATCGTTAGAAAGCTGTTTTCACAGCGATTTAATGAAAAATCTGTTTGTCAGAAAAAATCTAAGTTTTGAAGCTATCACAGGAAATCGTAGGCAATGCATAGGTATATTATATGTATACCAACGAATAGTTTAGAGTCTTAGCTTTCTAGCAATTCTTTATTTACAAAGATCAGCCTGTTATACACAAAGCCAGAGCAAGTCACATTTTTTCAAGTTAGAAAATAAGCTTAGATTTTTTTATGACAAATTCCCAGATTTCCTGACAATTCACTGATGCAGTATTAGTCCATTACCTCAGGAAATATCTATCACAACCTGGTAATATTGGTATCATTTTAATCGTTTTGAAATGCCTAAGAAGGTAGGATGTTTATTTGTATATACCATCACTGTAGATTTTTAATTAAATCGCTGTGAAAACAGGAAGGTAACATATTTTAATGTTATTCATTTAAACAATTTCGATTTTTATTCTATGACAGGAAATTTTATCCATAACACAGGTATATCATGTATATCCCAAAAGCTTTCTAAAAATGTATTGTTTATACAAATCGGCCGATTAGTGTAGATGTGAGAGCGATTTCCATTTTTCATGTTAGAGAAACACTAGTATTTTCATCATTGCTCAAGACTTAGTGGAGAGGGCTTGCCTCGTTTTCGATTGACGTGCATAGGCGGCCATTACAAGATGGCGCCAGTGTGAAGAGGGTCAATAGGATGCCTTTTTGACACACCTTGAGTACCAAATGTTTTTGATGGATTTTCTCTGCAGGGGCGTCAGAACGTTTTGAAAGTGGGGGGGGGGGGGCGAACTGAAAAATTGCTGACTTTTTTTGTTTGTTTTAAATCAGACATTGACCTGTTCCACTGGATTTACCTTAGATCTGCAAAAAGTCTATGAAAAGTCAGGTTTTAATTATACGTGAAAAAGTCAGAGTTTGACATTTTTACATGGTGAAAAGTCAGAGCTTAGCTGTCATTACATGGTAAAATATCAGACTTTGACACTTTTCCACGGTGAAAAGTCAGATCTTAGCCGTCATTGCACGGTAAAAGGTCAGAATTTGACACTTTTCCACAGTGAAAAGTCAGGGCTTAGCTGTCATTGCACAGTAAAAGGTCAGACTTTGACACTTTTCCACAGTGAAAAGTCAGGGCTTAGCTGTCATTGCACAGTAAAAGGTCAGACTTTGACACTTTTCTATGGTGAAAAGTGAGGGCTAAGCAGTCATTGCATGGTAAAAGGTCAGACTTTGACACTTTTCCATGGTGAAAAGTCAGATCTTGGCTGTCATTGCATGGTAAAAGGTCAGAATTTGACACTTTTCCACAGTGAAAAGTCAGGGCTTAGCTGTCATTGCACAGTAAAAGGTCAGGCTTTGACACTTTTCCATGGTGAAACGTCAGATCTTGGCGGTCATTGCATGGTAAAAGGTCAGGCTTTGACACTTTTCCATGGTGAAACGTCAGGGCTTAGCTGTCATTGCACGGTAAAAGGTCAGACTTTGACACTTTTCCACGGTGAAAAGTCAGGGCTAAGCAGTCATTACACGGTGAAAGGTCAGACTTTGACACTTTTCCACAGTGAAAAGTCAGGGCTAAGCAGTCATTACACGGTGAAAGATCAGACTTTGACACTTTTCCACGGTGAAAAGTCAGGGCTTGGCCGTCATTGCATGGTAAAAGGTCAGACTTTGACACTTTTCCATGGTGAACAGTCAGATCTTAGCCGTCATTGCATGATAAAAGGTCAGACTTTGACACTTTTCTACAGTGAAAAGTCAGGGCTTAGCTGTCATTGCATGGTATCAGGGTCAGACTTTGACACTTTTCCACGGTGAAAAGTCAGAGCTTAGCCATCATTGCACGGCAAAGGGTCAGACTTTGATATTTGTTTACAGTGAAAAGTCAGAGCTTAGCCGTCATTGCATGGTAAAAGGTCAGAATTTTACACTTTTCGACGGTGAAAGGTCAGAGCTTAGCCATCATTGCACAGTAAAAGGTCAGACATTGACGCTTTTCCATGCTGAAAAGTCAGAGCTTAGCCATCATTTTATGGTAAAAGGTCAGACTTTTCCACTTTTCCACGCTGAAAATTTTGAAAAATCAAGACAGTTTTTACACTTGATTGAATTAAATTTGAAGTTGCTGACTTTTTTGGGCTGGCAAAAAAGTGGGGGGGCGGCCGCCCCCCCCCCTGCCCCCCCTATTCTGACGCCACTGCTCTGTATTTGAGTTGAAATTATACAAGAACAGGACAAAGGAGAAGCCTGAGTTAATGACCAATTTCCTTATACAACTTACATGGAGCTCCAGCAAGGATTCCAACCTTTGGACCCCCTCGTCGGCACAGGCAAGTAGTAGATCGCTTTTTCATTCTTTTTATTTCAAGCAATAGGAGTAGTTTGGATGATGTACATGTATATGTTTAGGTTAATTTTGTACGTTTTTAGCATGTTTTATATCGATTTCACAAACTCTTTTTCATGTCATGTTTGACTAGCAGAAGTGGTCTTCCAACGGTCAGTTAATAATGCAAAACTTCACTTGGACGCCATATATCATCGGGCAAGATGTATGGGGCGATATACCTCGAAAGTCAGCTATTCGGGAAGTCAATTTTCTCATAGTGTCATTTTGACTCATCTTACTAATCCTCACCCCACCAAACTAGTTTGCTCCTTGGTGTTGTTCCAATTCCCTTTTTGTTGTTGCTATTTGAATTATTAAATCAATACTTGATGAGGTGTTCATAAACTGTTTGTGCTGATGGGTGAAGGTAGAGAACATAAGCGTAAACCTATCCCGACTATGGGGATAGAACAAACATACAAACAAATACAGAATACAATCGGACGATGCTGAGCTATCTAGTTACCTACTATATCTAAAAAACCATGATTCTGGTAGAATCCGCTTGGAGTGTCTCCCGCACATAGAGACAGAGTGAACCCGATCTATGGTTGGAAACTGAAGGGCCACGAGAGTGAGATTCTCGTGCAGTACTTAACTGAATCCTGCTACTCTTTTTTGTATTAATCTACTCAGATATACTTCTATTCTTAGGATTCATTTCGTGCCATACTGAAAACATAATTTAGAATTGTAGTTTTCTGATCTCCTTGCTTTGAATTCAGCCTCAGAGACCACGACCTTACGCTGGTGTCAATCCAAATAGTTCGGATCGCTGATGATCAGCTCAAACACCTGTGTCATACGAAATGATTACCATGTTATAATGATGGTTTCCCGTTCACCCGCTAGATGCATGACGGCAGTTAGGAATTGTTAGTCAAATATGAATCGACGAAGTCGCTAGTACATTTAGATAAGTGTGGGTGGGGGTAGGATTTGGGAAATCACAGGATGTCCTTCTTATAGTTCTTATTATAGATATTGTAATTTCATCTTTGGGCAATTAGGTTTTTCTTTGTAAAATGTTGAATTCGTCACTACTCAGTATCGACCTCATCTCTGAGGTTAGGTTGATCCTTAGAATAGAGGATTTGTATATGACGCTTCTCCTATATGTTTCTCCTATATGAAATCTCTTGGCCGATGACACCCCATAAGGTGTCATAGGAGAATCAATATAATAGGAAAAGCCTAATGATCCCTAATTTGCCCACATGCAAATGATTTGGTCCACAGGCAGTAGGTCAATGCTGATTCTCTATATTGCTTATATCCAATCATCATTTTATTATATCAATCCTATCACTGATATCTAAAAACCTACTAAGGCAAGTACATTGCATATATTAATCACTATTTCTATCAAAACATATAAAAAATATGGTCAATGGTCAAGTATGTACATGTGTGTATAAATCCGACATAATCATATGATATATTTACATAAACGGTATTGCTTGTACATATATTCCAGGAATGTCTCAGTCCACCAATATAATAAGTAAGTTCTTATGAAATGAGTCAGAGTCTATATTCGACAATTAATTCCTTTTCCTAATTATAAATGACAAATACATGCGATAGAAAAGAACCTGGTATTTTGAAATGACATTCTCTTGCCCAAATAGTTAACCCTTCTGCACTTGACTTTTTCTCTCCCTCTAAGTGTAAAGACTAGAATAGTTGATAGTATGTAAAAACTATCATGTCTCCGACATATTGTGATTTCAATAATCGCCATGTTTTAACATGTATAATTCACAGATGTCGCTTGATGAAACACTCAAGTACTTCACATCTGTAGGATAAGGCATTTTCCCCTCTCCTTGCACTGATGAACTTTTGGAGGCACGTCACTTCCGGTCTATGAAGGTGAAGCGTAGAGGTTTGTCGGGCATGGAGATGAGCCTTGTCACCTGACCAATGGGTTCATGATGGTACTCAACTGTGAAATTCTGCAGAATCTGAGAAACAAAGTTGCATATTGACATCAGATATGAGGATACTCATTGGTATGCTACAGAAAATTTATTGCTTTAACACTATTATTACCAGGACCTGGAGGTTAAAGTCGCATTACTTATGAGAGAAACAGTTCTGTTTGGTTATAGAAAATCTGAGATCTAAAGTAAGATATTCACGGCATAGATTTATAGGTTATGAGCTATTTGGGTAAGAAGTTCCTATCTAAACGAGGTCCACCTTGGGCAAAATAAATTGCAAATGTAGTCCTATTTTCATTGGTAAATCGCAGCCTAACACTGGGTTTTGAAACTCAAGTACATAGTTCTTACTCAAGCTTGTTTGGAAGATATGCTACTTTGTATTGCAATCCATATATTGTATAACTCCTACATACTGTATTTATACGAAAATCATGATAATTATTTAGCACTCTGAAACAAATTTCGTATCAATTAGCCTTGACACCAAGATTCATAAGGATTTTAAGCTAACTCCCTTTAGGAGATGTAGATGTTGAATTTCGATATAATCATTTGAATGATTTAATTGACTTTCAACATAATTTTGTAGTGATATCTATCAGCAGTGATCAGAATGTCTACAGAAAATACTTCTGGATGAATGACAATTCTTCAAGGAAAGAATGTGGGAGGATCTTTTTACCCATCTGAGACCGTTCCCAATCTCTCCGTAGTTTTCAAAAGGGGAGGGAGGCGCACTATTAAACTTAACTTTCTAGACCCATTTATAAGTCGCTGTAAACCAATAAGTCGAGGGTCCATATCGGTTGGGGCACCTCCACAGAACAGCTCTAAATACACAACTCATGAGTTCTAGTATTTTATCACTGAAAGTATATATATATATATATATATATATATATATATATATATATATATATATATATATATATATATATTGTAGTATTGATGGGTTTAATACTCCTGGAGGAGAGACTCTTGCCTCCGGCTAGCCGGAGATGCCGGAGGGAGTGCCGGAGGCACCGGAGGAGGAGCGCGGAGCCTCCTCCCGGGGCCGCTAGGGGTCGCCTGGACCAGTAGTGACGTCATGACAGCCTGGGGCGAGCCTCCTATAAAAGTGGTGACTGACCCTCCGGGAGTCAGTCGGGACTGGGACTCGATGCGGTACTTGGACTGAGCACCTGAGACCTCCGGCGGACCGGAGTGTTAGACGAAACCACCACGTACCTGACAGGCGCAACAGGAGCCGGGCGCGACGTCGACCGGGAGGCCAGGATACCAGACTGAGAAACTCACTAACCTTAGATACAGGCGTAGCCTCCGGATCGTGCTTCGTAGCCTCCGGATCGTACTTACCTTAGTCATACTTACCTTGTGCCGCTTGAGGCTTGACTTGCTTACCTGAATAAACCTTTGTAACTATACTCCGGTGTGATCGTATTCTGTACTACAATATATATATTTATATATGTATATATGAATTACCTTGATCAGTCCAAGCCATACTTCCTGCTCGGCAAAACGACGCCCGATACACATACGGGGCCCGTGACCGAATGGCAGTAAGGAGAAGCGATGTCCTCCCTCCTTATTGCCATCTTCATCCCGCACCCACCTCTCTGGAAGGAATTTCTCAGGTTCCGTGTAGTACTTGGGATTCATGCAGATGACGGTGTTTCCCATAAACACGTTAGTCTGTGTGAGGAAAAGTAGCAATGCCATGAATAATCTGAAACAAGCAGGTTTTATACTCTATCCTGGGTTATCAATGAGTTATGAACTTATGTTGTTGTCCTTGGGGGCAAAAATGTCCCCTGAATGTTTTATCTCTTAAAAATGCTGACAACCGGTCTTTGTCGTCATCAAAACATTTGAAGGTGTATATCTAAGGGGAAACAGACCAGGCATTTAATCTGATAATTGTTACTTACTCACAGACAGGGAAATATGCCTCTCTTGCCTAATGGCGTCGGGCAAGAATGTGCCGGTCCGTGAGTTCGGAATGATTGTCAGATTAAATGCTAAGTTTTCCCACTTTATTTTACCCCTGGTATTTCTTCCTCATAGACTTGACATTGCGAACTCGTACTAAACGGACATAGAGTGTAGTAAAAAATATTATCTTACCCCTAATATAAAATCCCATAGGCTTAACATTGAGTTTCCGTTTGCCATTCTGACTGGCATACAGAGTTTTATATGCCACTAGTGGCATACAGAATTGTTATCACATGATATTCCACAAGATAAGATAAAAAACTGATTCGTTCGAATCTTGGCCATCTTGGTTTTATCGTAAAACTGGATGAGTTTTAATCTTGGCCACCGTATGCCAAGACTGGAGTTTGGCATAGTGATTTCACGAGGCGAAGCCGAGTGAAGTCCGGAGCCAAAACTCCAGGAGTGGAATGCAAGTCGGCGTGGCATACGGAAACTCAATGTTAAGCATATGGGATTTTATATTAGGGTGGGATAATACGATAATACTCAATGGGCCAGGATATCACAGACGTTAGCTAATCAGTCAGTGGTAGGGGTGCGATAAAATCTAAACTGCACTCGATCCGTAGCCACTGAAAATATCATATATCTATTTATGTATAAATTGAAATTACCCGAATATATCAATCACGTATTTACTCATATTAATCCTCACACCCTGCATTTGTCTGCATTATATGACCTATTGTATCTTTCGTGCCCTTTTTTCCAGCTGAGCAGCGGTCAGAGACATGTATGGAACATATTTCACCACTTAATTTAGTATAAACTCTGGACACTTACCCCTGCTGGAACTCTGTATCCAGACAAAACAAGGTCCTTCTCCAATATCCTCATTGTTCCTCCGGTCGTGGGGCTAATCCTGCAGGTATGTGGAAGTTAAAAAATGTTAACACTTGCACATCATCATAGACATTAAACTCTAGAGATACACTGTCCATTGATATCATATAGTAAAGCGAACGGAAGCCTTTCCTGTATGCTAACACAACCACAAGTCGCAGCTCCCCATGTGGTTGTTTTTTTGTTTGCAGCTTATTGGATGTGTCCTTCATGAATATTCAACAGGGTCGTGGTGTGCTTAGACTGGCCTCAGTCCCTGTATCCTACCCCTCCCCGCCTTTCGCCACCGCCACCGCTCCACCCGACCGCCTGCCTTAGCCCTCCCCTCCTTCTGAGTGATACAGGTTCATTTGATTCATGGGCCAGTCAGAGAAGGACACATACTTTAATGAATTGTATCCCGATTTTCTTTAATCATTTAAGGAATGTTCATAATCATAGACTTGAGCAAGTCTACCTGCTGCTGTACATGTACCTGTACCTTCCTTCACTCTATGGTGGTGTGGCGTTTTGGTGCTGCCCTCTACGGTTGTTTTTGTGTATTTTTGACTTTTGATTTTCGTTGTCTCGTCAGGAGTGGTGCGTTATCTGGATTTTTTTGGCCTTCCACTGGGTTGAAATGTGGGATTTACAGGTATTAGGCGTGTATACCAGTTGGGGGTTTGGGTGAGTGTTGGATTTACAGTACTTTGGTATTGTAGAAGCGCCTCAGACACTGCTGTCGTGCAGGGCACACCACTGTTGTCAGTGGATTTTTATATTTTTTAGCTCAATCGGAAAAGATGCATGGTTAAAATTCCAGTGTTGGAAAAAAAACCACTTGCACATTATATCCAATGCAATGATAAACGCAACTTAAATATGTTTCTTAGGATATTCGAGACAAAAACTATCTTTTGAAAGACAAGATTTTCAACCCCGAATGATTAAACTTGATAAAGATCGGTCTAAAATGTTAATATCAGAATAGATAGCACCCATAGATGAAGGTATGCGATGGTATGCGCACTTGGGACTGTTTGTCAACCGAAACACAGAATGCGGCAACAAAGTATGAGTTTAAAAGAATGGTCTGTAATGATCTAAATCATATTGACTTGTGAGATTGATTGTCACGTAACATGTAACTGAATGCACAGTAGATCTACTACCCACAAGCATGTGTAAATTTATCTCACCTCTTCACCAATCATCCTTATGTTCAACATGCTACTGTTACTTGCTGTCTGCTTTCAATGGAAGACCTGCCAAACGGCAGAATTGAATAAAAGCTTTTTTTAGTACCCAGAAAAGCAGCTATATTACTCCATTCTAAGGGAAAATGATAATGATTAGAGAAACACGAGATAGTAAGAGAAGCGTAGAGACTTTACCTGGAGGTCTCCTTGGTGACAGCTTTGAGGTACCTCATCTGTTCGATCCGGTTATGTGTGAGGGCTGTGCCTCGTGGGGCCAGTCTGTCAATTTCCTCCTGTAGTCGTGTTTGTACCTCGGGGTTGGCTGCCAGTTGAATCAGGTTGAACGCAAGCGTATGCGCTGTCTGGAGGAAATCAGAAGTGTGACACCAGTTGAAGTGTCAACTGCAAAGTATTGTAGGCATGAGTGGCGCCTACTGGTTGAGGCATTATATGGTTCCAGTTCAGATAAGCTCAGCTATAAATCTTTCCTGTAAAGTCACAACCTTTATATATATATATATATATATATATATATATATATATATATATATATATATATATATATATATATATATATATATACGTTTACTAGTAGATTGTTAACCCTTTCTTTATTTAATACAGATTCAGTAATACCTTGAATGAAACACTACGTATACATCAACAGATGAATGACATATTCGAAGTGCTTTGTTGCTTGCTATTCGGTAATACTGCCATTGCCAAACCGTTTTGGCAAACGCTTCCGGTGGTAAAAAACAAGCCTTTACCTATCATACACTATGTAGAGCGAATGAAACGGGAATGCTATCCATTGCCAAACGCGTTGGGTAGTTACGAGACTCCAAACGACACAGCTATACACTTGCTTATGTGTGATCGCATTTAGTACTGAGAAGCAGCTTCTATAGGCCTGTTCTACATACCGTATCTACACCAGCCATGAACAAGTCACTGACGAGAGACAAGGCTTCATTCTCTTTGAGATCCGGTTTAGAGAGCAGTGTCAGAAGGAGACTCTCCTCTGGAGGGACCAGGGTTTCCTCATTATTGTTTATCTTCTCCAGTGTACCGTCAATGTGGCGCTTAGAGATACTGCAATATATTAACCTCAAATTTATACATTGTTTAAGGCATACAAAGGTTCTATCACAATAAGGCTTTTCACAAAATGGACTACGTATCAGACCACCGATATAAATAGAGCATCTGACCATAGTTTTCAGTGTTCGATTACGCAATATTGGCAGCAATAGTTGTCGACCCGAGAATTTCTTCCAATGTTTAAAGCGGGCAACCCTGCTTGCGATATGGCCCCGACATGGCTACGACATAGCTATGAAGCAAAATTATTGTATCATGGCCTTTTTAGAATGTTGGAAAATTCGGTTTTATAGAATGTCGACAATTTTACTGCTGATTTCAAGAATCGTCACCCAGAACCGTCCAGTGCAAACGCCGGGTAACGTGTACTCAATCTCTTATACTGATATCAATGTTATCACAATGTCCTTTAATGGAACAATGATTACTGTATAGTGTAATAAAACGATATACTACTTCATCAATGCTGCTAAAGTATTGCATATTTTCTCAGGGTATACTTATTATATGTTCTCAGGATATACTTATTAGACATATATATAATGCTAGTATCACATTACTCACTCCCAGATGGTATCCAGATCAGAATAGAGCTTCTTGACAGTAGGAGAATTTGGTCGTTTCTTGTAGTACTCCCACAGGAAGGTGGTGAGATGAAGGCCCTGGAAGGCGCCATTCACTGAACTGATGAAGCGTTGAGCTTCGGAGTTTGGCGACAGGTCATTGGCTAACGTACCGAGCCGACTGTCGAAGCACACAACGCCAATGGCTAAGAAAGAACAGTACGAGAAATTTACTTTATGTTAAGAATATGTCGAGTTTGTTTGACAAAATGGTAGGCTGCTGTCATAATTTCCATGATTCTTAGGAACTCTGGGTATAAATCACATATGGTCAGGAGGTGTCGTTTCTGCTCTCTGATACAATATTGTGAATATTTCTTTAGGTTCAAAAAAGATGAAATCATATATGGTGGCTCAAGTGAGGAAACGCTATTGAGATTGTTATTCAACTGTGCACGCAGCAGTGTTTGTAGTATTGGCCACCTACTGGCACACTATTGCGACCTAGATAGGCAACTTAGGAAGATATACTGTCATGTATCTCCACTTCTAAAGTGTCATACAATAAAGGATTACATCCATGTTTCTCAGCCTTGTTACTAGAGTGTTGTCCGTATTACTAATCACGATATGTATAAAAATTAGTATGTCTTATATTTTCACAGTTAAAAATGTTCGGATTAAAGCCTTACATTCCATAGCCCACTTGTAAAGCTCGTTCAAGTAGTCAGGCACCTCTCCTTTGTCATCTCTCAAACTCCGCATGCGCTCAACAAATTCATTAGAGACTGGTTCCTGGGCAGGAATGTAAAGAGTTGCACTGTTCTTCCTCATCATCTTCTTTTGTACCTGACTTCGGAACCGTTGCCATGGCTCACCATTTCTGTAATTATATGCCATTAATATTTCTTAAAGTGTTTTTCTGTCGAATGAAATCAAAATACTGAGGATTATGCCCTAGGTACTTTGATGTGCTCGATATATATAATTAATGTTAGATGCATAAGAATAGCATTAACAAATAGGCGATCATATCTTAACATTGCTAGCTTATCCGTTGGTATTTAGATGCATATATTCTTCTAAAATATTCGAAATGGACTCACAAGTTTGCGAGTCCAATGTTGACTCCTCGGTCTTCCCTGTAGGCTTTGATTCCTTCAAGGACCATACGGCGGGGGTACTTGCCCTCGTTCCGGAACAGGAAGGCGATGTCCTCGGGGTCAAACAGACGCAGCTGATGCATGCCGGGAAAGATCTCCTCTCTGACGATGGGTCCGTATTTAGCATAGCGCTTCATGTCGGATTCATGTGACCTTTTGAAGCTGTACTCACCTAGCATGAAAAGTTTATATCAGATCTTATTGGTACTTAAAAAGGTAGCGGAATATATATATCATCAACATGTAAGTGTGAATAGGTAAGAAATGGTTTGCGGGTGCTATACAATCTGCTCTTATTGGCAGGTAGATTATTATTCAAAGGTAGATTAAGAGGGGGATTGTACCCTTCCCCTTTCTCCATGTTCTACATCATATGTGTCCAATAAACTCTCCTCTCACTAATAGCCCTATTGCTACTCTTTTATATAACGTGTACCCTCACTTGTTATCACAATGAAATGCTTTACTTTTAAAATACCTTCTTCACATTAAAGAGAGTTATTTTCTATCTTTAAGGTTTGTCTTAATCTCCCTTCTGCTGTATCTTTGCATGACGTTTTTCAAGTTCACTCACCAAGTGGTAGATACTTGTATAAGGTGCCAACATAAGGTAAGCTACGAGGACCGGGGATATCTTTAAACTCCTTTATGTCCGTTACCAACTCCGCCATACTTGCACAACCACGTGCCTGGGACGCATGCGCATTATTCCGAACTGCAACTCGAACCGGAAGTCTGGCGATTCGGCCGGATGTGCTGACTGTGGACAGCATTCTCCTATAGAGTGATATGTGGAATGTAAGGAAAACAAGGTTGAACAAGAAAATGTGATTTCTAGTCATATATATATTGCTCTGTTAGATAAAATAGACATACGTGAATGTTATGGACTTTGATGGACTTTGATAAGCTTGAGGGTGTTAGTAATCACGAGAATTGACTATTATGTCTGATTATTGTAGATACATGTAAAAGACAACTTTCCAACAACCAGGAGGAGAGTCTTGTGTCAAGTCATACCAGGAAGTGTAGGAGATCAGGAAGCGTTTATTCTATACTTTTACCAATAGGTAGTTAACATATAACTCACTAGATGGCGCCACTGAGTGTGGATCACACCAGTATTGCTTATGGCTATGATACAACATCCCTCTTTTTCCAAATGAGATATTACTTATAATGTTGAGTATACTCAGGTATCAAAACCATAGTAGTTAAGTTGTGGCAAAACAGTCTTTGGCATAGAAGTAGATATTGTTTGTAATATAACAAAGTCTTTGGCATAAAAGTAAATACTGTTTGTAATGTAATATGCTACTTTCAAATCAGTCTTTCTTCGTCTCAGTGAGACAAGTCTTTGCTGGAAAGTCTTTCAATAAAATATATGAATAATGACTTAGTAATGACTTGGCAATATTTGAATCAAGTTCTTCTGATTTTTGCTCTGAAAAGATAATATATTTGACAGCACCTCTCTTGACTGTAAATGTAAAAATGATAAAGCTACTACTAAACATAAGATATAGTCGATTAATACAAATATACTACTTGTATGTGTTTATCTATTTCAGATCTTAGTCACTCAAACTTATTCACTGAACCGGACTGGCTTTCTTATTTCCCGCCCACTGCGTGACACCACTGTAGGTGGTTTAGGACTGGACACAGGCACTGGTGATTTGCCCATGAGATTTTGCCCGTCACTACTGCTGTTACTAGTTCCTTTCTGAACCGGTCCATTGTTGGCACAGTTTTGGAAGCTTGTTATGTTGTAGCCTTCCGTAGTAGTCTTGCATGGTGGACGTGGTGGTGGTTCAGTGGCCTCAAGTGTTCGGTTGCCTGACTGGCCCTGCTCAGTGATTCTACCTTTAAGGTGAATGCGATTTCGGCGCAGAGTCTGTCCACTAGGAGTCTGGATTATATAACTCCTTGGCTCCTGGGCCCTTGCTAAGACCGTTGCTGGGGCCCATCGTCCTGACTGGACATCTTTTTACATAGCCTTCTGGCCTGGTATTAGAGGTGGTATCTGTTTCACATTCCTATCGTGGTAGGCCTTCTGTTCACTTTGCCTTAAGTTGAGTTATTTCCGTATGTCCTCCTGCATAGGGTCAGTGCTCCTGATTTTTGATGGGAGAGTGTCCTTCACCCTTCTTTGGAACATCATTTCCGCTGGGCTTGGCAGTTTGCAGCTGATTGGGGTTGTCCTCAGTCGCAGTAGTGCCAGCTGTATGTCCTCATTAGCTTCTTTGGCCTTTTTCATTGCGTTTTTCACAGATCCAACTTGGCGCTCTATAAATCCATTGGATCTGGGATACCGTGGCGAAGATGTTATGTGCCTTATACCCCACTCTCTGGTGAACCTTGCAAAGGCCTGGCTGCTGTAGTGGGGTCCATTGTCTGATCGTATGACGTCTTTTATGATGGATACCACTGTTTCTGATGTTGCTGGTTTTGGCAGTTTGTCCACCAAGGGGAACTTGGTGTAGTAGTCTGCGATGATTAGATACTGTTCATCGTCTATTTGGAACAGGTCTGTTCCGATCATGCTCCATGGTCTGCTTGGTGTTTCAGTAGGTTCCAATGGCTCATGTGTCTGTGTTTGTTGGTGTTCCTGGCAGATTGTGCACTGTTGATTCTCGGCCAATAGACATCTTTGCGTGCTCGGAGCTGGGTCTTGATGATTCCCATATGTCCAGTGTGGAGATTTTCCAACACACTCTGCCTGTGCGGTTTGGGAATGTACACATGCTCTCCTTTCAAGATGAGTCCGTTATCCGTGCTGAGCTCATCCCTGTATGACCAGAATTGGCGAAGTTCCGATGGTAGTTCCTTAACTGTTTCTGGCCACCCAGTGTAGATCACTTCCTTCAGTTCATTCAAGGTTGGGTCAGATAGTGTTGAGTCCCTGATGGCTTGGATCTTGTCACTGGTAAACTGAACATGCTCAATTCGCACATCCATCTTGACATCCTCGTTGTTGTTGGGATTTGGCAGTCTACTGAGTGCGTCTGCCAGTCCGACATCCTTCCCTGGTAAGTATTTTACCTTGAAGTCATAATCTTGCACCGCAAGCATCATAGCCTGGAGTCGGGGTGGTGCAACGATTAGGGCTTTGTTGCAGATCATCTCAAGTGGTTTATGATCGCTAAGCAGGTGAATCTCCTGTTGTAGAGATAGGTATGGAGACGCTTGATTCCAAACGTTATTGCGAGCATTTCACGTTCAATGTTCACATAATTCTTCTGGGATGGTGATAGGGATTTGCTCGCGAACGCTACAGGCCTAGTTTCCGTGGAGTAGCTGCCGTCCTGTAGCTGGTCTGGCTGGAGAAGTGCTGCTCCCAGCCCACGTTGGCTTGTGTCTACCATGAGGTACGTTGGTGCTTCAGTATCATAGTACTTGAGGCAGGCTTCTGTGCTAACCAGTGTTTTTAGATGGTCAAACACATGCTGATGGTCTGCTGACCACTCAAATGGTGTTTCCTTGCACAGTAGCTTCCTCACCGGCTCTGCCTGGGCAGATAGATTCCTGATTAATGGGCTCAGGTATGTGATGAGACCTAGAAACTCCTGAAGCTCTGTCTTGTTTGTTGGAGCAGGCATGGCTTTGAGGTCGGTGACTTTTGCTTCATCTGGCTTCATTCCATTCACACTGAATACCATACCGAAGTACTCAATCTGGGGCTTTTTGATGATGCATTTGCTACTGTTGAAGACAAGGCCATTTTTCTGTGCCTCCATCATCAGGTTGTGTAGATTCTTGTCGTGCTCTTCTTCTGTTGCTCCGAAGCATGCTATATCATCTGCAATGCCGACAGTTCCTGGGCACTTTTCCAGGATCATATCAATCTTCTGTTGGAAAATGTCTTGGCTCACACTGAGGCCAAACGGCAACTTGCAGAACTTGTATCTTCCGAAAGGTGTTCTGAACGTGGTTAGCAGTTGGCTCTCCTCATCCAGCTCTACACTCCAGTACCCAGCTTTGGCATCCAGTTTGCTAAAGTACTTTGCCCGATGGAATTGATGGCTAATTTCTTCCAGTGTAAGTATCTTATGTGGGCATCTCCTCAGTGCTTCGTTCAGTTTTTTCGGATCCAGACATACTCTTATTGTTCCATCCTTCTTGATGCTTGTTACAAGGCTGCTGCACCAATCCGAGTGTTGTTCCACTTTTGCTATCACGCCCTGCGATTCCATCTTGTCAAGTTCTGCCTTCAGCTTCGGCTTCATGTGGATCGAGTACTTGCGTGGTGGATCAATGAAAGGTGTTGTGTTGTCTTTCAGATGTAGTCTGGCTTTGCCTGGGAGGTTACCGATCCTGTCGAATTGGTTGCTATATACCTGTTGCAGGTCTTTTACTGATTCGATTGTCTTTGGTGTTGGGGCTGGTATATCTATGTTGCAGTGAAGGGTTACAAGACCCAGGGCTTCGGCCATCAGCAGTCCACACACTGCTGGGCTGGTCACATCTACAATGTGGAACTGGAATGTCTTCCAGTTACCCCGTCCATAACTACATTGTAGGTCTATACTGCTTTAGCACTTGATGGTGGTTTTGTTGTAGGCTAGTAGTGTAGTATTTTTTGCTGCGCTGGAGATTTCCTCATTCGGTGTTCCATCTCTGTTCAGCTTCTCAGGCATCATTTGTTGAAATATTCTGAGGGGGAGGGTGTTTCCCATGGCTCCAGTGTCGACCTTCATGTTAATGAGTCGTTTCGTTCGATCATTGAGCTGTTCTGGGAGCTTTATGTTGATTTTTGCAAATACCTCTTTGCATTGTTTTTTCTCTGTTACGTCTGCGACATCGAGACTGATCATGTTGTATTTGACAGTCTCAAAGTCCTCTTCTTCTGAATACTCGTCCCTGTCATAGTTGCTTGCTGCTGTAACATCATGTATATGTCTCTGTTGTTTGCCGCTTTGCTGTGGTCTTTGTTGTTGTCCGCCACGCGATGGACCTCTATTTGACAGTCTTGCTTGTGTTTTCCACTGCTCTGGTTGCAAGCAGAGATGCGCCCAATGTCCGGTTTTGTGGCAGTTGTAGCACTCTGAATACTTTGCAGGACAGCTGTTAGGATCCTTTCTGTGGTCCCCACCGCAGCGTTTGCATACTGACTTTATTTTTCCCTTTTTGTTATGTTGTTGACCACGGCCTTTTTTACGTATAGCATCAACGTTAGCTGGGGTAGTAGTGTTGTTGGTGCGATCATTGATGTGACGTATGCTGTTGAGCGTTGTCTCAAATTTTCTACCCTATGCTAGAACTGTCTCAATAGTTACTTTGGCATCTTGGCCTAATAACCATTTCTTGAAGTCTTCGATTAGCATGCTTGCTAGTAGCTGCTCTGCGATTCGTTCTTTTTCCTCAACAGGTGTGAAACTGCAGTCGACTGTTTTTTCGCGACATCTTGTGTAGCACTCGTCAAGTGACTCAGTTTTGCCCTGATAGAAGAAGTGGAGATCGAGTCTGGCGGCACAGAAATTTGGTTTTGAGATTTTCAATCGTTCCTCAAATTTCTCAAAAATCTGCTCCGGTATTTTTCTTTCAGCTTCTGTTAAGTGAAATGCGTTGTGGATCTTTAGACCCTCATCGTCTAGCCCTTGTAGGATATATGGGACTAAATGTTCATCTTTTTTGTTTGTGACTTGGGAATAAATATCCATTCTCTGTTTCCAAAGTCCGAATTTCTCACCTTTGTCTCCCTTTCCGGCAAAACACATAACTGGAGGTGCCCTAGGTAGTGCCATGTTTGTAGCACACAATCCCCTCCTCACTTATGTTGGTGCTTATATTTATTGTTATTGTTTATATGCACCCACTTGCTGGTGAACAATGACACATTTGCTACTTATATATGTTCACAGTAGTAGCACACCTGTACTGACAGTACTAAATTCACAGTTTGTTGGTCAACATTGATAGGTATATGCTTGGCCTCCTTTGTTTGCTGTGGTTGCTATGTTTACTGATCAGGTGGTCCCCTATTATCACTCACTGCATGATCTTCTTGATTTGTGTTCTTAAATGTTCAGTTTTTGCAATAATTTGCTCACAATTTGATCTTTGGGATGTTTCTTCCCTCAACCCTACCTTTTGTAGCCTCAGACACATTAGGGGGGTTTAATTTAGGGGGATCCCAACGCTGCCAACCATGTCAAGTCATACCAGGAAGTCAGAGGAGGTGTGAAGCGTAGCGCCCCCTATTGTTTTGGCATGGTCTCAAATGACAGCTGAATGCGGATTCCTATGCTAAAATAGGCTAACTGGTAACAGCTATTACATACAAACTATTAGAGCTCTATCCAAAATATTTTCAGATATTGATAGAGTGAAATCTAATGTGCTCCAAACCACAATAGAGCTCAATAGAGCTCCACGTTTTGTGCCTGTTTTGTGTCGTGGAATACAACCTTTTTTTCACAAATTCCAATGTTCAACCTACGACAGGAAACCTTAGCCATAGCACAGGTATATGACATGTGTATCACTAAATAGGCCCATGTCTTAGGTTTCTAACAATGTTTTGTTTATCAAAATCGGCCTATTATTCATGACACAAGAGCTATTTGCATTTTGCATGTTTTGGTGTGGGCTCTTCTCAGAGCTCCTTCCCTCTTGCTGGCATGTTCGAAAGTGGCACTGTGAGGCAGCCGCGATAGTATATATGACCCAAGTCACTATAGGGGGCGCTGCGCTTCACACCTCCTCTGCCAGGAAGTGTAGGAGATCAGGAAGCATTTATTCTATACTTTTACCAGTAGGTAGTTAACATATAACTCACTAGATGGCGCCACTGAGTGTGGATCACACCAGTATTTCTTATGGCTATGATACAACATCTTGGACTCGAACAGAAAATAAAAACACAATATTAGCATGATTTCGATCTGAGTGGCCGTATTCTCGGCGTAGTTGGCGCGCAGTAACACTCTGAGGGATAGCGAGGAGTATTGCGTAGTGTCAATTACAAGGAGAATATGGCCACACAGATCGAAATCATGGTTATGTTGTATTTGTTACTCAACTTTCAACTAATTATTAGGGAAAAAATCTTTTAAATAATTAGAAATTCGACGCAAGCGCCGTGTAATTCCTGTAATGCCTGTCAGGTGGCCAAAAAAGCCGTATTCTAGGAGAATACGGCTTTCCGGAATCTACTTAGTACCGATCTGTAGGTTCCATAGGCTTATTATTATATACATAGGCTGTATCAACTACTTATACCGCCCGCTCCTACCCATGGCGTATTTATATCTGTACAGCACACTGTGCCGTACGGGGTATGTGACCACGTGACTAGGTAACATTTCGCCATTTTTAGGTATATAATAATACCTAAAATTGACGATAAAACGACCCTCTGCCTTCGGCATCGGGTCGTTTTATCGTCAATTTTACCGCGTATTTATCACGTACAGCCACAGTAACCCTGTTTCCGTATAATACGAAAACTCCGTATTACGTGGGTAATAAAGAGCAGTGCCGGAGCCCCAGAGACACACCAAACTGGAATTTAATTGTGGAACAATTGGGTTTTTTTTCTCTAGAATAGTCAGTTAAAGATTTCCTTTGTGTTAAAGAAAAAGAACCCATCTGAGGCTTCCTTTAGACTTGGATTATTGTTGAACTACCACAAATGAGTTTGGTTTTGTGCACTCCATAAAATCTCTTATTCACAGGATATTTTCAATTTTTACTTTAATGTATGCACAGTTCTTTCTCCTTTTTTCAAATTTATATTAAGGTATCGTCAGGATATGTAATATCAGAATTATAGAAAGAACAGTGCCAGGCCATCCTTTATCAACCCAATTTCCAATTTGTATTTGTTATTCTATACCAGGCACCATAGACGCCATCATGTATAGTCCACTGTATAGCATCCCCAGATACCTATCCGGCAGTTACCGTCATTATGTAACCTCTGCGCCCTACATATTTAGCACACTATCGACGCAGCTGTTCTAAGCGTCAGACGTATGTATACATAAATGTTATGTCTATAATCTATGTATTCGTTTAATATATTGTGTTTGTAGAAAACGTTCAGGCATTATATATATAGTTTATGTTATTTAAGCATCAGATAATGGAAATATATGGACATACAAATGTATGCTTGTTATCAGACGTATGAGGATTCCTTCACTAATTGTGGACAAAGGTTTAAGCGCCAGCGTCATCTATAAATATAATCGCTCTATTCCACCTCTACCCTAGACTGCATATATATATATACAACCGATACGCGTCAGAGCATATACAGCACGTGAAAATAGTCTTTTTTTCATTAAAAAAAAAAGAAGAAGTTCTCTACCCTAGACTGCCTATACATAACCGGTAAGCGTCAGAGCATATACAGCACATGAACATAGTCTTTCTTAATAAAAAAAAAAAGTTCTCTACATTTTGATATACTATAAATTTCTATTATTGTCGGAGTCTAGCCATACTCAATGAGATCATAAAAGGCTTCGTTTCTTCTTTTAGAAATCAAAGGAGAAAGTCGCCTTCGAGACTTCCATAATAAACTATTATTAACGGACACCACGTGCCAAAATAGAAATAGACGATTAACTTACCAAGGTCGCCAGTTCCCTACAAGAATGCGTGTTATTGCAGTAAAGTAATCCAATACAAAGGCACCGTTATTTACTAGAATGTCTTCTCAGCAATTAGTGTTGTAGTAGGAGAGAAGTGTCCGGGCAGAGCAATGGCCACGTGGGTCAGTTATAAGCAACGCTCTGGGTGTGTTGGCCAGGGAATATAATGCCTACCCGGGACGCTTATGAAACAACCCGGGCTGCAGGCAGGACAGCCAACAGAGTACGGCAGGTCAAATTCTAGGTGCATGTGTACTCAACGAACGCACCAGTAACATTGGAAAGGAGCGAGCCAGTTTTTGAACTCTGAGTGTGATTCCCTTGTTTAGACCCTCGTCGTTTTAAACACCTGATATAAAAGGTGACCCTTTGAATGTTGATTCGAGCAACACTATAGAATACATGTAACGTGGGTTGTACGCGTGTATAAAAGTACTATAACATGCATTATAAGTGACCCAAAACACCTCTATCACATATTAGATATGAAACAAAAGCTCTGAGCCATATTTGATGTTGGGCCACACAAGGGTATCAGACAACACAAGGGGTGTTGGACAATACATTTATAAAATCTTATATTCTTAATGAAATGATAAAAATCTTCGTTTTTCAAAGCAAATCACTTAATTATTGATAAGAAACAACCCCAAAATCATAACTTATATCAGGGCATGTTGTCCGACACCCTGGGGTGTTGGACAACACGTTTTTAGTTTTTGAACCACAAAATGTATATTTTATCATTTAGAAAAAAACCAACCTGGGTATTCATAAGTGGTAGGGACACTTACCTTATACAGGAATATTTGTTATTCTATTATAACTATCATTTCTTCTATACATCTTTTAACATGTGTGTTGTCCAACACCCCATTTTTTGGAAAAAATATCATCATGGAATCACAATGTTTTAATATCAGAATGGATAATCTGATTCTGTTGAAACTTTCAGGTCTCACAGTCAGGATATCGGTCAACATTTTACAATAAAGAAAGATTAATTTCCCATTGTATATCTCATATTACAATCCTCTCAAAATTGCGATGTCAGACAACATGCTCTATGGGGCTCTCAGTTGGAAAATTTAAAGGTCCTGGATAGTTTTGACCATTTTGATATTTATTCAAACTTTAACCAATTTTCAAAACTATATTGTCTACACTTCTCATTACATATGCTTTAAACTAGCGAATAGAAACAATTGGCTCAAGATTGTGCCTCCAAGATTTTGAGAAAAAGTGAAAACACTAGAAAATCACAGTTTTTGTTGATTTTTGGAAGGACAAATTCCTCAGAGCTATACAAAACCCTATGTTGGAATGAAAGACCATCTAAAGATGCACCAAAAAATGCCACTTTTACATCGATGAGATATATTAATACAACATTAGCCTCAAATCACCCTGTTTTCGGTAATTTAGCAGGTTTTAAAAATCCAACCCATAGGTGAGTTTAGCCCCAATAAGGAAAAGTGGGCTAACTATCAATAAAGGTTCAATGCCTGGATGCACATAAACAAAATCCAAGATGATGAAAAAAATTGATGCCTTATTATCTATGGTGGAGCCTGTGGTAGTGGATGTGTTAGTTGCATTGTGTGCCCCTGCTGAAATTGAAACCAATACATATGCTCAACTGACTAAATTAATTAGTGAACACTACACCAATGGGTCCAATGAGGTAATCAAAAGCTTCAAATTTGATGAGTGCAAGCAGGGAGATAATGAATCTGTAGCAGATTATATTGTGACTTTGAAGAAAATAAGCATACATGATGAGGACCAGGTCAAAAAGAGTTTAAGAAATTGCCTAGTTACTGGCTTGAGATCTGCAGCAATTAAAAACAGACTGTTAGGTGTGGGTGCAGCGTTGACATGGGAGAAAGCTGTTGATGTCAGTATGTCCATGGACACTGCTACCCATAGTAATCAGCTCATGGGGCCCACACAGGATGTAAATTGTTCAGCTGGGTGGCTACAAGCACAAGGGAAAAGCCAACTCTAACAAAAAGTGTTATCGGTGTGATAGCAACCATAAAGGTCAGTGTAAAATAGGTCACATTTCCAAGGCTTGTAAAACAAAGCATGCTCAAGGTCAATCTCAGACAAAAGGTAGCTCGCATAGAGGCCATGGCCATGGAAGAAGCCATGGGCAAGGTAATACAAATTACATTGATAACGACAAACCAGAGGAAAAAGTAAGCTATGCCTCACTGTTTGAAGTTAAAAGTGGAAAATACAGAGAAATAACAGTTAGGGCTCGAGTCGAAAACGACAATATTACATTTGCTTTGGACACAGCATCAGCAGTTTTGAGCTACTTAGTGAGATAGACGTACATGTATGGGGGTCAAAATGGCTTGCAAAAGGCGTGCATACTCCGTTATTCAGACGAACCTGGCTAAAGTCCATATGTATAAACTGGGAAAATGTCTTTGTGCTCCATGCAGCACTGCTAGAGCAGCTTCTGCATGAGTATCAGTTTGTGTTCAAAAGAGAGACAGGAGAAATAAAGGATTTTGAAGCTACAATCGAGTTGAAGCCGGATGCTAAAGTTCTATAAAGCATGCCCCATTGTCTATGCCCTCACAGACAGTGTGTAGAAAGAGTTACAGAAGCTGGAAAATAATGGAGTCTACCGTCGAAAAAAGTGAGTGGGCATCTCCTATAGTAGTGGTTCCAAAGGGGGATGGGCAGCTACCATTGTGTGGTGACTACAAAGTGACAACCAACCAACCATATGGACTACCTAAAGCAGAGGATATATTCCCGATGCTGGCAGGTGTTAGCCAGTTTACGAAACTGGACCTGTCAAATGCCTATACACAAGTGGCGGTGGAGGAAAAGTCGCAGAAGTACCTGACCATCAACACTATGCAAGGACTTTAAGAAGACCTCAGGTTGCCCAGGTCCAATATCTAGGACATGTGCTCAACAAGGAGGGTTGTAGGCCTGTACTAGACCAAGTTTGTGCGGTGAAAGAGGCGAAAGCACTGGAAAGCGTCCCGGAACTCCGCACTTTGGACAGGCTACATATATATAGACTTTCCCAAGTACAAGTCGGAAATGTTTCTTGTTGTAGTTGACGCCCACTCAAAGTGCTTGGAAGTGGTCCTGATGAAGTCTACAACAGCCGAAAAGACTAGGGATGTGCTTGAGTGGAAGTTTGCCCATAAAGGTTTCCCACACGAGGTCGTAAGCAATAACAGGCCACAGTTTTTGCAGAGGTGTTCCGTTAGTTTCTGCACAATAAGGGTGTACAGCATACCCTTACTGCTCCTTATCATCCAGCGTCCAACTGACTTACAGAGCAAGTGTTGTAGACCCTAAAAGCAGCTTTAAAATGACATACACTGGATGCAACACCAGACATGACTACAGAGAAAAGGCTTTGTAGTTTCCTGTGGTCCTACAACTCCACTCCACATTCTGTGACTGGGGTATTTCCATCGGAGTTGTTCCTAAAAAGACAGCTTCGCACCTGGTTATTGATGATCAAACCCAACTTTCATGTGACTGTGGAGGGGAAACAGGAGAAGATGTGGCTGAGTGATGCCTTAAGGCATCATTTTCTGAGACTGATAAAATCACAGTTTATATGTAGTAATTTAGTGAGTATTGCTCCATTATTCCTTTGTTAAAAAGAAATGATGCCTCAAGGCATCATTCACCTTGGGCTGGAAGATACCTCAAGGCATCATTTGTTCTAGGCCAGTTGATGCCTCAAAGCATCATCCATCCTAAGCATCATCCATCCATCCTAAAGGGCATCACTGATCATGGCCAGATGATGCCCTGAGGCAAGATCATAGTTTTCATCATAGTTTTTGTGTAATTATTCAGTGAGTATTACTCCATCATTTCTTTGTAAATAACAAATGGTGCCTTAAATGATGCCTTGAGACATCATTCACCTTGTACCAATTAATATCTCAAGGCATCATTTGCCCTTGGACAGTTGATGCATCAAGGCACCATTCATCTATAACCAATTCACACTGGGTGATGCCTCAGGGCATTATAGACCATGGCTAAATGATGCCTCAGGGCATCACTGAGTGTGTCTAGGTGATGAGTTAAGGCATCATTTTTTGAGTGCGGGAAATGACGCTCATTTACATTACCTAGAGATTAGAATGCTCACACAGGCTTTCAGCTTATTGTAAAGAAACTAACCCTTCAAAGTCAATGAACCAACTTCAAAGGCCTGGTGAAATGGGCAGGTGTTTAGTATCCCAGTCTGACCATACCCCTGCCCCATAGTCTTTTTGGGAACAAAATAGTAACTATATCAATCCTGTCATAAAATAACAGACACTTAGTTATGGATACTATCATCTGCTACTAGAAAAGGAATCTATTAGATGATAATAATGACTAAATATGGTATATATACTACATATGTTCAAATCTGATGGGATACACCTAAATACACTCTATTCAATTCTGATGGGACAGACTTCAAACCCACTTTGTACAGACCTGACAAACCAGTTTTGTTCCCTTCAACCCTGTCACCAAGCCTTGCACCTGAGACTTGACCATGGACCTGTTGAAACCCTTGATCATGGACCTTCATGAAGACAGCGAGGGAGACACAAACAGAGAGTCAGATACATGCAGACAGGGACAGAGACAATGAGACAGACAGAGATGCAGCTTCGTGAAGGAATAACACTCTGGGCCTGAAGCCATTCTACCTTACAGTCATGCCATTATAGCCCTCACCCCTTCCCCTCCCACAACCACTCCCCATCTACTTCATTCCTGTTAATGATGCATGCAAACAACAATTGAATCAATTCTCTTGGTTTATTGAAACATTCTTCATATCTATCCCTATATACCTATTATTGAACTAACTAGAGTTACATACCGCTGCTGGGGGGTGCATTAAAAATAAGTCATGTGTCGAGGTTGACGTTTTTGTCCCGCTCTCATGTTTTCGTCCCGCTCTGACGTTTTCGTCCTGCTCTGATCACGTGATACAATACAGCCATTTGCTTCGGAAGTGTTTCAGGTAAAGAATTAAGCATTTTTATCGATATTTGAAGGTATATAGGAATAGGGAAACCAAGTGCTGGTAAGCAAAAGTCAAAGTTACTTGGTAAGGTTTGGAAAAATTACTGCCCGCGGCTGACGCCTTGGGCAGTAATTTTTCCAAGCCTTACCGAGTAACTTTGAACTTTTGCTCACCGGAACATAGTTTCCCTCTATTCCTGATCAAATACAGATGGCTCAAATACATAATTTCTTGTAATATTCTCTTTCTTTTATTTCATGAAGTCATTTAGGTGTACCATGCTTTTCCATTATAAATGGAAATAACATCAGCTCCTAGTTCCTTGCTGAATTATTTCAATTTTCATTCTGAATCTAATAGATACAGACCGACTTAGACATTCTCCTTAAAAGTCAGTCCCTGTAGTCTAGAGGTAGAGTATCTGCAAGGAAATCCTAAGGTTGAGAGTTCAAATCCCCTGAATCCAATTTTGTTTTTGTTTTTTTAAAGTCATGGATATTCTTTTAAGAAGTAATGTCAGTTCTACCACTCTAGAATAATCTCTATTTCTCCTTGTAGATTGCTTATATTTCCGCTTTTGAATTTTACAGACACTTGTCTAATGGAATGACAGAGCTTTCCCATTGAGTTATCATTGAATATGAATAAAATTGGATTTGACCATTTATTGAAGCCCTTTATCATGCACCAGTTATAGTAGACCACTGCCTAATGGACACCCTGTGTAAGCAGAACAGCATTAACTAACACCTTTCCTCCCAATGTAGGCAGACACTTTGGCCCAGATGGGAGGGTGTCTCTTTACAAGGGTTTCTACTGTACTTCACATTTTGGAGATGCAGTACAAACTGTGAACAGCACACATGTGCAGTAATTATAGCTTACAACAGGGCTTGCGCAGAAATAGATATCAACAAGTGGTAAACGTTTGATTTCTTAGAATGGAGAAATTAGTATTTTGACAACCTTCTACATCTATTTAGGTTAAAAATACTTGTATTCTAGGGTGTATAATGAAGGCAAGCAAGCTTCAGCCATCTTGTCATATTCCTTTATCACATCTTTATCACAGTACAGCACTAACACTGTTTGGAAATGACCAAGAGTACAGTCATCTTATCCCTTACCTTATCCCTTGGCTGTACTGGTATAGTCTAATCACAGCACTGACACTGGGTGGATATGATGAAAAGAACTAGCGTTTTCATTGCAGTGCCTGCCACCTGGTGTATTGTGAGGAACAAGATTTTTCCATGCATTCATAAGTCCCTTAATCGTTCCTTACAAGTTACATGTCAGTCTCAGTAGTCTAGAGATAGAGTATATGCATTTTTTTTTTTTGTTATTCAAGTAAAAATAGAGATACAAATCACCCTCATCCGGGCGTTCTTCCTTTGTCTCAACTTATATACGTAGGCAATTATAATACAACATATATGACTCGTTATACATTTATAATACAGGACAGGACAGGACAGACATGGTATAGGTAAACAGAAAAAGTGTCGGCCGGCTGGGGCATTGTGTTATTTACGTCCACAATTCTGGTCTCTGCAACAGGTGGTTTTTGAGATATATTTTATAGTAGTCGTTGTCATTTGTTGTTTGTATATCTATGGGTAGTTTATCCCATAATGTCGTTCCATGGTAAAGGGGAGATTTCCTATATTTTTCTGTTTTGGTGCATCAGTGCGGATCAGGATTTTATGTTGCCTTCTTGTGGGAGCGGTTGTGTGTTTTCGGTTTGCAGGGTCATTTGACCACCAATGCATTAGCATCATTAAGTGGAGCAGTCTTCTATAGCTCAGGGGGCGAAGTTTGCATTTATTATATAGTTCGGCTATTGAGATATCTCTTATTCTTCTAGTCCCAGTGGCAGTTCTCATGCAGTGATGGAAAGCGATATCTAAGCGGTTGATGTCAGTTTTTTGGCAGCCCAGATATATGTTGTCTACATATTCAAAGATGGGGAGTATACATTGTCTCGTTATTGCTATTCTGATTTCATTTGGCAGTAACTTGCGAAGCAACTGTAGTTTCTGCATTTTGAGTTTAGATTTAGCCACAATTTTAGTCACTTGTTTCTTGAAGTTAAGATCACAGTCAAATGTGATGCCCAGGTAGTTAAAACTGTTCATTAGCGTTAGCATGAAAAACCTAAGGTTGAGAGTTCAATACCCCTTCATGCTTTTTTTTCTTAGTCATAAAGATTCTCTTTGGAACCAATTATAGTTCAACTACACTAGTTACTGTATAATTGCTATTGTAAGTTGTCATTTTTTAGGAACCAATTTTAGTTCCACTACACTAGTCACTGTATAATTGCCTTTGTAAGTTGTCATCTTTTGAGTGCGGGAAATCAAGCTCATATACATCAGCTAGAGGTTAGAATGCTCTCACAGGTATTCAGCTTACTGTAAAGAAACTTCACTTTCCATGAGCCAGCTATAAAGGCCTCGTGAAATGGGCAGAATGTTCAAATCTGATGGGATACACCTTAAATACACTCTATTCAATTCTGATGGGACAGACTTCAAACCCACTTTGTACAGACCTGACAAACCAGTTTTACTCCCTTCAACCCTGTCACTAAGCTTTGACCAAAGATTCCCTGAAACCCTTGATAATGGACCTTCCTGAATACAGAGAGGGATACACAGAGTGCGATATATATGCAGACAGGGACAGAGAAATGAGACAGACAGAGATGCGGATAGGTGAAGGCATAACACTCTGGATCTGAAGCCATTCTACCTTACACTCATGCAATAATAGCCCTCACACCTTCCCCTCTCACAACCATTCCCCATCTATTTTATTGACCAGCTAGCTGTACTCAAGAGCCTGTTTGTTCTGGCTCACTGCTCTCCTACAATGCATGTACATTGCAAATCCGATGGGACAGACCTGACTGTATAGCGTTAGAACTCCCATATCTGATGGGGCAGACCATTCACTACGTTATACCTACTGTTATATCTAATGGGACTTGCAAACACAGACCCAGTAAGGAGTTGGTGGAAGGGTAGGTATATGACTCTAGTTTATCTTAACCCAGACACCCCATATTGGCACCTCCCACCCCCTGCTACATACACTCCTTGAACCTGTCATACTTGGACCCTTATAGGACTTGGTTAACCCTTTCCCTGCAGCACCCATTTCCCCTGCTTAGTATTACACAGCAGCCATCGCCTGCATAAACGACCCTGCTTTATATTCTTCATATTTAATCCTGATCAAATACAGATGGCTCAGATACATAATTTCTTATGATATTCTCTTTCTTTTATTTCATTGAGTCATTTACGTGTACCGCGCTCTTCCATTTTAAATTGATATAACATCAGCTCCTAGTTGACCCATCTGCCCTCTACCGAGACTACGGTACCCGCAATTCACTGACCACCGATATGACTATATGTATGGACCAGGCAGATGTTGACTTTCCTTGGAGGCTGATCATCTGGTGAAGTCTTTTTGTTGGACAGGGTATCTGTGGCGACTGTCTGCCCACCACTACAGACATAGGCCTCTTGAACGCAAACAAGTATGGCTTATGTACATGAACTAAAGTTTATAGATAAGTTTCTTTGACAACGTGACATTCTTACCACAAAGTTTTCTAACCAGGATGAAATAAATGGTCAATAGGTAATTTCAGAAATACAAATAAAGCAAATATCAGGAAAGCGTTTTTTTTCACTTGGGCAGTACCGAGACTTGCCCCAATGGATTACTTGGCGCACACCTTGTAATAATCGTTTATCTCGCGTCAGGTGGTAGACCTTATGTGCTCTCTCCGTCCAATTTCCTCATAATTTGGCCCACCCTCAAATGTACCCCTATTCGTTTTGCAGAGATTTGATTTACAGGGAGGCGTGAGGGGGGGGGGGGGGGTGTGTTGGCGTCAGCAGACATGAGCAAATTTATAACTATTGACTCGGCACAAAAGGATTTGCGTTTCTTATAGTCCGGTATATGTACAAGCTATATATGAGAATATGTACAAGGATACATAGAATATATTTATAAAAGAGAAAACCTTCAAAAATAACTTGAAAACTGCAGTCCCTGAAACAAATATCAACCTATATTGATATTCAAATGCGAAACCTCCAATCCAGCTTATGATATCGGGGTTCAATTGAAAAGAAAGATTTCCAATAAAATAACCGTTTTATTTCTCAGCAAGTTAACCATACAATGACAAATCGGATTCCTATACTGAGAAACTGTATGGAGTAGTTTTCTTTTGCTGTCAAGTCTCAATCTGCATTTAGGACTCGCATTACTCATACACTTAGCGTACACACACGCATCAACACACATAGCACACTTCTGCTGGTGCAGAACGATAAATGATTCAATGCAAATAGGTATCTTGTAGCTTACAGTGATCAACAGACAAGCTATTTACCCCATAATGTTGGCATGTACTGACACTATATCAACCATTACAAAGAAACCACACCATCCTTCAAGCATAAGCTTGCGTCTTACGGTAACAGTTGACGATAACATATGACAAAACATGATACTATCACAAATATCAGTACTATACATATAATGAAAACACAGTGTCCTGCAATGAACTATACGTTATGCGAACAGGACAATCAACATGTCTGAGAAGTAACATCAGTTTTTATCATTAGTTACTCTTCGTAGTCATACAAGGATAACAGTGTACGGTGAAACTACCACGGAATAAAGGATATGCTGCAGCCAACACTGACTCATTAAGCGGTAAGGTTCTGACGTTCAGGATGTCCCCTACGGACGGGTCAGGGGACTGACTGTTTTTTTTGTGAAAAGGAATCAAAAGAGCTCCAGATGGAACCACACTTACAACAAGAATTCAGTCTTTGAAGCTTTCAGTTATTCACATTTCATACAAGTGTGCCAGCAAAACTATTTTCAAAAAGGCAAAATGACGATCGAATTAGAGACTTTGGTTTCACCGATTAAAATACATGTACCTGAATAAAAGGATCTGTATCTCTATGCATGTCGATTGTTTTCATAGAAATATAAAGATTACTCCTCATATATATAAAGATAATCAAATAGCCATTCAACATTATGAAGTCAAATATCAATACCAAGTAAATATTACAGGACATACATAAAATCAATTGGGTGAAGTCTTTTTAAACCTTTGTATCAACGGAAACCTTGGGCAAGAAACTATGAAAAGAAAGCATTCGTCTTCAGGTATATAACCTTTCCATGGAAGAATCTATTCAGATTCAGTTTCACAGAGTCGTCACACAATGAAAAACCTATGTATTTGCTTGAAAAACCACAAAGCAAGACCATCTTCGTGATGATTTTTGTGTAATAAACAACAACAAAAAAAGTCCTGCCTTCTATGACTTCACTGATGTCAGAAGGGCGATGCCGGGAAATCTCATGTAAGAGCAACTCCATGAAAATCCATTTGTGGAATATATATATTTCTCACTGCGTTTTTCCTACGCCTAATGAGAGATCGGTCTAAACAAAGCTTTACTGGCTTACCTCTGGCATGAGAGAGTGCAACATACACTGATCCAATGAGTATTTACACAGAAACAGTGGCCTGTTTACAACCATTCTGTTGCAATTGACAGCCACAACTGACAAACATATAGATATGATCAACTTTATAGGAAACCATAATAAATAAATGAATCATCCTAGAAGACCGCAACTGGTGAAAGGAGATCTACAGAATACATAAAGTTCATCTAAGGATAGGCGCGTTTACTAATAAATCAAACAGAAAATTACCTGACCTATATCGGTTAAGACTATTATCAGTCACAAGTCATTTACTATGTGCGTCAATGGAATAGATTTTGAACTTTATGAAAAAAATAGGTTTTATGCATATATATTTCAAATAGAAAAGTATGTAAACAGATATATATTCTTAAGGACCACCATCAAGAAAAAAGCTTCTACGTCATTGTGTTAGAGGTAGACTATCTACATCTACATACATAACAAGAGATAATCCACAGTTTTTTGTGGTCATTAATATGTTACTATTCGCTTTGTTCAGTAATAACTGTTTCTAAGATGTCTCGATGATTATCAGCTACTGAAAAACAACTTCATATTCTGGAATGATTGTGCATGGAAGTATATATAAGGACGTAGTAGTTATAATCCCTTCATTGTTATCTTCAGTTGTAACCAGTAGCATACATGAAGTATGGCCCCAGTTACAAGTTCAATATTCTGCAATCATAGTTGAAATTGGTTTTACTCAAACATGCAGACATCTTAAAGTTTTAATTATGTCTAGCCCAAAGGTTTAAATGAGCTAAGATTCACTTTTTATTAATTTTCGCTTGCTTGCCCTTTTCTTATAGAAAAGATTATATTTATATATTTAACATCTTCTTGGTTCCATCATACAACAATCTATTCCTTACGCCTGCCTTCCTTTCATACCGAACAACAAACTTATACAAACTCCACCATAGGGCTTTGATATCAAGAATATAAGTGATTACAGTTGACACATATTTGACAGTATGAATTAAATAGTTTTTCTCTATTTGTAATCGATGTGAGCCACATATATACTTTCTTTACACTAGGACAGTGGAAAACAAAAACATTTAGAGGACTATCAGACTATATGTGTGTATAGTGAGATGAAACAATACATCCATCTTTATATGAATGCCGAAATACATGTATATAAAAGTGACGACCACACTCAATAATTTACCAATGAAATACTTTATATAGCACTAACTGTACTGTTACTTTGTTAAGCTGAATTGGTTGAGAGGTTTCCATTCTGATGGGAAGAATTAATTTAACAACGCATTACAAAATATGCGCAGCGTGATAGGTCATACTCTTCTGCAGTTCAGGAGTAAAGTTACTGAAAAATAATGAAAAATGTGTCCAAATGCTCATAATAGGCAGAATATGATTCACACTTATGTGGATAATAAAACTAATTTATCAGAATGTTTCTTCTCTATACTCCTATCTAACTTGCAGTGATGAATGTTGACGTTCATGGGAATTTCTAGGTTATTCCTTGAAACGTAAATCAGGGAAATGCAAAGGGGTGAAAAAGTGTGTAGCTACATTGGGATATTGAAGGACCTTATCACCTAGTAGTAGGTAAACACTTGTCAAGAGCATATGTTGATGTTACTGTCAACATGTAGATAACAAAAATGTATAGTGTGACAGGTTATAATTGGAACGAAAAGACCACTGTAATGGATAAGTAACTGGAGACCGTACACGATAAACTCCACTAGGATCTTATAGTGTATATTATATATGTCCAATAACGTTTGGATAGTCGAATTGCAACCACTGAGAAACTACCAGTAAAAACTGGTAAATATGACAAATTCAGATATAGTTCACAGGTAGCTGAACTATACCGCGTTCCAATCAATATTCACCTCAACGATCATAGTCTATACAATAGCTTGATATTCCTTGTGGTAGAAGTGGTAAACAACACAAGTTATTGCATAATGAGAATGAAAACAAGAGCATAGGTGTGCAGCAAAACCATCTTCTATTATTATGCACTTTTAACCCTTGCCTGGGAAATCATTACAACATATTTTACATATATATAATAGCAGCTTCAGTGGAAATTTTATCTTATTTTTTTTGCATAATACACATTGCTGCATTATAGGACTAGGCCACTGGTTAAGCACCACTTTCATAATTCCTGTTGTAGATAACGAAACAGAAAATGTAACAAGCCTAGTACAACTTAACTAGGTTGGTCGACCAACGTGCAAAGATAAAAAGTTTTAGTAGGGTTAAACATAGGGAAGGAGTGATAGATTTACTATTAACGTTTACATAAATACCATGACATGCCTGAGCCCCCTTTTTACATGACAAAGGCGGAGAGTTTCGAGTTTTTCTACACCATAGCAACCGCCAGGGGCATATTGAGGCGCGAATGATTTGGTCTAAGGCTGCCAATATCTGTAATGTTTAGACAAGCCTTTGCCAATTACTGAAAATCATACAGGAGTCATTGGTCATATTTGGTGAACGCGTTCTGAAACTAGTCACCATCTATTGCCAGGGAGATAATACCGTGGTCTGTAAGCATCAATCACGCTCCCTACACAACAATACCACCTTTATATTACCTCTACCCAAAACTGCGTTTGAAGAAGTCGAGTCTGGCAAATTTAACAGTGACTCTACATTGTGGATCTTAACTTGTTACATGACCGCACTAAATAGCCTGTTATTTCACTGGTTTTCTTCCAAAGATAAGATACGTATTAAAATAACTATGGGTACTTCCCAATTGAAAAGGTGTTGCATTAATTTATGAACAGGCATCTGTTTGACAATTCAATCTTAAAATTTTTCTCCTGTAGTTGTGTACATTTACTTAATTTTTCATGAGAAAATATTGTATATTTTTCGTATCATAGGGAAAAACAATTCAAGCATATATATGTTTTTGCTGTTCAGCTGTACAGCGCTTAAGGAGAAATGGATCTTGTCATTCAGGCGTGTTCTGTTATTCTAATAATGTATTTAAAAGTCATATAAAACTAGGAAGAAGTATAGAAGCATATATGGCAAGGTACTTGGTGGGACTTATCAATAAATACATGATATAAAATTGACCTACCAAAATTAGTTAACATTTAAATATAATATATTCTTTTCTTCTGCACCATATTTTAGATGGTCTATAACTGTACCGACAAATAGCTATATGGGGATTCCAATACATGCTCTTTCCCTGTAGCCAAAGGTCTACCAGACAACCGATCCATCTTATTTCTCTGAATGGAGTGAACACTTAAAATAAATGGAACAGGGCCTATAAAAGAGCTAGAATTGAGAGCTATGTTCAACTATCGCTTCATCCCAGTATCTTCTCTAACCAATAATTCCCAGAGTCCCATATCGTATGATGATGACCAGCTGACTGTTTACCATTTACTCGGAGTAGGATTATCTACCATGATCCATCCCGCTAAGCACAGGGGTGAATTTGCATACTGGCAGCTGACCCAGATTTAATATATCATTTAAAAATAGGTGGTCCACCACCTAAAAAGCGAGATAAATCATAGAAACTGCAGTGTTCGACTATATCTGTGGAAGAGGTCATATCACACTATTGGGTTTGGTTTTTTTCCTAATAGAAAGTACTCCAATGACATTTCTCCCGTGCGGATTGCAGGAGACATTGGTTTATCTCTAAGCACAACGCAAATGGTGGAGGCGAAATGCTCAGGTTTATCACTGAGAAATGAGCCGGCTTCTCATCAAGGTGTAAATATATGAAATCATAGCGCAACAGAAAAACTGAGACAGACCAACGATATAACAAAGTACAAAAATAAGGCAAGTGAATGGTTCACTCAATAATCTGTAACTGCTAATAGTGTATGTATATAAAATATATCAACCACCCCCGTGATGAAGCAGGAGCAGTAGTCTGGAACCTCATTGCTAAGTCTTCGTCCCTTTGCTGTTTCTATCAAAGTCTCAATCTCTGCAAATCAGCCGATGCAAACACAGCTTACTAACTTAATTGTCTGCTGAGATTCTTATCAACTGTAGGTAACATTTGGCGACATTATACAACAATCTTCAGAGATTAACCGGTCTGGAAACTCAGTTTAAAGATTATCCTGCTAATGATATTAAAACAATTAAATATCCTTATACACTAACCTCCCCCCCCCCTGTTATGGAGTATCCCGGATAAATTAAGTCATTTAATTATATTCCAAATAAAATAGTCTAGTTTTAAAGCAGTAGACCTAAAGCATAGCGACGCCACCTGGTCATAAAGCAGGGCATTTCTAAGTATAAACAGATCCACGGGTTGGCGAATTGAATCTTCATACCTTTCGATTTAGAAATCTGATAAATCGGAACTAGAAGATAGGCATATTAAAAACAGAACATCTTTTTCTGTTCTATTGATGTCACACACCTATAGAGAACTATATCTCTGGGAGTCTGTTCCTAATGATTTGAAATGACAGCGAACAAACACCACGATGAAATGTCTTGATATCTAAGTATGATGCATAATGTACGAATTCCCCTCACTGGAATATTTATAACCTACCTTGCAGTTCTCTCCCGATCTCCACTTTTAACGAATTATTACTAATCATGCACGTATGTTGTAGGCAGCATAAACTTCCAATCGATGCAGCCACAGGAACTCGTCTTATTTACCCCCCCCCCCCCCCCCCCCCGCCCAGACATCACCCCCAGACAGAGTACAGCACCATTAAGAGTCATAATTAACCCAAACCATTAATTAACACCAAGAATACCCACTGAAGGCAGTCCCACTGCCACGCGAGTATTGGTGCCAAAGTCCCAGTTCCAACACAATCTTCTGACATAGAATTGAACAGTAAATACAAACTTGATGGTGGTTCTGTTGTAACAATACCATGAGGCACATATTTTAAGAATATATGGAACAAAATAATATACAAGATTCAACAGGTATTTAGAGATACAATACCAGCATATCAAATAAATATTCACAATAAATTAAAGGTGTGTATCGCCTAAGCTTTTCTGATGATCTCTCTTTGATGAAGAAACAACACATACAATTTCTTGACTTCTCTTTGTAAGCTTCCGTAACCGGTATACCTTTCCAGTTTCGTTGCCAGAAAAAAAATCCAAAAGTAAAATCGTTGATCATTTATGAAAGGTCTAAAATATCTTCAACAATTTGTTAGTCAAAGAGGCAAGTGCTAACTTTGCGAATATCAATTCAATCCGTCCTAACTGTTCTGCACCATCTGTACGTCCGTATAGTAGTTTTTCTGTGTATCACTTGGCGCTTAAGGTTTTCCCAATATATACAGAATCTACAAACTCCGTCCGTATATAACGTGTGTTACAACAAACAGACACAACACTGTATTGGTTACGTTAAATGGACTGGAGATCTATACAATCTCTTAATCCAATCTTCAGATTAGGTGCATTAAGCTGATCTGCCTTCAAGTCACACGATGGGACTTAACTAATATCGTTAAACCATGAAAGGCGATGCATATTGGTTTTGTTTCTTGGATACAATACATTATTCTTGGATAGTACGTATGAAGCTTTCATTGTGATGACAAGTAACAACAGTGTATCTCAGAAGTCAAACAGGTACACATTGTAGATTTAGAGGGCCTCTTCAAGTGCGGCTTACGCCTCACTGACTCAGATTCCATCACACCTTCGACGGTTTGCGAGGTCCTCTCTTTTTAACTATAAGATCACTGACCACCCAGTTGTATGTCGCACACGACCAGGCCTGGTGGACGTAGGATAAAAGGTTATAAAATCTGTATCACCGATTTATAATCCTCTCCAGTCCCACAGGCTACAATATACAAACAACAGATGAAGACCTTACGGTGAAGTCGGGTCCTGCCGCGTACTGGTCACCACTGGGCAGTCCTGATCTCGACGATGACCTTTGACCCCTGACCTCTGACTGGGCATGTGTTATCCGGTGAGAGGTCGTAGGTCAATGCGCACCTTCTCGTCACTGCTCAGCATGCCGACTGTCGGGTAGAAGCCTCCTTTGGGAATCCGGATCTCTCGCCGCCCAATGGTTTCACCATTCCGCGTAAAAAAGACCTGAAGCAGCGAGAACAGCCAATACACGAATTACCGTTCAGCTCCGTCTAACAGTGCATTGTTTAGTGAGGCCGTCGCTCGGTCAAACCCCACTCACTCTAACCTTGTGCCGATACTAATTCAGAGCAGTTACGCCTAGAATGTGGGCAGTAGGTGTGAGCACAAGACTGCTGTTTTTGACAAGATCACTGGGACAAACTAGAGTATTGTACTAATGAGTATGGTGTCTGAATTCAATGGTTGATAACTGTCTTGATTTTTTCATCAATGACGATAAGCTTATGATGGTCATGCTTGTGCCAATGTATCTTTGTCAAAAGTGTGCTTTGTTTCTGTATTGTCTTAACCATATCTGAAGAATTTCTGAGGCGATATGCAGATATTACCCACCAAATTGGAACTGGAATACCACAGATTAGGATGCAATCACTGTATTTATTCGGAGATAATCTAAACAGGTTTTTATAAATGTTTAGTAATACCTACGCTCAAACACCCAATCCCGAATGTTAAAGAATATGTTGCTATGTACATATTTGACCGAAAGTGTTGCGTAATCAAGCAGATAAGGCTTTGTTGGTGTATTCCATGTCTTGTCGCAAATCTAATTCCACCATCATCAAATCTCTTAGAGCCCAATAACTATTCACGAACACGACACTAAGACATTTTATTAGCAAAGAACACTTATCACTGCCCAATAAAACACATCACTACGTAATAAAGCATTCCCTGCCAAATGTCCCCTCATAACAAAATAAACCATTGGGGTTAGAATAGCATTAATTTTGCAATCATGAGTAGGAAAGTGATAAGTAGCCATTCTCCCTTGACCACCTGCTACTGTCTGACTGTATACCAGGTACCAGGACTTTGGTGCTATTCACATCTCAGCAGGTGCCAAGACTTTGGCCAGTCTCAGTATGGTAACATCAGTACTGATGCAAGCACCTGGGCTTTGGTGTCATTCTCATTATAACTCTGACAAATTTAAAGAATACACCCAGACTTTAGTGCCCTTCTCAGAATAGCCAAATGGCATCACATACCTGGACTTTAGTGCCGTTCTCGGCGTAGGACCGCTCCCACCACTCGTCGTCCTCTGATTCTGACCCGTGGCACTCTTCTAGTTCCAGGTAGTCTTCGTAGTAGTCCGGTGACAAGTCTCGACACCCATCCCCATCCATATCACTGTTGTAGTCGCGCGGGAACAAGATGCCACACCCCATGATGTCACCTGTAGATAGAAAGTGGAATTGATATATCTTCTATAATAAATTCGTGAACATTTTCCAAAGATTTGAATTAAGAATTATTCCACTGAATGGATCATAATGTATTGGCTTTTGTTTTCGTGCCTATGTTAACTAAACTATTGAATGGTGACCCACCGCTTTACAGGGGGCTTCATATCATATTCACAAATTGAAAGGGGTTAGCAGTACAAATAAATGAGGGGTCAAATGTGATAGTATTTCCCTTCTCTCATCAGCAGTGAATGAATAGTGGGGAGTTTATTAAGGAGAGCTGAGACAGGAGGGAATAAGATTAATGATCTATACATACAGACAAAACCTCTTACCTTTCTGACAAGGTGGACCAAAAGGATCACCTACTCCGCTACCAATGAATATTTTACCATCATCTGAAAATAGAATCAGGCAATGTTATCAATTTGCTCACATTTAAATAGTATGAGGAACTGGTAGAAATAATGAGCTTATGTTAATGGTACTGATAAATCGTATAGGTATTACTGCAGGAATTTCCTCAATGGAACACCCAAAATAAATACTTACCTGCGTGATAAGCTATGGATCCTTTATTCCATCCGGGGTGCCGATGTTTTGGATAATCCTGGAAAATAGGTAACATTTTATAAATCCTTTAGTACAAGGCAAACGAACTGTAGTGAATTTGATATAACAGATATGAAAAAACAATGGTAGTTTCTTCCCACGGGATTCACATGTACAAATCCAACTTTCCTGTGTTGCCTTTCCACAAAATCTTATAGACCTCAGGTCTGCGACCTCCTATAGGATTTTTATCTGTATCAATGCCGAATATAAGAAGACTTGCTGACATTTATTTTTCCTTTTCTTGTCATTCTATACGTGTATGAAAATGTGAATGTAACTAAAATGTCTTTAATTGGGAAAATAACAAGTGCGTGACGAAAACACCGACTTACCCTACGAGCTAGACCTATGGCGATGTAGCAGTTTTCACCGGGGTCCACTATCTCTATTTCAAAGTAGTGATTCGTTGTATCTAGAGGGTTGCGAGCTTGTGCTAATCCGACGTCGATGATACTCTTCCCTCGACCTGTGTACTCCAATAACTGCAAGAAACAAAGATAACGATCATATCATGCACATAACTGACTTCAGGTCGGGTGTATGATTTTTGATGACATCATACAATGACCTATCACTAAAAATATAAGATTTAAATCCTGTAATTGTCTAAGCACATCAGTGACGACCTCTCTTCACGGTCTTTGAAATATTTTATCGCAGGAAAAAAATTCTTCACGACAAATCTCCGTCAATACTTAACTTTTAATTTACCCTATCAAAACCGAGTGTCTGCTAGACACTCGCATCTACTTGTGTCTGTGTCAGGTTGTCTTCTATCGGCCATGTCTCCGGTGACGATTCCGTACATACACCACGCAGAGTTTCTCAGGCATGCCATTGAGGTGTGGAGAAATAAAACTATCAATACATTCAATACATGCATCTTGTTTATCATAAGCTACAGCGGACTTGAATACGAGTCCGTGATGCAACCTTTGACGCCGGTCACCCCAGATCACTATTGAATAGGCAAGAGGCACCTAATATATATGTCTGTGATTACGATCATATCTTAAGATCAGAAATTTGAGCTGCAAAACGAAATTGTATAAAAGGTGGAAAACTGAAATAAATGCAGTCTGATCACTGGCATCACTTCTCTACGAGTCTATATCCACAAATACAACATCGGTGTGTCTAGTTTATATATACAGATACATCTGACTATGGACACTGTACTCTACTGTCCATGATCTGACCCACCTACATCTCAGAAATAACATTTACTTTTAGCTATCAAAATAGAGCATGCTAAACCAATCCACTATACATTGCATTCATGCTGGGTTTGTTTTTGCCCAGTCACCTTGGAGTGCATGGATGTGGGTGGTGCCAGTAGTACGTTTCCGGTTACGGCCTTCACGAGTGGCTAACGCTGACTGATGGCGACCAGCAGTCGCGCATGCGCGGCCCTCTACTCGGCACACGGAACTGATTGACTGATTAGCCTGCGTTGCATGTGGCGCCTGACGGAGGCTCATTGATTTTCTAACCATGAGGAGACAGCATGCGTCCGGTCCACTTGTTTAATGTGAGGATTGAGATGAAGCCTGCCATGGACGTCATGATAAAAAATTCAGCACCAGTTCGTGCACACCAGTTGACTTTCATTCCGATAGTGTTAATATGTATAGATGCTTTATCGATTTCAGGGGGAAAAAGGTGTTAGATAGGAATCAAATTTAATGAAAATGGTGTAGAAATTGAATTAACTAAATGCCGACATCTCGGTACATTATGAATTTTTTGTGTGTTTTTTTAAACTGTTATTGCAGTCAACAGATTACAGTCGTTCTTCCACGAAACATTTACATCATGATGATAAGGTTGAGTAGTGTCAACTGCAGTTATAAGATAGTATTAATTATATCTACAAAAGAACACTAGAAACTGTGGGCATGGACTTGTATAAAAGATCATCAAAGTTCGTGCCATGGGTCATCAACGTGAAGGACAAAAACATAAGAATACTGGTAACTATTGGCTATGTTTACACCAGAATACTAGTAAACCTAGGGCAAATGCATAAGAATGCAGCTAGCTGTTAAACATAGGCACCTTGCACCAGAATACTGTTAGCCATAGGTAAAAAGCACCAGAATATTTCAGGGTGTCAGTTGGGGTCAGGGGAAAAATGGTACCATTTTTCATATAGATTTTTCTGCCTCAAAAAGATCGGGGAATCTTGGATAACATGTGCTTGTCGGCATGGGGCTGAGGGCCTGTGGGGAGGATGATACCCCCTGTTTTAATGGCGTAAATGAGGTTAATCAATATCATCTTTGTTTGACACAAAGAAAAGAAATGACAGAGATCTGCACTGAATATGAAAAAGTGGATTTCCAAGGAAAAAATGGAAAACTGATATTTAAAACCAGATAAAGACGTACCTGTCCATTGAGGCGCACATCATGCAGTCGGGACCAGTCCTCTTCACAGTTGTCGACTGACATGTGGATGATATCCTTCTCCTCCCACTCGGCGTCCAGCGACACGCGCACCTCCTCGCCCTCTGAGTGCAGTCCCACTGCCGGGTACAGACCGTCCGCCGGCATCGGGGCCAGCACCTTGCCCACCTGACAACACCAACATAAACACAATGTAGACCTGAAGACTTCTAGGCCACATCCGCTAAGTGTCCATTTACACGAAGGTGGAATGACTGGTAATATTCTATCTTTTATGTCCGTTGTAGCCATGATTGCAATAAAACGGAAAAATATTATCAACAAAGGAGAGAGGTTAAAGCAAATGTTCACTTGTTGTTTAAGACAAACTATTGGCAGAAAATTGCAGCAGAGTATTTGAATCCAACAATGCTCGTATAGATGTAACAATAACCTCATTACTGGACAAATTTCCCTTCGTCTCATTATATGCCATACGTTTGAATCTCAGTTTACTCGTCTGTTTATATTTGAGGTTGGTTAAACTTAATGCAACAAAGCAACTACCGGAGAAAACGACCAGCATGAAGCATGGTTTAATTACCCTTCCTATCCTAGAAAACACCTATAAATCTGAATACAGGTTTTATTTGTTTGGTTTTTTTTGATTAAAAAATCCCGATTCCTTTCATGAATATGGGAGAACTCATTGGTCAGATTCCCGAGTATCTGGCAGCAAACACGGCCCTAGATACAACCAGGAAGACAAGGATAGAGTCACTCACCTCTTTGCCGTTGCGTGTGAAGAAGACTGGGACAACCTGTTTGGCTGCATCCTCCTCTCGGACCTGGTCAAACTTGACGCCGCAGCCGACCTTGTCCCCCACATGACATTTGGGGCCGAACGCCCGACCGCGCCCATTGGCTTTGAACAGTCTATAAGAAAGTAAAACAGACTTGTCTTGTAAAATATCTCAATCTAGCATGGGGAAGGCTGAGAAATACCACTGGACTATCTATTTCTATATTCTTTCTGTAATTCATCAGATGCATTTAGAAAGTATATTACCCTCAAATCACTTAGATATATTACATTTCCCTGAACAAAACTTATTTCAACGACAGGCATATATTCCATTAAAATAGTGCTTGGTTAATCTATCTATAAGATATTTCTAAACAAGTGTAGCGTTAAACGCAGCAAATACTATGCATGTGACCAGAACTGGATGAGATTCCTTTAGCATGATGGTATATTCGGTTTAATCTCCAGTCACTGCCTACATCAGAGAATCTGCCATAGAGGCTGCATCTGGTAGACACATAAAGACCACATTGACCTTATGTCAAGAGCTAAAGCGGTACCTTCAGACAACTCCCCCTCAACGTCTCCTCTCAGATCTATAAATACATCAGTGCTCTTTTTAGATACGCTTAGTGCAGTTCCAGATATGGCAGACATGTCCACCACAGTGTATGATAAGTAATTATAGTAATGCTATCTCGCGGTATCCTTGAGCACAAAGTAGTGTCCCAGGCTAGTTAGAACTGCGGGGGTGAGGTATATATGTGTATACTATGGGTAATAACATCTATTTGACGTAGCTATCCAACCAGAAGCAACTAATATTGACAATCCATCATTAAACATCTCAATGAACTACAAGTCCATTTCAAAATCTTTAAAGTCTTTATCCAAACAGGTTTGTTAGACTTGTGTTAAGAAAACTCCACTTGCCTGTACCTCATCGGATTATCATCAATAAATCATTCCAAATATATAAACATGTATATTGGAATGAGTCTGGCTTTGTGTGGTAAAACTATTTCACAACTGTAGACGATGTATTTTTTCTATCCCGTGTCCCTTCATCATAATTGCTCTTCGGTTTTCAGAATGCGGACCGTGTCTGTCTAACAGAGAGCTGGAGTGTGTACTTCAAGAAGCCAGTAGACAGTCAGGTGGTTTACCACCTCACTTATTACAGCCGCTGAAGCCTTGTAGCCGCGACTGGGCATCGATGTCTGGCGAAATACACGGGAGGAAGAAGCCCCACACTGAATCGAGCTCAGACACGCAAATTAGATCTAATAAATAACACACGTTGCACCATATGTTTCTTTTAAGGTTTCCACTCGCGTATCGTTCTATCTAGCTGTACATATCACGTCCATCAACGGCTGTATTCACATCCAGAGTGTGGAATAAGGTACAATGCAAGCTCAGCGAATATCCTGCAGTACATTATTGCTTTTGGATACACACATATGCATGTCTATAGCTAGACGGATATGAAGTAAACATTTCATGCAATAATATATATTTGTATTGTGTAATTGCTTTCTCTCTCAAGGAAACTTAATATTTCGCCGAATTCAGATTATTTTTCCACCGCCAGCCTCTGTACCCAACTCTAGAATTCCAGTAGGTGGCTAACACACTGACCATCTGAGGTATGCCTCTTGGATTTTAATCAAAGGATCGGTCTTCGTTTGTAAGCTTCCGAGTGACTGTATGCTCCTTCTCACTAATTATTGCTATCATTGTGGGCTACCAGCACCTGTAAAATTCACATGCTCTACTTCAAGATTTCTTTTCATCTTTATATATTCCAGTTGGTCTATAACCTCCAATACGTCACCTCTTTACCGCCGTGGGGCATTTTCAAGACAATTCTGATAAAATAAAACCTGATCCAAAGCGAGAGCTGGAAGTCGGGAATAGAGGAGTCAGATTTGTTCCTCAATAAAATAAATTAAGCAATATCCGTGGGCGGCACCTGTCTTAACCGTCCTGCTTTTAGATGCCCCTAGGATCGCCTGCGGAAGGAGGAATGGAGATCAGACCTGAGTGTCAGTGCCGGTCAGTCCTATTTTGCGCTCTCAATAACAGCTTTGGGGGGCATATATAAAGTACGTATCCAATAAGGAGTGGAGGGTGGGTGTAGCGTAAAATTTTTATGAAATTCTGCGTATGCCCCCTCTTTGTTCTATTTCGTAAAGATTAGGAGAGGCATGGGATGGGATTAAATTTTCAGAATTCCTGCGTACATACTTTATGGATGGTCACTTTCTAATTTTCCTACCAGAGGCCAATACCGTCGACCGGGCGGAACCTCGAGGCAGTAATTCTCAATAGAGAACAATGCTAATATTAATAACTTGTGATCTAATTAAGATATTGGAGTGTGGGCTTGGAGCCAACCATAAAGTATTTACGCACTGCGGGCGGGGGAGGGGGTATTGCTTATGGATGATCCTTTCAAATATTTTCTTCGCTCCCCCTCGGTTTGATATACAATGCGAACAGGCGGTTGGCGCTGCTGTATGTCCCTGTCACAAACGCCATCCGTTAATTGCTGTCGGAAAGTTTTTATGCCTACACATTTATCCTGAACTGAATTGTTTTAATGATTTGTTTTACAAAGATTATTTAACTGTAGCCAGAGTTAATCTTCTTGACAAACTAAATACATTCGCATCCTCAGGTAATGTTCATTGTGGTATGTTACATGCCGCTTACTCTAGTGATGGGCGTTAAATGCTGTCAGAGAGGGACCACTGTAACATCGCGCCATCGAGTCCAGTACGGGAAAATTAACGTATGTGACGTAGTAATTATTTTCTTTAGAGATTACAATACATTAAGTGCCCTCTATGTAACTTGTATAAAGTTTCTTATTCCCCAGTAGTACGCTAACCAGTATTGCCTCTTTTCCTGATATATTATGAATAAACGACAATTTATTTTTGAATAGTAGAGAGATCAAGATCTAAATCATTCTCAACCCACAGCTATCTATTAGTGTGTGCGCCTAGGTTAGTGAATTACTACAACTTTAAAGAAGCATTCAACCTTGTGAAGATTTAATAACACTTCTCTGACATTTCTCTCTGTCCTACTCCTTTTGTTCTAGCTAGTCAGTAAAAAATTGGCTAACCGCAGTGTTAACGGCTTCCATGCTGAAGTTCAGCAGAGTGATTAAAGCTGTTGATGTGCACCTAATTAAATTGCAGCAACAGTGTAAGAACTCAAGGGACCTTTAGGTTCAGTGGTCATAATATGAGTTCATTTAATCATAAGAAAATCCTATTATAACTAATTAATATAATTGATCAGTATATACGCTAAAACAGCCAGGCCAGAGGAGACCGCCCAGATACTGTCCAAGCTCATATTAAAAGGGAAGACCATTAAAGGCATTTAGCTCAGGGCAGAGTACTGAAATACTTTCATCATTCAGAGCAAACCAAAAGTTTCTCTTCTGAGACTGTATTTCTTAGCTCAGAAAAAACTGTTTGGTGGATGTCTTCAGAATGGCCGAGTGAGCACTTACAACGTCTTGGTTGATGACGGACATTGACAGACCCAGTCAACCTTCCCTGTGTGTGGCCAGCTGATAGCGCCCTGAACGCGTCTTGTAGAGCAGCTGACGTGAACATTTAAACATCTCAAAAGATCCTTTTGTTTTTTAACTTACTGATTTTGTATTTCACTGAAGGGAGGGTGGAGGGCACTGATGGTGCCGTTTGGCAACCTGTCCGGCTCTCAATTACAGCACAAAATTTCTGTTGATTTTTCATCAGGATATTGTCAGTTATTTTAAAAGGATAAAGAAATAATTCCTCCGGTTGTTATTTACTCTAAGAGGAGAATGTCTAAATTCTGTACAAAACCTTAATTGGCTATTTTCAGTTTCAATTTTTACCAGACACTTCTTAGTTACATTCCCAATATCATTTGGCAGAATCTTACATGGTTATATATTAAGAGCTTGTTGCATTTGCAAACCTAATTGATATAATGAAGAAAATCATTGGGTAGACACCATATTCAACACCTACACAATTGTTTAAAATTCGGCACCATCTGGTACAATCCATATTGACAACCTACCCATTTGCCAACATATTTGCCATCTTTAGTTATACCCCACATTGATAACCTACCTTTTTAAAAACCAACTTCTATGGCATCTTTGAGTATACTTCTTATCGACAACCTACCACTTTTCCAACCTCACTATCTTTAGGAACACTCTGTATTGGTAACCTACCCTTTTGCCAACATCTTGATGACGCCTGTGATGGTGTTACATCCTCCCATGACGGTCAACAAGGTAACGCGACATGAACGACGACTTGACCCAGCCAGACAAAGAAGCCAGATACCGAGCCGCCTGCCCGTCAGGCAAGCACAGCCACAGAGTCCCAGTCACCAGGCAGAACGAGGTGTGTGGCGATCTGCGACACAACCACACCCACCAAGATGCCCCTTCCTCCTCATTCAGGGCTTAACCGTAAGCAGCTCTGGGTATTGCTACTACCAATACAGTGAGCTACTCCTGGGATAGACTCCAGGCAATGAGCACGTCTCTACGTTGCCTGTCTGCAGAGCTGAGATGATCCACCACTCTCACCACCCTCAACAGCAGCAGGGCGACTCCACTCCGCACTCGTCTGGGGTTCGGAGCAGGTCACTTCATCTGCTCACTGCCTTCATTCGGGTCTGATACGGGTGTGGAGACAATATGGAGGTGCTCAGTAGATCTTGTGCGTTCTGCCTGCCAGGCGACAGGCAGGCCGTGAGACGGATGGGTAGACAGGCAGGCAGGCAGGCAGGGAGAGCTGCTCAGAGGCTGTGACCAAGTCGATGCCGGCCAGCGCTGTCTGTCTCGTGACGCTGAGTCAATCCAGGGCAGCGGCAGCACCACGTCTAGCAGCTGACGACCCAGAGAGGGGAGCACCAACCCCCGCACCACCACAATGCTACTATTCGTATTGCGTCAGATGCGATGTAACGTTGTCCCTGCTGGGTCCCCCCTCTCCGGCTTCTCGGTGTAGGAGAGGAGCACTTCTGGCAGCGCTTACATCGGCAGTGGCCGCTGTAATAGCAGCAGCAGCAGCAGCAGCAGCAGCAGCGTCAGAGCCGGTGATGACCTAGTAGTAATAGTAGTAGATGCCGTGCCACACAGCTGACATGCAGCGCCGCCTGCAGTGTCGGCCGCAGCAGGCGCTGTCAATGGCCGCTGCTGCTGGTACTGCTCAGAACTGCTCACTGCTGAGCTTAAAGCTGATGCGACAAGCCCTGACATTGACCCAGTCACGATCTGAGCGTGGGCGTCAAGTAAAGTGAATTTGGGAGGGCTAACAGCTCCCCTGATACATCTCAGCGTCACACCTGCCTGCTTGACTGAGCACCTGCTACAGCTGTTAGCACTGACCTGTTGGCAATGAGCTGTAAGCAGTGAGATACTCACAGTAATAAGCTGTCCATAGTGAGCTGTCCATCGTGACCTACTCTCTCAGGGAGCCATTTTCAGTGAATTGTCTAAAGGGGGCTAAACTGCAGTGTGGTGAGCAATGGGTTGTTGGCAGGCAGGTATTGGCAGTGTGCTGTTAGCAGGGAGCTGTTGATCTTTTTTTTTGTAATTGGGCTTCTGACAAGAGTTTTTGGATTTGAGCCTTTAACAAAATACTTTAGGAGGTGAGGTTTTCTGGTCCTGACTGTCTGCATCTGAGATATAGACAAGGCAAATAGCCCCTCATTAAGTGCAGAGAAATGGGTGTCGGATGTAAAAGTGGTAATTTGCCATGTTTTCCCAAATCTATTAAATGGGGACAGGTAGCGGCTGGGTTTCTTTATATGCTAAAAACGCGCAAAAAAGTACTATAATGATAACCGTTAGTTTACTTTCATGCCCGTCTCCGTTATCCACAAAGGAAACTTTCAAAAGTAACCATGGTAACCCTTCAGAGGCGCTGTGACGTCAGGGAGTTTGGGGCGTGTGTCGGGAGGTGGTGGCAGGGCGGACAGGGCTGTGGCATGAGACCAGTCGATGCCCTAGAGTGAACCGTCAGTGTTATTGACGACCCTGTCTTCACCACGCCTGACAAACGTGCAGCATATCGGCCGTCGGGGGAAGCGGGTGGCAAGCTAAAAGAGGCGGCGTTCAATGGTAACGTGGGAGGCTTCTCGGTGATGGCTGAGGTCGGGGGGGGGGGGGGGGATCGTAATAGAACTCTTTAACATAGATAGTGTGCCAGGCATGGTGTGCCAGGTGTGGTGTGCCAGGCGTGGTGTGCCAGGCATGGTGTGCCAGGCGTGGTGTGCCAGGCGTGGTGTGCCAGACATGGTGTGCCAGGTATGATGGGCCAGGTATAATGGGTTATGAATGATGGGCCATGAATGGTGAAGCATACATTATGAGCCAGGAATGGTGGGCGAGGCATAGTGAGGCATACATCATGAGCCAGGCATAGAGTAAGCTAAGCTAGTAGGCCAGGCTTAGAAAGCTGTTCAAGCATAGCGACCTCGGTGACAATAAAGTCACTGGGTTTGAACCAGACCTTTATTCCGTGTGACATTGACATTGACCATAACTGGGGCTTGTGTTACACTGATGCTGTGTAGTCTGTGTTAAAGTGATATTAAACAGTGATGGGACATGGTGTTAGATTGACGGTGAACAGTGCCATGCCTGATTCTCTCTACACTGGAGTAGTAGGTGACAGCCGAAAGAGGGCACCACCTGTATCCCATCACTCTGCGACAAACGAGCCAAGACACCTGGGGTTGCCATGGTAACAGACATGTTGCTATGTGTCAGTCCCCCCTCTTCATCACAATCCTTTTTGGTTTCCTGAATCAGGCATCCCCTGAAGGGAAATGCTGCAGAGGGCTTTGGTCTTCCAACATTAGTGAGTGCGTGCGCGGGTTTTATGTTTGTTTGGAAGACCAATGTATCATCATTGAAACAAATAAAAGATCTTTTTAAAAAAATAAAGTAGAACGTCATCACTTACTGAACTTAAAGGACATCATGGTAGTATACCGTTTTTGTGTGAGGGACTTATACAGTTGATGGAATCTCTTGATTAATGCTACGTTATAGAAATAAGTTTCTATGCTAAATCCCCAGGGTTTGCCTGTTTCATCGTTTTGTGAAAGGCAGAAGTAAAATTATATTTGGGTGTTGAAGAAACCTACTTGAGGAAATATTCAACAACTGGATAGGTTTATCAAAGTTATTAATGTAAGAGGGTTTATCATCAGAAGTCGGTCATCTCGATTAGTGATGTGAAAACCGTAAAATAAGTTTTCCAATGAGCATCGCTTGGGGGAAAGGCTGCATGGATGTACAGCAATGGGTCTAACGCCTTTTGCAACATTTGGAAAAATCAATACAGTAGGTTCATATACCTCCTCCTAATCTACTTCTCGTGATTAATGAGCCGTGAGTTGATAATGAGTTGTTATCAACATCCTCCGGTCGATAAGCGGTAATAACCACCAGGCTCCGAACAACTACCTCAACATGGAGGAGAATTAGACATAGCGACAAAGAAAGCTGACTGTAATCATATATATATTATCGTAAAACAGGATGAGTTTTAATCTTGGCTCCCGTATGCCACGACTGGCGTTTGGTGTAGTGATATCACGAGGCGGAGCCGAGTGGTATCTGGAACCATACGCCAGGAGTGGCATTCGGAAGCCAAGATTAAAACGAATCAGGTTTTGATTTTATCCTACCCCTCTCTACAATATTTCAATATCAAAATCATGAATGAAAATCATCAAAATTCTGTATGCCCCTAGTAGCATACAAACATCCGTATGCCAGTCAGCGTGGCATACGGAATCTCAATGTTAAGCCTATGGGATTTTATATTAGGGGTAGGATAAATAAATATATATATATATGTATATAAACACATTGTTGTGGGTGACATTTATATTGTTAATGGCTGCTCTTATACATGTATATATAAATGGGAAGTTTCAAGCAAAGTTCGGTCGTTTATTCTTTTGAACAGGCATTATATATTTCAATGTTTTATAAACAACCAAAGAGATTTGTCTCTTTCAAAAAGCTGTTTACACGTATATCTTTCTTTGGAATAGCTATGTTGTTACCATTTTACAGGTAAGTCTTTTCCTTTATCTCACCCCAGATATTTTTTCTCCATAGACTTAACATTGGAAACTCGTATCTAACACCCATTAGATATTTAGGAAATATATCCAATGGGGGATAATGTCACAAATGTTAGCCCATTAGTCAATATTAAGGGTGAGATAAATTCAGAAACCCATTCAAGTTTAGGGTCAGAGCTCGATCCCATCTCATTTGAATCACATAGCAATTCACACGGCTTCGCCTTGTGAATTACTACGTGATTCAAACTCGATGGGATACGACCTCAGACCCTAAACTTTCATGGGTTTCCTCTATAGTACCTATAGACTGTTCAGCAGGATATGCTTTACAGCTATAGGCACATGCTTGACATGGGGGGAAGGGGAGGGGGTTCTTCTTTCAGGAAGTATTCGTGTGTTCATTATGATTTAGACCTCCAGTTTTTCTACTTAAACACGGTAGTATGTAGGATGTGCAGTTTGTTTCTTATGTGCGTGTTCCAGCCAGATTAGCATTTGTTAATTGTAAACTTTCATATTGGACCTATCATATCAATGTGTGGAATTTTGGTTGAACCAGGGTGCAACTTCAGAGCTTTCTTGGCTGCTCTGTCAACCTCTTCATTTGCAATGATTCCTATGCAGCTTGGCAGTCAGCACAGAACTACTTTAGACTTGGTGACGTGATGAGAGATGCTAACAGGTGGCAACCAAGGCATGTCTGACTTTGAGCACTGAGAGGACATGCTTGGTCTATCGTGTCCACATTAGCTGTGTGGACATATAACCCCACGTGCAGCAGTGACCGCCCTTTCTCATACACCCATGGTTCTATGGCAGGTATATATAACTCATCAAGTGCACCCAATACACTAATATGTAATGAGGTGTTTCGCAATAATTCTTATTGATGCTTGTTGTACATCATTTTCTAACTCAATCTGAAAGGCTACAATCGACAAAATGTATTTGTATTCTAATAGCCTCGTCCTCATAGAATTCCCTCGTGGCACAGTGCCTTCTGTGACACCGAATTATCAAATGTGAATAATCTCGAATATGTTTCAACTGCTTTCTATCATAAAGATAACAAAGTCAATATGTGTTACCTATATTACACCTAGATAAACAATAATTGATTTATTTTGCAGTTAGTCCACACGGATACCTCCACTTCGCGTTCTGTCTACCTCTTGGATACACAAAGAGAATCATTGGTACATGCACACACCCGGGTTTGATTGTCTAGAGCAGGGCCGACACGGCTAGTCTGGTGCATGCATCTTTAGCGCTGTTTTCCCTGTCCAGGGAGAGATTATTGATTTGTGTCGGGGGACATAACGGCCTGGAGCCGAACAGGCCTAGAAGCCCGGTGACTCATCGCTCAGCTTAGCACAGGCAGCTCAGCCAGGGCCATGTTCCATAATAAGATCACGTAAAATTACATACTGCTGCTGCTCCTACATACATGTGCAGCAGGTAGCACTGACAAATATATACTTATGTTTATTTCCATGTCCTGTTCCTTCCTACTTATTGTGAATATCAGTACCTACTGATTCTATATATTAGTTATGTTGCTAACCCTTCATATGTAGTGCTACATGACCATTATATCAACAATCTATACTTTATGATATCTTCAGTTTATTTTCTCTGAAGAGATTTTTTCAAAGACGTTCAAATATAACACACATGGCCTATTACCATACCAGTTTGTAACGTTACAAACCCGACTTTTTATTATCATATCGTTATGAGTTTATCTACTTCCTACATCCTGTGAACATTCCGATCTATTAATCCTAGATACCAGTCATGTTGCTAACCCTCCATATAGCTCTGCATAACCCTTATATCAACTCTAAGATCAATCTTAAATGTCTTCTTCGTCATTTATTCGTCGGTTGTTATGAAGAATAATTTGGGTGATTTTTAAAAAAGAAAATCCTTTAGGAAGCCAGGAAATTACACACAGAACTTATCGCTAACCCAGTTTGCAACTGTACGAGTTAGAACTTTTATTACCTATCATTTGAATTATCACCTGATCTGCCAATATTTCTAAAGCATATTCTGTATTATACACCATGTGTATATGGCTACATATTATCTGGAACACAGTAATACACTAGGGACCTAATATGGCAATGTTATGGGCACGTACCCTACATATACAGTAGAACCCCGCGTAAGCGGACACCCTCTGTTCCGTATCAAAGTGTCCATCTAATAGAAGTAACATCTAATAGAAGGAACCATTCCGAACAAAGGTGTCCGTTAACGCGGGGTGCCCGCTTAGGCGGGGTGTCCGTTAGGCGGGGTTCTACTGTACGTCTGAATAGAGATGCTTGTGGACACACATATCTTATTGCACTGACGCAGATAGTGCTCTGTATTTAGGTATCTAGATTCCACACACACGACAGTTAGCGTGAGACAGAAACACCACGTTTAAACACCATTCATTACGGCTTTCATCTCTAAAGCTCCCATGACGATTTATCGATTTGTCTTTTTTTGAAAATGCATTCCTGGTGCTTTTATCGCCACGAGGTCGCCAGAATAAATATTGAATGGCATCCATAACGATTAAAAATTACGCAAACCAATACACTATCACGTCGCTCTTGATCCAGGCTTTCCCGTTAGAATTGCCGGGCACATTTAACATTCACATCTGGCTCTCCCGTCCGCTAGTCTGGCATGCAAATTACCTAATCTCCATACTATAAAGATTGGAATTCGTAAAGGTGGCGTGTTTATTTGTTGATTTCTACAATATGGCTGCATGTATCTGGAAAAGGTGAGGCAGATGAGATGCGGAGATATTAGTCTTGTGACTTTATCAGGAGAATGGCTATTCTGCTTTTAATATTTTCTGTTGTGATATCATGCATTTTGTTGCATTTTGTTGAATTCAGCTAAAAGAGGATAGGTTTCAGAGGAGTAAATGTAGACTGTTTGATACGATTCTGTATATTCTCCTCCTTAAGTGACCAGCTATCTGCTCAGACATTATGCCGCTATCTGCAGGTAGATTGCCTTCCTATACATGTTGCGAGGGATAAGACTGAAGGCTGGCCAGGGACAAGCCATAATAACAGTGACCAAGGATAAGTAAGCCAAAACGGTGGCAAGGTGGCCAACTAAAAACCATAACGGTGGTCAGTGATAAGCATTAACGATGGTCAGGGATAAGCCCTAATAGTGAGCAGTGATAAGACTTGACGGTGGTCAGGGATAAGACATAACAGTGGCCAGGAATAAGCCAGAACAGTAGCCAGGGATAAGCTCTAACAGTGGCCAGGAATAAGCTCTAGAAAAATACGAAACGGTGACCAGGGTGGCGGGGCATAACTGCGGTAGGGTGGGGTAAAAGACGTTATAGCGGTCAGGGCGAGGACATAACAGTGGTAGGGGATGGGACGTGAGAACGCTGAAATGGGATGAAGCCGCACCGGAGAGAGGTCGTAACGGGGACCAGGGCAGCATATCCTCACCATTCCAGGAGGAGTATCGAAGCCGAGCGGACAGACACCACCACCAACTGGTTGGTTTAACTCGGTGAGCCGGGACTGTTTTACTGCGGTTTACGTTGACACGGGTAATGCCGCATGGGCGCCCTGGTGAGGGATGATTACTTTTTCTTTTTTTCTGTTTATGGTGCTGGGCTTGGGCTGAGGCAGAATATTGTTACAGGCGCACGTTACGAAATCGTACGTTACGAAATCGTTGCCTAAGTTGAGATACTGGGTGTTGGTGCCTGCCGAAAACCCTACTTTTGATATACTACTTACAATCCAACCGAGTACCAAGTACGACTCGTGTCGACATTAATTGTGTTCTGGATATTTCAACGCCATCAGTTCTAAATTACTCTTAATTTTTCAACTAATGATTGTTTACAACAGGTGTTTTCTATATTTGACTTTTGTTCAAAAAGCGTACTTTGAAACGAGGACTCCTGTTTCTTCTGTCATTGCAATTTAATCGAGTAGAGCTAACTGGACTAAAATGTGCTCATGGGAATACTATATTCTACATAACGACTTTACCGCAATGTGGCCTTTATAACTGGCTAATAATATTCATCATCTATGTAGCTCTACAGCACTAAAACAGGACTGAAGATAATTACAGATGTAAATTAATATTTAGGTGACTATCTTTCCCTGTTCAGTGGAAATCTTCAACACTGGAAGCCCATATTACAGGAAACCTGTTAGAGTAAACAGAGGACGATGTTTCCCGCGCATTATGAGTTAGATTTCGAGTCAGGGATGTCAGTTGGGGCCAGGAAAAAAGTGGAAATATTTTCAAGTGGATTTTTCTGCCTCAGAGAGACCGGGGAAACTTGAATAACAAATCCTTGTCCGACATGGCATGGGGCTGAAAGTTTGTTGGGAGGTTCAAACTACTGTTTCATTGGCGTAAATGAGGCTAAATCAATATCATCTTTGTTTGACAGAAATATCAAAGTAGATTGCCACGGAAATATGGAAAACTGACATCTCTGAACAGTCAATGATAAACTCATCAACAGCGGACACATGTATTAGTGGATAAAGGCCCGGCAGATGTGAGAAATATGTGTATAATTTCTTCGTTCCGTTGGACTTCCGTACGGAGTCCGTGGTTGGAAAAAATATTTTTTACGTGGTGGGGAAGGAGCTCGACGCCCCGTGAAAACATACAGATGTGATAAATATGCCACAAATCAGACCACGATGAAGGCAAATTACGCCGAAACGTAGATTTCTTAAATACACAAACTCATATAATTCCCAAATCATCAACGAAGCCAGTGTTGTAGATTTGTGTTTGTTTTGTGCTTTTCCCATTACCTACACTTGGTTTAGATCTAAGGAAATGCTCGTCGCACCATGATCTATCGCCGAATCTATTTTGTGTATTTGATTTTGCGTTCATTCAACCATCAAGGGTCCTTTCCAGATTTACTCAAGGTTCAACATTTCTCAGTGCTTTTTACACTAGAGATCCAATGTATGTGGTGAATTCAGGTAGAAATCTCATCTCTACACATTTACGAGGTGAGAGTTCTGGCGTTTGATAAAGTAGTAAATCTACCACTGCTGGGGATGAAGGAGAATAAATCGCTGAATATCTGTCGCATGATATGATCTATATTGACTTGAAAAATATATTGTGATGATGAGATAGTGGGTGAAGAAGAGGACACATATCTATCACTACACAGAGTGTCTGTCGGTAGAGAGGTAGTACTACTCACTTTCCGTCGTCGGCGAGGTACCCGACGGACTCGGCGTTCCAGCCCGGCTGTCGGTCGAGCGGGTACCGGTGGGGCACGAGGCCTACTCCTGTAAACACATAACATGGATGTCAGCTGGGGCCATGGAAAAATAGAGGAAATATTGTAATTTACTGCCTCAGGGAGACTGATAAAACATGGAAAACGCATCGTTATTCGCTATGGAACGATGTTAGGATGTGTGGGGAGGTTTGAATCAATGTGTATTGGTGTGAATGAGGCCTAATTATTCTTTCTTTGTTTTACACACGAATAAAAAAGATTATGAACTGACAAATTAGTCCGCAGTTTTATACGGGCTTCTCGGTCGGGTTTAACACAAAGTGGTAGTGCCGGTTCCGATCGATGCACAACTTAAGTTATAATAAAGATACCGAGAAAGAGTTTTCAGATCTATGCTATTCTTGACGTTGTCCTAATTTCCTGTACACTGCTCACGGGCTTCACTTTGCTGGTTAATCGGGCTGATCATGTGGTGTTCTGATTTAATTTACGGTCGACTCAGACTAGTTCAGGCGGCGGGTTATAGTTAATGTGTTCTTTTTAAAGTAACGAATAGCTCTCACTTTGATATAACAGGGAAAGTACACTAACAATATAAAAAAATACAAAGAACCCTAACGACATATACACCTACTTTTACTATATCAGATAAGTTCATATAATATGAACATAAGACATACCAAGATATATGCTTAAGGAGCTCTGTAAACCGCAGTAGTACATGATCAGTATTTGAGAGCAATAAAATCATAATCTGAAATATCTCTGCAAATGTGGTATATCTAATTGCCAATAAAATGATTCATATAAAATCCACCTGGTGGTGCCACTGAGAACGCTACAATCTATCTCTGGTTCCCTCGCCTACTAGACTACACTGGCCACCCGAGCTACTACGTAAGCTCTGGTCACGTTAAATTGACAGGGGCCTTGACCTGGCGTGGTAGTGGGTATCTCATGCCATTGCAGTGGGTAAAGGAATGTCACTTTAGCTATTTTCAGGTTGGGAGTTAGGACTTTAGGGTTTGGTATCTATTTTTACTCTGTGTATCTATTATTACTCTGTGGTCCGACCACTCTCTGGCCATGCCCCCTTGACCCTGCCATGACCCACATTCTTACCCTGGAAGTCACTTTTCCATGTTCTCATCTTCTTTTAATGTGTATTTTTAATAAAAATGGCCACAGAGATAAGGTTCTTTATCAATTTATTAATATATGGAGATTTCTTTGCAAGTATTTAGGATCCCAGAACCTATTTAGGACAAAGTGGTTTGGTCTGAGAGTGAGAATCCATGGACATGCCCATGGGTTAACGTGACCAACCTCTTAGTTGGAACGTAGTGTAGACAGAGGTGGCGGCCAATCTACTACTAGACAAGCCGGACAGTTGGTTCTTTTAGAACACGTTTGGGGGCCAGTAGAGGGACGCTTGGAAGGACCCTAGTGGCAGCATTTGAGACTAGAACTGATTCGCAGGCTCACTAAGCTCTCTTTTATCGCCCAATGCAGTGTCAGTTTCCGGTAAACAGACACCCGCAAGGATTAAGGGATACCATAATTCGACCTATGGTAGATCCTTTTGCTAAACAATGTTGATAACAAGATGCATTATCAATGTTTGTCTATGATATTATTTTTCGTCAGACTACAGTTCCTACATAGAACGATTTCAAATATGCACATAAATGGAACAGTAAAGATTATGGCTGTAAGTGTGCTAGGTATTTCTAGACAATTGGCAGATTTTGTGTGACTTAGGCTGGTGTCAGCAGGCAGAATTCCCTCATTCCAGATAATTAGACACGGAAAATCAAGATTTTGATATTATTTCCACCTCATCAGGCCTTAATAACCTATTTCATGAACAATTTTAAATATGCATCTAAAAAAACAGTAAAGATTATGGCTGTTTACAAGTGCACTGTGGGTTTCTGAACAATTGGCAGATTTTGGGTCATATAGACTGGGGTTGGCAGTCAGGATTCCCTTTTTCAGATAATCAGGAAAGGAATATCAAGATTTAGAAATCATTTCTACCTTACTTGGTCTTAATTAAGTATTTCATTAATAATTCCAAGAATGTTACTAAATAGAACAGTTAAAGATGTGGCCCTAGGTGTGAAGGGTGTTTCTTAAACAATACAGGTGTTGCCATTCAGCGCCGCCTAACGGCCCACTGTCTAGTAACGCGGCCGCTCGGACAAACACCGCGAGTCCAGCGGTATTCATATAGAGGTATACAACAATCACACCTAAAGTGTGAACGGTGGGTGTGATTGCAGGAGTGTTGTTTTTTGACAGATTAAATTGCTGGAACAAACTAGGGTATTGTAACAACAGGTCTGGGCTGTCTAAACTCCATAGTTGATAATTATCTTGGTTTTAACTTGGAAAAAGATAAGCACATTACAGCTAGGCCTGCCAATGTATTAGTGTGTATGTAATTTCGGTGTCCCTGGGTTATCTAAGGTATATCTGAAGTATCATTAAAGTGATATGCATGTATGTTACATCAAATTGGAGCTGGAATACCATAGAATAAGATGAAATCATTATTATTTCTCTGAAAATGAGATACATGGTTCTTATGAACGTATTACGCTCATATACTGATAGATCCAATGCTAAAGAATACGTTGCTATGTGATGGTTTGGCTGCAGGCATTGCGTAACCAACCAGATAACGTGCGACACCGCCCTGTGGAAAAAGGCCTATTGGCACAGATGACCCCCTGGTGGCTTCAGCTGGTACTAGTCTAATGTCATGCCCCCTAGCGGATGGGTGGGAAATTGGCGTTGTACCCGTGGAATCAGTCAAGCGTAGCCGAGACAATCATATCGTAAAAACACACACAGTAATGAGCCTTGTTTTTTATCCAGTGTATCGAGGTGTATGGTTTAGCACATACCAGTATGATTTCCTTCGTAATCAATTCGCTCATTGTTCACTGATTGGACATTGTACATTCTGTCCATGCTCTACCTCCTCAGATTCTGACAGTTCTCAAATTGAGTTCCTGCTTCAGGGCTTTCTCTGCGCTCTGGTCTATCATTATCTATTTTCTCCTCTTATAGAATATATGTCTGTGCAGACTGACAAAAGGGGAATGTTATTAATAGAATAGTTTTGTTGTTGTTCCCACAATATAACATCAGACAATCTAATTTTCAGTACGGAATCTAACGTTTAAGCATACTCAAACCGATGGATATGACTGTACTCAAACCATGAAAAGACCCTACACACTTTGATTGATTTAGTCACAGCAATAGGAGTATTCACAATACTATCAGTGGTGTGAGGCCGATATACACAACAACAGCACATAGTTTATCTCACCCCTGGTACAAGTTTAGCCATAGGAATAACATTGGGAAAAAATACTCAACGACCACCTCATTTAAGTGACAATACTATGCCACAGCCATGGCGTAGTGAATGGGACGTGACATCATATGGGTTTGCTAAGTATATTCTAATTATTCTAATATTGTGATGCTATTTGATGTCATAGAAAAGTCTGAGATAAATCTAGAACCACACTTGAATCGTAGAATACACAATACTCCACTCGTTTGGATGTGCCATAAATGTCATTCAGCTTCGCCTCAATGACGATTGTGCCACATCTAAACTCATGGAGTTTTGTGTTTTCATTCTTTTCTCGATGCAGTTCTATATAAATTTTGAAGTATAATATAAAATACATGTATTAGATCATTATCAGTATATATACAGGATAGTGTTACTCTGTGTTCTGTTTTCTTATAGGGACCTTCGTGGTCAGGAGAGGGAGGTGGCAGAGCAATGAGCCACGACAGTCCGGCTTTCTGTAGCTCATGCGAAAATACCATTTCTGAGTGCAATTGTGTGACCAGAACAGGCTGCTCAAGTTGTTTAGGTCAGACCAGGCGAGATAGGAGTGGGTGGGTCAGACTGTTTAGGTCAGACCGGTAATAGCCTGTCTGGTAGGACGGTTGGGCCTGTGGGGTTGAGTTAACCAGATAAGGTTGGTTGACCAGATAAGGTTGGTTGACCAGGCCAACCAGACCAAGCCGGTCGGCCCAGTTATGCCAGGCCCCTGAGGCAGGGCTGGCCAGTTGATCTGCTTAATTAGACGGGCAAGGGTGGGCTGGTTAGAGTGGGTTTGGTCAGCCAGTTGGGTCAGAAAATTACTTTTATGTTAAAATATGAAAGCTGTAGGATGGTCTATTGGCTTAAAATCTTCTAAGCAAAATAGAAATCATATTCATATCTGTAAATCCATTGACACAGTAACCAGATGGACAAAAGATAATAGGCAAAAAAATATAATAGGCAATATACACTGAAGCCAACGTGTCCACCTGTTCATAGGTTATTGAAAAAGCGTTGTCAGAAACAGCACTGGGGTGGTCATTACACACATCTAGATGGTTTTTATTTCCATATTCTAATTGTATTGATAGAAACGACGTGGTATTTATACATAAATATCTCTCTGTCTAATTTTAGGTCAATGCTATTATTGCAGACTGCCATGAATATGAACATGTGATATACAAGTACTATAGAGTCTTACCAATGGCGCCCACGTATCCGACATCTAGGATTTCCACTTCGTAATAGTTATTTTCTGGCGTCAGAGGCTGTGCTGCTATGTATAACCCTACCCGCCCATCGTCCTCTGATGCATAACTGCAAACATGATGAAGTAAACATGAGTCATAAAACAAAATTCAACTTATTAAGCATGCACCAAAAAGTATGTTTTGGAGACTATGCGCATAGAAGTGGCATAGATAATGTTTGTCTATTCTACATGTTAGAACACCCTGAATACAACACATATATGTTAAAAAAGTGTTTACATTTTCATCATAATCGATAGGGAATTAGAAGAAAACATGTACATGTACATGAAAACAAAGGTTTCTGTCACCAAATAATTAGTGTCTGATAATCAACCATGCACGGACATCATGAAAGGGACAATGTTCATTAATGGGGATAGTCACCCAGCGTTCACCCTGTGCTCACCTCGGTATATTGATATCAATGGAGATACAGTCACCCAATATTCAACTTGGTATACTAATAATAATGGAAATACAAGTCACCAAGTATTCAACTTGGTACATCAATAGCAGTGGAGTTATTCAACCAGTATTCACTCTGTATTCAACTAGGTACATGTATATTAACAAGACTGTGTTTTTAAATAGAACTAGCGACTTCATCGATAGAGCGTATGAATGTGGTGCTATATGGTGAAAATAAGTGGTTCAATACCATTGCGCTGTTTGCTAACTTAATATAACAGTGTAGGTTTCCTAGCTTGCTAGCTGTCAGCGTCAACGTCATCGGGGAAGCACAGGCACCTCCAGCAAGCACAACTTGCTGGCACTGCCATGCGGCCACAGGGAGTAGAGTTCAGAAACTCAGTTAGGAGAATGCTTCACGTGCGCAATGCAACGTGAAGGCGATAATGAATATACATAGGCAGAGGGTGTGACCAAAACCATATGAGACACAGCGTTTGATTTCAGCGTGATTTAGGGACAAGCAAAACTTGCGCCATTTTAAGATGGCGGAGGCTGTGAGAATGCTTGTCCCCGGTTAATGAGATCAGAAAACTACAACATTAAATTATGTTTTCAATGTGGCTAGAAACATATCATTATAGAAAAAGTGTACCTGGGTATATAGCTACAAAAAGGAACAACTGGTTTGAGTTATAGTGCACATGAGAATCTCACCCTCACAACAGTTCAATCTCCATGGACAGGTCTAGTTCTGTCTGTCTCTATGTGCGGGAGCAACTCCAAGCATATCCTGTCGGAATCATGCCTTTTTTAATATAGCAGGTAAATATTGGCCTTTAGAGACCAAATTAGCAGGTGGGCATATTTAAAACTCAATACAAGGTCTGCCAATAATTAATTACTATGATATTAAGGAAGCCCCCCAGGAGTTGGCAGCAATTGGAGTTATAGGGGATGGGGAGAGGGAGTCAGTTTACCATAAAAGAAACTTAAACAGGTTTTGTGCATATCTTACAAGAATTTCATTACTGGGCATGTCAGGTGTTTGGGGAAGTTCATAAAGTAGTTTGAGGTCCATAATCAAAGACTTGTGCAAGTCTAGGTAGAAACCAGACCCTGCCAAGGAGTTCTTAAAAATGGACCTGTGACTAAAAAAGTCCCCCCCCCCCCCTCAAATCAAATTTTTTAAAATTTATGTCAATATACTAAATATTAAGACTATAGGATATAGCATTGCCATAAGACTTGTCAAGAAAAAAGAAATCATATATACCTATCTGTACTTAGTTATGGCTCCATTTGGTGTTAGTTGGTCATACTACAGGCTCTATGTTCAAAGTATGACTGAGCTTCAACCAGATATCTAGTGTTTTTATAAGGATATAGGTATGAGGCATGTGCAAATAAGCTTGGAGAGTGATTGGAAGCACAGAGACCTCTGATGGAACATGGCTGTATTACAATTCAAATATAGCTTTTTCCCCCATGCTATGAAATTAGGCAAAAATACATGAATATCATGCCAAATATAAGTTTAACCTAAATAGTAATATTTTCTAGGGTGTAAGCAACTGTCAGTGTCACTTATGGAGATGGTAATTAGTAGAAACCAAACAAGAGTTAGCCTTGTCAATGTTTATGCCACAATGGTCAGGTTGTGTATTACTACACAAGGCGTTAGCCGAGTGTAGTGAGTAGCAGACCTGACCAGAGTGGCATAAACATTGACAAGGCTAACTCGAGTTCGGTTTCGTATTTATCCTACCCCATCTCACCGATATACAGAGAAAGTTTTGTAATTATCCCTGTTAGTAGCTTGTTGACACTCATCGGAGAATGGCCACATTTATCAATGCTGCCGGATCTACTTTTGTTATCTGGTCCCTGATTGGTCCGTTTTTTTATTCACCTTGGTGCATAAATAACACTTTATTCAACGCTCCATCAAATACATTGAGTCAATGTTAAACCTATGGCGTTTTTTATTACGGGTAGGATAAATGTTACATTTTAACCCCCCCCCCCCCCTTTAAAAAAATACACTCCCTAGCACCTACTGTTTTTTATTCTCTTTCAAACGAAGAATATTATATTATGATTCAACCATTCTAAGGAGTAGAAATATGTCCATGATGGAGTTCTTAAAAATGTACCTGTGACAACAAAAGCCCCCCCCCCCCCCCAAGCTGAATTCACTATTTTAAAAAAACATGCCAAAATACTAAATATCAAAACTGTAAGGCATTGCAAAACCATAAAACCTTCTGTCTAAAACAGAAATCATATTACTATCTCTACTTAATTAGCTATACAAGGCAAAAATGTGGTCAGGTCGCCTAGCGACTACATGTGTATGTGTACTACAGTACTACTGTATGTGTACTATTAAATTCGCTGTGGTGTGTGGTGTATCACTAACGACGAAGAGTCAAATTAACTTGGTGCTAATCTCAGTGTATGCTCACCTTAATGTGTCACCGTCGATGAGGATTCGCTCACAGCGCACCTCGCGGCGGCCGACATCAGCCTGCCCCACCTCGTGGACATCGTGGATGTGACGCCCCCCGCCGCGCCGCCGACGCACCGCCAACCGGTGATGCTGTTGAATTAGGTCGTCCATTTTGTCCTAGAAGCGACCAAAACAGGTGTAAGTATAGAGAAGTTCCTGTAGGATTTAACGGTCGCATGGTTGCGGACAGAGGGATCACCTTTCTCGCGATCTATTGCGTAATCCGTATCCCTATTAAACCTGCATGTCAAAATGAAAGAATTTTCAATATATCAGAATAAGTTTGAAACTATTTCCTTTCATTCTTGTTAGATATAATATTACGAAATTGCATTATTTTGTATGGAGCACCCCAACCTCTGACGCCTCTCGATGCAGTTTCTTCTCAGTATCAATTCTGAAGAATATACAAAAAGATAAACTTCAAATGTACCGGTTCCCATATTTCATTACTTCACAAAGGCACGGCTATTGTCTTGTTCCTTCGAGAAGCACTTTCTGCCAGAAGTTAACAACCGTGGTTGAAACGTGTAAGTAAGATATGGGACAGGGGAATTTAAAAAAACTTCTGAAATGAATTTCTGCCCGCGAGAGCACGGACTGGTATATCCAAGTCCTACTGATAGTAACAAGAGCCAGAACTACACAGATACCGCTCAACATTGTAAGGTTTTCAAATAGGCCTTTTTCCATAGGCCGGTTTCGCACCTTATCTGCTTGGTTACGCCACAGCTGAAGCCAAACATTCACCTGGCAACGTATTCTTTACCATTGGATCACTGAATGTATGAGCGTAATACGTTCATAATACCCACCTACATTATTTCCTGAGAAATAATAATTATTGCATCGTATTCTATGGTATTCCAGCTCAAATCTCATGTGTCATACATGCATATTGCCTCAATAATACTTTAGATATAGCATAGATAACATAGGATCACCGAAATTGAATACACATTAATACATTGTGAGGCCTAGCTACCATATGCTTATCTTTCTCCAAATTAAAACCAAAACAATTATCAACTATAAAGTTTTGATAGTCCAGACTCGTTGATACAATGCCTTAAATTGTTCTAGCAGTCCAATCTGTCCAAAACCAACACCATATATCTCTATATGAATACCGCCAGACTCGCGGTGTTTGTCCGAGCGGCCGCGTTACGAGACAGTGGGCCGTTAGGCGGCGCTGAACGGCAACACCTGTATTGCACTTGCGTCTTCGGCGCCAGGACTCACAAAGCACATTTCCGGGGAAATAGATGATAATGATAATTGAACCCTTAATGATTCACAAATTCTCCAGCGATGTTAACGCACTTTTCAATTATCTCTCCAAAGTTCAATGTTCATGTTATTCATCTGCTTTGTGTTTTCTAACACTTAGAAATAGTCTAACGGATTGCCGGTTATTCATTGTGCACTCATGGGGAAGACAGTCTACACAGAATAACCACAGGCTGATCTTACTCCAGTTCGAGTAAGTCTCTAGTGCCCGTTGGAGCGATAATGCGCCCCTTCGTGTATCAGTAAACACCTGCACAGATGTTCACTTCTAGATCTCACTTTCCTACTGCTTAGTGCTGGCTCCACTCCTGTCATATATATACAGCCCGTCTAACCAATGAGATTCCCATTTCCAATACATGATGTTCTGCTCCTTATTAAGAACCGATATACATGTTGCTCTTCTGGTTCTCCATTCTATTTCTCTTCTACCCAAGTTTCAGGTCAGTTCTCACTCTCCAATCGTATGCACTGTACATACTTATAGTGTAGTTGCCCCCCTACAAAAATGCTGGCCTCTGCAGAAAAAACTTCTTTGCAGAATTCCCCCTCCCTCCGAAAAGTTGGGCCCCGACATAAAATTCCAAAATATAAGTTGCCCCCCTATGGAAATACAAAAACAACTTACCCCTCACCCTACCCCCAATGGAATTACTTAAAAAAAGTCCCCCACCCTAGAAATCTCCCTCCCCTCCCCAAACAAGTAACATGAACAAAAAATTGTTCATCCCCCGGAGTATACTGACCCCCCCCCCCCCCCCCCCAGAAATTCTACCTTTCCCCCTATAAAATTATCAGCCAGTGAAACACAACAGCGCAAATATGTGGCATGACAGGGGGCGAACGGGCTATTAATTACCATGACACAGGTCTATTCTCAGAGGCTTTTCTCATGCTAAAAACCTACAGCAATAAACTCTGTTTTCGGCATGGCTAGAAATATCTCATAAGTGCATAAGCACATCTGAATAGAGAAGTACAAAAATTAGGAGAAACTTCAAGCAGATCCAACAGAAATCTAAGATTTCTTATGTAGTAGGTACCCAAGACACACACCCTATTCCAGAAATACAACAATAACAGCAACAAAACATCTTATCAGATTTACATCGATCTCAAGAATGACCCTTAGGAAATAAAGAAAAATAGAGATCAGGAACTCCTGGAAAATCCGGGGGAAAAATATCCTTGGTAAGGAGATGACAGAATTTTAATTATTTATATATTCAATTTACACATGTACATGGTCATCCGCTGTCCGCTAGTTTGATTTGGCTATACATTTTAGGAATTTTTAACACACAGTTTCTTTAATATGATTACAGTTATGTAGTACATAACGATACCTGTTTGCAGAAGAAAAGAAGATAACTATAGGAGAATCTCACCAAATGTGCATAAAAGATGGATACGAAGAAGAGATCCCATCATGGGCGCAAATCCCACTTACAATTACAAAGAGGATTATCGATATAATGTGACACAATAGCAATATACCTCGTGATAACATAATAAGGGAGGACATTGCCCGGTACATAACCTGTCCAATATCAGTCCCTTATAAATATAGATCCCTAAGGGCAAGAATTTCCTTTGTACTAATTTGAAATTTTGTAGGAGTCAATATTTTTTAGTTCTGGCTAAAGTGCATTCCTTTCATGGTACATTTCCAATAATCTTTCATTTTCATGTATTTAGACTCTTTAATTGATGGTTCCACCAACACACGGGATAAGCAAGATTTGTCACAATTTGGTTGTCTTGCTAAAGGCTGTGCTCCATTGCGCTGATCCACTGGAGATTGATTTGGTCACCGACCAATTGGCTCCCAGTTGCCGATATTGGAGCTGTAGTGGAGCTGTAGGGGAGCTGTAGTGGAGCTAGAGTCCCCATCCCCCTGGCGGTCGGTGCTCAACCTCCTAGCGTTGCTCTATACCATAGATTGAGAGCTGATCCACTGGGGACTGGCACTGGGGACTGGGAAAAACCTGGTATCCAGACTGTTGCCAAAGTGGAGGAGCAGCGCTGACCGAGGTAAGATCAAGGGAAGAACCATGGGCATGAATTATTGGAGAACGGGAGGGGATAGGGTTAAGATTGCTCGGCGACCATCAGTCTCCAGTGGATCGGTCCAATGTAGCACAGTCTTAAATCTTGCTAGGTTTCGCATAACCGTGTGCATTTTTGTTGCAAGCCATCGCTCCGGTAAAGCACCTTTGTCATGTTATTGTTGTGATATGCTGCGATATATTGGCAATAGATGGTGAGGCATGTATCGTGGCACTGTATAAAATATACCACGATATACCAAGATACAACACGGGAAATGCATTGTGGAATCAGCACTTTACCTGGATAACTTCTGATCTTGTCTGGTGTTTGAAAAGACGGGCTTTACCCTGTCTTCCAGTCATGCAGCATTCCAAAGGGGTTCAAATCTTGATTTATGCTGGAGATGATGTTATGGATGCCTCTAGCTAGGATTATCCCTATCATACAGCATAACCCAAATAAATGTGGTCTTGTATAGTCACAATCCATAATTAACTCTACCTACTTCATAATCCTACCAATAAGACAAATTGCTTTCATCATAGTTGTTCATAGTCGATGGTTGGTCGAATGTAAAACCAAAATATTCTAAATTCAATACACACTAACACAGGCAAAATAAACATTGCTAAGGATAACTTGCACTTTAAATGCCCACAAAATATGCCAGAATGTTTATATAGGCTCTAGGTATGTATAACCCGTTCAGTTTGTTTTTCAGTCTAGTCTATATAAGGACCGTTAAAGAATAGTTTATTATAATGTCATTATTCATTTAGACATGAAAGGTGACAATCATATCGTGTCAGCGTCACATATTCACAATATCTTGGCTTACAAATTGATCATATTTATTATTCGTAGAGCATAGGATTTCATTCTAATAATAAGTGAATGAAATCAGTGAACCCAACAAAACTAGATCTAGGCTGTCAAAGTTGTGTAAACTGTGAACTACCATGCACTGCTGCAGTAGTTCCACGGACATTTATTCAAAGTCCGTGGAACTACTCAGACTCTAAATTAAATTGGATTCTAATTTACCGTTATGGTTTAAACAAAATTTGTTACGACATGGATACATCTTTGAAAAGTGAATAAATAGATATTTCGGCTTGTTCTGCCTTTTGGTTGTAATTGTTTTTGTTTACAATTACAGAACTCACGATAGATCATATTTATTATACCTGCGACTGAAAATGCAAAGGTTTGTCGTTTGGGGCTGTTTGAAATCGCAATGATACTATTACCGCCAGGTTGAAAAGCATCTTTATGTAACATCTTATAAGTTAAATGTTTGTGGGTGGTCCACAGGTAGTAATTTCAAGTGGTGCCACTGGCGGTCCTTTGAAAGTACCGTAGATGACAGCCATACAAGTGACAGTTGTGACAAGATTCTATGTACATACTCAGTGGTTTCGAGAAAGGCGCTATGTTCATCAAAAATTGCAAAGTTGACACTCATCCTAATACTTCAAAAATATGTTCTGTGCAACATATTCAATTGTTTTCTCATGAAACACTTCAATTTTATCATTTTGATGGTTATTTTGGAGTGCGTCACAGTATGTATTTACCTCAATTTGCCGAAAAAACGCCATCTTCGTCTGTCAGCATGGTCTGTTTACCTCACCGACGCATGCGCACAGTCTCCGCACTTTGGCTGGTACCCCACCTACCTTGACTTAGTACGTGAAGAGCCCACCACTGGCGCCACCATCTAGTGGGTGACTGGGGAACCAGAACATCTACTAGTACATTTCGTCTCCTATGTACTCATTAAACCATGACAGAAGAAGTATGGGTATCCAGCGTGAAAAGCAATGCATATTTTAACTTTGGTCCCTTTTAAAACTGATTGACTCTTGCGCTTCCAAGCGGCCGTGAAAGAATCCCCTGGTGAATAAGTCTAGTACTACGGGAAACGAATTCCCTGGCGGGTTAAATAAGAACCAATGTTCGCGCACCTGCTGTTAGTCTCCTAGCATATGTTTCGAGCTCCATAGAGTTATCGATCTGAGTTATGTTTGAATATTCCGCGACTGGAATATAGAATTGTTTCACTTGTACCATGAAATATGTATAAAATATAATTCTCATATATTTTCTAATAATCTGGGAGGGTTTACTATTTTTTTATGAGCATTCTTACATCATAGAAGAGGAAAGTGAACTCGCAGTAAATGAATCACGTGGGAGTGGCTCTGCCAATTAGCATCTCGTTTACAAAGCTTGTTACCGCTGTGCCCCAAAATTTCAAAGGCGGGGTCATTTTGAACTGGATCCAAACTCAGCTTTGTCCCCTTATTATTCCAGTCTCCGAGACAAATGTTATCTTAGACAGCATGGGTTGTTTATTTTCAAGATCGAGCAATCCACCAACGGAACTGAAGGAAGAATCTGACGGCCCGAAACAATATTCCTGGTAAGTTTTGCCCACCACCACATTCTCAACATTGTTGTTGTCGCTGGTTAAATGCCCGGTCTGCTCACATACCACTCAATCGACGCCAACACTCTTCGCCGTGAATTAATGATTTAGGCCAATAACGCAGCCTCTATGCACCAGAAAATTCTTTTATGGAAACACTGTTTTCATACCTTGAAAATGGGCATTCGTTGGACCAAACGCCGTGAACAGGTTTTGACAGCTTGGCGGGTCGGCCTCAGACAGCTGAGATTTCGGCTTTATAGGTGTAACGATGGTAACGGTACCAAATACTACGAGCCATCCTCGTGTTTATGTTTTTACTCTAGCTGTCAGACCTATACGGGTGTGTTTCTTAGGTATATAGCGATGCAATAAATATGGGTTTTTATACAAGGGAATGAAACCACTGTCAATAAGAGAATAACCACAACTACTGAACTAGTCAAGGCACAATGAATGAATCTGACACCTAGATCTAGTCCCCACTGACCCCAGCTAGACATGAGAAAAGAGTGAGATGTGAATCAAATTCTAGAATTTATTATCTCGACAAGATAAGCGTGAGCCTTGAGATCATTAGATTGAGATTTCACGTATGCTTTATATCTAAATTGTGAATAAAGTCAAGATAGTCAACCTGTGGAAATGAAATAGATCTAGACCCCAAAATCAATATCAATTATCATAACCTAGATATAGCATTGTGGGACAATAATGTTCCTAAATTATACAGTGACAAGACTTTGTTATAGGCAATGTGAAGTTCAGTCAACTTATCAATTATGTAATTTACATTTCTTTGATACTGCCATGGTATATAAACATGTCCTAATCTCGCCAGCTGCCCACGAGTGCTGACAGGTCTATACAGGTACAGGAACTTATACCCTGTGAGCTGTATACAACCACATCGCTAACCTCGTCATGCATTAGTATTACAACCAGACATCTAGTCCTGCCGATGGGGCAGGTAGAACCGGCCAGGTCGTGGTTACTGAGAAAGCAGTGTTTGCTAATCCCATGAATAAGTGGCAGGTATTAATTCTAAGTCTTGACTACATAGGTAGACTTAACCACTCTCGTCTGTACTGGGTCCCTGGCCAATTTGACTCATACTTATTAAGTGTAGGTTAAACCTATACTATCTGGGTGCGGTACATGTGTGTTGTTATCTATGATCTATCTTATTGAAATCACAAAATGTCCCATCATTTAAAAAAAAACTATTATGTTAATTTGCATCTCTCGCAACGGGCGAGTTATTCTTATACCAGTATGATCATCCATCTTATAATTAAGAAAATGCATAACAATAATTCTGAGAATGCTTAGAAAAAAACACTTAGAATGGTTGGTGAGTCATTTCCTTTTTAATTGATACAAGACGATGCGCTTATGAAATAATTTTATAAAGGTGATATCTATGATATCTATATACAGATATCCTTGTCAAGTCATTTGATGCTGAATTTCAACTGCGCTTAGCCTTAGGTTATGATCTAAATACCTTTTGCATATTACAGCGTACTGGAAAAGTCGTCATATTCAGTTACTGAAATGAGATTAAAGTCAAATTCGCTTGCTCCAATATGCTTTACCTTCACAAACCAAATAAAGCAGGGCCGGTGAATGGAGGCCTGGGTATAGCCTATATAACATCGACACACCGACTGAGCTCAATTTGTGAGAATCGGCGTCACTCGGGTCGATGTACGCACTTTACCGACCCGAAGTTTTTGCATTTTCCCGACACATCGGGCATTACTAGCGTGTGGGTAATGACCGACAGTACGCGACCTTACGATTGTCGATTTACGCAGTTTTACCGACTGTTCCCGATTCTGTGCAGGCTGTTAAAGAATGATGCTATCCATTCCCAAATCCGATTTACAAGTGGTTAATATGGATTTGTAGGTGAGACAGGCGATTATAGATCTGGAAACCGTTTTCTGATGTTCTTAAACTTTGCATTATTGTCTCTATATGCTTATAAGACAGTGGCATGTCGATTCTTCCCGATCACACCTTTGTCTGACGGATACGTTGAGTCGTTTTACGATTTCATAAAGGGAGGAGGTGTGAGGTATCAGACAGCGACATTATTGTTCCCAATTATTATCGTCAATTTGATCGGTAAGAATCTGTTATATATGTCGCTGTCTTTTGGGCTTTATAGGTATAAGACTTCGACATTTTATTCCCGATTCTCTCCGAGCCGATGGTTGGGAAGAATCGTGAACAAAATCGATGTGTTATATGCTTAAGACCATGCTACAATACAATACAGATCCCGGAGGTGCCATCCCTTGGGAATTTTGAAGTATCACGATACAATAAGACGCCAAGTTTGTATATATGACATGGGTACGGCAAAAAAAAAAATTCTTTTAGGATCTTTATTTATCCTGGAGTCATCGGTTTGGAGTGAGTCACCCCTATCCTCCACAGTCTCCAGTCTCGATATTCATAATCTGAAGTTTCATTTAAATGAATTAGTAGACTTTATAGGTTGAAGTACTAAATTCGTTTCTTCTCTGAGGCTACTTTTCATTACATAGTTTGTATGATATCAAAGAAATGACAGGTCAAATTCCTAAAAAGGAAATTCAGACACCGTACAGAACAATAGCGACCAATATACCAAAGGCGGTAGTGGTGTTCTTGGGTAAATTGAAAGACTGATGTTTTACACGAAACGATATATAGACATATATGATATTTTGATGACTATGAGCTGGTGGTCAGACTCAGCCTTGGACAGATTCTAGTATCTATTATATCAATTCCCTCGTGGTGTGTCTCCTGTTGGGAGGCCAAGACTACAGCAAACAATGGCAAGACAAACACGGGCATTGGCCGTGAGCCGTTCTCGGCGTGACCACCTGGACCACGCTCTGCCCAACCTATGGACCACTAAAAGTTGACATGGGCTAGCTGCCGGTCTAAGTCATCACCAGTCGCTTATACGTAATGTTTATTTGAAGGAAAGTGTAAACGAGTTACCGAATTTGGTTAAATATGTCATATATTTCCATAAATAGAAAGACTAACTAAAGTATCCGACCAATTGTCAAATATTTCCCAGTGGATCCGGACGCGTCTTCACCTAGAAGAGATGGCACGTCAGTTATTACATTAGTAGCTCAGAATGTCAAGGCAAAATTAAATTTTCACCAGCTGAGATCACACATGGATCTAATTTTTATATGAAAAAAAGGCGATTTTAATTTGATACATATTAGTTACCATATTTTCTGATCTTATCTGCACACCCGACCCCTACAATGTAATTCTTATCTTTCAAATGAAGCTAAAGAAAATCACGATTCCTCTTGATCGTTAAACTGTGTGACCAGGCCAGGTGCTGTAATTCATATATACAGAATGTTAACCTGTGTTAAATCATACGACGCGCATTATATAAGTTTAATGACGAAAATATGTAGTTACTGCACATATGACAATATCCTGATTTCTATCAATATTTCACAATCGATTTTATCGCGACATGAGGGTTGTCAAAAATATCACTTCTGGGATCACTGCTGGGATAGGACAGTATTTCTGCCTCGTCACCTAGCTAAAAAAAATAACACCACTGTTATTCTATCTGGTTTAAAAATACAAGAAACCTTTGTTTAAAAAGCCTAACATAAACACCGACGGAAAAGATGAGATCATGTGACCGCGCGCGCACTTCAGCTCCCAACAAGTCGCTTAACGATGTCCAGACCTACTTGTAGCGATTAGCAGGTGTACAAGCTGCACTCAGCACTGTGCTCATTGACAGGTAATTCTGCATGTCAAAGAGTCGAAAACTGAGCGAAACGTCATGCCATTTATAGAAATAAAGCCAAATATACCAGAGAATTAGATGAAGTCAGATAAAAACATGTTTAGCATCGGTTGCCATAGAGGTGTTTTCTGCCACATCTAATCATTTTTAGTATTTTTTGGTACAATCAATGGACACTTTAAAAACCATTATTATGTGGTCCATCATGGTGTTTCCTTCAATAATATTTACATGAAAAATGCTATAACGCTGGCTTATGTTATCATCAATGAATTGATTTAAATAATTGATCTAATTCATAAAAAGGACTCGTGTGGCTTGCGTCCAGTGGGTTACCAGTGTATACGTCCTTCAGAGAGCAGCCGAACTATTTGCGTTTACCTTTTGATACTTTCCTTCAAAGATCTGCGCGCTTTGGCACCCATGCATGAAAATTGTACGATTGCCAAGTATTAAGGAAAAGAATGCTCCTAGTCCTATACGAACACCCCACAATTCCATAACATTGCCATATAACGGCTCTGTGATGTAGGAATGGTTGGCGACTGACTGTGGTAGAAAAAGATGACATCTTTAAGATCGGCTGTATTGTGAGTTGCAACACTCTAAACTGACAAAATAAATGTAATACACTTAAGCCTATAAGACACCGAATTTTTTCCCGATTCATCCCGACTATCGGCTCGGTGAGAGTCGGGAATAAAATGTTGATGTCTTATACCTATAAGACACCGACACGATGACTCTTCCCGACGACACCTGCTGCCTTTATAACCTCGTAAAACAACCCGATTGAGATCAAAGAGAGCGGCCGGGTGCCAGCCCCGGCTGGGCCCCGGGCCGAGTGATAAGTATATATAGGCAATAATGCAAAGTTTAATAACTTCTGGTCTATTTAAAATATCAGAAAACGGTTTTCAGATCTATGATCGCTTGTCTCTCCCCTACACATCGATATAAGACACTTGTAAATCGGACTGAGAGATAGCTGGCAACGCTTTTTAAATGGCATGCTTAGAATCGGTAACGATCTGTGAAAGTGTGTACACCGAAATCTTAAGGTCAGGGACAGTCGGTCATATCTGACATGGTAGTAATGCCCGACGCGTCGGGAAAAGCAATAAAATCGGGTCGGTGAAGTGAGTACACCGACCCGATTGATGCAGATTGTCACAGACCCGACGGATCCGTCGGGCAAAGGTAGAATTGGGCACAGCGGTCGGGTCGGTGTCTTACAGGCTTTAGTTCAGTCAAGTTTAAAACAGTCTACCATGGCGGAATACTTAAAAAAATTAGATTTAATTACAAAAAATTACTAACAATATCATAGGGTCAATTTAAAGATCTTCAAATGTCAAGTTTGTGAGAGTATCAAGTCTATCGACCATTACAGGGTGGTAGTTATGATAGCCATAATCTACCTATAATTTAATAGAACATATAGCAATTCATAGTTCGCTTTCAATGATTCAGACAATCAACCTCTATTTTCCCATGCTATCAGGAAAACTATTCAGTGTTGATGAATGTATTATCCTTCTCCTGGCTTTATTGGATCCTCGTCATAAGGGACCCACAGAGAGGTACCTCATAATAACTAACGTGTTCCATCCAGAATTGATGGGAAAAACTTGTTCCCCTCAATAGCATAGTACTGTAAACTAAAATCCATCTCCGTTTTTACAACTCCGCTTGTAGAAAACACGGTTAGATATTAGCTGCACCTGTATTAAACAGGGGAGCGGGTAGGTTTGTCATACATAGAGATTCCCCCGTCTCTGCCATATAAAATCAGCTCACTGCTAGTGACCTATATACGGGCAGGGCGCGTGCGGCAGGACGTGCTTGACTCTGTGAGCTGGCAGCAGACCTGAGACGTTTATCGTCGCCTCACGTGCAGACTGTCAGACTGAAGTGCATGGGGCAAGGGAGGGGGGTGCTGGGGATCTCCGCCTCCCTCCTCCATCGCCAGCTATTAACCCTCTCATGATGGGTCCCTATCGCAAAATGTGGGCCGAAGTTCATCCGCTCACATCACAGAGGAAAACGTCCACCATAAGAGATTATTAAACAACATATATGATTTTGTGCTATTTTCTACTCCGTACTTCAGTTTACTCTTTACGGTCGTTGCTGTATCCTATTAAAAAAATGTGTGGAATTCTTTCATTTTTACATAAGAATTCGCCGTTTATCATCTCTGTGAGATGATTGAGGCATAACATATCCGTGCCTGAGGAATTCCTCAGGGAATCACTCGTCCTCATCGGGTTCACAGCAGGCAGACCGCTGTGCCCTGTGTGCGAGGTGCAGCTAGAGGAAGGCAGGGTGGAAGGCGAACACGGCGACGGGAAGAGAATGTTTTTCCCTGGAAAGCTGAATGTGATGAAGATGGTGAAGCTGGGGTCTGGGTCGGAAGGGGTCGGATAAGATGATTCTGAGAGCTGGGATCAGAGGCGCTGATAGGTGAGACCAGAGTATGCAGGGATGCGCAGGGTACGCGCCCTATACAAGGCAATGTATGGCATATCAATGAGCATCGGAAGCCACAATTATTAGTTCCCATTTACAACAAGTAGCCCAGCACAGATAGGGGAACGCGATCGGACAGTAGATTTAGGTTAACGCATTGTCTACTGCGAAGGAACATTTACAAAAAAAGAGAGACCCATCTGCCAAGAGAATTAATAATTGACATTTTCACATCAAATACAGAAGTGGTCTTTCAGTTGTCGTTATAGGGATGTATATATGACAGTTCTCATACCATACGGAAATCTTCAGTTCCGATGTTATTTATCCTTTTTTACTATCACAAGAAAGTAATGATAGCAATATTTACTGATAAGGTATGATAACAGACATAATTACAAATACAGTACAATACACATGTTAGATTAATAGAGCCTGAGAGGAACGTTATTTGAGGATGACCTAATTTGAGGAATGATTTTTTTGTATGATTCCATGCTCCTAAAAAGAGGGTGTTGAACTATAGAGGTGTTTAACCCTTTAACCGCCGCATGATGCCTCCAGGCATTCCCCTGGCTACCGCCGCATGATGCCTGGAGGCATTCCCCTAGCTACCGCCGCATGATGCCTCCAGGCATTCCCCTGGCTACCGCCGCATGATGCCTTGAGGCATCATAAACTTGGATTTTTTAGAAATTCACTTTTTCAATCGATTTAAGCACGAAAGGGTTAATAAAACTTCCATATATAAATAAAACAGTTTAAAATCAATGTATTTGTGCGTTTTGAGTCTATTTAGTTACATTGCGGTGGTTATTTGCGAGTAGAACACGGAGAAGAAAAAAACAAAGCCCAGATCGACTGGCGCCTATGGACGAGTGGAGTGCCTGACAGCTCATTTCCCGATATAGCGAAATGTCGAACAAGTTATCACATGTTTATAGCCTAAATAATCGGTTGTCTTGCTCGCACAAGTTGAAAATGGTCATATACTATCTAATTTGCGAGTTTTTAGGCAGTCTTACCCTTTCGTTTTCACTAATTTGCGAATTCTCCGCCGATGTTTACATTTTCTTCGACAAACGCAGCAGTGGAGAGTTACACTTCCGGTCGCCCTAGTTTTACGTTCCCGCCCGTACAACAACAAAGACAGCACTACGGGAAGGCACCAAAGCCCGTATAATATTGTGAAATAAACCAAAAGAATCATTGAAACATAGAGAATATTAAAAGTATGAAAATATATTATGAATGTGATCATTAATAAAAATCAATACCAAAGCTTTACCATGGTGAAGCAGTCGCCGACTGAGTTACAAAGATGTCAATGGACAGTGTCACATTTTTTCTTCTTTTTTTTTCTGAATGCTCTGACAGCAAACACGACTATTCACAATTATATTTTGTGAATTAATATTGATATTTAGTGGTTATATAAATTATTATATCGGATTTGTCCTAAAATTTCAACAGACGCTGATGGGAGAGAATCACTTTTTCATTTTTTATGCAATGCATGCACTCTAGCGAATCAAAAAAAAATTTCCAGTCGTTGTCCGTGTAATACATTGACGCTGTCGGTGATACTTCAGAAAATAGATATAAAATGAATAAATACGATCTTCTAAGGGTATTTCGTTACCAAGGCGATGTTGACAATCGACTATAAAAGACAGTAATTTCTTCCAAACGCCGTAGAGAGCGTTGTACCATCGTATGGTGGAGTACTCTACACAACTCGCTATGGCAGCCGCCAACATAGACGATCATGACGACCTGGATCTGGCCACACAGGCTCTACTGGATGGTTTTAACGACTTCGCGGATTTCGAGGAAAGCGAGTGGGAAGAGGCTAACGAATTCTCGGATTCCAGTTCTGATGAGGACGATGAACCGCTAACGAATTTGCAGATTCGTGAAACGAAGGAAGGAAGGAGCTGGATTGACTTCCCTGTGAACGCCAAAGACAGGGACGAGATGTACGAGTTCCAAGAAACTCCGGGCATAGGGCAAGAAGTAAAAGAAAAGAACTGCACCACCGTTCTAGATTACTTTAAGTTAATATTTACAGTCGCCTTCGTTACCGAACTCGCTGAGAAGACCAACAACTACGCTGAAAAAACGAAAAGAGGGCGGGGCACCCAGAAGAAGATGACAGCTTGGTCCCCCGTGACAGTTAACGAGTTACTGCGGTTTTTTGGATTGACATTCCTAATGGGACTTCTCAAAAAACCTGAACTAGACCACTATTGGACCACCATAGCCGAATTCGCTACCCCCGGAATACGCAGTTTGATGACCAGAGCAAGGTTCCTCTCCATACTCCGGTAAGTCATTTTAGAATTCGCTTTTGTTTATGTTATGTGTACTCGTGACAGCAGCGCCTGATCCGCAGCCAGAAGACAGGATGACCCAGTTATAAGTAGCTCATTTGCATATGTCGGAGTGTCGTAGTCGCTGTAATGTGTTTTATTCGCTCAAACCGCCAGTCTTGCTCGTTTTATTTCAGATTTGATATGTATCGTATATATCACGATTCTTAGGGGAATATTAAACTTGTTTGTTCTAGATTTCTCGATTTCTCCAACGAAACTGACGCTCCCACCACGGACAGAGACGCCGCAAACCAGCAGCAAGGGACTTCCGGCAATCGTTCCCGCCCCCATCCTGCCGCCAAACGTGATCCCCACCAACTTACAGATTTCTTTTTCAGTCATTTTAATTCTGTTATTAAATCTCTATATACCCCACATAAGGAATTGGCGATCGATGAGACGATTGTGAAGCACAAAGGCCGTACTCGACATCGTCAGTACATGCCAAACAAACCGTGTAAATGGGGTCTAAAGTGTTGGGTGCTGGCGGAGTCGGCTACGGGCTTTGTGCTTCGCATTATCCCTTTCTACGGTCGCGATGACCGTAGGGGCGATAACACCACTGAAAATATCGTTATGAGGCTGCTGAGGGGTGCTGAATTATTAAATAAAGGTTATCACGTGTATTTTGATAATTTCTACACGGGTGTACAGGTCCTAGAAAAGCTCAACTCCCTTAGAACCTACGCTTGTGGAACTCTCCGGATGAATCGCACGGAAGTACCCAAGAATTTCATGGCAAAAAAACATCCCCAGCTGAAAGTGAAGGGCGATTCTGTATTCGCTAAGTGTGGTAGTTTGATATTGTCGTTGTGGCTTGATCGTAAAATAATTCGTATCCTCTCCACCATTCACGGTTCGATAATGTCAACGTGCCTACGCACGGTTCGAGGTACTGACGGTAAATTCGCAAAAAAAGATATCCCCTGTCCAGAATCCGTTAGATCCTACTGTCAGTACATGGGCGGGGTGGACTTAGCAGACCAAATGGCAAACTACTATTCTTTCGGTCGTAAAAGCCGTAAATGGCCCAAGAAATTGTTTTTCTTTGTTCTGGAAGTGATGAAATTGAATTCGCAAATCATGTTTAACTCTGTCTCGGAGAAAAAGATTACTTTGGTCGACTTTTCTCTGTGTCTGATCCAGCAGATCGTAAAAGCGACCGACGAGACTGTTGACCGACCTATTTCTCAATCGGTCAACCGACTTAACTCGAGATGTCTTCCAGATGATTTGGAACGAAAGAGCTTCTGCCGAGTTTGTTACTATCGCAATAAGAATGGATTCGGCCCCAGAAAACAAACTCGGTATGGCTGTAAAACCTGTGGCACACACCTTTGTCTACCTCATTGTTTCAGGATCTATCACACTAAGTCTAATTTCGAAAAACCAGCGAGTGCCACAGAAGAGTAGTTATGCTATCTGATCTGCCATCTCCCCCCCCCCCCCCCACCCACCTTTTTAGACTCAAAATTAAAGTCCCGACGTCAAAGCAATCTTCCCACGATATCCAAATTTATCAAATTATCGGTATATTAAACCTTGTTAACTATTAAACTGCCTGTGGCTTCTGCTACTTGTATTTCGTAATTTTCAAAAACTCTCTTTCAACTGAACCTTCAGATACACTATTCTAAATTATATGTTACAACCATGAACGCTTTCGATCTGATGTCTATTCGACGACCTGTACACCTGTGTGTTTTTCAGCATTTGTCTTTTTTTTTCATGTTTTTCCAGCTTGTCTGTATCTATTTATTAATTCCTATGTAAATCTATCACGTAGTAACAATCTACGATTCACAACAGAATTGTTTTTAACATCTAATCTAATGTATCAACCTGTAACCATATTTCTTTCCTACCTGTCTAAATCTATATCTAGCACGTAATGCTATTCTATGATTCAACTGTTAGTGTGAATCGTTTTTTAGTCGCTAATCGATAAATTTATATAAACCAGAACCTTTCCTGCCTATGTAAACTAGCACGTAATGCTATTCTATGATTCAACTGTGAAGTGTACGACCACAAACGATATTTTGGTTTTCTATCTAATCCACGTTATCAATCTGAAACAAAGTAAACCTGAGCAATCTATGTATCATCAAGCTTCTCCACATGTACATTTTGTGAAAATATATCGACCAGAAGTGGTTAAATTGATTATTATATCGGCGATAGAGCCCCCACCTCCGACCATGTCAAGTGCCAGCTAGACACCGATAAATTTATATCACCTTGAAACCTTCCTGCCTATGTGATCTAGCACGTAATGCTATTCTATGATTCAACTGAGAAGTGTATGGAGATGACTACAATTGGTTTTTATATCTAATCTACTGTATCAACCTGAAACAAAGTAATCCTGGTCGATCTATAGACCTTCAAGGTTCTCCACATGTATATTTTGTGAAAATATATCGACCAGAAATGGTTAGATTGATTATTAGATCGGAGAAAAAGCCCCCAGGTCCGACCATGTCGAGTGCCAGACAGACACTGAATCAATGTATACCTTGTCGACTATTTTAAACTTGATCAAATCGTATCACAATGTCAATGCAATCATATGAAAACAAAGCAAAGCGCCCCAGCAGCCTCACTCGTCTCATCGTTTGCCAGTGTCCAATTCTTTTTTCAGATCGTCTTTTAATTGAAATATGTCTTTCCTACCTGTCTTAATCCATATCTAGCACGTAATGCTATTCTACGATTCAACTGACCACGTCGAGTGCTAGACAGACACTGAATATATTTATATCTTGTCGACTATTTCAATCTGAAACAAAAATCATTCCTGCCTGTGTATATATATATATATATAGCGTTGATTCAGTCTCAGATCAACCTCAGAACTGTAGAAATTGATCATATACCTTGTTGAATCTGAAATAAAACATGCCTATCTGTGTATAGCCAACACTAATCTATGTACATATTGTGAATACGATGACGACTGCTGCACCTGGAAATGTATGAAGCCTTGTCAACCTGTGTATATATATTGAACAATATTGTTGAATAATTGATCTGAAAAAAAATACAACACATTATTAAAATATATTTTAAATCTTACTTCACCTACCTTGTCTTCTTTTCTGCCTTTCAGAAGTATTCGTCTGTAGATATAGTCAATCATTGTCCAGCAATAGATTTAAAAGTTAACTCCTCCTGGAGATGTCAATGCTGAATAGGCACAAGTCGAATTTTCCGAATTCAATATTATATATTAGCCTGGACATCAAATATATATGTAGATCATCCTTAGAGTGTGGGAGATAACCACATATAGCCTTGTAATGATCAAACTCCATTAGAATCCGTAGGCGAGTCCATAGTATAATCAATGGCGAAATAAGCCAATATAGTCACTGCTCGAATCTAATTTTCAAAAATCAATATCTAAGTCCCAACTTGTCTGAAATGGTCGAGATATATATCAAATGAAAGCTGAGAGTATCTTATTTACGAATATTGATGTCTCCAATCCTATATTTCAAGTTAAAACCTATTAAAAAAAGATTTTGAAAATCATGTCCTGACCTGAGCCCTACTACTGTACCGCTCCTATAGTAAAGCCTATGATAGAAGACCTTTTCTGTTAAATCGATTCTAAATTCTTCGCTGGTTCAAAGTCAATGATATTTCATATAACCAAACCTCAGACAGTGTAGTTTACCCTGATATAAGTCCCCGTTCATAGATTCAATGCTGAAAGCCTCAAAGAAATCATTTTGAAAGAGATGTCTTAGAACCCAGCTGTGGCGAAATAGGCCAATTTATTGACAGAGTACTTTTAATCTTCTAAATTCAATATCTAAGTCCCACCTTGACTGAAATACACAAATCATATATCAGGAGAAAGCTAATAACCCGTAGTTTATGTATATTAATGTCTCCATTGATATATTTCAAGTTAAATCCTCATAATAAAAGATTTTCTAAACCGTATCTCGACCAGCGCCTGAATCCCCTACCAAGCCTATAGTAAAGCTTTTAATCTTCTAAATTCGATAACTAAATCCCACATTGTCTAAAATACACAAAGTATATATCAGGAGAAAGCTGAGAATGTGTAGTTTACGAATATTAATGTCTCCAGTAATAGAATTCAAGTTAAATCCTTATAATAAATGAATTTCTGAATCGTGTGTGGCCCAGATCCACACTCCCATACTGAACCTATAGTAACGTATAGAGAGTGCGTATGGTGCATCTTAATACTTCGATTACTTGGTCTCGAATCGACCAAAATGGACAATATTATATCATCATGAAGCTGAGAGTGTGTAGTTCACGTTAGAATATACGAAAATTCATTTATCTAAGATTTAAACCCCGAAAGAGATGATTTAGTTAGCTGAAACCCAAAAATGTGTAATGCTGACTTTCTTTTTTTTATTATTAATTCTAACCTGATCTAACCTGTACAATATTTACATAGAAAGGTAGCTTAGAGTGTGTAGAATAACAATATATATATGATTAATGATGAATCTAAAGTTTAAACCCGGTACGAGCTGATTTCTAATGACAGCTCGACCACCCTAACTACACAGTATGAACAATGGCCGATCGAGCTAGGCCAGAATTCAACGTGCGTAACTCGCATCGTAATATTTCAATATCTTGGTCTCTTCTAGTCTAAATATGATAAATTACATACTGGAACAAACCTTGAAGTCTATAGAATGTGAAAATACACTTCCCTGTGGTTAATTATATTGTTTAAACCCTATCTGAGCTGATTTTGTGATCATCGTATGAAATTCGACTGAACCAGCAAGCCGACTGCGTAATGCCCAAGGCTAAATTTGAAATATTAAATCTGAACTCGTCAAACCTGTACAATATTTACATAGAAAGGTAGCTTAGAGTGTGTAGAATAACAATATATATATGATTAATGATGAATCTAAAGTTTAAACCCGGTACGAGCTGATTTCTAATGACAGCTCGACCACCCTAACTACACAGTATGAACAATGGCGTATCAAGCTAGGCCAGAATTCAACGTGCGTAACTCGCATCGTAATATTTTAATATCTTGGTCTCTGCTCGTCTTAATTTGATAAAATACATACTGGAACAAACCTTGGAGTCTATAGAATAAGAAAATACACTTCCCTGTGGTTAATTATATTGTTTAAACCCTATCTGAGCTGATCTTGTGATCATCGTATGAAATTCGACTGAACCAGCAAGCCGACTGCGTAATACCCAAGGCTAAATTTGAATGATTGAATATAAACTCGTCAAACCTGGACATTATTTACATAGAAAGAAACCTTACAGTATGTAGATTATGAATATACATATCATTCATCATTAATCTAAAGTTTAAACCCGGTGCGAGCTGATTTCGTATTATAACTTGACAACCCTACTGTTCGAGCAGTGACACGGATTCCCATAGACTCAACCTTATAATCTAGACAGGACTCTATAGAGGCTTTGCCGATATTAGTTACAAAGCGTTAGGTTAATTCAACCGTGTCAAGTCTGACACCTTCGTATAGCTGCTGATCAGATGAACATAATGCTGGTCTTAGTTTACACTGTTGACACCATAGGATGATATAAATGGCAATTCTGTGGGTTGTCGCATCGACTTGTAGCAGACAGCTTAGCAGACATGGCGCTGTCACTGGACTTGACACCTATACTCCCAGGCTGAAAGATCCGAAGTTATGACAGTATTAACCACACTTTCGATGGTTTTTCCGCCATAATATTTATATCCTTTTGTAGGCACAAGCCTTATAATGGTCGTGCTGGGTTTCATTTCTGTTGTTAATCCGCTATTTGACGAGGAGAAATGATTTTACACAGCGTCCATTGCGTAGAGGAATCTGCTTAGCCATCCATGTTTACACTGACACTCCCGCCCCCACCAACGGTTTTGCTATGTGCGCGAGTTCAAACTTTCAATATTGCTTAGATCACCTTAGGAGTCGTTTTATTTCATAATACTTTAGAATCGTGTAGGTAGGGTTCATATTTGAATATCAATGGGGGTTTTATCGACTTTAACGATTAAATATATTGATGCGAAGAAATCTGCTACAGTAGTGTGTAAGGCCTAAGATAGGCGGACGCCATGGATGGTTATTCTTTACATAGGCGCGTATTTTAGGCCAACTTCAGTTCGAGATTACATATATTCAACCGTTAATTTTATTAACAAAATACATATACACACCAAGATACAGGTCTCCTGTTTGCCGTAATGGTCATCTTTTATTAAAACATCATCAATTTACGGAGAAAACAGAGAAATCCTACCACTACCACCGTCAAAACAATGGCCGCTCCCCGATAACGGGAAACTGGGCCGGCGGTACGAGGGAGCATATAGTAAAAGCCTGCGGCGGTGTAGTACATAGGTTAGCGATAGGGGGCGCGGCGGTTCAACTCCCGTCCGGATTTGGCGTGCGGCGGTTAAAGGGTTAAGATAACTGATGGGAGAGGTCAGATTGGAGATCAGCTATAGTCCTGAGCGTTTAATATGGGTAAAATGACAATATCTAGTTCGATCAAATGCAGCATTTGTAAAATATGATATCTTCGAAAATTAGGTTGATAGAATTCAAGAGAACTTCATAAAGAATACATGACAGAACTTTTTAGGCCCAAGATTCGAAAATTGTGGTGCCACCCGTCATTTTATCAAAAAACTTTGGCCTGAGGTCATATTTCTGCTTGAATCACTGACATTATAAATAAGCAAGAAAGACTTTTTCCTTCAGTCCTATCTCAGTCAATATTTGGCATAGATACTTCAAATAAAGAGTGATTTGTAGATGAACCCCCACAGAATACAACCAGTAGGTTATCTTATTGACTAAATATTATTTAGAGGTAATTATTGGCCATTTCTAGCTATGCCATATGATAAAAATGCAATAATATCAGAAAATCACGTTTTAGGGCACGTTTGGAGTATTTGTCATCTGTCATAATGGTCCTGTATCTCAGGAAATATCACAGCCTGGCAATATAAGTATCATTTTAATCGTCTTGAAACTGCAAAAAGATCAGGTGTTTATTTCTATGGGTCATCGCGATAGATTTTTAATTAAATCACTGTGAAGACAGGAAGGTAACATGTTTTAGTTTTTTTACCAAGCAATTTCCGATGTTCAATCTACGACAGAAAATCTGAGCTATCACATAGGTATATAAGATATACAGCAATAAATAGGCGCAAGTCTTAGCTTTCTAATGATGTTTTGTTTATAAAAATCGCCCCATTATTTACGACACAACAGAGATTTGCCTTTTTCAAGTTAGAAAAAACTAGTTTTTTGTCCCATATTAAACGCTCAGGACTATAGGTTGGCGGGGTGCGATTTGTTGAGTCAACCTGGAAGTAGGTGGCGCTACCAACCCCCTTTGCGGCCATCTTGGCAAGGCACCTACGCAGTGTTAAGCCTATGGCAAATTCAAAAGTCCATTTCTGATAGTTCTACATATGTGGGAATGTATTCAGTAACTCTGAAGCCTTTCTTTTTACAAAACCAGAAAACCCTTGCAGTTTCAGATCAAATGATTACGTGATGGCCTCAGTTTAGCCTCCGAATCCGATGTCAACAAATTGTCAAAACAACAATTTTCTTCCAGTTTGCAAGTTTAAATCATGTCTGGAAAATGTAAATAACCTTATTTCAACCATTGCATATGTAAATTACACATTAGAAAGTAAATTAGTAGAGTTTTCCACCATTTTATACTCTGACAGCGCTTTGTTGTAACCAGGAAGATGGCGGACAAGTCTGTTGTTAAGGGAATTAGGAAGGGATTTCAAACTGGAAGTCGCCAGATGACTTGGAGAATTGGGGGATATGAGGGGTTATTAGAGGCTATTAGAGGCTAATGTCATGAAGGATTGTTTGGGTGCGACAAGTATTACAATGGGCTGTTTGGGTGTGACTTTTGTCTTGATGGGCTGTTTGGGTGTGACTTTTGTCATGATGGTCTGTATGGGTGTGACCTTTGTGACTTTTGATGAACCAGAGGTTTACAATGACATATATTTCGCTAACTTAGACATTTTTAAATTTAAACATATTTGCAGCGGTGAATTCTGTATGTGTTATACCGTATTCCTGAATTTTATAATGTTTTAATGATTTTCTGGTCTGGAAACAGAAAATACTTAAACAAAGTGACAAGTGCTGTCGAAGGGTCATTTTCTTTTATGTAGAGAATGTATCATGGATGAGATAATCATCTGAATACTATAGAATTTTAGATATAGATATATCATACCTACAAAATGTTTCGCTGTAAGTATTTTGATATTTTCATCAGTTACACTATGAAAACGGTGAATTCAAGTGGCTATTGTGAAAGTAATCATTTAGAGAAGCGTATGCCGCTCATATAAAGACAATAATGATTCATAGAAGTACGAACGGATATTTTTCATCATACCGAATGATAATATTATAAATGCTTGCTCACCTAAAATATCATTTATTACAATTAAATTATGGGATTGTGACCACAAACCACGTATCAACCCAAATGGATGGTTCAGACATTTTATTATTGAATAAACCGTTGTTACATCAATCAACTTGTTTGGTTTTTCATTTTTTAGGCGTCCATAGCTAAGCCAATATATTTCGACCTGTGGTCTTCGTCAGGGCCTGGACATTAATGATTAGAGTGAGGAAGGTTAACTGCTATATAGGTATTGCCTACCTATCACCTTAGTTACAATGTTGTTATAGTTACAAGAGAGCATGATGGGAAATTCGGTTGCAAAATTATTTTTTAGAGTGGCTAAAAAACTGAGCTGCCCCCTGGAGGCCTAAAATGGTAATTGCTGCCTGCATATTTCTATTCCTCAGTACAAGTCTGTGGTTTGTAAATAGTAATACATTGTGTTTTATCTGATAACAAAGATGGTGTAAATATGTTTGGTGATTAAAGACCATCATTTTGTTGGAAAGTTGGTGTTGATAATAATAGTGACTGTTAATAGCTGGAGTATGAAGTATCTGAAAGTTAATTAGATAGGGGTAGTGATTATAGTTCATAGTTTTCTCAGCGCATTCGATGGTGATAGTCATTTGGTAGTAGTCTCCTTTTTCAAGTTGCCAAAGTCTTGTGCTAGATCCTGGTCTAGATATGTCATAAGTGTTTTAAGAGATCTCAGTATCTTGTTGTCGGTGTCATACCCCGAGGGTAGACAGGGGTCAGTCAACAAGGCTCCCTCGGGTGCGGAGTGGGTTGCATCATTGATCTCAGACATGGTTGGTGACTCAGGACACTCATTTCCGTAATTGGAACAAATGAGTATTAAGCTATTCGTAGGTGGCGTGTGGGTAGGAGACTGGATACTATTGACAGTAGAGTCTGTGGACATCATGCTGTCAGTGTCACATGGAGTCGAGTTGGTGCTGCTGCTGTTATCCGAAGATAAATTGATGGTGTCGATGGTACTAGTCTGGTCGTTCGTATTTTTAAGACGGTTTGGTATTTCAAACAGTTCATCAAGAGTGGGAGTCGGACAAAGGTCCGTGTTACACTCTACTAGCGGGGCGGAATTTATGTTGGTAGGACGGTGTTGCATGAACTTGATGATGTCAATAGGTGAGTATGATTGTTTCTTGTCGTCCATGTCCATGAACAAAATTTCATCGATTTCTTCCCCGCTAAGATCAGGTAAATATTGCTGTGCACACGATAACTCAGAATTTAGCTTTGAACTTGCTTTTTCCAGGCAGGCCTCCGTTGCGGTGGCGCTCTGGGCATTAAGAAAGTTGCGTTCCGATACGAGGCGTGGTGTTAAAATTACAATTAAGTTTCATATTGATAGGTACAATGTTATAAATTACAAAGGCAATGTCACTTTGCCAAGCGAAGGAGAGAAGAGCTCTATTTATAGAATATGTTTGGATGAAATACTCTCCCGTACAGTATATTTGTCGAAAAATTATAGAATTCTGGACTTAGATAAAACAGATACATAGAATCATTCGCTCCAAATATGATTCAATTTGGTTATGTTTTAGTTGTGAAACATGTTGTAAAAACTGCTGATTCATTAAAATGCCCTGATAAAACAAATATTTGGACACTGCTTTAAAGTGTAGATCAAAGCTTTCATACTTCTGTGGTTGATAGGTTAGTTATTTAGCTAACTAAATCCACACTTAACTTATTCTAATTTTATGTTTTTATTAGGTTGACTAAGGTCAAAGGCCCCATTACGTTACGGTGACAGTTTGTGGCTTAACCCTTCGACAGGGTCTTGTAGGGTGCCTCGTTTTGGTAAATACGTCCGCTCCCGAGAATGGGCTGTTTGGCTGTGACCGTTTACAACATAGGCTGTTTGGATGTGACTAGTGCCAGCATGGGCTGTTTGGGTGTGACCTTTGTCACCATGGGGTGTTTGGGTGTGACTTTTGTCTTCATTTCTTTTTAAAGCTTTATTAGGGTATTTCTCAAATTGACAAATCAGAATCGACCATAGCCGTCCTGCCGCCTGACCCCTTATACATTTATCCATAGTACAGTATGGTATATGTGTGTGGTGGCCAGACAGTTGTTGCAACACTGCGACACTGCCTACACAGGATTAACCACATAGACAAGAGACAAGGCATTACTACACGGGCGGGGGTGTTTATTGTGCAATATTCAGCGGGTCCCTAGCGCCGCTGAGGGCTAGTGGTGAGTCGATATTAGCCCGTCGACAGAATGAAAACCCTGGTTAAGGGGAAACCCCGTGTCAGGGGACAATTTGCTCGGAACGTAGGGTGCCCCCCTTAAGTGGGGTTTTATTGTACATTTTGTAATGGAGGGTGAATGCTATGTGCATGTGGCTGTCGAAGGTTAGCTTCTCTCCATGAAGATTGTGTGCAATGAGGATCTCACTCATAATGCAATTGTTATAAAGATTTCTAGAATGTGAATACAAATTCTTCTTGGCGCAGCCAGAAAATGACATGAAGGACAGCTTTAGTGGTGCCCAAGAAGTGGTGATATTAGAAAAGCTTTTGAATGCATACTGATTGCAGGGTTCGTACGGAGCCTGGAAAACCTGGAAAGGGCTGGAATTATGCTTTTTGGTTTTCAAGCCCTGGAAAAGCCTGGAATTCTCACAGAGAGCCGCTTTTCTCCCTCACCCCCAGTAGTGGTAGATTTACTGCTATATCAAAGGCCAATCCTTCTCATACCATGTCTATGTGGTTTGGGAAGTAATAGAACTCTCACCTCGGTAAAATTGTAGGGATGGGATTCATCTCATAGATTCGGTCTAACCCAAAGTAAGTCTAATTGAACAAATTGGACGTTATTAAACTACCCAAACAAACAAACAAACAAAATGACAGAGAGCCTGCAAAAACTTGGAAGAGCCTTGAAAATTTAGTTTTACATAGAAAAATCTTTTAGCTTTAAATATCTGGAATGGATTCCTTCATGGTTTTGTCTCTTGACAGCTTATCTGAAGCTGACTGCTATAGACTATTATCGGGTACCAGCAGTGGCTTACTCACGGTAAAATCACTCTGCAGTTCTGTTGCTTCATCTGAAGACCCGTAACATCATAGACTTTAGATATACCAAGGTAATTCTCTTTTAATCTATGAATTTTAAAAATACTGACCAGATATGATATTCATCCTTCATAAAACAAACAATGTCTGTTTTCATTCACTAGCAAGATGGTATTAATTCATATTGTTGTGTACCTGGAAAAAATGTTTAGAGCCTGGAAAAGCCTGGAAAAAAGCCTGGAATTTTATTGGGCTGTCTATGTACGAACCCTGTGATTAACATACTTATAAAGAAAAGTTTTGAGCGACAGATGATCATATTAATAAGGAATTGTCTAGATGGAAGAACACAATGTACCGAAATTGGAATGCAGAGCTGGAGTAAAAAGAATGTAATAAGCGGGGTCCCTCAAGGCACTATAATAGGACCAACTTTCGTTATTATTCATATAAATGAACTTTTATTGAAAAAACATAATCCAACCTAGTTATGTACACAGATAACCTGGTGCTTTTTTTTACTAAGGATCATGGAATTGAGATACCTTATGATGATATGAATAAAAGTCTTGACATAATAAATAATGAACTTACTAAATTGAGGCAAACCATAAATACAAAAAAAGGTCAAGGTTTGCCTTTCAAACCAAAAAAAACCCCGATCATTAATAAAAACCTTGTCGTAGGAAAGGAACGACTAGGAATGGTAGCTGAAATGAAATATCTAGTGGTTACGTTAGATAATAAGCTGAAGTATAAAACACATTTTAATAACATCATGAAAGATTTTAACTCAAAACTACAAATTCAGGAGGATAAAATACTCATCCAACAAAGATGCGAAACTCAAAATAGGCAATCATGCGTTAGCACCGATCAAGTACACAGATTTTTTACATCTTGAATTTGATAGATCAATGCAACGTACGATACAGATAAGCATAAATAATGCTCTGCGAGCAGCCTCAGATATAAAGAACCTCAGAGACTTCACAATTAAAGAACGTCTAGAGCTAAACCAAATAAGACCTATGGAAACCATAAGGCTTACCCACGCACACTCTGTGGTACAGAAGCATGGAGAGAAATCAGAAAATGACAATGCAATAATCCCTAATACCAGAGCAAAGGAGAAATTAAAAATCCCATTGAAGCAGCTGAAGACAGAAATATAAAAAAAAAGTGCACTCTACCAGGCTATACAGGAATAGGACAAACTCCCAAAGGAGATTCAAATATTAAAATACAATAACCTCTTTAAATATAAACTCAAGTCCTATTAAGACAACTCTCACGAGACAGACCGATCACATTTGAGAGATGTTGAATTTGTCTTTCTTGTGACTCTACATCGAAGATCGTCGACCTCTCGATAGATGTTCAGTCGTACCAAATGAGACCGAAAGGTACACAAATGTCTTATAGACCATTTCTCCAAACATTTAACTCAATAATCAGCTCATCTGGTTTTGTATGAATCTCTTCTCAATTTGATTATAGACTAGGTAACATCCCTTTTAAGTACGTCATTTGCTATTCTTTATTTTAGAACGTGTGTTCCTTGTCATTTGGCATGGTAACATTAATTTATTGGATAAAATACAGTATTCATTGTGGAAAGTAAACACCACAGTAGAATCATGGTATAGTTTGTTTTTGCATACGTTGCATTCAGACGCAAATAGGCAATTCTCTCGACGTTTAGCACCCGCTAATCGCTTACTATCGCATTATATGAGTGTAATATGGCCTCAAGATGTGATACGAAGGACGTCCACTGCATTGCAGCGACTGGCTCTGCCCATCGTGTCAGTGATATAGGTCAGGTGTGATAAGGACCAGCACTGTGCAATCCCTTTCCCTGAGTTAGAAGAGGGTGTGATTTATGATCACATCCGCCCCTTGGCACACCCTCTGTCCACCCCCACCCCCAAAGCCACCCCGGAGGAGCCTGGTCATGAATCATTTTCTGTTCCTGTCCTTGCTTTCTGTAATGGCTGAGGTTAGGTTTTATTCTTTTTATGTATGTTTTAGTGCAGCCTGATCGTGTTAATTGCATGAGTTGAGGGTTGGCAGCCTTTGCTCCAGACGGAATTCAGTTTTTTCCCTGTACTGACTCAGATCTTCCTTTAATGCTAGCAGAGGATGAATTACAATGTTCTGATAAGATAGAATGGTGGCAATGCTTAGGGTTGCATTCTATTGAATATACTTGAATATGACTTTGAATATTACTACATTGTATAAGAATGCAAAAAGAATAATTTTGAAAACTATAAATAAGCTCCTACTATTCTGATATTAGCGCTAACTAATTCATATCAGCCTACTTATCTCTGACGCTCAAAAGCTTTGACATCTGTACGAAATTGAAACACCGAAGTCACCGAGAAGGTTTTTAGCATGAACGCTAGCTGAATCCTATCGCCTCGTGAAATGACTGCCAGACCAATGTACTCCCAATGGCAATGCCATATTTATGCAATGACTCAGGGAAATGAGTGCCAGAACCGTGCAAGCACAGTGAAATGAGTGCCAGGTCAGTTGGCATACATTGTTAAATGTGTGTCAGATTAATGTAAGCACATAGGGAACTGATGGCTTAATCAATATATGCAGATAGCGAAATTAGAGACAAATCACTTTACACAAATAGAGAAATGAGTGCCAGATTATTACAGGCAGGTAGCGAAATGAGAGACAAATCACTCTACACAAATAGAGAAATGAGTGCCAGATTATTACAGGCAGGTAGCGAAATGAGAGACAAATCACTCTACACAAATAGATTTTTTAAAACTTGTGATAGAGGTGTTGTAGCCACGTCATAATAATCTCTACACAAATAGAGAAATGAGTGTCAGATTACTATAGGCAGGTAGCGAAATGATAGACAAATTACTCTACACAAATAGAGAAATCAGTGTCAGATCAATACAAGCATATAGAGAAATAAGTGCTAAGTCAATGCGAGCGCATAGTAAAATGAGTGTCAAATCCCTGTGCACTCAAAGTGAAGTGAGTACCAGATCAATACAGGTAGATATTTAAATGAGACACAAATAAATGCGCACACATAATGAAGTGAGTGCCAGGTCAAGGTAAGCACATAATATAATGAGTGTCAAATCTGTACAAGCAGATAGAGAAATGAAACACAAATCACGTTGCACACATAGAGAAATAAGTGTCAGATCAACATAAGCATATAGAGAAATGAAACAAATCAATGTGCACACATAGAGAAATGAGTGTCAGATCAATACAAGCATATAGAGAAATGAAACACAAATCAATGTGCACACATAGAGAAATGAGTGTCAGGTAAATGCAAGCATATAGAGAAATGAAACACAAATCGATGTGCACACATAGAGAAATGAGTGTCAGGTAAATGCAAGCATATAGAGAGATGAAACACAAATCGATGTGCACACATAGAGAAATGAGTGGCAGATTAATGCAAGCATATAGAGAAATGAAACACAAATCAATGTGCACACATAGAGAAATGAGTGTCAGATCAATACAAGCATATAGAGAAATGAAACACAAATCGATGTGCACACATAGGGAAATGAGTGTCAGATCAATACAAGCATATAGAGAAATGAAACACAAATCAATGTGCACACATAGAGAAATGAGTGTCAGATCAATACAAGCATATAGAGAAATGAAACACAAATCGATGTGCACACATAGAGAAATGAGTGTCAGGTAAATGCAAGCAAATAGAGAAATGAGACACAAATCAATGTGCACACATAGAGAAATGAGTGGCAGATTAATACAAGCATATAGAGAAATGAGACACAAATCAATGTGCACACATAGAGAAATGAGTGTCAGATCAATACAAGCATATAGAGAAATGAAACACAAATCGATGTGCACACATAGAGAAATGAGTGTCAGGTAAATGCAAGCAAATAGAGAAATGAGACACAAATCAATGTGCACACATAGAGAAATGAGTGGCAGATTAATACAAGCATATAGAGAAATGAGACACAAATCAATGTGCACACATAGAGAAATAAGTGGCAGATCAATACCAGAATATCATGGAAGCCATGTGAGGCGAGTATATTAGGCCGACTTTGGTTTGGTTTTAATTCTCGCTGAACAGAACGCGAGCAGCACGCTTCTGCTTAGCGATGTGCTCCACTCATCGTGACCAGCTCCTCACCCCATACACCCCCAGCCAACTTCAGTGACACCCCCCCCCCCCCCCCCCCCGACCTCCCGCCTCCAAAGGAAAACTCCTGAGTCAGCATCTCAAGCGCACATGTTGCCCGACCCGCCTCCTACGTCTGACGCGTCAGTGTTGCCATGGTAACCCCAAAGGTTTAATCAGGGGGACAGGTCCATGCAGGCTGCGGAGCTGCTCAAACGGACTCGGACTGTCTCGCCTTGCCCGCGCCAGCCGCCAGCACTGCAGGCGTAGAAAGCGTCCCGGCAGGGTTTCCCTCCGTCAGAATTTATTTATAAACCACGCTAGATCTAATTGTGGACGACTTCTCTGCCCTAACGGTACATTGTGGCTCAATTTGGAAGTGAGCAAGAATGAAATAATACCATTGTAAATCGTATGTGGAGGTGCCCGTGGCGATGCTTGCACATTTAGACTGTTTCATTGAGGAGGTTCAGGGAAAGAGCATTATGAGAATGAGATCATAGGGACATCCCAGAATTTGGAATGGAATTTCTTCTCTCTTTTTTTTTTATAATTTTTTTTTTTTACATTATTACTTGGTATATGTGGAGAATGTAAAAGTAGATGACAAGAAAATAATAGTCCAGGTTGACGCCACACAAACACAACTCACCAAAGAGGGGCGCACGGCATTGGTTGGCACATGACATAATCTACAGGGTAATCTGCAAGTAATATACATATTATATTCTGTAATAAATGCTAAATTCTGATACGGCATATTTGGTAGTTGTTCTCGGTTATCTCCTTTTTATTGACATATTTAATAGCCCAAAGATTATTAGACATTGAAAATTGAACATAGCGTCGTCCCAGTCGGGAGACATCCGATGTTTACGCCTTCTGGTGAAATATTTGTGAACGATTTCTCGGAAACCCCGTATACAGGCACGTACATGTTAACACACAACTCTGTTTGAACCGTGTGACGTCAGCGAAACCCACAACCTGAATGCTGCTGAGTGGCGTGGAATGAGGCGGGCGGGCAGAATTAGGTCGCCGGGCCGCCCGGACTCAGGTGTAGTGCGAGCTCCTGCCTGGCACCCGACGAGGGGCCCCCATATAGAACGTTAACCCTTTAAGGTCGGTTGAAGGCACAGGACGTCATGTAACCACAGAATATGAGCAGTTCATGGGTTCTCCAAATTGTTTATGAAATAAAAGATTGGTGCCATAACCCGTTTAGTCCTGAGAATGCGTGGAGGCATTCCTCTAGTGGATCCTGAAGATGCCTCCAGGCTTTCACCTGGTGAGTCCTGGAGATGCTTCAAGACTTTTATTTAAAGCTAATTTTGAATAGAAATGATTTATATCGGTTTCTGAATTCTCACAAATCAAGAAACTCCGGGATTTATATTTAAGGATTTTTAATAATTGATGAATATCTACATGAATTAATATGACACAACGTTTCGGCCTATGTTGGCCTTCATCAGGTGTACTTCCTTCACTTTGGTCTATACTGAAGTCATCATAGTGAGCAATATATATTAGAAAACCAGCAAAGGAAACCCTAGGATTTTAGCAAAGTGCATACGACACCTGCCTGCCTGCCTAAATGCCTGTATCCCCGCTCTCTGGCTACCTCCCTGCCTACCTACCTACATGCCTGCCTCCCTGCCTGCCTGCCTGCCTGCCTGTCTCCCTGACTGCCTCCCTGCCTCCCTGCCCGTCTCCCTGACTGCCTCCCTGCCTCCCTGCCTAAATGCCTGCCTAAATGCCTAAATGCCCAAATGCCTGCCTGCCTAAATGCCTGCCTGCCTAAATGCCTGTATCCCCGCTCTCTGGCTACCTCCCTGCCTACCTACCTACATGCCTGCCTCCCTGCCTGCCTGCCTGCCTGTCTCCTTGACTGCCTCCCTGCCCGTCTCCCTGACTGCCTCCCTGCCTCCCTGACTGCCTCCCTGCCTTCCTGACTGCCTCCCCGCTTCTGTCCCAGTCGGTCTTCTGTCACTGCTTTTCTCCATCTAAGCCCCCTACCTCGCTTCCTCTCCTTCTCACTCCCTGATCTGCCTCTCCCCTACCTCGTTATCTGCATTACTCCATGCCTTCCTCCATACCTCTGTACCAGGGTATGTACCAAACCATGACCTACCTGTGTACCTACCTCCATACATCCCTGCCTGTCACATACCTACCCGCTACCTACCCTCCTTACCTCCTACACACCTTAATTACCTACATACCTACCAAACTACCTACCTACCTGCCTGCCTGCCTGCCTATATGCCTGCCTACCTACCTGCCTGCCTGCCTGCCTGCCTGCCTGCCTGCCTGCCTGCCTGCCTGCCTGCCTGCCTGCCTGCCTGCCTGCCTGCCTGCCTGCCTGCCTGTCTACATATCTACCTACCTAACTACCAACCTCTACACGCTCTACTTCACTTGATCCGACCGCGTGACCCGTTATCTTTAGCAATGCTTACTTTTCTGCTCTTTCGTATCGTTATTTAACTAAACGTGTCTATATAAGGCATCTCCCTGTAATATTACAAAGCAGAACACACTCGGGGAATCGCAGCAGTCAGCAACAAATATCGCCAACCCAAACGCGCCTTATACAGGCGCATGAATTAACAGTCTACAGAGTTACTATAGCATTATCACAGAATTACTATAGCATTGCAGCTCAATGGTATTTGTTTAAAGATACTGAAAAGCAAAAATCTACCAAGAAGTAGTCGCTAATGGCATGGACATTGCTACTATTAAAGTAGTAGTAGTCTCAGGTCCATACCTTGCCGCTGCTCTGTGAATTTCCTCACATGAACACATCGCAGTGTTTCGTTTGTGGATCACTCGTCTTTCTATGCACATCATTCATCACACGCCCCTTTTCAGGCGCGAGTTGTACTGGTTAATTTTGTCGCCCTTCTTTTTGCTCGCTTTTAGCTCATGTGCCCGCGTTGTGTCCCCCACACCGACGGACGGCGCACATTGTGTAATAATCGTGTGTGCCGCCAACGCGCGTGCCACAAAACGACACAGACGTAGCGCAGAGCCCTCAGCACACGCACTGAGTAGCAGGCCTAGACACTTCTCAATGTGAGCTCAATGAAATATCCTCATAACCTGAGTTATACTGATGACAACATAAATGCGAAGACTGCAGATTTCCACTCTTCCTTGTTTTAATTTTTAGTATATAGAATTATTTTTTCATGGGTAAAACAAAGACAACATTGATTGAGCCCTATTCATATCAATAAAACGGAGGGTTGAACCTCCCCATAGACCTCAGCCACACACCATGGCTGACACCGACTTGTTTTCCACGTATACTTTGTATCTCGGAGGCAGTAAATTCCACATGGAAAATAGTTGCACATTTTTTTCCCTTATTCCAATAGACATCCCTGCAAATGGTATCGGAATATATTTATTTTGGAACAGCCAAAAAAAGAAATATGAATTGTACATTCAATACCATTTGTATAAACAATGGTAATATATAATTGTGAAATGTAAAATTCGTGTAATTCTATGTGTTAATACAACCCGTAACAGTCTACAGCTGCTGTTGCACAAATATTGTTTTTCCCAATGTGGTACACACCCAGATATAGAGCGTCCAATGTAGAGTCAGCAAAACGCTCCCGTCACGATTGCTTTTCTTCCGAACCTTTTTAGCATTGTTCTCTCTTGAGAATCATGCCATAGGCAGCCCCACAGGTGACCTGCCTCTGATGACCCCGTGCACTGAGCTCGCTGCCGTCACGTATCGAATTCTGGGGCCACTTGGGATTTGAACGAATTCAAGCCACGACCAACCCGCTAACCCTCCAGAGGATAGAGCCGTGAAAAATTAATGTGCCCATGGTTCTATAGATGGCGCCAGAGTTGCGGATCGGCTTCGTGTCTCTTCCACCAGATGGTGCCGCTCTTCACACACGGCGCTGAGATGGGAGTCCTTTATGACCCAGTGTAAAAGTGCGCACTGGTGAGCTGATGGTGATGTAAAACTAGACTATTGAAATTACGCTATGTTGCCTCGTAGCGAATTCCTGCCACCCGCTCTTGGGAAAATTTATTGAGCCGAAATGAGTTGGACTTTTAACACAAATGGGTGTTAATTAATTCTCTGTTAATGTTCAAATTCACCCTCTGCCATCGGGCTCTAGGATGGGCTTTTCTGAATTCAGAACTACAAAAACACTATAACGACACAGACCGGGATAACACATAATACAAACCCTGGGATTATCCCAGAGTCCCTGACGAAGGCAGACCTCCTGCCGAAAGATGGAATAATATTTTTTGTGAAAGATAATCAAAATGAAATTGAACAAAATGCATGAATGGCAACAGCCACAGTAACACTTATCAACTTATGAACAAGCCGTGAGTAATCTTTGGTTCGTAATTTCTTCAACAACATTATACAAAAAAGTGATTATGTCCCCCCCCCCCCCCCCCGGCCTCATTCATTGAAAAAGAAGAGAAGAAAGAAATGATTTCCTGAAAACACATTGCACGGAAAAATGATTAATTTGTTGCTGTTTGAAAAGGATACAAGAAGAGGATATTGACACTTGTACATAGCTTTAATATACAGCAATTCTTGTATTTGAAATTATGTATCCACCCACCAACTGGCCGACCCCCACCTCCACCAGCGCCCAGCTGACGCCTCACCTGGTGGAACAGGTATACAGACATCTGAAACCAGTCAGGTGATCGCCACAGTTGTAGCCAGGTAAGAGCAACGACAGCGTGCCCCCGCCCCCCATTACCATACCTGTGCCGAGACCCGCCGTGTGCGCGGCCAGGACCATGTACACATACACACGCAGAATGGAATACCGTATTGACTAGCCGGACATGTTACATGAACCCCAGTTGTAATCCAGGAGTGTATGCGCATTGAGCAACGGAATTCTGTGTTTATTAGACCCGTGACTAGTTATGGATCTCCCCGGGCCACCATATATAACGAACGGAAATCTTAGAGCAGTGCCAGCGACTAGCGCACCAAGATTGACCTAAACTTCAGTGTGAACTCAGAGCATGTAGCAACACACACACCCAAACATTGAGGATCGATAGAAGCATGGAGCTCAGGTCATTAGAAGAGATTGTTAATTAATCAGTAAGTCACGGATTGAGGCCACCCAGCCTAAGACCCGCGGGATACCAGTAGGGAGCTAGGCTGTACTCCAGGGTCTAACCATGGAGAATGAACCAGAGCTGGAGGCTAGTGTGGAGTCTTACATCATGATTAAGATGAAGCTTGTTCTCTCTTACAACAAGCCCTGGAGGTGCATGCATGTGGGGGAATACACAGAGAGCCGTGCACTCTGGTAGTCTGTAGGTGGTCGAATGAGGATGTATTCAGGAAGTGTGACGGTTGATAAACTTTCAATCGCTACTGTGGAGTGGAGAGCCACTGCTATTGGTCTTGCAGTTCGGCCAAAACAGGACCGGGGGAGACGACAGTGAAACACACTTAAAAGACATTAGTATATTGGTGGGTTCTCATTCTGGGACTCGTTAAAATAACAGCGGTATTTGGCAATTTGTCATCTTCCTATCAACACTTTGGTTTATATCCGCGGGTGTATTGTAAAGTAGCATTACTTGTTCCTGAGGTAAGATATGTGGTTTCGGGGAAGTGTTAATGGTCTGTCTGTAATCCATCCGACTTAAGTTTGCTGGTAGTAACGTCATACGTTCTGTTTGAAGGGTCATATGTTAGTGCGTTGGGGGTGTAGCGACTGCTAGGTTTTTATCATCCATCGTAGACAAAGACCTCATTGAAACTATATGGGGACTCAGTATACCACAACCCGTCATATAAAACCTGTCAGATGCTACACCTGTGGTATACGAATTCAAATCTGTATCTATATCCTTGCCTTTTATTGATCTTATATTTGCTGCACTGCCCACAGTCATTCAGGAAGTTCTTGTATTCTTAACATTCATATTGAAAAGTCAACAAAGAGTTTATACTCGTAATGGATGGGCAGCATTATGTGAGGAGACTTTAAAAGGTCCCTTTCTTGGATGACAACTAATATTTCACACAGCGATATGAGTTATTGAAAAGAATCTGAATTATGTATTCACACTGCATAACCTACATGTATTCACACATTCATGATTAATCCGTCATGTTTTATCCAACACACAGTAGCGATATGATATTGTCATATTGTAATTGTTGATAGATCGATTTGACTCAATGCCAAATTCAATATTTCTTTTTCAAAGTCGTTTTCTGCAATGTTCCATAGTGAAACACAGTATATTATATACATGTACATGTATAGACTTTAGACAGTAGTCAGTTAGTTTATCTATTTCTACCGAAGAAGATAGGAGAACATTAAATGTAAGGCTATTCTGAGGACTTTTTTTCATTAATTTAATACCCTTCTTAATACCCAGACACAAAGAAAGAAGACAAATACACCTGCACACAAACCACACACGAAGACTCGCAAAATGTTAACCAAAGTTGTTTTTTAACACATCCTTGTCACCTCAACCTTTTCTCCTTCTTTTTTGTAACGTTAAAAAGATATATATTTACCCTGGACTGAACGAAGACTCATGTACTTTTTTTTTACCTTTAAACTCAATGACAATAAGATATAACCCCACTTGGTCGCCGAATCTCTAATGGATATGCTATTTATGAGCAGTTATTACCCGTCCAATAAAGCGAGCTACTCGACCAGAGATCAGTCACATCGCGTGATCTGAGCCCATGGGGGCCAAAGTCCAACCTGGGATGATAATGGACCCGTTCGTTCACGCCTCATTGTAACAAATATTCAACAAATGTTTTGATTGTACACAGATTCGAAAAGGATAGAACTAAAGAGAAAACTATGGGTTGGATGCGTTGTATCAACAACCAGGGACTTAACATTACAAAGAGAAAGACATCCAAATGTTAATATTTCTATTAAAGAAGATATCTCCTCGGACTTCACTTTTTGGTTAATTGATATGGAGGCAATAATTATTCCTAAAAAGAAAAAACAATTTCTCCGGCTATGAACACATTTTGTGTCTAGTAGCATATATATAGAGCTCAGTTCACCAAACTGCGACCTTGTGTTGGTGTCGGGGCAGTGTTTATTGCTGCTGCAATGCCACATGCTGTGATCAGCACGCCACCTGTCGATTAAACAGCAAACATCTGTGATAAGCAAGGTGTGCTTCAGCGCCAGAATATTGGTATCGATTTGCGCTGCTCCGAGTGCTCGCCAGTTTTAGTAGTGTTATTACGAGGACACACAGTCACTGTACCTGTGGGATGCAAGGTCCAGGGTTCATGGCTCCTCTCTGTTAGGCCTTGCTGTTGCTACTTTTTAAAATCCCATCAACCAACCGACCCCCATTCAGATGGACGCATTGTATAGTGGGCAAATGCTGAAGCCAAAGTCGGCGACGTAAACTAGATCGGATTCTAAGTTAAGTGCTTAGCGTACCTTTACTTCCAGCTGAGCTCATAAAGGATTTTTTCCCCTTTTTTAAAGACGTTTATTTATGCTGGGATGACGATCAGTCATGCGGGACTGGTCTTAACGCGTCCCCATATATAAGAAATTCTTTCCTTTTACAATTTCCTTGTTGGTTCATAATGACAATGTAACATATTTACAGTTATATAAGGATGTTCTCGACAGTTTTAGACCCTGAACGTCTGAATGTTCAAATGTTCATGTCCGCATTATCTCACTACCCACTGCAGAAGAATTGAACATATTAATGACTAATTTTAGAGTTATTTTAATACAGACAGTGACATGGTCATCATACATTCGACCAGCGCACCCAAGGTTTTACACCGATTCGATAAGTTGCAAGCTTCCCCCCAAGGTCATGTGACACTGGACTCAACCAAGAAGTGCCGAGTAGCTCACGTCCTGCCAGATAACTGCGTAATCTTTGTTTGGAGGAGCAAATATGGACGTGCCTAATTCGAACTAACAGCCGCTCGGGGTATATCAGCTAGATGTAGCCAATCAAATTAATGTAATTGCAGCCTGGTGTACTTTTCTTTGATATTTTATATTTTTTCTGCCTCGTCTTAATTAGACTTTAGTATTTGAGTCCATATTAATTAATCTAACTTGGAATACCAAAATATGTGAGTATCACACCAGTCGGATTTTAATTTGGGATTGTAATCATTGTTATCTAGAACCAGATGACCGTCTGGCGTGACTTTCCGCAGCAACAACTTGATCCATTCAGTGCCGCAGTCAGTGTGCCCAGCCAGAATGCCATGTACGCCAAGCATAACATAGTTGCATTAAACAAACATTCTCCGTGTCCATAAACTAGAACGGCTGTTGTCCTCTCTTCTAATTGAACTACAATCAGATCCTATTTCGGCTACGCAATTTGTATGTACACCACTGTGTAATAAGACTCCCACTTAATGACCAACTCGCTGAGGTGACCAGGTCGCAATTACTACAACCTAGCCTGGGAACTCTCACTAAAGCGACCAGTAATCTAGTCTGTATAATGCGATAATCAATGATGTCGATATTGTGAATGGTGTGTACAGTAGCAGCCAGCATCGGCACAGTGAGCCTTCAGAGTCAGACCTGTCTGATAAACAGTGGGCCATCCAGAAAGAACCTACGAATTTTTGCGCCATCCCTACCACCTCTCCAGCTTGTACGGAATGGATTAACAAAGGAATGCACGCAAAATTTCCGAACCCTTCCCCCCCCCCCCCCCCCCCACACACACACACAGACAGAATACGTACATGACGGCTGGTCCCCAGGGGCTCATCAACACTACTCTGTGACCTGCTCGTTGGTTCTCATTCATTATGTCGGTTATAAATACGAGGCAGGTACACTTCCACACACAACCGATGCTACCTTGAATATGACAAAAACGTGTCAGAACCAAACCGTTGCTATGCAATCTCCCGGGATACATTGTTGAAAGAACAATGAAGCATAACAACCACCCATCGCGCCAGTGACATCACACTAGCGCGGCCATTCTCCCAGCATATGTTAGGTGGGAAAACGGTGAGAACCAAGCATTTTATAGGTTCAGGGCTCTGTCAGTTTGACAGAGGGGGGGTGGGGGTCCAAGGTTTCATCTCTTCAGGCATCTTAAAGTTAGGCTGTATCAAGGCATGTGATGTTATCACACTTTTAGAGCCACACAGTGTATGTGGGCCCATGGCAACTTTATTAAGGTTATAAAATTGTCAAAAAGGGAGTGTAGCACTGATAGACACAAGAAAAGACTGTATCTAGTCAGGGGGGGCAGGGTCGATAGTAAAAAAAAAAAAAAAAAAAAAAAAACTCATTCATTATGTCGGTCACTAAGGTTTAACCAAGGGTAGAACCCTCATCTCGTGCTATCCATCAGTAGACAGGATTAGCTCGCTCAGCCCACATCGATATTGTCACGCCATAGATTGCCTATCAACAAGCCCTAGAGCACGCAAATACCACCACAAGTCTAAAGTTAGCTTCCTTATCTAATTAATGGTACAGAACAAAAAGATAAGGATTGTTTTCTTTGGCTCGACCGAAATTCCCCTTCCACGTGTTAGTTAGATCATCACAATAATAAGTATTTCAACTGGTAGATTGTGTTCTGAGAAGCAGGGTACTAATGCTCACGTTGTATTCCGCCTCATATCCGGGCTGAAGTCTCCAGGCTGGTCTTTGAGGCCGAAGGTCGCTTTTATTGATCATAAAGAGTGAAAACAGCCTCTGTGGGTTTCTCCAAGTCATTGAGCACCGACTGCCGAAACTTACTGCATTGATCGACGCCCGTCGCCCACAGGAAGGCGCCAACTGCGCATGTACACTGGATCTGTACCTGGTGAGCTGATACTGTGAAGGCAGGAGAGTAACTGTGGGCAGCTCAGTGCAGCTTTTTATAGGCATCGCTGATCAGATCAGTGCAGCCTCTGAGCCCTATTCATGTCAATAGAACAGTGGTTCTAGCCAGACCAGGGACCCTCAGTTCAACGCCGTGGCGACACCTCCGTCTTTCTATGAGGCAGTATTTTTCACAAACGTGGATGGAAGAGCCATCAGTTATCGGTGTTGATTGGTCGAAGTTTTCACATCGCGCCGGCTGCTGGCGCGTGGACTAATGGCTGGGTGCGGCTGATTTGTTTGTATTTTGAACAGCATATGCACAAAGAAATAATGTGTCCATTATTTTTTCGGTCCCCAACTTGCATGCCTGCCATTGAGCATTGCCCATTGTCGAGTGAAACCACTGCGCAGTAAATCAGTGAAATTAGTCACACTAAACTGCACATGATGGGCTCCCTCTTGATGCGTTCAACTCCGACAAGTCACATTGAAATAGCGATATTGGTAGATAACCGAAGTTTTGTGATGAGTTACTCAAGTGTGAGCTGCTCAGCTTTCTTACTGTATTACAAACCTAGAGTCAGCTGAAAGCATTCTTCGGGAAAGTAGTAGTGCAGCTATTTATTCACAGAATATAGCTGAACAGATATGAAATCCTATTTTTATCAATCAAAATATATTGTCACATATATATGAGTGTTCTTAGCACGTTTTGCGATCTTAATCTTAATTTGATGGAGCTAAGTGGCCTGCTCACTCACTCACTCACTCACTCACTCACTCACTCACTCACTCACTCACTCACTCACTCACTCACTCACTCACTCACTCACTCACTCACTCACTCACTCACTCACTCACTCACACACTCACTCACTCACTCACTCACTCACTCACTCACTCACTCACTCACTCACTCACTCACTCACTCACTCACTCACTCACTCACTCACTCATTCACTCACTCATTCATTCATTCAAACAGACAAAGAGTCACTCAATTAATCACTGCCATTCACTCGCTCCCTTAGACACTGATCTGTCCTAGCTGTGAGTATTAGCGCCAACAACGCACGATATAGGATACTGATAGCTACCGACGGAGCTAAACTAGGCTGAGCCAAAGTAGAATTACACACAGACATTGGGAAGAGATAAGGCACGTAAGGACAAAGTATGGGAGATGATGGTTCGAACAATGCATGGGTAGTTGAATGTGTTATGGGAGCTGGGGTCGGTAGGGTGCTAAGTGTGAAAATTGACAACATCCTTGACAAGACAGGTGGAAGGTAACTGGATATTAGCTAAATAGGTGGAAATAGGTTTGTGTCGTTTTTGGCTAGAATCTAAACATAATCATTGATATATGATTTGAAAGGTCTTCCCTCGTGGTCATAGTGGAGAAATGATAGGAAACTGCATTGTTGGAAATATATTTCCTACATGCACCATGTTAAGGATGTTTTTTTAAAGTGTTTATTCACTTCTGTATCATGTAGACGATTCATCCAATCCATACGTGATTTTGTAGATAAATTATGAAATTTTATGATATTCATTCGGCGTGATATTGTGCGTAACATCTCGCTCCAGCCTGGTTCCTGATCAATGATAGTAAATGAAGATTTGATAGTATTTATATGATTAAATAACAATACCGTAGAGTCCCGATATTACTGATGGTTGGCACGGTGATTGGAGATATGACATTTATCAGATATACGGGGCTTATTTGTAACAGGAATTCATATGACAGAGATCTGTGTTAAATGCAGTTTAGTAAGACTGAAGAGCGAGGCTCAGTGGAGCTTCCTGCCGTAGATACAGCGTCAGGCGCGCGTTAATTATTCACCAAGTAACTAGAACTATCCTGCTACTTGTCATGCGTGAACAAGTGCCACTTGTCATGCGTGAACAAGTATGTATCATAACGTAAGCTATTTTTAGACTTTGGTAGCAATGGTGAATATGACATTCATAGATTTAGCTTCGATTTCGGTTAATGAGGACGGTTACATCGATTATTTCATCGTTAGAATAATTCTAAATATGAAGAGGGGGTGTTTCTTACATCTATAGGGAAATATTTCATATAGGTTAGGATGTCTTTGTAATTCTTTAAAGATTAATGTGACGTGACAATAAGATCTCTTAAGTAGGCTAGACACCTCTTACGTAAATGTATATATCTTTTAAAGAACAGACAAATGAAATTTATCCTATTTTAAACTACACCCCACCCTCATCCAACTGTTTTGGGTTGTTTTTTTCTAGATATTGCAATGGCATTTTCTTTTAATCAATGCGTGTATAGTGGCTATCAGATTGGGTGGGTAGCAGAGTTAATATTCTATACATATCGATAGCTGCTGACATCGGGACGGTGCAAGCAGGCCGCCTGCCTCAGCGAGACATCACCACCTGGAACACAAAGAAGAAGGCACGCCACCACGCCTGTGTGAGCAGTAGAGACGGTGGGCGTTGCCTAGTGCCCAGCCCCCGCCCAGTCCCTCCACGGTGTGCGACGCCTCTCCAGGCCACACTCACACCGCAGGAGGTGCGGCGAGCGGGCAGAAGCTCGACTTAGTGCTCAGTGCGGGCGACTGGATGAGTGACACGCACAGGAGCAGACCAGAGTACACAGACACAGGAGGGGACTGTGGATGAGAGACACGTACACTATGTGTACATACAGCGATAGATACCCCCCGTGGATGTGTACGTGAGGACGGACCGCGCCGGGCACACCCTGGAGGCAGAGCCGGGCCGCTCCATGGAGGAGCCCCGCCCCGTGGAGGCGTAGTGTAGGTGTAGCGGGGAATTACACGCACTCATGGCGTTGTCTTCCTCCTCCCTCTGCATGACTCCCTGCATAGGTCACCTCTTTTCACGCAGGAAGTGCAACAGGTACTACATGAGTGCTGTTTCCTTTTACTACCCACATATAACATGGTTGAGCCTCGAAGGGAGAGAGATGCCTTTAGGCAATGCCCAGCCACACCCGCCTAACGTATTGAGGCATTATTTACTCAAGCGTAACTGAAAGTCGGCTTCATATTCAAGATTATGAAATCCAGAGTACATATACATATATATAACAACAGAACTTTTGCACATGATATAGATATGATCGTAATTCTTATTGTAACCTAACAGTTCACATCATAGATTGTTTGGAATTCTCGCTTACTGATGGTTTTGTTTTGTGAAGTACGTGAAAGGCTAATAACAAGTGTGTGTTATATGATCAGAGTAAGAGGTTGATTTTTATTGTGTACTTAGCTGGACAGTGAGTATATATCATCACATTCGTTTTGCCATGTATTTCATTTTTCACAAAGGACAACGAAACCATGAAATCATATTATCTACCCGTTTTAGCTAGTTCATACACTTACTAGACATTATGCCTTTTTGCGTAGATGTATGAGAAGTCCTTTCATACTATCATACTTTTATTTATCCCTCTGTGTGTTTGGATCGTTAGTAAGATTTTCTTCGTGTTATAGAATCTGGCTGGCTGGTTATTCATCTTATTCATTTTGGCCGTCTGACTACCCTACGGGAAAGTAGTGTTATCCCACCTTTACTCGCCCCTCAGTGTATTTTTAACGACAGTTTATGCCACCTTTCCTCAACCCTTTCTATGTCTGGTTTTTAACGCCAGTTCAAGCTATCACACCTTCAACCATTTGTCTGTCTGTGTACTTCCAGGGACAAGCGGCCTAAGTTGGACCCGGCAGTGTACACGGTAGAAAATGTCAAGGGGGAGACAGTGGGCCGCCTACCGGGCACACTCAGCGGTACAATGTTCATCATCAAGGACTGCCAGGTAAGTCGCACCTGACACCCGCCTCTTAAAAGAATGCAGTTTATTCCTCAGAAAGTGCAGAATTCAAAATAATTGCCAGCAGAGCCGTTGCTGTCCCCCCTCACCTTGTAATAAGGCTCTCGTACCATAAGATTAAAACTTCGCAACAGAGAGCAGAGGTCACGAGGCCCAGCATTCTTTCAAGAGCAAAGAACATGGTACTTCTATCACCCACATATAAGATTCAAATACTTAGTGTTTGGGGGAGAGTTTATTAGAGCCTAATATTATTTAATCTAATTCCAGGTAGTTTAGACCTAATTCTTCAATTCCAGGTAGCCTAGACCCAATTCTTGGTAACTGCAGTTCAGAGATGACAGTTTTCCGTTTTTCCACGGAGATCCACTTTTCATTCTCAGTGGATGATATTCTTTTCTGTGTGTAAAACAAAAATGATATAGGTAAATATTTCTTCTTTTTTTCGGATCCATACTGACGTCCTGGGCTATTTCATTTCCCAATCCGATCTACTCTCATCTGCTTGCCATAGATGGGTTTTTGTCTCGTCTCACAATGTTCAGTTGAGTCGATTCTGGCAGCTGCCATGGCAGGAGTTACTCTGTGAACAAACAATAATCGCTACCTGTCAAATAAAACTGTTTCCATAATAGTATTGGATTGATAATCAGATTTTCTTATTTCAATTTATTCTCGAGGATTCTTTTTTTGTACATTAAGTGCCTGGTTTCAGCCCTGTCTGTGACCAATAAAGGCGTTGAATAAATAAAAAATGGTCATTGAGTACGTGACGCGTTGAGCAGGTAATCTTTTACCGAACGGAATACAAAGATTTTCCAGGAAACACACAGGTGTCTGTGGAGGTTTTTAATTTCATGCCGTATAAGGCAATTGTACGGCCTTTCCGATAACCGTCAACGCATGATTGACTGCTGATACAGTCCTTGATGTATAATCAGCTAAATGGGTGTACCATATTACTGTGAGGACACTCACACCGGCGAAAGCTGACGCCTTTGCAGTATAAATACCTCAAAGGAAAAAAAAGATGATGTGTTACATAAGGCAGCAGCAGATTCAAAAACTAGGAGCTAACTTTATTTCCATATACAAAAGGAATGAGCGCGCTAATAGCACGCAATCTGAGCAGCTCTTTTGTCAGATCTGACAAGCACATAACCTCCTGGTCACGCGAGTATATTCAATCCAGAGACCAGTGCAAGTGTTTCCTGTTACAATAATTGCCATATATAATCTGACTCGAAATCATGTCTTCAAAGTATCCTCTAATATTCTTCCACCAACTTTTTGGTAAGAGAGAAAATATTTGAAAAACTGTAATAACATGAAAATATCGTATCTGATTATTCCAAAGAAATATATAATCATTGTTGCTTTAGAGTGCAGTTCAGTTTAGCCATGTTCTGAATCTGAAGAAAAGTATAATCAGTTTTTTTTAAAGAAACACACTTCTTTGATAGTCTATTACTTTATAATATTATTGAAAACATTAGAAATATCTATGTAGAAATCTCACACAACCAACTAACACCAGAAATTTATTTTCAATGGAGTAAGATTTATTCTTATGATTAAATACAAGTTTTTATGGCGTGACATTAGAAATAATTGATTAAAATAATTCTACAAAAGAGAAAAGCTTTGATAGTCCCTATGTACCCACAGAGTCACCTGGGACGTTAGAACACAAACAAACTCGTGAAGCAACTAGAAATGTATACATTACTCTCTGATGCAATGTATCTGAGCACAGTAAACTGTGCTCAACGAGTGGAGAATAGATCTGATCACTGCGTCAGGGACTCCATTCATTGTCACTAGAACACGATATGTCTGCATGATGCTCATGTATCTGAAATTGAAGGGAACATAAGCCAACAAAAAGATTAGCGCCTCTCCTTATTTGTTAACCCTTTAAGGACAGACACCTGCCGCCGAGCTACCTTCGTAAGGACGAGTGTTAGTATCAGTGTATACTCCTAGGGGACAGGCACACAGTCGTTAGAACACATAAATCAAGTCTCTTATCACGTGATATGATACATCATCCTAAATATTTTCTTACAATGAAAATTGTAATTATGGTGTTCTATGTACATTCTTTGAAAATTGAATCAATATTGGTCGATTATATCCATGTTAAAAAGAATTTTGTATATAATGAAGAAAGAACTAGATTTGAGGCGAGGCAACGTCTGCTCCCTTTGCTTGACTCTACCTTGAATGGCAGTTTTAGAATTGCACCTAACAAAAAAGAATTAAAAAGAATGATGAAGAAATGATGCCTCAAGAATCATTCGTCCTAGGAATGTTGATGCCTCAAGGTATCATTCGTTCTTAAAGGGTTGATTCAATCAAAAAGTCTTGCATTTTATAAAACAAAGTCTTGCAAATTATAAAACAGAGGCTCCAAGCCGCTCCAAACTTCCAATAGTTCGAGGATATCGCCATTTAGTGCGAAATTTCTCAAAACGTTTGTGTGTAATCCTCAATGGGTTTATACATCATGACGTAGAGGGAGAGGAGAAAATCGTGTCGACTAAACAGCACATACAAAGCACTCATGTGGACATGGACACCTCTTTGATCCTCATCCCAGCCTCCAGGTAGAGACGTGCTATTGACGTCATTCTAACACCTGACTACACTGGCCGCCAGAGCAACACTACGTTAGCTCTGGTTGGGTTAAATATGTGACACCTGAACCCACTACCTGTGTTTGTTATTCTCCCAGCAGATGTTTGATATGACATGGACCTATACTTGGAGTGTGATAGTTCTCACTCTTGAAGCAATTTTTTCATATTCTTATTTACTTTTGTCTCTATTTTGAATAAAATAACCATAAAGTTAGGCTTAATCATCAATTTGGGTGAGCTGTGAATATTTCTTGATAAGTATTTCTGCTCTCAGAATATCTCTCGGGGGATATATTTACGAGCAACTCGTGTGTAGCAACTCAACTAAAGCAACTCGGGGGAGTTCGAGTATAACAAGTTAGGTATAGAGATGAGAGAGAGAGATGTTATGTAGTCATTTATAAAAAGTAATTAATCTCAGACTGGTCCCTTCACTGGACAGTCCTCTTGAGATATCGCTACTCTACCACCAAGCAATAAACATCATAGGCATAGAACCTAATTATAGAATTAATTCCAATTAGTTACTGGCATTTACCAGCACCGCCTTTGATGTCCAAGAGAAATAATATCTGTGCACTCTTTACCCTCCAGCGGTGCCTTTCTGCGCGTGATGTATAGATCTTTTACATCATTCATCTATCTGGACAGATCTTACTGGTCAGTCGATTGGCGCCTTAAATATTCATCGGCACAGTAGCAACGCCTCCCCAATCTATGTCCCGGACAGCCATATTGATGGATTTTTTATTTGTGTAGAACGGAAGTTCTGGTGTTTCTGGTTTCCTTTCCGTATACTATTGATTTGTAAGAAGGCCTCCGTCACATGTATTGGTGGTTGTCTTTAGAAATAAAGAACTGTTATTGAGTCAGAAAACAGCGTATTGTACGAGAATATCCAGTATGTGTGTGGGTAACCACCAGTATTAGACTGGTAGTACAAGTTTGGGTTGAGACCTACACAAAAGCAAACTGCCAATTGAGGCAGGCCTCTGTAATCGGACTACTTAACCAGAGTCAGTGCGTAAACTGTCGTGTAATCTGCATGTATTAACAAGGGGAATCGGGGATAAACCTGAAAACGGTTTATCTCAGTCTTATTTGAATAAATAGATAATAAACGATGGCTTTGTGGACAGGCGGTCGTGAACCACGAGAGGTTGACGCGTAGTAGTAATACACGAGCGCTATCGAGTGAATTATTACGCATCAACCTCTTTTGTTGGATTTATTATCTATCGTTACTAGTGTATTAAACCCAGTAATTTCCATATTAAAAGGTATAGCAATAGGGACTTTTTCTCTGCTCTATAGCACAAAGGGACTATTTACCGCATAAAATGGCTTTGAGGCCGTACACCACAGATTAGAATCCGTATACCACAATTTTGGTATCTGACAGGTTTTATATAATGGCTCGTGGTTTACTGGATCCCCATAGATTTTCAATGGGGTCTTTGTATACGATGTTTAGTAAAAGGTTAGGGGATTTATTTGGTGGAGGCCTGAAGGTGGAATACATTTTGTAATTGTCCTTGAAATCCAGCGCCTATTGTAATGTGGAAAACTCATGGAACACATTTGCAAGATTTATAGATATCAGGGGCCCATTGCTCAACTTAATCCTTTATGTGTATGAAAATGGCGGAATTATTGGTAGAGGTTGCATTTCCACTGTTATACCGGTTTCATGTAGAGATGAATATAGGCAATTCTATTTCCCCGACTAGTTTTATCAATAAATAATGTTATACGGGGTGAGAGAAAATCAGAAACCCACTCGATGAAAAAAGCTTCGTTTGCCTTCATAGTAATTCACTCAGCTTCGCTTCGTGAATTACTCTGAAGACAAACTCACTCCGCTTCGTTAATTACTCTGAAGACAAACTCGGTGGAGTATGGACCAAGCTATTTTCATCTCGTGGGTTTCCTTCTAATTATTTATACCTAGTCAAGAATTCTGCTCTAGTGAAATGTTCTAGTATATATTGAAAATTGAAAATATGCTAGCTTTATATAAATTTCTCCAGTTTTTATATTTTGTATAACCCACCAACTATCTGCAGAATATAACGGAGCTTTCATTTTGTTTCAGGATAGCAATATTTACATATTTGACCACACGGCCACCGTAACCATTGACGACTGCACTAACTGTAAGATATTCCTTGCTCCCGTTAAAGGCAGGTGAGTTACACTAGACTCTTACATCTTTCAGTTGATTCGGCATCTAGGCCACACTTTTACCGTTGTGTGGTCAAGAACACAAACGTAAGAATTTGTATATATTTAAATCTTGTTTTAGATGTAGAATATTAGTTACCATGGGTATCAATTTAGAAATTACTGTAAATTCATATAACATTGAGTTTTGCGAATCTCGGAGTTAGTTCCCAGATAAAATGCTAGTGTCCAGCACTGTAACATCTTCTTACCTAGTAGGGCCCTTCAGTGACCGTTCTAAAAGGACAATAGTTAAAACAGCTTATAAAAAATTTCTCATGATGACAGCCAGGGATTGCATTTTAAAAGCTTATATGGTGTTTAGCTCGAACTAAAACTGGAATGAGTTCATATCATGGCGAGAGAATATCTTAATTATATGATTCGCCTGACAGGGAAAAGTTAAAGGCTCATAGTCAGTTGGGAATTAAACTTTTGAAACGATTTTTGATAAGGTGTTTTATATTTCCAATCCTTTTAAAAAGATTACAGTGACAAACCCCTTGCATGTTTTTTCCTCATCGTCAGTGTCTTTATACGTGACTGTAAGGACTGTGTGCTGGTGGCCGCCTGTCAACAGTTCCGCACACGGGACTGCCGCAAGTTGCACATCTTCCTCAGCTGTGTCACTCAGCCCATCATCGAGGCCACCACTGGTGTCAAGTTCGGGTGTTTCCAATACACCTACCCTGAACTCGAAGGTTCGTATACAGAGATGGCAGTCTTCCATATATCCATGGAAATCCTTGTTTTCATTTCCAGTTTATGAAATTATTTTTCTCGTATAAAAGAAACCTAGTTTAAATATTCAGTCTTATTCCATGGCCAACATTGATGTATTTTCCATGTTTTCTTAGTCTCTCTGAGGCAGTGAAATTACATATGAAAAATATGTTCCCCCGTCCGAACTGACTTCCTTGAGTATGAGATATCAATTATACCCCTGGATTGTAGTTAATATTGATTTATCCCACTCTTGGTATATTTCTCCTTGGATTAAAGACACAAAACTTATGACGAAAGCTACTTGGAGTAGTGTAAATGAAAAATATCCAACCAGCGTTGGCTGCAATGACGTTATCTTTTTTTATATAACACATTTTATTGACACATTAGTTTTGCTCACGAAATAGTCTGCATTCAGATTAGATACATTATACATGTCGCTAATCTTTTAAAACTTGTAAATAGAGAAAGAAAAACATATATGCATGTAAAAGTGGATAATTTTACTTGTGACTCATATGACAATTTTTTAAAGTTACATAGTTACTACATATTCCTAAATGGGTTTGTTACGATAATATAATCTTCCTAACAGTAGTTGAAATAACTCGTTGCTGATAAATATCATAATAGTTTACGACTTTAATTATTTGCTGTGTTGTCCTTTCTCCACAGACCAGTTCCGGAGTGCAGATATCAGTGTCTACAATAATAACTGGGGTTGTATCCATGACTTCACGCCCGTCCCCGGTGAAACCAACTTCAGTATTCTCCCTCAGGTAAGTAATTTACCAGCAGACTTTTGAGTAATATCTGCCTTTAGACAAATCCACAAATTATATATTCATATTCATATTTCTATATATGTGAATGCAATGCAGGAATTTTTTTTATATATTTATATGTGATAAAGCGTAGCCTCATCTCGATGCAATTTTCAGCAAAATCGTACATTTAGATGTGTCAGGCCGATCTCATCAGGTAACACATGTCTAACTAGGGACGTGTCGTATTATTAATGAAGTAGCCTTCCAATAAGGCAACAGGTGTACTGTTTTATAGGGCAGATAGGTAATGTTCTCTGGGGAACATAATTTTGCCCCTGAGTGAGTGTTCTTCACTTCATCAGCTGAAAATGAATGATTAATAATAGGCCACAAAACGCTAGCCTTTCTCACATATATGTGTATAGAGCCTTCCATATATGGACAAACATGTTTTGGGCTTCATCTTTAAAGTTGCCCTACACTTGGGTGAGTGTAGAGAGACAAAGGGGTATGGTAAAAGTTTTTAAGTGAGTTGAATTTCGTAAGAACAAAGAGCCACATTTCAGCCCCTATTCTCTGGATGGTGGTGCCATCTGGCAGATATTATTGTCAGTCTCCTAGTGATTCACGAACTAACATTAGCTGTAAGGCGGGGCTGTGGTCAGATGGGTAGTGTTCGCTTTGTGTGAGCATATCGGCTATCTGCGCGGTGACTCAACATAACACCTCACCTACTTACTAGTTTCTGAAGTGCCAAGTCAAGTCTGCAACAATATCTATAAGCACTACTCTGTGACTAGCAACTTTTCATATGCTTCTGGTTTCCGATTCCTAACAACAACTACATTCCGAAATTACAGATAATGAGTTGCATAAACAAAAGACTTTTTTGCAACGTGGATATAAGAAGTAACTTATTAATGAGATGTGCAAAAACATGACTTGGCTAATGAATAACTTTACAACTGTGTAACTGTCAGGTTTTGAATGTTTACCCTTTTCCTTTAAATCACGTTAAATTGATACTGGGTTTTTACTACAGAATTATTTTGAACCTAATTCCAACCAACGCGCCTGTTTTACCTTCATTCGAATAATTGCGATTTCTTAATTAATTGATGGTCATTTTGTTTCTGTAAAATTATTTCTGGAACCAAATTAAAGTTGAAGGCCCTGATTTCACGCTTTCATTCGTGATGACTATCCTGCTGAAATCTTGAAAATCTATCAAAATCGAAACCGCCAAATATTCTAAGGGCTAGTTAATTATTATTTACAACTTATTCTTTTGTTTGGTGGGTATGCTTTATCTTTATTTTTTAAAATGATAGGGCTCTGTAAGAAAAGCCTCTAACGAATTAGATGACTTTGGGTATGGTTGCGAGAACGGAACAAAAGTGAATTATTTAAGTCACCCAAAATGATGTCTACTTGAACAGAATTACACTGGGTTGTTATTGCGGGATTTATGAATATAGTTTCCGATACTCTTGTATAGGTGTTTACGGATATGTTTACTATTCTTCTTACTTTGATCATAACAGGACGTGAAAATAGAGGACTACCTACCGGTGCCGACCACAGAGGAGCTGTCTGTTGTCAAAGTGTCGATGGACAGAGACAGTAGTGCTGTACCTTACACACTCTGCACTCAACGCAAACTCTCCAACGAGGTAAACATCGCTCTGAAACATAAAGTACATATACAAACATGTCTGAATCAGAAAAAAATATGTTTGACGTGTGTCATATTAGTTTAGTACCATATGGCTATGTACTGGGTTGGTTTGTGCAAACATATCTTACTAAAAAAAAACATCATTGGTACCCAAGTGCCAGAGGTGGAGATCTGCAGTTTTGCAAAATTGTTGGTTTGACTTAATTTAAAAAAGAAAGGAAAAAAGATGGGACAAACGTCTGACCATTGAATCCCTAATGCTCCATGGTCAGGTGACTAAGAATACAGGGAGAAAATCCTAAAGAATGCATCGTCACTTCACCGTGCCTTCCACAGCACTGGTAAAAAGGAGCTTCTTGAATTCCTAAGAGAATCTAAGATATACGAAAGTATTTAAAGACAAAGCTGAAGGCTGAATATCCCATGCAAACTACCCTATCTAAACAATAGGGAAAACTAAAAAAAAGTTCTTAAAGCAGAGTACTCTGAGAAGAAGAATATTAAGTTGACAGGACAACCAAACCAAACTGACTTCCCTTCGCCACCGTAAAACAAAGTATGACAGAGTGGGATCCTCAATATAACACTATCAGTATCTATTATCCGGTTCTCCGTTGTATATCAGATCAGTATTTCAATTGTAATGCAGATAAAGGTAGAAGTAACGTCATGACAGTGACGTCATGGCCATGTGGACCAACGCGCATTTAGTCGCCTAAATCCATTTCATGGTCAATCCATTCGTTCCGGTTGGTGCCTTTAGTGAAATTAGGTGAAATTGTATTCAGGTTCACTTGTCAGGTCACGCGATGAAAAGATAAAATGTTCACAAGCGGCCTCTATTACGCGGTTTCTAGTGTAATATTCAGGGATGCCAGTTTTCAATGTTTCCCCTGAAATTCATGTTTTCATTTTCAAAATTGAAAATTATTTTTCTGGTGTAATATTGACATACCACCTACTAAATAACCTAAATCGACCACATCCCATGATCCCCCACTGAACCTCCCCACTGACCCAAGTCGGAGCTTGAGCTTTTCCTTGATCCCTTGATTCCCAACTGTAATGTGTATGTTAATCATAAACGCAGTATTGCAATGGAAAATATTTCAATGTTTTTTTCTGACCCCAACTGGCATCCCTGGTGTATTCAGCTACACTAGAACCCGACCCTATGCCTCTGCCTCCGCCGCGCGCACCCGCCACGATAGGGTTAATCATGGTAGGACTATTCATGCTATGCTGTTATCCTGTCCTCTGTAAATTCTTGTGTTATAACTTATAGTGATGTTTTATTGAGCGGATGGTTTTCTCTTTTGCAGTCTTGTTTAATTATATTCTTCTACGACGGAGGCTCACATGACCGAGCCAGACATTTTATACAATCCATGAAGCAAGACCATGTAAGTTGAATTCGTTTTGCCTTTTTATTCGTAAGCGTGTTTTATGTGCAAAATTCTAATGTTCTAGATATGTAGATTTTTTTTTTTTTTAACTATGAAATCTTGTGCTACTCCCCCCCCCCCCCCCTTCAGCACCTCATCACTCCCCCCACATTCCTGGACGCATACCTACCCCACTTCTGCCTTCTTCATTTTGTCTAGCCATTTTCATACCCCTCACATCATACGTTCTCCCAACTCCCCATCAAAATCCTTAATTATGAAATTGTTAATGCAACTCTATTTTGCTTCGACCATATTATTCATAGGGGCATATGTCATATAGTATATTTATCATCAATTATAAATTCAATATTATCATAAATATTAGATATCTTTTACAAACAGTACAATGAATTACAATGAAGTACAATGAAGTCAGAGGTGTTTACCTTTATTCAGCACCAGATGTTAGCATCAACATTATTTCTAATTTCGTTGAAAGAGTTATTATAAACGAGTAAATATGTACTCAAAAAAGCAATAAACACCATCGTATATTACAAAATTGAAATTAAGATATCTGTAGACCTATGATGTGTTTTGTTTTAGCCCGAGTGTTTGCTGACACAAACCAAAGAAATAACTATGCAACCAACCGACTGCCAACGTGTGTTTGGATCCGACAGCTACTCGTTAGCCTGCCAATCAGGTAAGCCTCATCGCTATTTTATGAAAAACACTTTCAGCCAGGAGCAAAAAGGAACCTCAAGAAGCATTTAAAACATAAAGAACTGTTCTTTCACGGCAATGTTTCCCAAAAGGTTGACCTGGAGCTAATTGTAATGAATGATTTTAAGTTACATGGCAAAGCCTGGACCATTGAATATGAAATGTCTGAGAAGATAAAAATCAAGATTGCGTTGGTATTGCTGACATCAGTCAGTAAAGCGAATTCCTATTACCCATTAGCGAACTAAATAGAGTTACATACCGCTGCTGGGGGGTGCATTAAATATAAGTTATGTGTCGAGGTTGACGGTTTCGTCAACCTCGATATTTGAAGGTATATAGGAATAGGGAAACCAAGTACCGGTAAGCAAAAGTCAAAGTTACTTGGTGAGGATCGGGAAAATTACTGCCCGCGGCTGAAGCCTTAGGCAGTAATTTTCCCGATCCTCACCTCGTAACTTTGAACTTTTGCTTACCGGAACATAGTTTCACTCTATAATTCAATATTAGCTTCTGCCTTTCATCATCTGAATAATTCATTCTGGAACTGGAACAACAGTTTTCACCATATGGTACTGAAATCCAATGAAAATTCATACATATGTTCAACCATAGCAAGAGTGGATTCGCTGTGAATGTTTTATTGAATTTTTGGGAATAGGTTCGGTTCACCATTGATTTGGAACGATAGAGAGCAATGTCACGGTATAGTGGTTCGACAGGACGTATCTTATCTATTTGAGGTCATCTGCTAGGTTACTATAAAGACTGATGGAAGGGCTGAAGTGAAATTACCCTGAAATCTGTATCAATATGTTGTTATCATTTCATTGCCTTAAAAGACCTATATTTGTCCATGAAATTCTTTTAGAAAAAAAATGAGCCTCATTCTTGCCAATAAAATATTGATTTAAACCTCCCACACTCACGTACAGCCCCATCTCATAGTGAACACAGATGTTTTTTCCCTGTTTGCTCGGTCTTTCTGAGGAAACAAATTCCCCGTGAAAAATATTTCCAAATTTTTCATTGACCCCAACTGACATCCCTTTCTACTTATTATGAAGCTTTAAAATTTTTCTCTTTCCAGGACCAGTAATAGGCTTCGAGTATAACGGCGACAACTGCTGTACGAGTTGCCAGCAGATGGTGGTTACAGTCAGCCAAGGCACGACCGGCGTCGTCTTCGTCAGCAGCAACCCCAACACAGCAAGTCAGTACGTGGAGAGTTTCTTCAACTTCGCAGACATGCAGATGAGTGTCTGAGCTTCGGCGACAGCGAAAATGACCACTTCTCACCATACGGGCTGCGGGGGGAGGCCAGATGCGTCTCTCAAGGACAGGAAGCTATGATGAAGATGAAAATAACGAGAGGACAAGCAGTGTGACCTACAACATCCAGAAGGACTTCAGCCGGAGGAGTTGGCCAGAGATGGTGCTGCATGCCTGCTGCTGGAAGGAGAAGAAACCTCCGCCATCGCACAACACAGGATGCAGCAATCAGCAATTGGAACTTTCTGCAGTCCTTTGTGATAATCTCTGAACATGATTGGGGACTGCGCTATTGGTGTCAGCCCCTCGACATACTCTCTGTATGCCGACATTTTCCCTGCAACAAATTTACTGTCTTCAGAAACCCTGATCAAGATCCTTATGTTTTTTCTCAACAAAAATAATATACCTACTAGTTGTGGTGTCGTTATGGTGATTATTTTATTTTACCGACTAGTCATATGTATGTCTTAGATTTTTGATGGACTTTTTATAACAGCACAATGGCAATCGTATTATGATTTGGCATTGGAGACTTGTGGGTCTCATAGAGTTTTCTGTAGTAGAATCTCATACGATGAACCGATATTTCAGACTCAGCACGAAGTAAGAAAGGGAAACTTCTTTCAGTAATCTACCATCTTCTAAGGGCGGTCTGTGGATAGACGTTGACTCCTTGTAAAACCACTTTGTAAAACACCTGTGAAAGGTGGGAGTGAAGCTCCATAACGTACTTTAGTCTGACACTACCACAGTCGTCACACGTCATTGTAAACCTAGAACACAACTATGAAGAAGTCACTATCACATTTTTTCCATCCAAGTCTCAGTCTAACTAGAATCTGCTTGATACGGAGTTGCAAAATTACTTCGGGCGGTCACAGTGATGTCTAACTGCCAGTGCCACTTGAAGTGACCAAGGTAAATGGCATTTTGTCCATGGTTTTAAGACTACCATCTGTGTGAAAAGATCAAAGAATCTTTGAGTGACAGTTCCAATAACAGTACCTCCATAACAGTACCGTCGCGGCAATTTCCATTTAAGAGACGGCTGTTGGCAGGATACGAGGAAGGTAACCCGGGTGAGTGTGGGCAGGCCGGCTCTGCGGGCCCGTGCCCTATAAAACGCCATGATTAATCAGGTCTTTGATCCATTGGGGTATCCAAGCGTTCGGTCCGTATTTTGAAAACATCAATTATAAATACTAATTTTTCAGATGTATACATATTAATTAAATGGGTTACTGAATCAATAAGACTTATGTACTGATGTAAGAAAATAAATTGTCTCGTCTCAAAATTGTGATTTTGCTGAACTGTCGTACGGAATGTCAACTTAGCACATCACTGAAGGAAAGGTCCGAGGTTTAGGGTGGACATGTAGTAGGGCTGACCTGCGAACCCCTCGACTGCCTGCACTCTATTATAACTGATATGCTGTAAATGGCCAGGACAGAAAAACACCACGTCTATATGTTCCTGTACCGTTTTCGTCTTTCCTTATTTGCTATTGTACTTATAGAGAACATCTTTATTTCACCAATTCATATCGATCATCAACATGGTCTCCCTCCCTCCTATATTGGTTGGTTGTAGTGGAATCAACCATTTTGAATGTACTTAGAATATATATACATGTATATCTGTGTATAGAACGCCGCGGTGCTGTTGCTACAACATCATATCAAAGAAAGTATATTCCTTAGCTCGCGCACATAACCCAGGTATTAAAAGGGTTGTTAGTATTGCTGACTGTTGTGAGCAAATGGATTCAAACTATGATTATTATTATCATTACTATTATTGCTATAATTATTATCATTACAATCCCTTCTAGTTCATACCAGTGACATTTCTCCTTAGTCGCGCTTTGGTACAAAGTCTGTGTGTGAATGTAGTGATGCTAGACAACCTTCTTCCTCCTCAGTTGCCGTCCAACCCTCCATTTATATACATGAGATTTTCGTTTTGATTTATCATGTATTTATAAACGTTTACTTTTCAATTGTATATTGTATTTTTGTACATGTCTAACTTAATCCAGAGGATGAGTTGTGATAGGTCCGACGTTTATTTATTGGTTTAATATAGCACTAATCACAAGGATGTATTGATGTAATTTAGTTAATCTGTTTTGACACATGTGCTATATAGAGTAATAATGTTTGTTGTCGTGTGTTGCCGGAATCGTTGTGTGTTCATGTGAGCGTTTAAAGTAGCATATTTGTATGACATTTCGCAAGATTGATGTCGACAGATCCTTTGTTTGATGAAAGAGGTGGAGATTGTATTCAGCAGCAGATTGCAAGTTATGCCCTGATTGGCTGAGTGGCAAGACATTTTTCGATTATTGTAAAACTAGTCTGGATTGGCTGATTCCGAAGGGAACGCTGCTTATTTTTCTATGGGTTAGAAGGAAAAGCAAAAAGGTTAATCTAATGTAGGTAGATGTAAAAGTTACTTTCCTTAGTTCAAAAACTCCTGTTATCTCGCAATTTCCACTCTATTTTTGCATCTATCGAAATTGATTTCAGACTTTACATCATGTGTATCTTACGTTCCGCACGCCATGCTGCTCTTTCTGGCTATTTTCATCGCGATATTTTTCTATTAAGAATTATCTGGTCTGTATTTATTCAATCTGATTATTAGTGAAACAAAATACTTCTCCTAGAGCGGTATTATAGATATAATTTTGATAAAAATGACTTCACAGTCCACTGGATTTATAAACCTTGACGCAAAAGTCAACATATCTATTTCGTATTATTTTTGTCTTTTTTTCCATTCAGTCACCCCTTCTGGGAAATGGTAGAAATGTATGAAGCATAAATGGTATTTTACCAAAAAAGCCTGCATTGATTTTTGAAGCTCAGTCTTCATATGGCTAATTTTATATTCCACTTAATGCTTGCCATTTCTAAATACATATATATATATAGATATAGATATATATGTGTGTACATGATAAAACGATACGGTCAAGTTGCAAAAGAAAGCCCATGTGGTAATAACTAGAATTGTTCATCGTGATAGGAACAGTGCTTTTTTTCTAATCGTGTTTCACAAGTTGGTCGTGCTTACAGCAACTGTTATCTTCGTTATTGGACTAGTTTACATCAAAGAAATGTTATGGGGTAGCTGTAATTGTTAAAGGAGCTGTTATATGTAGATGTCTCTATTACTATGTATATTATCTAATTGAATTAATGTTAATTGAATATCAAGGAATCATAGAAATATGAAGATTAAGATATATTCTTAATGGTATTTTAATGAATCACTGAACCCCTTACTCGAATTACTAGGGACCATGGTACACGTTGAATATTTCTGAAATTCCTATAAAAATGAAGAGAAAAAAACATTCAAAAATGGCCCCTATATCTTTTTTTCATTTCATGATTATAGTAATCTAATATGTGAAAAGGACTGTGGTCCAAGAACCACACTGTCTTCTTACACCATGGAGATATTTCTCCTACAACATGCCCTAAACGAAATAAAGACACCCTCGAGTGAGGTTTCTGAGTCAGAATCACTGATCAACCAAAACGTTACCTTTCTCAATTGTTGTAATTTGTCTCGTATGAATAATATGAAGCAAAATGATATATCAAGACTTGAGAATATGATGAGTTCAAAAGAACTCAGCGGTCATTGAAATAAAATTAATTTCAATGCATTTAAGAAATATAGTTAGGGCGGTAATTAGTTTATTTAGAGCTATTTTTATTGTATCTCTTCAGCTACATTAAAAAAAAAAAACGTATTTTCGTCATATTAGCGATTTATAAAGAATATATGTCGGTGGATATGTTTGATGGGATACAACTTATTCAAATGATTCAAATGAACTACATTCTTTAATTCAAGAAATGTGTCACAACTGGAATATTCCAGTTAACAAATACATTTATAGCTTGATGTGTTGGGAACAATGTTGTAATTTGGTAACTCAGATTGTTTTAGTAGAAATATTACTTTCTCTTCGAGAAGTCGTTGTAAAGCACACATTAGATCAGAACTTAACGTACGAACGAATATTGACATCATTTAACTATTTAGTATGGCTGTCAGATGGTGACTGATAGAGCATAACAAACCATGCCGTTTGCAGAAAACTCAATCATCACAATTGAGAAGCCATTTACTCCCTGATTGGTATTATTATATCGAGTAGGCAGAGAGTTCCATATATTGTCTTCGAAAATTGTATCATATTTCCAACATGATATTCTAAAGGAAATACCACATACTCCAAATATAACTTTAATGATGACGATATTTTGTTACCTGACATTCAGTCAGAAAATTGAAAACATCCGTGAATTTTCCATCAGCATTTTAACCTTATTGCAGTCGGCTTTTGACCCTTGACTAAAATAGTCGTTGCCATGCCATACCACTGACATGATATATGTTACATTTGTGATTCAAACTACTCTTCCATGCAAAAATAAAAGAAAGGAACAAGAATGATGCACGTTTTGAACCTTGTATTTTCCTGTTCTTGTTTGAATGAACTGTAATTGGGTGTGTTTACATCTGCCCAATTCTGTAGAGAGCACGTGTTATACATGATAACTGAGTTAGACCTGTTTGTATTAGTGTCTCGAGTGGCTATCATGGTGGCATGCCGAGTATTCATAATCATATTAACACGTATATTTTTGGTGAGCCACCGATAACTTATTCATTAAATGTGATTCATTAAATCATAGTCTGTAACTCAGCTCGTGAAACTGATTTAGTTTTCAACCCTTTTAGGTATTTTAGGTTGTGATTGAAGGAGGATGCTACAATAAGTTTGTCAAAATACCAGCCAACATTAGCATTATAGGTCCATTGTCTTCACATTTCGTGCAATAGATAGAGTAATTGAATTGAATGTTGCACCTCCAGTTACCACATCTGATGAACTGTTAAGCGTTGAAATACCACGGTGCAAACCGATCCTCAACAACCTACCTACAGGGGGACCAGTTGTCCGGGTATTCCTGGATTTCCCATTCTTCCGTGTCATAGATTATCATCATATTAGAGATGAAGAATGGAGATATGCATGATGCAGACATTTGGGCTATTCATCAAACCTATTATTGACACCTCAATCTGACAGGAGTAGTTGCTGGTAGATTTATATTTCATCATGCCCGCTTATCTAACTAATCATGAAAGATGTAGTAACATTACAATATATAACATTCATGTCCGATTCCGAACAGGATTATAAACTCACAAAAACGTCCGTACGAAGTAATTCCATAAAAAGATTGATCACTCAGTAAGTCAAATATGACATCTGGAAAATGCGCCCAAATGTAACTTAAATTGACTATGTAAGTAGTAACAATATTTTTCTGTTTGTAGAACTGATTCTCTATAAATTGATATCTTGTTGAAGTTGGATGTTGTGAACATTATTTCGTATAGATATATATATTCGAAAAAAACCTTTCATTTCAAGTTCATAAAAATCAATGATCACTTTAAGGAATATAAAAATAATTGTATGCAGCATTAAGATAATGCTGAGATGTGCGAACAGTACTGACTCAACTTGTGCTATATTTTTTTCTAAATTCAAATCTCAAGCTTGCTTATCCATATTATCATGTTTCCTTATCATTTAACGAAAATTCATTTCTAACCAATGTACAGCAAAGCTGGTACAACAGGGGCGTGGGTATGAAGTTATTCCACCCCTCCACTACCAAACAAGTAGTTCAATTAACAGGTGTTTCTTTTGAAGGAGACCGTGGAATATTTACATGAGTATGTTCCACATAGTTCTATAGTTTAAAAATATAGTAGGCCCATGAAAATGGAGTTTTTGTCTTTATTGGCTGCAAATAATAGCTAGCTCTTAGTGCTAGAGGTCTCGTCTAATTCTACCGACTGCTGTATAAAACATTTTAAAGAGCGGTGTCTTCTGTCTAGAAGATACCTGAATTATTGATGATTAAATTCTAGAGGAACATTTAAGATATTGTACAGGATTGAAATATCTGATATTAGATTGAACATGAGTTGTTCATTTTATTGGAAAATATGTGGTTCCATGTCATATATAAGAAGGGTTAAAACCACTTTAAGATATTTCAAAATTGTACGAATTTTATGTGTATCTTGAAATTAACAAAGACATTAGCTATATTATTGTATTATATAACCTGGTAATCGTTATGTCATATGTCCGACATTTAGTGTTAAGGTTCTGGAATTCAATTCCAGATCACTTGAAGCAGGGATGCCAGTTGGGGTCAGAAAAAAATACATTGAAATATTTCTTATTGCAAGGTTTACGCATTACATATGCCTTACAGTGGGGAATCAAGGGAGAGTTCACCTTTTTACATGGGTCAGTGGGGAGGTTCAGTGGGGGATCATGGACTGTAGTTGAATTGGGTAATTTAGCAGTTGGTACATCAATATTACATGAATTATTTTTTTATTCTGAAAATGAAAGCATGGATTTCAATGGAAAAATAGAAAACTGGCATCCCTGTAATTATGGAAGGTATCTAAAATTCTGTCTAGAATATTAGTACAAAATGTGTGGAAGTGAAATGATATGCATGTTCGATATTTCAACACTATTATTATATAAAATACATAAGACCTTAAAGTGAATTTCATATACAGATTAGAGATAACTGGAATTAAGGTTTTAGTAGCAATAAAAGTATGTTTTTGCAGGGAGCCCCTTTTTCTGTAATTTCGGTCGTTTTAGTTTGTATTAGATTACATTATAGCACGGATTTAGAAACAATTGATTATTGATAGGGTTTGGAAATTTTCTTTTCTTCCCAGAAGTCACCGGTATCTCTATTCAGATCATAACACACACTAGTGTAAATGGTGAATTGTTTTCTTATATAGAAGTTAATGATAAAGATCTGTTGTCCAATAAACCGTAAATGCAGATGTATGTGGAATGAATTGACAATTTGTGCACTGTATGATAGTAAATATTCTGTCTCTGGGTCATACACCAATCTCTGTGACATGCACAACGTGCTTCAAACTGAAACTTCACCTGCATCCATATATATTATACATAACACGCGTAAAAAAGTATCTTTCTGAATAAACTTAAGTGAAAAATTATAAGTCTTCTCATCTGTTGCAAATATGATGAAAATGAAATAGCAAGTGTTGTTTTTTGTTTGTTTGTTCGGGTAGTTTAACGTCCAATGTCTTATTAGACTTATATATCATTAATTCTGGTGTCTTTACCATCATTACAGATTACAGGCTTTGATTTTGAACCATTACCCCCTACCCAAAAAGATTTTCTCCTCAGATTTACTGATTTACAAGAATGACGCTTTGGATGTTAAAAAATCCGGAAACCCAGGCTTGATGATGCAATTTTAGCATACAACATACAATCTTTTATCCCAATCTCCACAGGCTTATCAATTATGTGACTATGCCACGGTTATGCCATAAAAAATGTATATGCCAAACATAACATGAAATTAAAAACATGTGATGGAGTAGGATAAAATCTAAACGCCACTCAATTTCAGATCTGCTAGGGTGGACAGCAATTACCAATCTGCTTACCCTCTTGGTCGCCTCGTCTCCTCGTGGTGCAGACCGGATATGCTTGCATGCAAGCATAACCCAAGCATAACTAAAGTCAAGTCCAAAATTGGGCGTTAAACTACCCGACAGCGATAGCCGAGTGAATATTCTGAAGTGGGCCAAACGAAATGGCGAATGGGGACTCAGACCAAGCATGAATATGTTTCTGATTTCATCTTAGCCTGGAAATATCTGTTTATCACCTATTGAGAATGAGTTACCATACTCATAAGCCTGTTCAGAACAGGTTCCCAATGCGAAGCCTATGGACATTTATCTTAGCCTGGAATAAACGTCCATAGGCTTAGCATTATGAACTCGTTCTCGACAGGCTTGTGAGAACGGTAACTCGTTCTCAACGGGTGATAAAGAGATGAATATTTCCAGGATAAGATAAAATCAGAAACATATTCGTGCTTGGTCTAAGTCCCTGTTCACCATCTCGTTTGGAGTGGTTCAGAATATTCACTCGGCTATCGCCTCGTTCATATTACTGCGCACTCCAAACTCGATGGCGAACGGGGACACAGACCAAACACTCATCAGTTTCTTTCTTATTATTCTAGGCTAACATAAGACAAACCCCCAGCTAACCACCAGGCTAGCTGGCGAAACACATACCAAATATCATATTTCTTATATGGCCTAGACTACCTTGCTAGGACTTTGTGCCTCTTAGCACCTTTTAACTTGAAGCCTGAAGAGACCCTTGTTGAGACCGTGTTATCTATGAAAACCAACCACAGAAACCCTATCAATTCCCCGATTTTGTTGATGCCCTGCTCAACTGCTTAGTAACTTGCCCTCCCAACATCATTACCATGGCTTTGTTGACAGTGCGACATCATGTCACTAGTCGAAGATTTGATGACGACAGCGCAGCAGACTTGACTCGAAAAGTGGCACTCACACAGTAGCGTCCAAGGTGAATAGACAGTCTTTGCCTTGTTCTGCCAGTCTAGGCTAAGATAATGTGACGTTTCTTGATAGTATGTATAATAGCAAGGGATAGTGCAATGTGGTAGTGGATAGAAATGCTGTTTATACCCATGGCTTACGAAGTCCTCATTGAAAATGTATGGGGCCACAGTAAACCACTACTCCTTGTTTGTTAGTGACCGTAAACCACACCATGGTTTATGGCTTTTCCAAACCCCTTATCAAATTCGTAGGAATAAAAATTATCAATTACCATGGGTAAGAAATACAACAATCGATGGATTCGGACGGTCGGATCTGTCATTTAAATATTCTATATCATAACCATGGCAGTTAACCGCTCGTGGTTTACGACCGCCCGTCCAAAAAATAATAATCTATTGTATTAATCTATAGTAACGCTTCTTGTAACACTACAAGATATAGTACCTAGAAAAACTCACGAGATGAGTTCATCTAGTGGGTTTCTGATTTTATCTCACCCCGTATAACATCATTTATTGATGAAATAACTCACCAAATTAGCCATTTACTATTGCAGGGATAAAAGTCAGAAGGGAAAAAAATTCGGAAAGTTGATACGCTTATAAATAAGAATCATTTATTACATTATTTTGGAACAGAATGGCAATGCATCGATATACATTCTAACACTGCAAGTATTGCCGATGTACGCGAAATGTCGGAATTCCGTATTTGTCGGAAATCTTGCACCCCTGGTATTGGGTACAATACCTTGTTTGTTTGAGGTTTAACGTCCCAGGGATCCTGAGGGTATAGGGTCTATCAATAATTTAGATTTTCACTATCGTAGACTTATTTCAGTCATTTTTTCTAAATGTTTTCAAATATTCTATAAACAATCAAAGTGATTCGTCTCTTTCAAAAACCTGATGATAGCTTTCTTTGGCATATACAATAACTTCACGGCCGTGGAGTACGCGTTCCTAACGTTAAGCCTATGGAGAAAAATACCAGGGTGAGATAAAGCACTGTGCAGCACAATGCCCCATTAGAGCATGGCATAAAAAGACAATAAAACTGAATTATGTTTTATATGATTTTAATGCTGAATCTTTGATTGCTGCCGTTTCTGCTGATATGACACAGAAGCCAAATTTATTACAGCATCTGAATGACATCGTATTAACTACCAGAGCAACACGATGGTAAGGATAAAATACAACTCATCTTTTCATTATACTGTGAAGAAACATATCTGTTTGCGCTCCTGGGCAGCATCGAACATAGCGAAATGCAACATCATCAGCGAACAAATCTAAGCCACTAAATATGACTTCCCCGTTCTCTACCAAAGTACAATAATCCCCATCTTATGGCAGTCGCGTTTGGCAGTTTTGTTTCAATCACAGATATACCTGCCCAACGAAGGGATATTCTGGTTCTATAATCATGCCTTTATGTCAGTTGTTTTGAGTTAAATGAACTGTCACTTTAGCTCACTTGTGGCAGAATCACAAGAAATCAATTGGTTAAAATTTCAACTGACAGGCCTACACAATAAGCCGTCGGAAAAGAACAGCAACATTGACACAAATTTTAAGAAGCACCCATTCAAAGAAATAAGGAGACCAGACATTCTCCCAATTTATGAAATGAAATTCATTCGACCAAATGAAACAATTTTGAGCATTTTTTGTTTTATTTACATATTTTACATTAAACTACTGCTATCGTGATTAACCACTACTATCACCGACTTATATGCCTATAAATGAGTCAGCAAGAAAGTAAACACAAACTATATGCAATCTTGTTTGAATAACATTAAATACCCTCCTACAATCAGGATGACAATTCATGTGTGTACGATTATTATGAAGATGAAAGTAAAAAAAAATTAAAAAAAAAAATGATGCGGCAAGTGTGAGTACAATATTACAAACCAATGTCCAATGATCTTAATTCTAAAAATAATATCCATGGAAATGTTGAAGATAATCATCTATAAATACGATGAATTTATAGCAGGCACTTGCAAAACAAACCCCATGTAAACACTCTCATCAGTCTAGGGTTGATATCAACCTAAATTTATTTCGACGATATCCCCGTAACCACACATTACCAATCCCAAACCCAACTACCAATCTCCATTCATCACCATTCACTTTCAAAGCACATTTTCTCCTATCACAAATAGCCATATACTCCATTGTTCTTGTTAGTACTAATCTTGTTTTATACAGGATGTGTGTGGCGCGGCCCCTACACGGGGCTGCTCACCGTGTCCACTTGTAGAGGTGCACGTTCTTCTCTGTGAGCGCGGCCAGGTAGTTGGTCCTGTTAACTGTCACCGCCGTCAGGTCCAACACCTCGGCCTGCGTGCTGATCTTCTGACACAAGTCCCCCGTCGTCGTGTCCCACACATTGACCTATTCAAAGACACCAGGGATGTATGTTAGTTGGGGTCAGAAAAAACAGATTTTGAAGTATTTTTGCATGTGGAATTTGTTGTTTCACTGAGATTGAGAAAATATGGAAAACTTTGTGCCAGTCCTGGAATGGGACTGAGGGACTATGTAGAGGACGAAACCACTGTTTTGTTGACTTGAATTAGGCTCAATTCATATTTTCTTTGCTATTCACCGTGGAAAATATATCATATAATGAAAATGAAAAAGTGGATTTCCATGGAAAATTAGAAAATTGTCATTTCTGAAGAGAGAATGTCATCAACACTTCACCCTGACACAAAACAATTCGAAACTCTATTTATCAATGGTAGAGAGGAGAAGCGGCAGGAGGCACGAACAGATATGGGGCGAGATGGGGGGAGGAGTCTTATCTATGTGCGTATCTGGTTCTATTCAAAATAGGGGCCATCAATAAAGGAGGGTGGTGTGTATGGGGGGGGGGGGGGGTGTCAAAATTTTCAGAAATCTTTAGGTTTATTACATGCAAGATTGAGAGAGAGTTTGGGTTAAATATTTCAGAAGTTTTGTGTAATACTTTATAGATGGTCTCATACCAAGATACAAGCAATTTATCCGAAAGCTTGCGTTCCTGTCTGAAAATGGAGTCCAATGACTTACGCTGAGGGATGCCTCATCACCCGAACACACGAGTAGCCGGGAGGGGTCTTCTGGGTGGGGGACGAGTTTGGATCGTGTGAGCATCTTCTGTGTGCCGCCTCCGTGCAGCGTGTGGATCTTGTTGGCCCTGCAGACGGTGCCCGCACCTGCCGCGCCGTCTGCCGTCATCTGATACACCTGGAGGAGAGAGGAGCAGAGGACGGCGTCACTCTCAGGGTACAGCTATGCGTCGTTCAGTATACAGTTAAGAATACTGATGATATTCTCATATATCATAAAATGAGTTGGAAACCGGAAATATCGTATCATTTACCATATGTCGAGTATTAGGGCATTTTTGAGTAGGTCTGTATGATGCAAGTAGGTGTCGAGACTTGTTATCCAGATTCAGGCACATCATCTGGTCTGAAAAATAGAGAGAACATTTTATATAGAATGAAAGAGAACATTTCATAAAGAGAGAACATTTCATAAAGAATGAAAGAGGGATAATTCCTTTCAGGGAATTCTGATATGAAAAAAATATAATTCACCCTTGCATGCAAACTTGTATCAATGCTACTGACTTGCTCCCCTGGCTGTAGATAAATACTTTCAGTACAGTCAGGGTGGCTTTTTGCGGCCTACCCTAACGCCATACTGCCCATCCAGGAACATGAATTTAAAACCTCCCGTGACTACAACTAGCTGCATCGATGCAGGCATGAATCATGCTTAAATGATATATATAAATAAATTTGCAATTTGAAGCCTCTCTTCAGGGCGTTTAGATTATCTACGGTTGAATTAACATTAGAGACATTAACAGACACATGCCACACATCTACACATGTGTCAGAAGATGTGTCATTCGAGGAGAACTAGGACAGTAGTAACAGCTGGCGGGTGGGGGGACAGGTAACTACTCCCCCCCTCCCCCCTACACACACAGGGGTAGGTATACTGAATTAGAAGACCTAATATTTATCCCAGGAGACATGACTGTCACCCTGCCACCTGGACCACCTGTGGAGAGGTTGTGTAAGAGTCTAGCGTCCACTGTCCCTGCTGCCACCAAATCTCCGCTCCAGGTTGTTACTGGACGGAGCTAAGTCTGTAGTGCGCTGGCCCGTGGATCAAGGGGTCCGGGGATGCCACTCGGTCTCCTGCTTGCCTGTCATCTTTAACTCACAGACACCATTTCTCCGTATGACCCCGGCTGTGGTTACAGTGTACAGCACTATCAACCACCCTACAAATATGGTGTTACCATCTACGTAACGCATCCTAGATACACCTAATAATTGTCTTGAGACGTGGCACTGATATACTTCTATCGCAAATCGACAGTTTCTTTTTTGTTGCACATCATAAAGAGAATGATAGTGTTTCCCTTTTGGAACAATCTTGAGCTACCGGAGCCTAAACGACCTCTTTCCAGCATACCCTCTTCTATTCCTAATATGCACTAAAATCTGGTAGTCTAGTGACTACTCAGATTTAAAATGCCCAGTCCTCAAATATAATTAAGTTATCACATGTACAATGTACTTACTTTCCATTGGTAAGGCGTGGGGGGCATAGTCTCCATTAGTTTTATGTTCATAGAACATCGACTTGTTGAGTCGTCCTACAACCAATCCACCGGGCCTGATGATAAATAGAACATTCATATTCTTTGGTTTATATATACATGGTCAAAGACATGGGGACTCAGCATTGCTATTTAATTTTCTGTCAACCAGAGACTATTATCTCCACCGTCTACACATTAGTCCTCCGATTTTTGAATATCACTTCTCTTTATCCTTATAACTTTAATGGTATTTAACATCTATTTTTTGAAAATTCTTTTTTGAATTTAATATTTCTCCTTTATAATTCTTGTGATGACTGGCAAATTTACTCGCTAAAACAAGTTTATCTTCCCTGTACCTGTACTTGACACTACGAGAACGGGCTCGTTCCACTTCTTTCACCTTCTATGTTTTTTTAAAAATGGTTTTCTTGTATATGTCACATAAAACAGGCGTTAGAACGCGTATGTCTCAGCAGTCTTCTGAACAGCCCATTCATGAAGTTTATCTTCCAGAATGGAGAAATATCACCCTTTCATTGCAATGTTGTAAATAACTTAACATCGGTAGTCAATAAATTGCCATTTTTATCAGTATTTGTCCCGGGAGAAAAATATCAAATTACTTGGCAAGGATTTGAATTTCAAAAACATAATTCGGCCAGGCCTCTTCAAGTAATTTATTTAGATCCTTACCTTGGAGCTTTGATATTATATAGGAATAGAAAATTAAGTTCCTAGTAAAGAAGAAGGGTTGTTATTTGTTATGCATATCTGTACCTGAAGGCAGACTGTGGGTCGGCCTGGATGTACTGGAGACTGACGACCGGCGACCCTTGGCCCTCCGTGTTGATCTGGCTCAGGGGTTCGCTGGTGTTACGGATGTCGTACACGTTTACTCGTCCATTGATGAGGCCCGTGTAGAAGAGGTTCATGTTGTCCGGATTCCACGCACACGCCCACAGGGGAAACGTGCAAGTGTACCTACAACAGAGGGAGCGAGCGATGGAGAGGGGCATGTGCTGTGGAATCAGGAGTCGGAAAAAACTTAAATAAAGAAAAAAGTTGGGAACGGAAGAATGTGACGATTTATGACCGGACTCTCATCCATTCTTCATAAGGCTGCCTTCCTCATGTATAGCAAATAGATTGAACTCGATATTTTCCAATAAAAGGATGATAAATTAAAGGTACATAACATAACTGCCATGTTGGTTATTAGCGATCCTGGGGCCTGTGGAATAATCTAGGCTCTTACCTTAAAGACTCTTTTTTTATACCTCGTATAAGAGTTATCGTTTAATAATATTTAGGTTTGATCACTAAGACAGTATTAGCCGTCCATAAGGTCGTCTATAATTGTCCCTGGGTCTCCATGGCGTACAAAAAAGGATCTTAATGTTCGATCCTAGATTATTAAACGGGTCCCAGATTTATACATAAATCTACAGACATCAGCAGACGACTTTCAGACCCGCCAAGAAAAATTAATTCAGAACACAAACCAGTAGCGACATTTATTCCTCTAGTTTACACAACCTGGTGTTTCTTAATATCTGGACTAGTGTATGTGTATAATTATACCGATTTTTTAAAACAATACTACAGCGTCAGTGAGCATATAAGGATGGCGGAGAGAAATACGTACGTCTGGACGACGGTGCAGCTGGCCAGGCTGGTCACTTTGACCGTCTTGTCGAGCGAGGCAGTGAGCAGCAGACCGTCGTTAGCGCCCGGGTTTAACGCCATGTCGCGGATCATCTTCTGATGAATGGACACGTAGCGGTTTGTTCGGAAATCCATCGTGTTTATCTGAAACACAGTCACACAAAATAACAGCACACGTCGGTATTATATAATGACGAGGTCTATTTGGGCCATACCTAGAATGCATGTGCAAAAAATACGAATTGTTAAAAGGTTCAACTGGTTCTTCTCTATTATTCCTTATGTACCCACCTAATGGACATGGTGTGAGTGTGATTGACCTTTGATATAGCAATAAATCTACCACTGCTGGGGGTGAAGGAGAAGAGTGGCTGCAGTGGGACTTGAACCCTCAAAGAGAGAATCTGAAAACTGGCATCCCCCTGGTGTACAAACACTGCACAATACTTCAAGGACTCAGAACCGGGCATTTTATCTCTGTGATTTCATGTTAATACTTACCTTCTTAATGCCAAATCCAGGGAAGAGCGGGGAGGCTGAGGGCTGCGACACGGACAGTGTCATTGAGTGGGCGTCGTAAGCCATCACACGGCAGCTGCCGGGCTAGAAGAACGCAGGACAGACAAGTATCAACAGTATGGCACCAGCCAGAGTTCATGGAGACCTAGAGCTCACATGTGATCAATCACATTCTGGACATATCAGTCGACCAATTATCGCCCATTTATAGATAATGCCCTATAGACGCTAGAGAAAATTTTGAAAAAAAAGATAATTTCATATTTTACGTTTAAAAAGAGACCAAATAATGAAAAAATTGAATTTGTTATATACATGTATTTTATGTAGACAAAATTGAGGAATACATTGTAATTATGTAATTTCTGCTTTTATCAAGAGAATGATTTTGGCTTTGTGTATATCACCTAAAACTAACATTTAGGAATTATAATTTAGGCACACTATATGGAACACAAAACTATTTATACTTATCAAATGCCAACGAGTCTAAATTTAATGGATACATAAAAGTAATAGATTAGAATTACACATACCTCCCAAATTTTGAGTATTCTGTCAAACACGTAGCGTGGTGCGCCATTACCATGCGTCCCCGATGCCTGACTAGAGGTAGCGTCCCCTGCGGGGGCCATCCTGTAAAGTAGAAAAAGAACATATGATTCTATATAATAGGTGCAGTTCTTCCCGAAGAAAAGGTGGAGGTGAAGAACATTACCTTCTTATTTCATTTTCGTATATTCCAAATAATGTGGCATATGACACATTACACTGGTACTATACTATCGGATGTCAAAACTAGAAGTATCTAATATTGTGGATGAGGCTAAGTGTAAGTAGAGTGGCAGCTACCACGATAATGTGCTTGATATGTGACATCGGATTACGTCATCGAACCTTTCAAAAATTGACAACCATAATGACACAGGTGTAATCATGGTGATACGCCTGATGTCAAGTTGTTGACGAACGGATCGTTGGATGACAAATATTGGTTCTCAGGGTGTTGCCATGGTGTGGGTATGTCAAAAACAGCGGTTTCATCCATGGGAATTCTCAAACTGTAGAAGTAGGGGAAAGTATGATGGCGAACCACGTAGTGATACTTATGGTTAGTATAGCAAAATATGTTACTTTTCTAAAGGCTATGGTACATCAACGTATAATAAATTCAAACATTAAAATCTATGACCTCACATTTTGCTTAAAATCCCTTTCCATGTCTGCGTCTACATGCACTGAAATGACACTCGGATTATCAGATGTATAAGAACAGGAATGGACATATCTAATTGGTGGTTTCCCTTAAAGGCAAATAACTCTTAAAATTATTCAAGTGGCACCCTTACGATAATTCTCCGTAAATGAAGTAGTATGAATATATCCTATACGGGCCCTTTATCTCCAGAGCCGATAAAGCCATAGATATATACATTTTTTTAAACCTATATCTCTATAATAATATGAAGAGACGTCACGAGTTTGAATCTGAGTTAATTTATGTCACGCATTTTGTTGGCTCCATTATTTCACGAGTCGAAGACGAGTGACATCACGGAGCCAACAAAATGAGTGGCATAAATAAGCTCAGACTCAAACGAGTGGTGTCTAGATTTTATCCTACCCCATTTCCATATTTTTTCAGTATCAGAAAGTAGTGGCATATACAACACTTTATGTCACACCCGTGACATAAACAAATCTCATGTTAAGCCTATGGCGTTTTTTATTAGGGGTGGGATAAAAACATATATTTAATGAATCTCGACTCCAAGTATCCCCTTTCAGTCCACTTCTTCCATCCGTGTTAATAAAACAGTGAAAACAAAGTCCAGCATCACGTTGTGTTGAGTGCTTAGCTCATGTTTCACTCACTAACCTTAAGTTTTGTGTCAGTTGTCGGTTGCGTTCGAGCAAATCCTGCATCCGTTTCATTTCTTCCTGCACTGCTTGTAAGCGGAGTCGACTATTGGCGGCCTCCAGCTCGGCAGCCTTGCGGGCCTTCCGCTCCGCCTCCAGCGCTCGCTGCACCTCGTCGCGCTCTGACGTATCCACCGTCTGTAAACCGAGATATAGGTAATTACCCGACGTACTTACCGGTACTGAAGGGGCGGTCTTACGAGCCTAGGACACTATGTTGTGTCATGGCCTGGGCCACACCAAGCCTGCAACTCACTGCAGAGTAGTAAAGGTGTAAGGATCTCAGTTGAGGTTATGGAATAAAGGGGAAATATGTTCCATGTGGAATTTACTACCTCAGAGAAACGGAGTAAACATTAAGAAAACGCATCGGTATTTTCCGTGAAATGGGGCTGTGGTTCAACAGTTAAGTGTTGAACCACAGTTTATTGACTATCTGATGTCAAAAAGCATTTTCTGAAATTCATTATAATCAAAATATTCTGACTTACCCTGAGTGACTTTGCGAAGATGGGTCTGATGTCATTCTTGGTGGCCTTCGCTTTACACTGTGGGCATGATCCTGGCTTGTGTTCGCGCAACCACTTTTCTATGCAACTAATGAAAAAAGCAAATGAAAAAATTAGAATGCATCATGTATATGGCACCATAACTACACATTAAATCCACTCACTTTTAGCACTAAAACCTAGTTCTGGTCTAATTCCTCTTGATTACACTGTTAGTATTTGAAGAGAGTTTTTGTTGTTTTTTTTGTGTTTTTTTTTAAGTATTTGAAGAGAGGTAAATGTCACACTAAACTGGAAATGTCACTAATATTGTGGTGCAGCTATGAAATGTCGGAATCCCCTTATTGGTCGGCTAACTGACATCCCTGAATCCTAAAGTGGAACTGTAATAGGTATTTACCCGATTACTTACCTTGGTAATGTATGAAGGGAAATTGATGTTCTACGGAGCCTTTGCATGTATTCGGCCCTACGAATCATAACTGCATCTCTTATCAATCATGTGATACTAAGTTCTTTTTCAACTGTCATACAAGATTTGAATACAAAAATGCTTACGATTTTCCAAAGAGATGGCCACACTTAAGCGATGAAAGACGATGCGCTCCGGAATTTGACCACTCATCCATGCATATTGGACACTGGAATAAATAATATTGTCAATTAAAATTGAGGTTGAGCTATTGAATCTACTCGCAACCCCCCGGCTGCTGATAGATAAATACAGTAAGCGCTCGTCAAAGCAGATTGTGTGAAAGTCATTTGATTGATTCTCTTACAGTCATTCTAAAATCATCTCATCTTTTTTAAACAAAATCATAGCACACAATACTTGATTCAGTCATATAAAAAGTATCTTAAAATTCAGTGTGACATGTGAAAAGCTTTATATCCGTTCTTACTTAAAGACTTCCATTTTTTCATATTATTTTAAAAGTTATGCATATATATCGGAAAATAAAGTCATCTGACTATGTACACCCTTGTTACATGAATATTGCTTTATTAAAACATATACCATCGTTTTTCGTAAACGACTATCATTTGATCTAAATATTGCCACGAGAACGATCCTTACCTCATCACTGTCACTCACGGTGTCTGTAGTGGACGCCGTCGCTGACGTAACAGTTTCCACAGGGTCTGGTTTATATTTCTTAGGAGACTTGAACTCTGCTACGGAACTATCCAGGCCACTGGTACTCGGTCTAGGCTCACCCTGAGCGTCCCCGGCCCTCTCTCCGCCTGTGGCTCCCCCAGCAGGCCCTCCGCCATGGTCAATGACCTCATGTGCCCGCTGAGTCCGCCTAGACCATTGGTCTATCGCTCTCGATATAAACGTGGGCGAATGAGGGGGCACGGGATTGGCTGGTCTGGTGACATCAGGCACGCCTACTCGGTTTCCTCGCCGCTTTTTTAGAGAGAAACAGGAATAGTAGAGATCAAAACCATTAATAAATATGCGATCATAGCAAAGATTTTTTTTTTTTTTATAGAAAAAAGAAGAAGATAAAACCAACTTCCCCGACTTGATTCTAATGTAACACTCTTTTGTACATATGAAAAATAACTAAACTTTCATTTACTTATCAAGTCTAGGAGGTAAAGGTCGACACCATTTTCTTCTTTGTAGTAATTATTGGTTAACGCTCGTGTGAACTAAATAAACTCGTACCGATTCAATAAAATTAACACCAAATAGCCGTGCACAAATCATAAATGCTTTTTTGTTTAATCTAATATTGAATGGCATCTACCTCGTCCGGCTGAGGCGAGGAATCTGGAGTGTATTCCACAGTAGTATCTCCCTCATCATCAGTGCTGGAATCGGTATCGGACATTATTACAACGTCCGAATCGTAATCCATCTGAAAGGAATGATTAATGTGGATCTAAACTTGTTTTGATATCGGGGCATTGTATCAAAATAACAATATTTTAAATACTGTGTTTGTGACGTGTAAAACCGTATTTAATTGATGGAAAATTTTTTTTATGTCTTCCATTTTTAACTGGTAGAGATACTCGCTGAACTGGCCATTCTGTCTGTTTTCATAGATATTGCTAGAAATCTTGGTATAATCTGAAAACATACTCGGTTCCACGTTAACTTTAAAAAGAGAGCCAGGTTACTTTATTACTTACAACATAACCTCAGCCAATTTGATATTTTCAATCAAACTGAATACCTACTTTAAAAACGAGGTGTTTCCCAGAAATACTTACAAAACCCGACTTGAAAGCGATCAATAATTAACTTCAATAAGTTGAAGTTCAGTAGTCTGTGTTTGATGGAATCAAAGGGGTTCTATCAAAGTGAGGTCTTACTATAGTCAAGTATTCACTCGAGCCAAGGCAACACTAGTCAGACTTGTCCGACCCTATAAACGTACGTTTGGGTTTAGCACCATAACTAAGGCAACACACACTGTAGTCAGACGCATCCGACCCTATACTCTAGACTAGAATAAATACGTCCCAAATACGGGACGTAGCTGTTTGGGTCGCCAGGAGTCAGGACTACACACCCTGGTGCAAAAGTGACAGTCGACTGCCAATAAGACTCCGGTGCCTAATGTGTCATTGACCTACATAAAGCCACTAACATGCAATAATCTAAGTCTAGGGTCTAAGGCTACATGTTAAACAAACATGTTACATAACGTCCAAAACAAGAGTCATAGGGCCTCCACTCAAAGACACAGTCAACACTGTTGGCCTTGATGGGCGATAATTTGAGTTAATTTCCTATTTCTATATCTGGTGAGTGGGTTAACAAGTTATCATAAAGTTTGAACATATAACAACATATTTACCGTTACCAGTTTTACGATGAGTGCAGATACAAAGATATTTACTTCCTAGCACAGCTACGATATGCAAAACTTGATTCAGGTTCCCAGTAACCGAACAAGCAAATTGTTACCGCCATCAAACTTTGTCCTCCGCTGGTTCCCTCCGGTTTGTTTTCTGTATCATCCACTAGAGGGACCCTGCCGAAGCACACTGCAGTGCTCGAGCAAAAAGGTTTTGCGGAGCGATAAACTGGAGCGGTGCAGTATGCGCCGAAATATCGTCTGCTCGAGTTAGTAGCTGCAGGTGGCCGGGTCCCGCCAAGTCCTGCAATCGCGGGTCAGGTCGCTGCCGATAAGGTAAGTATTGCCATTTTGTCCGATGCATTATTTCATCATTCCCAAATTGAATTAGGTTTTCACCCTTTCTTACTCAGCCAATCCGCTTGGTTTTTGTGCGAAACCACTGACTCCTCTCTCTAAAAATGACGTCATGCAGGTAGGATCCCCCAACTATTACTAATATTAGCTTATCATACCTTGCATTTTATACGTGTTTCATGGGTCCTAAATGCCTATAAAACTATTGGCAGGATGGTGTGGGTGCTACAAATCTTGACAGAAGATTTTTTTAACAGAAGTCTGTTTCCACTTGCCAACTAATTTCCAAATTCACCTCTTTTGGATCTTTCACCCTATCCGTCCATGACAAATTCCATTGTTGAACTCATTGTTGATGTACAATTTGTGAAGAAGTGCTTCCAAAGAGGTCTCCGACTTCTGAGACAAAAGTTTAAAAATCGGTCGGTAGTTTTGTATTGCTGTAGCTACGACACTACTGCCACTTGGGGTTATAGTTATACTACTACCATTGTAACAGCTACACACACAGTGTGCATATTACTTGAGCTGATCTAAAGTTGGTGCTCCACCAAACAGGCACTGCGCGGACGCGTTTCTAGCCTCCAGCCGAAGTTGCTCACCAGGGCTGCCCCTAACTTTGTAAATTCTCCAAGTTGTTCCACCAACTGCCCTATTTCTAGCAGAGTTTCCTATTGACATGGTAGGGGGAGTGCCAAGCCAGCCTCCACACACTTCATGACTCTGTGCAAAACGCGGTGATCGAGCGAAGGAGTGTGCTACCACATTGGGATTTGTATGGGAATGCCGAGAGCTTGGAAACTGCTGTTCAAGGAATAATGAAAGTGAAGCCCCTATTCCACCGAACAACCGCTTTTTTTTTTCGCCAACCGACGTTCCAGCCAACGTCTATTAGAACATCTGTCGAAATGGTCCCCAAGTGGGTCGCTGCTCCACCAAAAACTCCAGCAGACATTTAAACGGTCGCAGTATAAGCGTCGGCTGAGGCGAGGAGCGTCTGCTGGAGCGCTTCCACCAACCAGACACTTTCAGTCGATGAGTCCAAGTTCTAGCAGAACTTTCAATAGAAGTTTCAGCCGACACTATCGCCCCTGTCGGGAACAAGCCGCAGCTACTGGTTCGTCGCTGGTTATCGGTGAATCGTGTAGTCGCTCCAGGGTACCAGTGTCAATTTACGTGCCATTTCTCCTTTCGCCGCTTAAAACATGGATCCATACGAGGAAGGCGCTGCTATTGCAAGTTTCTTGTACCTGTGTACCAACAATGAGGACGAGGATGATTTGCTGTTTCCAGCGACCAAGAAAAGGGAGCACATGTTTTGGATGGCTTCTTATTTGCACGGTCGGACGAAATTAGGAGAGCGAAACACCTTGGTTAAGTTGGACGCTTCTTTGTTACGGGTGAGTGTGGTTGTTTACATATGGTTCCCCCCTTTCGATTAATATTTTCTTTATTATTTTCTATCCTAATCTGGTCGGCAGTAATTCTCAGATACTCCTGTATACATTCCCCTTGATGTTTTGTCGTTTGATGATCAATATTGAAGTGGTAGTAGTTGTAATTGTTGTCGCCTAGGTTTATTCGCCTTGTCCTTATGTTGGGCGATAATAGGGGTAATAAACTCACAATAAAAATCAGTTTAAAGAATCAGCCCGCCAAATTGCTTGGCAACAGTCTTAAGATAAAGTTAGTGCACATATGTTGTATCTATCGCTACGACGATTATTACCCTTATTGTCTGTTATTTATGCACTTTGCCTCTTTTGTCAATGTTTGTCTACTGTCCATAGTTAATTATTAAGTACGTCTATTTTATTTTTCAGCTGGGGTTTCACGAGGAGTTCTGATCGTCTCTGCGGATGTCCCACCCTGAGTACGAAACATTGCTAGAGACGATTCGCCCATTTATTTACAGGCAACATACCAACTACAGACAGGCCATCACACCTGAGGAGCGCCTAACGCTCACACTGCATTACATGTCATTAGGTATTAATCCATTTGTTAAAAATAAACTTGTATACCCTCCAACTTAGTTTTCCTCAACAGTTTTTAATAATTTTTATATCTCAATCGTATGCAACAGGACTGGAAAAATGTAATTTAAAATTTAACACATCCTCAACTTGGCGATGGACGCTGTTCATGGAAATTGACCAGCCAAAAGTTAAAAAATCTATTTCTGCCTGATCATTTCATCATTGGTTGCACTGTTGCCTAATCGCATAATCGTCCATAGTAAAGAACAATGTATTCATCAGGTTTTCGAAGTTTATCTACTAATTCGCCCCATAAAAGCGGGATCGCACTACTTGAATGTGAAGATGTAGAGCAATAGTATTCTCATTTTTCTTAGAGCGCTCCCTGTGCTTACTGCAATGCTTGCATAAGTTAATTGCATTTAGCTAATGAATGTTGGCTTTTTTTTTCTTCCTAGGTGACTTGGTGACGACCCTACACTAAGCGTTCCTCATCGGCAGGAGCACTGTCCTTACCCATCGTGCATGACACCTGCTCGGCGATTGCCGAGGCGCTCTCAGGCGAATATCTGAAGGTCTTTATAATTTCGGTTGTTCTAAATATATATTTTAACATTTGTATCCAGGGTTCGTACAGAGCCCTGGAAAAAGCCTAGAATGTATTTCAGCTGCAAAAATATACCATGGATTCGATTGTTTGTCTACATTTTTTAATATTGTCAAAAAAAGGAGAGAATTTCTCTATTCATTTAAAACCAAATAAATTCTACATGGAGGTAAGTGGTAACCAAAATTATTAATAAATTTGGTGATGAATCAGACCTGGTTCTGGAAAAAGCCTGGAATTTTAGAGCACTGTCTATGTACGAACCCTCCTACGCTAACATCAACTTGTCCGTATAACCTGTTTTTAAAGGAATATTATTAATTGCGTAATAGAGAACAAAAAATCTTTGTCAGACCTGACGTTTCTCTTGTTGCCATTTCAGGTGCCAGACCTTCCTCGGGAAGCCTGGGACGGGATTGCCGCCAGGTTCTACAACCGGTGGAACTTTCCAAATACCCTGGGGACCGTCGACGGGAAGCACATCAGGATCCGCTGTCCCATGAAGTTGGGGTCGCTCTATTATAATTATAAACACTATTACTCAGTGGTGCTCCTTGCTGTGGTCGGGCCGGAGTATGAGTTCTTGTACGTGGATGCGGGCTCCGAGGGACGCTCATCCGATACCGGTCTCTGGTGCCACAGCGACTTCTACAAAGATGTCCAATCGCCTGAGAACCCGCTCAACATCCCACCACCCCTACCACTGCCGGGCACCAACACGCGGATGCCGCACTTCTTCGTCGGGGATGATGCTTTCCCTCTGTCCCCCAACTTGATGAAGCCATTCCCGTCGACCCATCTGGAGAGGGATGAGAGTATCTTTAATTACCGACTCTCCTGCTGTCGCCGGATCGTGGAGAACGCCTTCGGCATCCTGTCGACGCACTTTCGTATCTTCCGGCAAGAGCTAGACATGGAGCCCGCTGGGGTGAAACCTGTAATCATGGCGGCCGTCGTCCTGCACAACTTCCTTTGGGCCAAGTCTCCTCTGGGGTATATTCCAACTCGCTCAAAGGATCATTTCCGCAACAATGCTCGTGAGGTTTACCTACCCCTTCAGCCTGCCACGCCCAGCAAGCGCGGTCACTCGCCCTACGTATAGAATCTGCGGACTAGTCTCAAGGACTGGTGTGTTTCCCCTGAAGGAACAGTTTCATGGCAGAATGATGCAGCTTTTGTGTAATAAGTAATGGTGACTGACAAAGGAAAATGATTAAGGACATTCATAATTAAAAGAAAGGTTTATTTACAGAAATTAAGGAAAAGCAACATAATCATTGGCTATCGCCGCAACCCCCAACCGGAACAGGTCCCTCCTCCTGTGTGGCATCTGCATCATTTGTGCCTGTACAGTGGCGGTGCACCTCCTCCTCCAAATCCAAGAAAGGCTGAAATAGTTAAAGACAGGGACGGGGTGGAAGAGTCTGTGCCATACACTGAAAGCTATTAGAATTTCAATTTTCTTTTTTCACTGTTGTTCAGATCACTTTACATACTTTACATATGTATGTTATATTTCCCCTTTGGTCTGTTGGTTAACTTATACATTTTTTTAATTTCTCCCGATAAATGTCAAGGGCCTTTGCATACCTCTGCATGAGGCCATCGAGTTCCACCTCCCTCTCCTGCTGCTGTGGCTGCGGCTGCGGCGGCGGCTGCTGCTGCACTGGCTGGGGCTGGGGGGCCGGGGGCACCTGAGGCTGCGGCGGCATGCCTTGATCTGTAAGCGTAAGGAGCGTCATAATCTACTTACTTCATCACGAACAGCCTCCGGTTGGTGGGTGTGGGTCCTGAAGGTCCTCCATGCCATCAAGCTCTCCTGTGAACTTGGTCGTTCAAGTGTAATTTAGTACTGTGTATGGCAGTGTGCTATGTATCAATGTAGATTTTGGTGTTTAAAAGGATTGGTTGTCGCGCGAGAAGAGGCAACTAGATGACTGGGCGACAGACGATTGTCTCCTCATTGCTCAGTCGTTCCATCGCCTACAATTCTATTGCTTGAGTACAGATTCGTGTGTGTACATGTGTGTGAAAGTTAATGTATCTCTGTTTATTTAAGTTGTTTTTTGTCTCTATAGAAAAGATCGTGGCCGCCCTAAAAGGTCTGCTCCAAGCCCAATATCCACATCGCATAGAATCAGTAACAGTAACATGTGTGTTTCAAATTACGACAATTGTTTATTATAGGAGATACATAGTTCTAATACAAACCTCATTTTGGGCCAACTTGCGGGACAACATCCTTTTCTTGGGGGGGAGGCGCGGATCTTCCAGGGAATCCTTTAAATTTGAACAAATTTGGAAATATTAGAAGGGTGGCAAATTACCATTTCGTTTCGGAACACAGTAATTTTTAAACATCCTTCGTCACCTTGGTTTACTCTGATATCATCTACTGTTTTTCTCATGCTGGTATTAGTGTTGAGTGAATTTGCAGCCCCTACAGTATACAGTACCCTCGGCTGCGCACGTAGCTGTGTGGAGGGCCCCGCCTCTGGCAGGTCATCAGATGCTGCCGACTAAACAAGGGAAAAAAATTGCTTCATTTAAATGTTGAAAACAATACATGCGATCTTTGAATTTAAACCTAGTGGTCCACCCTCCTATCACTTTTTAGAAAATACTCCCCTGAAATGCTGTTCTGGGCGTGTCATATTCGTGGTATTTCAGTTTAGACGAAACCAATTATTCCACCATGTTATTACGGGTTAGATATTAACATTGATAATATAAAAAATTTGCGCAAGTTTACCCACCTCTGCGTCCGCTACCTTCACGATGGGCGCCAGGAAGGAGCAACACTTCACAATTGAACGCTGCCTGGCGTTGGTGGTCCCTTTCTTGTGGAGCCGGGTGAAGGTTGTGCGCAGCGAGTGCAGCTTTTTTTGAGGCGGAAGACTGAATATGTAAAAATAAATAATTCTGTTAATTTAATAAACATGCTATCTATTTAATGTTATTGTCGTTGCATTGTGTTCCCAGTTATGTTGTTCAAGTTGGACTATTCCAGTTAAGAAAAGAAGACTCGTTTAATGGAATTTACGGTTCTTTGTTCAATAGACTTCTTTCATAAATTTTTTTTATCTTGGCTCAGACGCATTCGACTCATTCTAATTTATTGAAACATTCCTGAGTAAGTACACTATATTATGCATAAAATTAGGCTAAATCGTAAATGCTTATAGTTTTTCGTACGAAATTCAACTCTAACTGTAAGCTGTACATAATTTAGTGTTTTTACAGTGAAAGATGGGTTTCACATCTGATTCTTACCGAGAATACTTAAGATTCCGGCCATTTCTATGTGTGCAACATTCCGCACGGCCCTGGCCCGGTGCAGTTTGTGCCCCGTGTCATAAAGGTGGGGATGTTCCAGTCAAAGCTGACAAAGCCTCTCCTCGAGCACATCCTCCTTGGATTCGGCATGGCCGCCGGCGACAGGACGATGCTTGGCATCTTACGCAACATTTTGTGGGTGGGTTGGTGGGTGGGGGGGAGGGATATAACTAAGCATGCAGCGTAGCATATTTTTTTCTTCGAGTCAGTATCGTACCGTTTTAAAGGCGATTATTACCTTAGTTATACATTTTTAGGTAATAAATCGTCCTAGTCTACAAATGTTGTTAAACAATAAAGATTTGAAAGTTCAGTAAAAGTTTTAGGTTTATGCGCCATCTGTCGCCTGTAGGCGGAAATATCAATAAACGTTAAAAATTGATTCCACTTGCTTCCGTTTGTTCCCTGCATGGCGCCACTGCTGTTATAGCCTATCATAAATTGATGACGTCACTAAACCTACACACAAACGCAACATTCATAAATGTCAGGCCACATGGACAACGACACTCAACCCTTCGTAACTAATCCAGTCTAGCGCGAATAAGGTATGTCTATACGTTTTATGAGATACCATGCAATAGGTGCTTCACACTATCGGTCGTTTAGGTGTAGAAATGAATAAAAGACTTTCGTAAATTCACACTTGAACACAACAAATTTTATTCGCAACCATGACTCGACTTGCCTCAGTCACCTCATTATCCACAAGTTGCCTTCATGTAAACAGCGAAGGAAAATCAACTTAAATCTGACCTACACAAACCTATACTATAGGAAACTCAATATTCACTTTGGCACGGTATAAGTGACACTCACAATTCCAAAAATTTTGAAAGTCAAACTAATCATAAATTTACTGAGTGTTCAGAAGTTAAAATTGTCACAACTCTGTTAGAAAGACATAATTTCCACAAGGCACCTTTATAGTAACTGTGAATGAAAAGCAACTTTAGTTTGAAATTACAAGAAAATGAACTATAGGAAACTTGCAAAAACAAAATATGCTTCTACTCTACGGTAAACTCTAGCGTGCGAGGGTCTGCAATAATTTTCAAAGGTAGGGAATACATGAGTTGCATGTAGAACAAAACATAAAATAAGGACGACATATTTATACACATAACCTATAATCCCCCCAAATATGAAGAAAATCAGCCGCCCCAATCCACCGATGTAACCAAAACGGTTCCCTGGTTCTTTGATAGAACCTAAGACATTTCTATACTTGTCGTAGCGGCCGACATTTTTCGCGGCGATCGTCGGTGGCGCACTACGATCGTGTCTATAGAACACCGGCCATCTTGTGTCTTCCAAAATGTGGATTCGCTGGACGATCGTACGGTATCGTAGACCTATGATGTTGTGACTGAAAAACCGGGCCCAGATCGGTGCAAAAAGTGTCGGCCATTACGACAAATATAGTTCAAATTGTCTTAGGTTCTATCAAAGAACCAGGGACCCGTTTCAGTAATATCGGTTGATCGGAGCTGCCAATCTTCTTCATATTTGGGGTGATTATAGGTTATATGTCTCCCTAACTGATGATCAAGTTTTGTGGCTTAATACCCAAGGAAAGTGAAGTTCTGCGTTCAGTATGACATGTCCACATTTGTCTTGGGCTGTGACACTTTGGCTGACCTTTTCATCTACGATACCCTACGATTGTCATTACTATAGCACATCTCCGACCCCTCTATTAGTAGTATTACAGACCAAAGCACACCTTGAGACTTTTCTATTTTGTTGCCGTAATAGTTCCATTTTGTTGCCGTAATAGTTCGTGAGTATTTTATTATAAAATATATTTGTTTTTTTGTTTTTTTTAGAATTTTGTATATATATAATTTGTGCGGCTGTAGGGGATGAAAGGTGGTTCCCTGTTACCATCCCCTAAAGCCACACAAATTATATATATATGTTCATTTTTAAGAAAACAAAAAACAATATATATTATATCAAAAATATATTATATTCAAAAACAATATACATTATATTAAAAAGTAAGTTATCCATCAATGAGACTCTTTCGCGAGTGCTAGAAAGTCTCAAGGAGAAAGTCTCAAGCAAATGTCTCAAGGTGTGCACACCGACCAGCCCTTGACACATTTCCCCTCCCATATTGCAAGCATATCTCAAGGTGGAAAATTCCAAGGTGTGCTTTGGCCAGATTTATTGTTGTAGCCCTGCGATCATTGGCTGATCCCCTATGATCTTAAGTCTATAGCACACTCTGGCCTAGAAACTGTTGTTCATAATGATGTTCGTGACTAAAAAACAGGGCCCAGGCATATAGCTCTCATCGAGTTTCAAGTCAAGCCTCAAAAACACTCCAAGACCCATGAAAAGCTTACTAAATAAGACTAAACACTTCAGGGCCCTGTTTTTTAGTCACGACATTTGTGAGTGTCGCAGGCCTACGATCGCAGAGCCGATCTACGACCTTTTTGGATGACAAAAGATGGCCGGTGTTTTATAGACACGATCGTAGTGCGGCACGGACGATCGCTGCGAAAAATGTTGGCCGCTACGACAAGTATAGAACTGTCTTTGGTTCTATAACACTTCACTGTGTGTATATAGAGGATTTTTCCACTTCCAGACAGAATTAAGCAATGAAATTTTAACACGAGTAAGGGGTACATATAACCTATAATCGTGACAAACATGAAGAAAAACGGCTGTAGCGTTCCGAAGTTATCGGCGTTTGAATTTCGTCATAGCAAATGTCTGCTCTGGTGGCCATTGCACCCTCCCACCTCCCGTGCACAGCGAATGTCGAGGTCACTGCATATATTAGGGTCATGTGAGCATAGGGCTACACTGGCCACCAGAGCAGAGATTGCTATGACGAAATTCAAACGCCGATAACTTCGGAACGGCGCGGTCGATCTTCTTCATATTTAGGACGATTATAGGTTATATGTATACCTTACCCATGTTAAAATTTCATTGCTTAATTCATACGGGAAGTGAAGTTGCGCATTCGGTACGACATGTCCATAGATGTCTTAGGCCTACGATAGTTTGGGAGACAAATTTACCCACATGACCTTCCATGTGTCGTGACTATAGCACACCTTAGACAGCCCTATGTGTCTTAGGCCTGCGATAAACGGCCGACCCCCTAAAATGTCGCGTCTATAATACACTGACAGCAAAAACATGTCGGCCATAACGATTGTCGTGACTGAAAAACAGGGCCCAGGGCCTTGTTTTTCAGTCACGACATAATCATAGTCTTAGAAGCTGAGATATCTCAGAGATTGTAAGACAATTTGCAAGACAAAAGATGGCCAGTGTTCTATAGATATAGACAATAATCGATGGTTTTGTGGACAGGCGGCCGTAAACCACGTGAGGTTGACGCGTAGTAATACACGAGCGCTAGCGAGTGTATTACGACGTTAACCTCGAGTGGTTTACAGAGCCGCCTGTCCACAAAACTATCGTTTATTGCATTTATTATTCATCTTTTAGAATAAATTAGACCCAGTAATTGCCATATTAAAGAGTATAACAATAGGGACTATTTCTTTGCTCTATAGCAAATGGGACTATTTTTCCCGTATACCATGGTTTTGAGGCCGTATACCACAGGTTTGAATCCGTATACCACAGTTATGGTATCTGACAGGTTTTATACAATGGGTCGTGGTTTACTGAGTCCCCATACATTTTCAATTGGGGCTTTATATACGATGGATAATAAAGTATCGTAGTGCGCCACGTGAGATCGCCGCTAAAAGTGTCTCAAGGATAGAACTGTCTTAGGTTCTATAAAACCTCACTGTGCGTATATAGAGGATTTCCCATGCTTCCCATACGAATCTAGCGATGAGATTTTAACACGAGTAAGGGATACATATGACATATAATTGCACCAAATATGAAGAAGATCGGTCTCACCGTTCTAAAGTTATCGGCATTTTAATTTCGTCATAGCAATTGTCTGCTGTGGTGGCCAGTCACCCTACCACCTCCCGATGCGCAGTCAATGTCAAGGTCGCTGCATAAATTAGCGGAGGCGTCGGGAAAATACACTGGCCACCAGAGCAGACGATTGCTATGAATAAATTCAAACGCTGATAAGTTCAGAACGGTGGGTCCGATCTTCTTCATATTTGGTACGATTATAGGCCATATGTATCCATTACTCATGTTAAAATTTCATAGCTTAATTCCTACTGGAAGTGAAGTTGCTCATTTAGTACGACATGTCCATAATTATCTTGGGTGTAAGACATTTTCCAAGACATTTTGAACCACGTGACCCTAAGATGGTCGTGACTATAGCACACCTCAGACTGCCCTAAGTGTCTTAGACCTAAGATCTTAGACATATCCTCTAAGATGTCACGTCTATAGGACACTGACGCCTCAAAGATGTCTTCCATAAAACTTGTCGTGACTGAAAAACAGGGCCCAGGATTCTACCACAGGAAACAGAGATGAAAACATTCTAGCAATAACAAGTCAAGACATAGTTGCTACAGAGGCACACTATCATGATTCTTCCTATAAGGATTATATAGAGGCCAAGAAAATAGAACAACACGGCAAAGCTACGAATGAATAAAAAGAGAAAACAGATCGTGATGAACTGTATAGAAGGATTGAAGGAGAAGCCTATGAAGAACTTTTCGGATATATAAAAACTAATATCTTTTCTATCAAGAAGTTTGTGTCAATCATTTCTTTGACAACAATTCTACAATCCTGTATGCAGTCCCTGAACAAGCTCGGGCACAGTGTTTTTACCCTGAGCTTGAAGAGAATGATATTGCTCCTTGTCTTCAAAAGCTAGCAGCAAGCTCCAATTGTAGAGTTGTACTTCCAGCTACCATCAAACCCCATCTCTTCCCATCTTGCCTGGGGTAAGATTGATAGACTAGAGCAAACCCTTATAGGACAGCATGCATCCAATGCAATGGCATTGCAGTACAGGCCAATGCTTATGGACCACACCTCCTCAGAGTTGAACTCCCACATGTTTAAAAAAACTCAAGCAACCCATTTGTAGAGAAGCAGGGCCTGATTAGCATTCCTACCGCAAAGACACCACCAAGAGACAGGGGGTGGGGAGTTAGCTCAGTAGTTAAGGCACTGGACTTGTAACATCAAGGTTGCGGGTTCGAGTCTTCTCCTTGATCCCCAGCATTGGTAGATTTGCTGCTATATCAAAGGCCAATCCCTATTATACCATGTTTATGAAGTTAAAAATCTCTCACCTCGGTAAATTGGTCAAATAATAGTGATGGTACAAGGACACAATCTCGAAATGGGAATATCCCCTTGGACCATTACTTTGGGCCCTGTCCACACCAGATGACTTGCTGTGAAAAACTAACAAAGCTACCCTAGCCACATCTTTGCAGGGACATTTGATAGTGGCAGGGCAACTATCACATGACTCTGCTTCAGTAGATGATGGAATGAACTTAGTACAAAGAGTACAAAGAAGGATCAAGTTACCTTTTGTGATGTTGGGACTACTGTCTTTTCTATGGCACTGAGGGCAGGAAGTGAGACTGACAGAATACATGTAGTGTTTGACACATACAGAGTGAACTCTATAGAAAGAGTGAGAGATCACTACGTGGTAGAGAGGATGGCCATCAGCTTCAAAGCATCACAGGCAGACAGGAGGTTCCCGAATGAAGTTCATAACAAGAGCATTCTTATTACATTCTTAGTAAGTAAATCAAGAAAACAGGAATCGCTTTTGACCCATTCTTGGAAATATCCATGTATTCACAAAAAGATTCTTGATATGAGTTGGTAACAGGTGTGTTTCGTGGCAGTGCCGGTGGTGTGAGTGAGCTGAGGTCAGCGATGGCTAGCCACAATAACAAACAAGTCCAGTAGAGGGTTGTTTTTTTTTGTAAAAAATCACTTTATTTAAACTGAGTGGTACATCGGTGAAGGGCACTGTTTTGAGCATACCTCTCAGTGCATATGAGTTACAGTTTGTTTCAATTTCTTATATGAACTCAACAAATCTGGTCATGCGATTCGTTATCATAACAGATAACAATCCACTTTTCAGCAAAGTAAATTAGTAACCAAGGATGCCACAGTTGTAAACGGTGGTGATACCTGTAATGAATGATTCAAGTATTATAAGCGATTCTTGATAATATAAGAATCCTCCATAAAAAGGAGCTTGGAAAGTACATGGAGGAGTTAAGTAAGATGAAACCAAACCAAAGGTATGTTTACATGTGGGGTTGCCTAGCAACAAGAGGAATTTAAGATGGCAGTGTAAATATTATGATTTTGGGTGAAGCCCACTTGGTTTGCACAAGAACTAGTATTATCTGGGTCAACATACATTAACGTTTTGCATATGTGAATCTATTTAAAATCAAAGATGGTGGATGGAGACCATGTGCATGGCTACTGAAGAAAAACACAAAGACAAAATATTTCTTTATTAGCAGGTGGACAGTTGGTCTTTTGGTTATGGCTATAGCCTACTGTAGTACACATGCTTGTAGAGTCACTAAATGAACTGACCACATATTTGCTTTTTATAGCTAACTAAGAACAGATAGGAATATGACTTCTGAAAGAAGGTTTTATGGTGGTACAATGCCTTACAGTTTTAATATTTAGTATTTTGGCATGGATTTAAAAAAATGTGAATTCAGTTGGGGGGGGGGGGGGACCTTTGTAGTCACAGGTTCATTTTTAAGAACTCCTTTATGGAGATATTTCTACCCCTTAAACTGTTTGAATCAGAATATGATATGCCTCATTTGAAAGAGAATAAAAAACAGTAGGTACTAGGAAGTGGAATTTTCTAAGTAATTTCTATATTTACAAAGATATTCAAGTATTTGTTGAAAAAGGGGGGGGGATTTTCAGTGAAATGGGCATGCTCAAACAGATGTTTACTTAATATTTATTTACAGTGAGCATTGGTTTAACATTTACCATCTCCATAAGTGGCATTGACAGTTGCTTATACTCCACGAAGTGTCATTATTTAGGTGAAATGTATATTTGATGGACTATTAATGTATTTTTGGCAAATCTCATAATAGGAGGGTGGGAGGCATCAGGTGTATGAGAGGATGGTTTATTCAGCATATTTACACATAAATAGAAGTCAAAATGGTTCATAACTTTGATCTAGGAATCAATCAAGATAAAATGATATTGGTTTGTAAAATTATTTGCAATATCATTTACCACTAGATATAAGCTTGACCTACTTTATTGGTGTACATAGAAACAAAGTTGTGTCCTCTACATGGCTAGGGAGCATGCAGACAGGTCTGTGTGCACTCCTGATTGCCAATTGAATCCCCTACAGGTAGCTAAATATATGTGTGGACTGATCCATGAACTACTGAGTTCAAAGAGGAGTAGGGCTTTCAATATCCAATCAATGCAGGCCCTTCCCTATTCATGGCTTCCCTCCCTCCCTCCTTCCCTCCTTCCCTCCCTCCCTCCCTCCCTCCCTCCCTCCCTCCCTCCCTCCCTCCCTCCCTGCAGGCCCTTCCCTATTCATGGCTTTCCTCCCTCCCTCCCTCCCTCCCTCCCTCCCTCCCTCCCTCCCTCCCTCCCCCCTCCCTCCCTCCCTGCCTCCCCTCCCTCCCCTCCCTCCCTCCCTCCCCTTCCTCCCTCCCTCCCTGCCTCCCTCTAGGCCCTTCCCTATTCATGGCTTTCCTCCCTCCCTCCCTGCCTCCCTCCCTCCCCTCCCCTCCCTTCCCCCTACCTCCCTCCCTCCCCTCCCTTCCCTCATTCTCTCCCTCCCTCCCTGCCTCCCTCCTACCCTCCCTCCCTCCCCTCCCTCCCTCCCTCCCTCCCTCCCCTCCCTCATCCCTCCCTCATTCTCTCCCCTCCTTCCCTCCCTCCCTCCTCCCTCCCTCCCCTCCCTCATTCCCTCCCTCCCTCCCTTCCCCTCCCTCCCCTCCCCTCCTCAATCTCTCCCCTCCCTCCCTCCCCTCCCTCATTCCCTCCCTCCCTCCCCTCCCTCATTCTCTCCCCTCCCTCCCTCCTTCCCTCCCTCCTCCCTCCCTCCCCTCCGCCCCTCCCTCATTCCCTCCCTCCCTCCCTCCCTACCTCCCTCCCTCCCTCATTCCCTCCCTCCCTCCCTGCAGGCCCTTCCCTATTCATGGCTTTCCTCCCTCCCTCCCTCCCTCCCTGCCTCCCCCTCCCTCCCTCCCTCCCTCCCTCCCTCCCCTTCCTCCCTCCCTCCCTGCCTCCCTTTAGGCCCTTCCCTATTCATGGCTTTCCTCCCTCCCTCCCTCCCTCCCTCCCCTCCCCTCCCTTCCCCCTCCCTCCCTCCCTCCCTCCCTCCCCTCCCTCATCCCTCCCTCCCTCCCTCCCTTCCCCTCCCTCCCTCCCTTCCCTCAATCTCTCCCCTCCCTCCCTCCCCTCCCTCATTCCCTCCCTCCCTCCCCTCCCTCATTCTCTCCCCTCCCTCCCTCCTTTCCTCCCTCCCTCCCCTCCGCCCCTCCATCCCCTCCCTCCCCTCCCTCGTTCGGAGTGATAGCCCTTGATTCTTTTGTTTATATGTAACCATGGTTAACCACTTTGAAACTGGTGTTAGTGACCATGTAGGTTTTCTTGCTTTCTAAGACATCCTTATACTCCACAACAAATAAGTTGTTGTGTTTTTGTATGACCCCTTTACAGCTCAGTTTGACAGTTTTCCCATCCCTTCGCTTAGTATGGAGTTGAGAGAAGTCATTTCACTACCTTCCCACGCTACTTTGAACAGACCCGGTGTACATTTATTGTGTAGTAGATACTCTTGACAACAAGGGGGCGGGAGCCACAGGGCTTTACTTGTTTCACACAAGATGTACTTTTCTTTGTGATAGAGAATGTCACACGATTCGGAGGGTAGCCACAGATGTCGTTCTATGAAGTAGGTTTGTCTCAGTTCGGGTTTGATCACGTCTTCCAGTTTGTCACTGATGAGAGAGAAATATAAACTGTCTGTGTCCATTTCATACATTTCCAAGTCTTTATCATCTATGAAACGCAAGAGAAAGTTGTAGGAGAGGAAGGGCATTTTCAACTTGGCATACTGGTACACCATGAAACCTATCTGAAAGGGTAGGTCGTATTTCACTGTTTTGGCAAGACATGTCACCTCCAACATCCTCTCATTGATTTCAGGTAGGTTCTGCAGTGTCCAATGGGAAGCCAGCTGTTTGGCTTTATTGTGCGACACATATCTAGTGTTGGTGATGTTTCAAATAACGCGGATATCGTGGATCGGAACAGCTGAACTTCTTCATATTTGGAATGGTTATAGGTTATATGTATCCCAAACCCTTGTTAAAGTTTCATGGCTTATATCTTATGGGAAGTGGGTGAAAATCATCTATATATGCATATCAATTATATACAGTGAGTTCAAATATTGATATAATCCTTTGCCAACTGCAGGGGCTTTTTGGCCATGCCTCTGTTAATTTATGCGGCGACCTTGGAATTGACTGCACTTGTTCTCGGTTCATAGGTCTGGGCCGACACTCTCAGACTGTATCAGCTCTATGTTTCAAAATTCAAACGCGAATATCAGCGGATCTGGGCCCTGTTTTTTAGTCGCGAGCATCATTACGGGCGACATGTTTTTGCTGTCAGTGTACTATAGCCATGATAGTTTAGGGGGTCATCTAATTATCGGCGCTCTACGACACGTAGGGCGGTGTGAGGTGTGCTATAGTCACGACACATGGAAGGTCACGTGGGTAAATTTGTCCCCCAAACTGTCGTAGCCCTAAGACATCTATGGACATGTACCGAATGTGGAACTTCACTTCCCTTTGGAATTAAGCGATTCAATTTTAACACGAGTAAGGGATACATATTAGCTATAATCGTACCAAATATGAAGATCGGCTGCAGTGTTCCGAAGATATCGGCGTTTGAATTTCGTCATAGCAAATACTGCTCTGGTGGCCAGTGTCGAGCACTTTCCGCCGGCCTCCAGGGGGGGAGAAAAAAAGGACAGCCGAAACCCCGCCGCACTTCGGAGGGAGTGAAAAAGAACAGCGACTAACGCAAACGCACGGAGGGAGTAAAAAATTCAAACGCCGATATCTTTGGAACAGTACGGCCGTTATTCTTCATATTTGGTACGATTGTAGGTTATATGTACTCCAGGTGATCTGGTATTCTAAAGCAAATACACTAAACAGACGCTCCGCAGACGGGTCTTACCCTCCAGCCAGCACTGCTCGCTGATGGCAGCCAGCCAGCCGCTCCAAATTCTCTAAATTCTCTGTGCTGATCCACCAAATCCTCTATGCCACCACAAGACATACACACCATACTTGGCGAGCACCCAGCAAGTGGATCCACCAAGCGCCGCGGCCAGCTGGCACTGGCGAGGCAATGGAGACACAGTGGGATGGCTGCTGCCATCTGGTGGACATTGGCCACTTTAACTTGCAAGCCAAGTTCTCTGTTCATCTGCTAGGCAGCATGCTGAGCACTTATCCATACACTATGCCGCTGCGGCAGCGCAAAGCCCAGTAATCAAGCAGAGCAGTGTGTCCACACTTTTGGATTTGTAAGGGAAAGGTGATAGCTCATCAAATATCTGCTGAATTCTGCGTCAAATGGAACAATGAAGGTAAATAAAGATAAGGCTTCATGTTATGAATGCATATTGCCCACTCTGGTGCTAGGATTTCACCAGAGTACATAAACTGTCTGAATTGTCGGTCTCCACTGGCGGGATAGCCTCTCGCAGGGGCCACCAGTTGTTTGTTGATGCAGTCAGTCGCTGTGTATGCGAGCAAGTGGTCAATGTGGATCCCGGGAAAGCTCATGGCGTCATCGGGGTTATGAATGTGTATAGCACTCTCTAGGGCTAGGAGACCAAGTCAGCCAGCCGGCTGAAAATGAATCAGTATTCCGCTGGAAATAACAAGTGACGTTCCATGAAAGGCACGAAATATGCAAATTAGGTTGGGCCGGCGCTAAAGAGATGATGGTCGGTCGGCTGGCATGTTTGGTAGATCAGCAAAACAATGGCATTTAGGGCCAGCCAGCAGTTGGCGACTACCAACAGATCATCCGACAGCAACAAGGTTTTGGAAACAAGATGTTGAGCCAGTGGTTGGCAGGGCCAGCCACGGGTGCCTTAATTGCTGATCCACCGTGCAGATTCTTCGCCGACCAGCAATTTGGGCTGGTAACTGTCGCCGACGACCACAATTCCACTACAATGCCATCTGCTGGCACTAGCTCTGGCTTTGTGGATCAACCACTTTACTCACAAGAAGTAATGAACACAAGTGATTAAATAAACAATAGATTTATTGGCTACCTATGAACTAGTTACAGCTTTCAATGGGAGTGCAGAGGCTCTATCCCAGACCAATAACATTCCCTAGACAAGGCTAGAAAATGGCACGGGGAAACCAGGCACAAACAACCAAAGTCGAGTAACCCAGGTTCAACCACTGAGAGCGTAAAGAAGATCTGACTCTGTTGAAATCCCAAGCAGAAGGACCATGACAAGAGACCTTTCACCCTACTGCGACCCAGCCTTATATATATAAGGCAGGTTACGTAACAAAGGGAGAACCTGTGGCACTTCTGTATACAGGTTCAGCACTCTTACAACACAGCAGGGACTGGCCTACCATGTCCTCTGGCGAAGGAGAAACAAACCACCACTGGACACCCACCTCCTCTACACTACTAACAAAGTAGTATCCTCGTACACAACAATATATATACAAATTCGTGATGGCATATGGTAGGCCTTTGTCTTCAGTCTTTGAAAGACATATCGGACAATTTACCTTCAAAATTGATATGCATATCATTTTCCTAGAAATTTAGTACCACAATCTCCAGCACATATATAACTTTTCATCCCGGGGTTAATGTTGAACTAATACTATACAAAAATATACAGAAATTCAAATATAAATTGTTTTCACATAGTAAAACCCATGTCAATTTCATCGAGCTTGCACAGACTATGATAAATGTCTAGTACTCCACATTTCAGTATTTAGTCAACATACTTGATTTTTAAAAGAATACATTTCCTATATAAATCGAGCAAATGTAGATAGGCTTATTTCACCTATTAGGCGGAGACAAACTGGAGAAAACGTTACATTTCACGCTCTTACATTGGTTAAGCTGGCCGCTTTAACCTAGTACATCAATGTCTATTTCCGGAAGCTAAAGGGAATCCCTGATGTGGTAATTTTTCCACCTCCCTTTTCTGCATTGATGGTTACGCCATCTAGTATCAGATTCTGTCGGAACGTATGCATAGCAGAAGTCACTGGTAAAGAGCAGAGCAGAGCTCAACTTGTGTCGCGCACAAAGCCCCCATCAGATAGATACCCTTCAGTCATGAACATAGCATCTGACTAGTTGCAGCCTACCCCAGCAGACACAGGACATCACTCTTACTGGCATCCTATGCCCATATCCCCACCGACGACTTCAAATACCAAATGGTCAAGAGCACATTGCCGTGTTTCCATTTGTGAAAGGGACCTCTAGTTGCAAACGACTAATGTATACACAGTTGTACGATCTTTGGCACATAAAAGCTCATGGAATAAATGCAATTTCAAGTAAAATAAAACAGTTCATGAATAGAAGGTATATGTCTTTGTTATGTTTGCCTTTTTTGATAATGTGAAACAAGAGGAAGTAAATAGCAGATCAATCCCGACAGCACCATCATCCCCGAGCCGAAGTAGTAAGCGATTTGGAATGAATCCGTAGTATCAATCAAAACTCCTGTTGAAAAAGTAACATTAGTAAATGACAAGATAGATGCTATACAAGTTAGGGTATTTATACACACGTTCCACAGGAAATGTAACTATGAATAGATTTTTGTCATGCTAAAGGATGAAGATATGAATATTACTTTGTCTCTCATTTCAGTCAAATTTTACTGGCTCATCTCACCCTACTATCCATGGTGTTATTCAGGTTATATTGACAGGGAAAATACATTTGCCATTGATTAATACTAACTAAACTGGATAAAGCTTTCATCCAGTGGTAGAAAGTAGTCTTATTACACTCTTTTTATAATAGCGTAGGATATGCTTCAGACGGTTATTGTGTCAGTATTGTATGATTTGCTCAATTACTTATTTTCAGGCGTTGGGACAAATTCAGTGACTTACTAACATTGGAAGGATTCAAATATTGCGGAGGTATCTCACAAGGCAACGCTTTGTGACATCCCTGCACAAAGTTAAACAATGTGAATGCAGTTCTTTATTTATTATCCATCGATTACAAACCCCCGCATTGAAAATGTATGGATCGTGGTTTACTCTGGCCCCATATATATTCCCAATTGGGACTTTGTATTCCATAGATAATATAAATAAAGACAAACACACTTACCATTCTGACAACTCAATCAGGAGAGCACAGAAATAGCAAGGGTAATATAATAAAATTAGCAATAAGAGAAGCAGAGAGGACGCATAATTTCACAATGTGTAATGAAGGCCTGAAAGGGGTGTGACCCCGGCATGGTGATGTCTAAAGAGTGTGTTCCACCAAAGAGGCGTTGAACAGGGGTTCAGCAGGTCTCTCAGCCAGGTCGGCGCCCGCCCATGGACCAGCTGAAAGAGTAGAGTACTTAGAGCTCTTCCATTTGTCTAGCCGGCAAGCAACCACACGGAGCTTATAATACACCAACAGCGACTGGTTCCACCAAGCCGTGCGTCAGCACGGCGATGGGACTGTTTCGCTGTCTGGTGGAAGTTGGCTGAACTACCGTGCTAGGCAAGTTTCTCATTCATTCGATAGCGAGCGCCCTGAGCACTGCGCCACACTGCTTCGGGTGAGCTAACTCAAATATCATTACAGCAGATCGGTGCAGCGTGCCGGAATACAGAATAATGCGTTGCAGGCTGCAGTATATGATTTTGTGTGGACAGATCCTCATAGATCGAAAGCTGGTCATACAACCTGTTCATTGAAGCAGTGGGTTGTGTGGGAATTGGACGCCTTGAGCCATTATAAAAGCGTTTGAGCCTCCTGTCAGCGCGAAAACGTGGACGCCTTCAGCCTACCCCGTGGACGCCTTCAGCCTACCTCATTTTAGTTCCGATTAGCGGGTTAGGGTTAGAAAAGGGTTGGGTAAGGGTTAGGGCTGAGTATATATGACTATAAACCAGGGCCCTGTTTTTTAGTCACGACATTCGTTATTGGCGACATCGGCCAGGCCGGAGTGTGCTATAGAGCCACGATCTTAGAACCAACGACAAATGGCGTGGTCCTACGACACCTAGAGAGCTCAAATGTATTTTTTAGTCACGACAGTCGGTGCCTAGCCAAGCGGAAAGTGTCGCGAACTATGTCGTAGGTCTAAGACCATTTTGGACATGTCGTACCAAATACGGAACTTCACTTCCCGTGGGAATTAAGCAATGAAACTTTTACACGAGTAAGGTATATATAGAACCTATAATCATACCAAATATGAAGAAAATCGGCCGCAGGGTAAAGAAGTTACGGCCGTTTGAATTTTGTCATAGCAAATACTGCTGTGGTGGCCAGTGTACGCTTAGCATCACGTGATCTAATTTAGGCGGCGACCTTGACATCGACTGCGCTTACTTCACTCTCCCAGCAGAGATTCCGCGCTCTGTACCACGAAAGATATGCTAGGAGAATGCGTGTGCGATATCCGATCGATAGCCCGATGTTTCAAATTCAAACGTCCATAACTTCAGAACGCTACGTCCGATCTTCTTCATATTTGGAACGATTATAGTTTATATGTACCCCTTACTCGTGTTAAAATTTCATTGCTTAATTCCGTCGGGAAGTGGATAAATCATCTATATACGCACAGTGTTGTGTTATAGAACTTAAGACAGTTCTATACTTGTCGTGACGGCCGACACTTTGAGCTCCGATCGTAGGCGGCAGGCTACGACATCGTCTATAGCACGGCGGCCATTTTGTATCACCAAAAAGTGTCTTGGCCTCAAGCTACGATCTTAGGCCATCGTGGATCCACGATATCGTGACTAAAAAACAGGGCCCAGGGCCCTGTTTTTTAGTCACGACATTTGTGAGTGTCGCAGGCCTACGATCCCACAGCCGATCTGCGACCTTTTTGGACGACAAAAGATGGCCGGCGTCCTATAGACGGTGTCGTAGTGCGCCACGGACGATCGCCGCTAAAAGTATCGCAAGTATAGAACTGTCTTAGGTTCTATAAAACCTCACTGTGCGTATATAGAGGATTTTCCGACCCTCTAAAATGTCGCGACTATAGAACACTCAGAGCAAAAACATGTCGTTCATAACGATTGTCGTGACTGAAAAACAGGGCCCTGTATAAGTACACTTTTCAAAGTTTTTTTTACATCTAGATGCTCAAGGAAACCAAAATGGGGTAGGCTCAAGGCGTCCACAGGGTAGGCTCAAGGCGTCCACAGAAAGGCTCAAGGCGTCCAGGGCTCGAATCGATTCGGGCTCAAGGCATCCATGAACCGGGTTGTGTGATCATTGTAGCCAGCCGACTTCCCACAATCTTTGACCGGCGCAGGAGAGTCTGTGGCCTGTGCATGGCTTTAGCGCCCGGCAACTGGCAGGTGCCAGTGGAGGCAGCAGCCGAGGTATTCCACTGGAAAGGCTGTGGCCTGCTGCAGGCCAGGTCAGCCAGCAACCCCTGTATATCAATTTCCCCTGGTTTGTGGAACACACCCTTAAGGGTATCATCCAATTAGGAGACAGGAGGTGAGGAGCTGGATTAGAACAGAAAAGATGGTCTTAATTCACCCATCTTTTTTTATAAGCAGCCGATTGTCATACTCGCAGTACATGTACAAGGCTGAAGTAGAGAAGATGTGCCATCTTTGGGTCCTTGTTTGTCACCACACGATAATAGGAGATTACAGTCACACAAATAAATCACGTCAACGTATTGATTAATGATCACACATGCACTTAGGATACTTACCTATTACATACGGACCAACTATACCAGCAAGCCCTTTCAACAGTGCTAGGTAGCCATAGGCGTTTGTCAGGCGTGCAAGACCAAGATATTTGACTAGAAGTATCGTAGTTAATGGAACAAACATGGCTATGAAGAGAAAGCAAAACATTGTCATATTTAAAATGTGGCTCAAATAGTCCAAATACGAATAAGAACAAGACCATAAGTGTTTGTAAGATTATCACTTATCGTATACCTTACTGAGAATAGAACATGTATACATGTATGTAGTCAGCCGATGACACGGTAACCCCTAAAGGGCGACGCTGTTCAAATTTAATGGAAATTTGAGAAACTACAATTGGATGACAACACTCTTACCTATATATATATACATGTATATACGGCATGGATATATAGTAATCATGATAAGGAAATATTCCTCCTGTAAATTATCTATATCGGATCATTTTTACTGGGAATATTAAGTCCATTCAACAAAGATCAGCCATACTAATGCTAACACTCTCACCAACGAGAAATCCGAAGGCGCCGATGTATAAAATGAGGGTAATGTACGTTGTGCAGAACGTGATTCCTAGAGAACATGTGATTCCCGCACCGACGAGCGACAATGCCTGGATATGCAACGGGTTGAGAAGCTCTAGGTTCGCCAACGCTCCAGAGGCAAACCGTCCCAGGAAGTTTGTGAAACCTATAATTGTAAGGACATTGTAAATGCTATATCATTAGTGTGGAATAGTGATATAGGAACAATCAATGTTTAACGGCAAATATGATACGTCTATATATATACGGTATATCAGGAGATTCACCTTGTCTCCCTACTCCTCACCCAACGAATGAATAGCTCTAACAGGTTGCTGTGTTTTATGCCGCAAACACTATTAGATACATACGAACTAGTAATATCGAATGGTTTCTTGATGGTATATTCGAGCTATTTAAGATACATACCAAAAGAGACAAAGAATCGCATAGTACTCACCAAAAACAGCAACCAAGGAGGCACTTTTCTCTATAGAGATTCCGAGCGTTTTAGTGTGCTCTGCCATGAAAACGACGGGCATGAAATATCCGAACTGTATTCCTGCTCCACAAAGTCCAATAATTAGAAACGAAGGATCTAACATAATACTGAGGTCTAACATGGTTCTGACTGACCTTAATGTGTCTTTCCCAACCAGACCACAGCAATGGCGAGTTTCTGGTTCCTGTCTTACATGCATAGGCAGGGAGAGGATACTCGATGTATATGACATCATATTTGGCTGAGATTTGAACTCTGACAAAGTGGCTATGCTACCAGCATATAAAACATCCTGTCGCGCAAAAGGTCGCTCTAGTTCATTTACTATTCTCTTCCGGTCTATCTGATCTCCTGTCTTTGGCAGATTTTGGTTTGCTATGTCAGAAATCTTGGAGAATTCATAACAGGAAATGACCATGGGACACTCGCCTGGTTGATGTATTGTTGCTCCAGCAGATCTGATATTTTTAATTGATGTGGTGGTGCGAACTGTCGTCCCTGATTTTACAGCGCTCCTGATGTTTCGATGAGAAACTGCGTTTGTTGTTCCATGTTCATCAGCGGTTTTAACGCTCATGCCTTCCTGGCAGGACTGGATATAGCTAGCAACCTTCTTTTGTCCGTTTTGTATTTTTGTCATACTTCCTATCGAAGCAGGGAGAGAGAGACCTGTCCCAGAATCACTACTGGATGATTGTGTTTTTGACCTCATGGGTTTGTGATAACCATCAGTGCCTTGCGGATTACCTATAGAGTGATGATCTGATGTCTCCACGTCTATCGTCATCCTCACCTTACCCCAGGTAAGTGGCCTCATCAGCGCACCTATGAGGACAATGTGGAGCATAAGGCCTGCTAATAAGACCATGATGCTACGCCAGTCAAAGTATGAGAGCCAGAGAGCTGTGAGCTGTGGGAGAATGATAAGTCCGAGACCAGACCCTGAACAGGCGAGGCCTGCAGCGACAGCGCGTCTCTTTTCAAAGTAGTACCCAGGCATGACGTTACAGGGGATAAACAACATGCCTAGTCCCAGACCTACAAAGATAAGAATCAATTTGTAAATTTGTGCCATTCAGTATAAGATCCTGACTATGAACACACGTGAATAAAAGATGAAAACTGGCGCTCTATCAAGCTATTTAACATTATTATGAGTTGTAGTATTCCTGATGGTAGAACTTAGGTTAGTCCATAATTCAATAACCATTGAATAAGTTTGTGTAACTTCTGTGTACCACATGCACTACTGTTTATGAACTAGGAGCAAATAATATTTTCATCATAGATGAATGAACGTGCAATTATAAATGAATAAACAATTAAAAGGTTTGAGTTAGATTGAGCCCATGTATCTTTTTCTGTAACCCACCTACACCCAGTCAACTTGCCTTAAGGCCCCTTTCCATTGGCCTACAAACATTGCGTAGATTTTTGTGGTCTGTGACACTGGCTCACTGGCTCCCTGCTCTGTTCTCAATATTACAGTGAATAGCACACAGATAGGGAAGGGATAGTTTGTATGTAGTACCCTGAAAGTCTATATGGACCCCTCTAACCTCTAGATGATGTATATATTGCGTGCAAGCAGGCTCTAATCAAAATAAAGATTTGCGTTTGTGATATAAGTTCTCACGACTATATTTTTGAAACATTTCGCTTTTATAGATATTGTTTTGGGGTTAAGAATGCATATATAAAGTGTCCAATTTAAAATGAACAATTTAGAAACATCTCCCCTAAAAGGAAGTGGGTAGCCTATCAATGGATAACATCAATTATGTTACCTCAATTGAATCGCAAAATTCATATGTACAATGATTAGACAAAAGTTCTGGTGCATTTCAAAATAAATTGAAACCAGCGATAGGTAATTCAAAAAGACGAGGGATTTATCGTACCTGTAATAGCTCCAAAAGTCAGGATATATAACTCCATTGTGGGAGCAAAAGCACTTGCTAAGCAGCCGATAGTTGAAATCACACCTCCAATCATAGCTACCGTTCTGCAGCCAAGGATGTTGATAAGAACGCCAACTATGGGCCCTGCAACAGAACAGTAATCTTCACTATGTAACCGAAGTATTATTTTATTAGTATTGTTTTATTAGTTTCACGATAGTAAGCACAACCAAGGGAAAAACATTATGTAAAATAATATTCCAGTGATACAGAATGGCTAAATGTTCAGTTAAAATTGCAGACAGTTGTTAAGCGGCAGAGGCAGCAGAATCATATTGCATTAACTACAACAAAGCATTACAAACAAACTTCAGTATCCACGACATCATTCATTTCTGAAATTTGATTCACATAGCCTACAATCGATCTTTTATATAGCAGCTATATTTTCACATGCACCTACCGACCATGAGATAAGTACCCACTTGGAGAGAACTGGCCAGAGCCGTCATAGCTCGACCTTTTTTGTAAGTCTCCAGCAAGCTTGGCATCAGGACCCCGCATACACCAGGCAGTCCATCCATAAACCCAAACCCCACAAACGTAATCGCCACGATCACCCAGCCATACCCGCCATCTGGTGGCACGGGCAAGTACTGGGTATCTGACGTAGGGTCAGACACGGGCCCGGCGTCATCCGTGACGTCGTCCGGTCTGACGTACGTATGCTTCTTTCCGTTTTTTGCTGACATTGCCATCTACTTGGAATCCTGCAAGAGAAATGAAAACATCCGGTTATTGTCTCATAATGTCGGATTATTAGACAATTCCTTGTATGTTGATGCGCGAATTCTTTTAATTTTATAATCTCCCTTTCCTTGTTGAATATCATCAGTATGATATTATGATTGCTTCCTCATGTCAGAGGGCCTAATCTTCTGATGCAGGTCAGAGAACAATTTAAAATTAGAGATCATGATCATGAATGAATAAAACCAGATCTAATAATAAATCAATGAGATACATTTAGTGATTGTACATTCTCATCTTCTGCCTTCACAAATGCTTCGCCACAACTCCATTAGGCCCCAACTACCATTTCAAATATACAACCAATAATCAACCAAAAATGCACAATGCCATATTTTTTCTTGATATTATAAATTTCTTTCGAAAAGTGTACAGTGCACACGTGTATATAGAATATGCCATAGTATATTCACATTTTGAAAAGGAAACTTATTTTTTAATTTCAAAAGAATAGACATTACAATCACCACAGTCGCGGGCGTTCTTCCTTGCATGGTGCAGAAAACATATACATCACAAGACCAAGACAAGACGAGACAAAGACATGCCACAGGACAAAACAAAATACAGAAGTACAAAAATCATATGGCAATGAGTTTGGATACACACCTGTACTTTATGGTACAAATTCAAAAACTCGTTATCTCGTACTGTCCTTTTTACCCGCACACAAAACTATGATCAGGCCCCGTAAGCCTGCATGTGATGGCATGAATTCACATGATCGTAGAGGAGAAACTTTTGTCTATCAATTCAACGAACGCCTATACTAGCTTTGTCGTACATGTAAATATAGCGAGTTGACGGGTGAATTACCTGTTGGTTTGTGGTGATTTCCTTCTCCAGGTCTCCATGCGATGTAATGCACGTGGTCTTGGCTATGCGTACGTCAGAGTCCTGATCGTGTCCCTCACACAATGCGTTCACTATCAGCAGCGGAAACAGGCTTCAAACCCATGGGTACAAAGATCAAGTATCGTAGTAGGGATGTTACATGATGTACCTTTATTATCTACAGCATACAATTTACAACCCTGATACCCTAGTTTTCCATGTGAGGAAAAAGTCATGAACCCTGCTATCATCCCCTATGCATAAATCATATGCTTTATTCATCCAAACATGTACAAGAAGGGATTATTTAAGTTCTTGCCTCAAAACGTTCTCCCAACCACCTTGTTCCTATTATAATGTACAAGTTAGATATAGAAGAGTACCATGTTATATTTAGTCTCCTTCAAATCTAGGTATCCCTTTATGCAGATTTAGTCCCATGGAAAATTACGAGGTAATCTCCTCAGTCAACCTGTCACTCACAACAACAGGACCTGAGGACAGAGCCGCTAACTTTCCTCATATTGATCAGACTGCCCCATCGAGAAGGATGGGCAGGATAAGGTGATCCACAAAACAATTAAGTTCTGTAGTCTAGAAAGGATTAAATTACTATACCACCAACAAACTTTAGTCATTTTTATCTGAACTTGTAAATCTAAATCAGGTGTTAAAACCTTCTCAACAGCAGCCTTGTCTTTTGTTCTCTTATCTAGCCTTGTAAATAAAGATCAAATAAACAGATATCATGTGGTCGTGATGATGTGGATATGATGAAGATGCATGATGGCTTTAGAGACGACATCTATGTGATTATGATTATGTTTATAGTTTATTCTGGTAATGGGCTCGATGTTACCTTGGACTCGATGTATGAACAACACATTCGGGTCTCTGCTGGGCTGGTGGACTACCTCCTAGTGTATTGCATTCAAACTGGTGTTGCTCGTTCTGTTCAAGGTGTGGCTGTTTTGTCCTGTGCTCCGGTATACATACCTACTTGTGCCCGGTGGACTGGATAACCAGACTCATCTTCAAGTCAATTTGCACAACCAGCATCTTGGCTAAATTGTACACTCCTTTCATAATTGTCATTCGTTTACATCCCTGCAAACATCTGTGATGGGTACAACTAATCTCGCTGATATTAATAGTGCTAAAGGACTGGTCATGTGTCATCTAAATTGTCAAAGTTTGTACGGCAAAATGGATGAATTGTTCTCTTCTTTTGGTAGGGTTGATATTACAACCTATAGTGAAACATGGTTTGGTGATATGCACGATGATAGCCAGGTGCATTGGACAGGACATCAGCACTATCGGATCGACAGGCCCACACGCATTGGGGGGGGGGGGGCTTAGCTTGCTATATTAAATCAGATATAGCCCGACATGCAATGTTAGAGGAGAATGCGTGTAAAATGTCTATCGATTTAGAGTGTTTGGTGGTTTCAATCAGGAGGCCTTATTCTAAACCGATATTACTTTGCACAGTTTATTTCCCGCACAAGGGATCTTTAGATATGGCTCTACAGCAATTATCCAGTATACTATCCATGGAGGCATTCCGTAATCATAAAAAATGGATCATGGGGGATTTCAATGTTATTTTTTTTAATAGGAAAAGTAGAGAGTATGATAAACTTCTTGAGTTTTGTCAGGAACATGGTTTAAAAAGATTAGTGAATCAATGTACAAGACCCTTCAATGAGGCTGGCTCTTGTATAGATAACATAATGAGTGATTGTGCTGTAGTTGAAAAGTGCGGTGTGATGAATTATTTGGTAAGCGATCACCTGCCTGTGTATGCGATCCGGCATGCAGTTAAATTGAAGAAAAAAGTAATTGAAGTAAAGGGAAGATCTTACAGATCACACCTTAATCTAGAAATTTAGAGGATTGGGTGTTGCACACACACTGGGATGGGTTTTGGGAACTTGATGACTCTAATGAGCAATGGGAGTTTTTGAGGAAAACTTTAATAGATTATTTAGAATACTATTGTCCGATTAAATCATGGCGTATGAAAGATAGCAATGCACCAGGGATGAATAATGATATAAGAGAGCTGATACACGATACACAAGGGCTGTTAGTAGATTATACTAGAACTAGGTATCGCACTTTCCTAAATGGAGCCAACATGTTGAAAAAGGAAGTTAGGAAACACATTAGGTGGGCTAAGACTGAGTTAATTAAGAGTAAACTTGAGGAGTCGCAGGATAATCCCAAACGTTTTTGGCGAGAGGTTAATAAGATTCTAAAGCCTAAAGTTGATAATATTCCACCAATACTAGAGGATCCTGATACTAAAGAGATAATTGCGTCGTCGAATTCTCCTGGATATTTAAATAGGTATTTTGCTACAATAGGGGGAAAATTAGCTTCAAAGTTTGATACACTCCTAGAAGAAGATAACAATTTTAGTGAAGCGACTAAAGAGCTGAACATGGGCAGACAGGGAAGAGATCCTTCATTAGAAGTACTGGAAGTTTGGAAAGTAGAGAAGGACAAAATAGAAGAACTTATCTTGGATATAAAGACTTGTAAATCTAGTGGACTTGAGAATATACAGACTTCTGTCTTAAAGGAGTTTATGCTGCTAGCCCTAGATCAGTTTCAATGACTATATCAGACATGTCTGGACACGGGCATATTTCCAAATGAGTGGAAATTTGCTACAGTTGTACCTCTACCTAAACCTGGTAATCCGATGAACCCCACCAATTGGAGGCCAATTTCACTGCTACCTGTACCGGATAAAATAGGCGAAAAAAAATTTCATGGGTATTTAATGGCAATTCTTGAAGGACGAGATATATTGAGTCCAATGCAGTTTGGCTATCGTGCAGAAAAGGGTACTCTTGATGCAATTTACAAATTTGTGAATCATTTGTATCTCGCTAGAGATCATAAAGAAGTTACTGGTGCAATTTTTGTTGACTTGAAGAAGGCGTTCGACAGTGTGCATCATGGCAGGTTGATTCATAAGTTATCCAAACTGAGAATCCATATCTCAGGTGGGTGTGTTCTTATTTGTGTAAACGGAAACAAAGAACTAGATTTGGAGACTATCGGATTGGGACACAGTAGAATTCGGAGTACCGCAGGGATCAGTACTTGGGCCTTTGTTGTTTATTTACTATATTAACGATGTCTTTGATCTTTTCAATGATGTATCACACCTTCTTTATGCTGATGATTTGGTTGTCTACGGCTCGAGTACTGATCCTGTGGAAGTGGTAGGGAAATTGCAAGAATCGATGGATTGTTTCTATAGATGGTGTGCTGAAAACCTACTAACAATCAACACAAATAAGACAAAGCTCTGCTGGTATGCCCCCAAAAATAAGCTTAAAGCTTTGAAGAAGTTTGAAGTATATGCTGGAACACACAAGCTACATCAAGTAGAATCTTATATGTATCTGGGAATTGAAGTTGATTCTTGTTTAAATTTTGAATTACACATACGGAAGCTAATCAAACGAGTTAATTATTGACTCTTCAAATTCAGCAAGTGTAGGGATATGATGAATAGGGAAATGGCAACTCTAGTATATAAACAGACCATCGCACCTCTATTTGATTATTGTTCCTTTATTTGGGGTGGTACTAATAAAAAATGGCTTACAAAGCTACAACGACTACAGAATCGAGGGTTGCGAGTCTGCATGGGTGTCCTTGCCGTGGTGCACACTGTTGACGCTCTTCATGAAATAACTGGGGTCCCTACTAACAGACGGAGGACAGAGCTATCCTTGACCTATATGAGGAAGGTTGTATCAAATGATCGAACCCAGAGGCAAAATGAGAATGTGGATTTGGAGGATGAGAATTCACAAGTAAGTAATAGGGTTTTGAGATCAAAGATGAAATCTGTTATTAAGTTGCCAAAACCGAGAACGGAATTCTTCAAAAAGTCACCCCTGTATAGAGGGGGAGTGTTATGGAGTCAACAGACTGAAGAACTGAAAACTAAACCTACAAATTATTTGTTTAAAACGCATATGAAAAACCTGTTAAGGATTGAAAATGATTGTGGTACTTGATGATATCTTTATAAAATATTGCTGGAATAGGACACAATGAGTACATTAAGCATGTCTTGTCTAACAAACGTTACTATTCTTGAGCCTAGGGCAGATGTAACCCAGGGAGTGTATGTTGTTTCACCTCATCTCATCATTTATTTTTCTTTTATTCCTATTCTTATTCGTTTGATGGTAGTAGTTTATACCACACATGCCGGTTGTTTGTGAAAGTGTGCCATAAACACACATGGTTGCTTACAATGTATATCGCAAGGATGGAGCTGTGTAACCCAGCAAGCTGTAAAACCGCCAACTCTGGCAAAGTTTGTTAATAAAAAAAAAGAAAAAAAAGAAGAAAAAAAGATGGCACCTGTGTACTATGGGAAAGTTGGATTGGTGATATACTATACATTCTACATTTGGCGTACTGCAAGAAACATGAACTAACTATTCCAGTCTAATAGCATAGTGTAATGAGGAAACAGTTAATTGACCCAGGTTAAATTGGGTAATAAGTAAATTGATTAACTCTCCTCTGTCAATACATTTAAGTCTTCAACGAATACCTGAGCAATCAAGACAGCCCAACCATAAAAGCTACTAGATTGCAAAACGTTCATGTTCCAAAGTAGATAACCTGCTGTTGCTCAGATCAGGCACTTTCAGGCGTCTGTAGAGTTTGGGTATACGTGGCCCAGATGATTCACGATGCCGGCTGCTACAGCTACTGAAGCACATGCTGGGGTAAAAGAAACACTGTAATAACCTGGAAACGCAGCTATATTTAGCCGTAAAAAAAATCGTAAATTCTCCAAAATATAAACGTAAATTTACGTTTGTGTTTACTGGGTTGTAATCGGGTCGGGCATTACTAGCATAGATGTAATGCCCAACTCTGCCAAACCTTAATCTTGTTGCTGTATTTTTTTTATATATTTTTTTTATTCATTCAGGTCAGTTCGCATACATATGTGTGTCGCGGTCTACCACCTCCCTTGAACAAAGACTGGCTGCTATTGAATAGGAAACTCTCAGGTTATTCTAACCGAGTTTGTGTAGAGTTTTGTACAAATACATCGAGATCAATACAGACACAGTATAAAAGAAACACAGTGGAAAAATATACAGGTTTACAAGGCATACATGATATCACAACAGTATCAAACACTGACTTACGCTTATACAGGAGGACAATATGAGTCAGTATGATCTGAAAAAAGGGCTACTATAATACTGGTAGTTTATGAATCACATTTTTGAAAATTTGCTTAGATGAGAGTCGTCGGGTATTCTCGTCCATACTATTCCAAAGACTGTGTCCCACATAGAAAGGTGACTTCTTTAGGAGCTCACTCTTCGGGCGTGGGAGGAGAAATAAAGATTTGGTAGACGATCTCGTTATTCTGCCTGTTGTGTCTAAGATTGATTCCATAGTTTCTTCTGTTTTTATTAAATCTAAGCATATGGTCAATTCTCCTAGATCGTGATCGATGCCCACGTACGGTGACCAAAATTTCAAACTTGTTATATCTTGGTAAAAGAAGTGGAAATATATAGTAGAACACAATACCTTACATGTGTAAAAGTTGGGAACACTAATCTTTATTAGATATTTATTTATTAGCTGAATGACTTTAACCCTGTAACCCATATGTCACCGTACGTGGGCATGTGTGTTTGACAAGGTTTTAGGGGAAATATTTATTGTTAATTAATAGCAGAATCAGAATTTTATTTTCAGAAAATGAGGCTCTACTTGTATTGAGTAAATTAGAGTTGATTAATATCATTCAGAATACAATGCCCACGTACGGTGACCGACCCACGTACGGTGACATGGTTAAAAACACATGTATGTTTCTTGGCATTAACATGCCTGAAGTCCTTGCAAATTGCAGATGTTAATGGTTCCATAATACTCTATTTATATATAAAATATCATTCACTAATAATGTAAATCTTTTACCTTACATAAGCAACACCTGATAATTTCTGCCCATGTGCGGTGACCAAATAAATTTCACCACCCATGTTCATTTGGCTGTGGTATATTTGATGGGAGAATTAATATATACACTAAAGATGTTATTATACCTGTTGACGTACCTCTTTTACTTGGAGGATTAACAAGTACCCAAAAAGGTACTTTTCTATAATCTTTTTACCTTTTAATGTGGCTTGCCCATGTACGGTGACATACCCTTCACCACTAATTTTTTAAACTTAGACTATATATAGATTTCCCCATTTCAACATTTATTATAATTTATATGTTCTGCAACACATTTGTGGGTATCCCACATTCAGAATAGATAAACATATATAGTTACAAATTTAAAAGAGGTCTTCAAAATCTGGTTATATAGGTTTCATCTATGAATTTGAGCTAAAAAATGCCTATTTTAGGGGTTTATCAATTTTTTTTATCGATATAGGTACATGAAAGTGGGGTTCCCCTGGCAGATCTGTCATTCCTACAGACACTAATATCATTTCTGATATTATAAAATGTTATATAGATATGAAAACGACCCTTTGAATTATAGGTCACCGTACGTGGGCCATCGATCTGGGAGAATTGACCATATAGCCTCTTTTCTTACATAGGTCAGCATTACTTCTTTCCTTCTCCGATCAAGGGGGAGGATGCCAGTAAGTTCGTGTAATTTGTCGACAGTGTGCACCATGGGACCCACACCCAAACATAGCCTCAGGCCCCTGTTTTGACAGCGCTGCAGCTTTGCCAACCACCGAGTCTGTGAACAAAAATGAATGCAACTTGCATAGTCAATTGTTGGTGTGATCATCTGCTGATAAATACGACAAGCGATATGAGTAGTCAACATATGACGTATTTTACTTAGTAGGTATATCTTCCTATTTAGCTTCTTTATGACGTGTTTTATATTTCGATCAAATGTAAGATTTTGATCAACGATAACACCAAGATACAAATAGTGATCTTCAGTAGTCAGTGATTGTAGTCCTAAATACAGTGTGGGTAGTTGACTACGTTTAAGTTTGACTTTAGATCCATACCATACTGCTTTCGTTTTAGAGCAGTTAATTGTAAGAAAGTGTCTCCTCGTCCAAGTCCACAGTTCATCTAACCCAGTTTGAATGGCAGCTCCCACCACTGTAGCATCTCCACCTGATTTGAAAATGACCAGGTCATCAGCATACATTTTATACTCTAATCCCAGTTGGCTCAGGGTGGATGATATGCTATTAATGTAAAGGATAAACATCAGTAGCCCCAGGACAGAGCCCTGGGGCACACCATAAGGGACCGATTCCCAGTTTGAAACTATAGTGCCAAACCTACAACGCTGTCTACGGTCTGTCAAATAACTGACCAGTCCAGGGCGGATCCATCAATATCTAGTTTAGACAATTTGTTAATGAGTTCACCATGGTGCACACTGTCGAACCCTTTTTGCATATCGACATACACTGCTGCTGTAACATAGCTAGAGTCCCTTGCACAGTTCTAACAGTGCATCAACCAGACCACATATTGCATCCAGAGTACTTTTCCCTTTTTGATACCCATATTGATTTGCGCTGATAAGACTCTCTGTCAATACTTTTACTTAAATAAGCATGCATTAGTTTTTCGGCAATCTTTGATTGCACGGGTAGAATGGAAATGGGTCGCCAATTCCAAATGTTTGTTAGATCACCACTTTTTGGTATGGGACTAACGCTCGCTGAGCGCCAGGACAATGGGACCAAACCTTTATCAAAAGACACTTGATATAGATACGTCATTTGGGGAACCATCATGAGTAGTGCGTCCTTGAGGACTGCTGATCTCATATTGTCTATACCTGACGGCTTGTGTATGTTTATTTCTTTAAACAGACACTCAACTGTGTACGGATTAACTATTAGTTTTTTGTCTTCGTTATTTCTCTGGTGGGGGTTGACAAACACATAGTTACTATTGATATCAGGGTCAATTTTTTTGGCTAGCTTCTCCCCTATTAAGGAAAAGTAGTGGTTGACAAAGTCCGGGGCATCATTGGAGAGAATTGTGGAATTTGAATCACTGTCCCAGTGTTGCAGGACTAACATGGAGTGAGGGTTGTGTAACATGTTTTAACTCTCTCCAGAAACGACGTGGGTCATTCAGGTTGGTTTTAAGCTTACTTTTCACTACATTCCCCTTGGCCACTTTAACCATCCGATTAATGGTGTTCCTTAGTCTCTTAGCTTTGACTAAAGTCGCAGGGTTGTGTGTTCTGTTAAATTCACTAACATAATGTTCTCGTTCTAAAATAGACTCTATGATGTCCTGAGACATTCACTCCGCCCTAATTTTTTTGATCTTCCAGTTACGAAGAGGACGCTTGTAATCAAGAAAATCCGTCAGTTCATTTTCAATAAAATTCCACATATCCTCACAGCTATCCATTTGCCAAAAGGAGTCCCAATCAATCATAGTTAACCACATTGCTAAGTCTGCTGTATCATACCGTGTATAGTCCCTGCCTACGAAGCATTGTTTTTTGTCAGTATGTGTAGTGCCTTTATCTTTTTTACAAACAGCATACACAGGGTAATGATCACTCGAAAACAGATTAAGCGTCCATGAATGAGATATATTTACGACATTTGTAAAAATATTGTCGATACACGTGCCTCCTGTTTTATTTGGTCTAGTGGTATGCACTTCGCCGACTGCTCCCGATTCTCAGTAATACCTATGAATTGTATCCCCCCCCCCCATTTGATATACACCAGTTCAAGTATTATATGCCGACTTGTAGGGGAGGCAACAACGGTTATAAGTCTGAAAAAAGTTTTCCGATATCTTAAATAGAAGAGAAGTTATTAAACTTTGCATTATTGTCTTTCAAGGCCTATCACCCGGCCCGGGGCCCAGCCAGGCTGGGCTCCTGGCCATTCTCTTTGATCTCAATCGGTTTATTTTAGTAGGTTATAAGGGGAGGAGGTGTGATCGGGAAGAATATTTGAGGGTATAAAGCCCAAAAGACAGCGACATTTTCCATAGATTTTCACTGATCCGATCACCGATTATAATGGGGAACAATAATGACGCTTTCTTGTACCCTCAATGACGCTTGCCAATCACACCTCTCCAATTTATGCCTTGTACAGCGACTCCGTTGAGATCATAGAGAGCCACCGGGAGCCGAGCTGGGGTCAGCCCTGTGCCGCTGGTGTGGATTCATAGAAAATAATTCAAAGTTTAATAACTTTGCATCCAATTAAGATAGCCAGAAACGGTTTTCAGATTCATCATCATTGTCTCCCCTAAAATCGATATAAGTCACTTGTAAATCGGACTGGGGGGTGGGTAGCATCACTGTTCAAATGGCCTTCCCAGAATCTGGAACAGTCGGTGAAGTGCATACAGTGACACGATTCTGACTGACCCGACGGATTCGTCGGGCAAAGGCGTGATCGGGCACAATGGTTGTGTCGCTGTCTTATAGGCTTAAGACGGCGACACTTATGTTCCTGATTAATATCTTCGACCGGATCGGTGGCAGATGTCGCTGTCTTATGGGCTTAAGGGTGCCACCTATGGCCCAAACAGGCTAGTGCCCAGAAGGGTGCCTAGGGGTCGAAGTTTCCGGCAGCTCATGTAGGTCTACCTTATGAATTTTTTGCCTCAGCTGAGTTAAATGGCCAGAATTGCGTAACTATTGCTCACCATTTTTTAGGTTTTAATTTTGACCCCATACCAAAACTAAAAAATGTTCTAGGATTCAAGTTTATCTCAAAAATGACCGTTGGGGTGTCAAAAGTCTTGAAATCTGGGAAAAGCCCAAGTCTGAAAACGATATAAATTATGATACCAAAATCTAAGTGCGAGCAGGTAGCTGCCTAGCAATATTGAATAAAATAGGAGATTTTCCATGAAGATAGAAAATTTACTTGTATAAATATATCCACACACAAACATGCGATGGTGTTCTGTAACCCATTATCTCCATCCATATTCCTGATCCATTTTTGAAGTACATTGTAATCTTTTTCTGCCACATTACTTCTAATTAGAATAAAAAGGTGGCACTGTGAAAGGAAATGCCACAATCTCAAAGTGAGACAATCGATCTTAGTCAGCAATTTTTTTGTGATCATTCATTCAGTTCCGTAAGCCGCGAATTACCATAAATCACATTCCCGATTAATCACTTGGAAATCTCTACGGGAAACAATAAAACAAAGACAGGCATCGGTTTTAACAAACTTTTAATGTCAAACTTAGAAAAATATCTGTTAACCGCTAGTATGTACATTCGGTGGTGAGTTAACATCCCATTGTTATATCAGAAGTAGGGCATAATCAATAAATCAATCATCAATCAATCATAATCGTCATCTTGGTCGATGTGGTCGTGCACGCAAGGGTTTTCTGTACACTCCAACCCGCACGACCGCAATGCGAGGTACATGAGCTCTGCAGTGGGCTCGCCTCGCAGACACTGCGTGCACAGTGCTGCCACCTGGATGCAGACAGTGCTGCCACCTGGGCCAAATAAACGTTGAAAATCGCAAATACCCAAATTTACCCACTGCGGTCCTCCTCAACCACATTTTTTTCTATACTCACAAATAGGGGGAAAAAAACTAGGTAGTGACTGGCACATGCATCTGCTCCTGCATAGACATCCCTTTATATGAACCATACACTCCTCCTAGCCTATCTACATCTTTGCTAAAGTCTACAAATGTTCATCTTCCTCGACGACTGGTTGCTATGGACGCCAAGGTTGTCATGGTAACGAAGGGTAGATACGTACATATAGTGGTTTATCATCCATGTAAATTTGTAGATATATCCATTACAACACATCTTTTATGTCCACTGTTTCGCATCCTGTCAGACACTGGCGTATACAAAATATATCAAAAATATATCTATGCCTCCCACTGCTGTATTCATTGCTATTTCGAGAACAAATCGGTGCGACATGATATATTCTTCATTAAAACACGAATACAATTTCTTTACTTTTGAATTTGATTTTCAGTTAAGCCTTGAGCCAGGGGATGTTTGTGATCCCCCCACTGTGCATCAGTAGATTATGGGTAGTGAGAATAGTTTATTTTCTCTTAGAAAAGTACTAATAGATTTGTTGGCCAACACTGTGCTAAAATGGATGTGCAGAAGACGGCCTGTAAACAGGCAGATACCTGCAGACAGGTAGATACCTGTAATCAGGCAGATACCCGTAGACAGGCAAAGAAGAGCAGTGGCCAGTCAGACCCTCCACTTCATGTCACGAACACTGACCACAGAAAGGCCATGAAAAACATGTTTTGTTTAAAAATAAATTAATATCGGAAAAGTATATTTTTGTCTATCGTCTTTCATAGCAATAATCTCATACCAGACTGAGAAGTATTCGGGTGTAAATCTATGTCCATTGAAGGGAATTAATTATTCGGCTTTCAGCACCACAGAATTCTGTGTTATTCATTTTCTAATCCGTGTTTTAGCGGTCCCAGGAGACCAGAAACACAACACGGGTCTTGTTGCAGCTGAAATACATGCAATCACCTAGTAGTACAAATTCAGGAAATTAATTCAATAAATGCACTCTGAAGGCTGTGATCGCAATGTCAGATTATGTCACCATGCACTTCCGTACCAATAACTGGGTCAATAAATGTTCAACGATAAACCTAAACCGTTTAGAAACAACGGGAACATATTAAGACATTTTGGATTAAAACGATCCACAAACGGTTCGAATTTTCAACTTAGAACTGATTCTTTAGAATGGATTCAGAATGAACGCAGACTGGATGAAAAATCACATGATGGCATGCTACACGGAGACAGAATCAGATCCTAACTGTAATAATTCACATATTTACTTGAGAAAGGGGTGAGCTTTCTGTGTGAAGAATGATCGTAGTGATCACGAATACTGAACTTTGAGCCGAAACTTAACTCACATCTACAAACACCGCTTAAATTAAGAGCTACGGCAGTGGGACCTCAATGCAACCAAAGAGCCAAGATTTGCTTCGGCAAAAGTAGTTTACTTTCACACAGTAAAAACCATTTGATTATCAATTCCGTTGGCACGCACTCCATTTAAGACCATGTCGTTTTACAGCCCAGGCTCAATTCACCACTGCGTGCATCCTGGACATTTCACACAACCCCACCTTCTCTGTATTTATTCACTCCACGCTTCAGTTCCATTCAAACATTCACGAGAATAGTACACAAACTGGCGCGTATTCCCTAAGCATCAATAAAAGTTCCATGTGGTATGAAATGCAAAATCTGGTTCATGCTGAAGGCTATACCTTACACCAGAGTCCTGTTACCCTTACATCATCATTTTCTCTAAACGTGCGGCGTCTCTCAACTCTCCATGCACATTTATCACGTACATGAATCAGTAGATTGTCTAACATTTTTCTGATAACATTTCTTCTTTGAATCCCTATCATCATATTTGCCCTAAATCAGTGTAGGCACACTTACTTGGATCATGAGGCATTCTATACGCACACATTTCATATTAATACCTCAAGCACACTTGTTTTTTTTTAAATATTTCGGAAGTCCGGGGCCTAATGCAGTGTGCTGGTGCCGTAAGCTAAGTACCAGGCCCTACATAGAGATGCTGTAAGTAGCACGTCATGATATACGTGTGTCAGTGTGTCGACCTTTCAGGTTTACCTAAGACATTATAAAACAGAGATCCGTCACACTTATTATAGAATATCCGCATATTTTCCCTCTCGGCAAAATCAATTCTATCAACAGCTGTTATTTCCATGTCATCACGTTAGTGGGCGTTACTATCTCCACCTTCTGCCGACAGGTATGGTGTGGGTGCAGCAGCTGTGAGGTGGTTAGTGTATGTCACTCTGTCAGCACCGCCTGCAGATACAATGTCCGTTCTCCCCAGTCCACAGGACAGCGCCATTTTAACCAAGAGATCAGCTCCCACTCCTGCCAGCCACAACTAGCTAAGAGAGCTATTGATATGTATCAATCCATGTGTTAATAGGATAGATTTAAAATTGTGAACCAAGAGATTTTATTTTCTAGAATAAACCTCTTTTTAAACAGTTATACATATGGCTGTATTTGAACAGCAATTCACCCCAGACTGACAGTTAGTTTAAGAACACTATCTTTGTAGCAGTTTGTGTTTTTTTTTGTGTGAGCAGCATTAGAGCATTTCCCTCCTAACTGTTATAATCCCCTGACGTGGGGACTCCCACTATTAGCAGCAGATTCACCTCAACGCAAACCCAGTCTTCCACTCGCTCCCCCTTCTCACCTCTTCACATAGTGATAATGTCTGCGAACTCGGGCTCGCTCCCGATACGAGCCCGATCCCGATACGACCATGCAGCATCGCTGACTGGGTGGCGGGGCGGGCGGCCCCAACTTGCAGCAGCCCCAGCCAGGTGCGCTGACCGGTGCGCAGGGCAGGTCACCCACGCGCGTGTTGCGCGTGTGGGTCTCCAGTCACTTGAACACGGTGTGCCAGTCACTGTCCTCCTCCTAAAGGACAGCATACAGCTCCACCTGAACCAAACTAAACCAACTCCAGGAACATCCACGGCAAAGTATTCCCCTCACATCGACGTGAGTGAGTGTATGTGTGTGTGTGTGTGTCTTTATTTTAAGGCATATTCTGCATCATAAATTGGTTGCCCCCCGGGCCCATTCCACTAGGCCCGCCCATCATCGGGGGACCGTTGGGACCACGGGGTCCTGTCAATTGTCCCATGCCAGGTCCTCCCATGTCCGACTGCATCATGGGACCACCAGGCATGCCCATCCCTCCAGGACCCATGGGTCCCATGCCGGGACTGACCATGCCTGGACTCATGGGGCGCGGCCCTCCTCGCTGTGAGTAGAGCTGCTGTTGAAACTGTTGAAATTGAGCATTGTAGGTATTGGCGCCGGGCTGGCCCATCATGCCTGGGTCTCCTGGCATGGCCATCCTCGACCCGGGTCCTCCTGGTCCCTGCATTCGGGATGCCTGCATACTCATTTGTTGGGCCTGCATACTCATCTGTTGGTTTTGCATCTGTATCTGTTGTGACTGCATTTGCATCTGTTGAGACTGCATCATTTCAGGTGAGGGTCCCATGTCTGGACCGCCCTGTGACATGGGACTCGACATTGGGCCTGGCATAGGTCCTGACATGGGCCCAGACATGGGACCCGACATGGGTCCAGACATTGGTCCTGACATAGGACCCGACATGGGACCCGACATGGGGCCCCCCATCGGACCCGACATGGGGCCAGACATGGGGCCAGACATGGGTCCTGACACTGGACCAGACATAGGGCCCATCATAGGTCCTGATGACATCTGGGGGCCTCGTGGACCCATGCTGCCCTGTGGATTAGGTCCGTATCCCATGCCTCCAGGCCCCATGGACTGTGGAGTCCTTGGGCCCATCATCATACTCTGCTGCATCATCATGGGACCGGGACTGGGGCCCTGCCGAGATACACTGCTAATGGGCGCCATGCCCCGCTCCATCTGCGCCATCATGTCCTGCGGGTGTGCCCCGTTGCCTGGGAAGTACTGTCGTGATGACGGCGGCATCTTAGCATCCATTGAATCCATTGGCGATGGAAACCGTGACATCATATCCAAGTCCTTCCTAGGTGGGCCCAGGTTGGCCTGCGAGTTGGGTGGGTTGGCTGGCAGGTACTGAATTGTGTTGGGAGCTTTAGCCTGGATTTGTACACTAGCATTGGGCACAGGAGGCCCTGACATTGGTGGTCTTAGTCCCGGGCTCATTATGCCTGGCGAGTGTGGGCCCTGTGCACCGGGCATGGAGAGTGGACCGGGCACCCCGGCGCCCTGAGGACCAGGGAACCGCTGCTGTGGATTCATGCCCATCTTCTGGGCCATCGGGTCCATTGGGCCTCCAGGCATACCATTGTTGTACATGCCTGGACCACCAGGGGGCATTCCTGAACCTGCCGGCATGTTGGGGCCGCCCATGTTGGGGCCGCCCATGTTGGGGCCTCCCATGTTGGGGCCTCCCATGTTGGGGCCGCCCATGTGTGGTCCTCCGGGCATGGCGTGCGGAGGCATGTTGTGGCCCGGCATACCAGGCCCACCCTGCATGTTGTTCATGCTCATATCAGAGTTCATCTGCTGGATCTGCATCGACGGACTCATGCCGGGTTGTTGGTGCCCGACGCTCTGAATGTTCAGCTGTTGTATGGACATGGTCGCATTCACATACGTATTGTTCACACTCGGAGGTTGTTGCTGAGGTTGTGACTGTGGAGGGGGCTGTTGTTGTTGTTGCTGTTGTTGCTGCGGTTGTTGTTGCTGCTGTGACTGTGGCGGTTGTTGTTGCTGTTGTTGTTGCTGTGGCTGTGGTGGTTGTGGCTGACCTGGGGTGCCCGGCGGCTGGCTGTTGTTACTGCCTGGCCCTGACGACAGCTGCTGTGGGGGCCCTTGTGGCGGACCCTGCGCCCCGCTGCCCTCCACCTCCGACATCTGGCCCTGAATCTGGATATTGTGGAAAGGTCCACCCTGCATCATGTTTTGCTGCATTTGATTGGACAGCTGTTCAACATCTTTTGCAAGATGTGCAAGACTTGCGGATGTAATATTTGCCATAGCACTTTTGCTTGTTGGTGTGGATGCTGAAGACCGACTCGTGGGTGGGTCAAAGTGTGACAGTCTCTGTCCGGCCCCAGAAACCATCGTTTGGGCCGTAGATGCTGCTGTGGACGTAGTAGTAGGCATAGGGCTGGACACAGTCGTCGTAACCGAAGAACTGGTAGGGGCAATACTTGAAGCAGAAGTACAGACATTACTTGGCAATGGAGAGTTCAGGGTTTGATTGGGTTCAGGGTTGGACCCTGGCCTTGCTGGGGAATTAGCATTATTGTTTTCCTGGAAGGCAGCATTCAACTGTTTAGTTATTGTTAGTTCCTGACCTTCAAACTGATTGAGATAATTGAACTGTTGAGGTGATGGAGCAGGCTGTAATTTTTTGTATAAATCGTCCAGATCCTCGCCTGCTGGTCGTTTCCGCTTTTGAGACTGAGACTGAGCATAACTAGGTGGAGGTTTGCTGGCGTTGCTGGCGGCCGGGGAAGGCACGCTCTCCCCACCGCCGCCGCCGCCGCCGCCGCCGCCGCCGCCTCCACCACCACCGCCTCCGCCGCCGCCGCCACCCGCCGCTAACTCCGGAGGGTGGAACTGTTCAGGGTTACCTGCCAGGTGTATCAAGGGCATCTTACCGGGCACCATATCCTCCTTGAGAAAGCCCCGTGGTGGCATGGTGGAGTCCATGGGATCAAAGCCGGGCCGGGGACCGCCCATGAAACCACCTGGTCCTGAGTTAGGCACGTGCATCCTGGGTCCGCCTGGAAACATGTACGAGTCGCCAGGCAAAGGGGACGGCTGTCCGGAGGACCCCACGGGTCCGTTCGAGGGTGAGGTAGGAGAGAGCGGCATGCCGGGGCGCCGCATGAAGTAGGGCGGCGGCGGGCCCTGGCCGGGCGGCATGTTCATGCCTTGCATCTGATGCATCCGCGACATGTGCTCCATTTGTGCTCGCCGTCGCTTCTGGTCGTAAAAGTCTGTTTGCAGTTTGAACCACTCTTGTTGAGCAGGGGACATGGTGTCCCAGTTGGGTGGGAGCTGGGGTCCGGGACCACCTGGCCCACCCGGCCCACACATGGACATAGAGTTATTAGACATCATGTTCATCATACTCATGCCTGGAGAGCTAGGTCCTCCCGGTCCCATCCGATTATGAGGTCCACCGGGTCCCATTCCATCTGGTCCTTGTCCCATTGGACCACCATCCATAGGACCACCACCTTGCATCATACCGTCCATAGGACCTCCTGGTCCCATTCCATCTGGGGGACCGCCGGGGCCCATGCCATCATGGGGGCCTCCGGGTCCCATCATCATGCCCATGTTGGGGTTCATGTTCCCCCCGGGCATCCCCCCGGGAGGACCATTGCCTCCACCGTGCTGCTCTGGGAACAACATTGCCTGGATTTTCCTAAGGTTGGCCAGCTGCTCTTCTCTACGCTGCAGCTGTTCAGGAGTTAGGTTTTCGTTTGGTACTTTATTGTGAAGCAGGTTGGAGCCAGGCCCCAGACTCTGCATCATGTTTTGCATGCTAACAGGGATGTTCATTCCGGGGCCGCCCATCATCTGCTGCTGCAAAAACTGTGGGTCTGGTCCGCCTGGTCCACCTGGGCCGCCGGGCACCGCACCGTTAGGTCCGGGCGGCCCACCTCCGGGACCGCCTCCCGGCCCGGGCCCACCCATCATATGTGCAGGGTTCGGGGGAGACTGCATACCCTGCATGTGGACCCCAGGGGCTTGACTGGCCTGCGGCATCCACGCGTTGGGGTTGCCACCACCGGGAGGGCCGCCCGGGCCGGGACCGCCTCCTCCTGGGAAGTTCATGTTGGCGGTGCCACCGGGACTGAAGCCTCCCGGGTTGGGGTTCATGGTGGGCCCGGGGCCCGAGTTGGGAGGCGAGAAGGTGATTCCTTGCTGCTGGAGATTGACGTTCTGCTGGTGGACCCACTGGTCCACGGGCATGGGGCCGGGGGCCTTCACTGAGTTAGCGTTAGGCCCGCGCATGTTGGCCATGTTGTAGAAGTTATTACCACCGCGATTGTTGAACTGCGACGTCTTGAGAGGGTGAGACTGTAATGTAAAAAAGAAAGGGGATTAGAATCTGGCAGACTTTTTAAGTCGTAAGTATTTATCAACAATCCATCTAAGAGGTCTAACAGGTGTGTATACATATACATGTACTTAATTAAAAGTGCGTTAATCCTGTTACTATATTAGTCCACAAAATTTCACACAAAAAGTCTTAACAATCATAAAAACCCGTGTTTTTTTATGAATTCACTTTATCAAAACTGTATCAAGGATACGCTGTATATTAGTGTTCTTGGCTTTATCCATGTTTTATCAGACATATTAACATTCGAAACCTTCACAACTGAACGCGGTACATGCACTTAACCGCATGGTTCCACTGCACCACACCAGGCGGTGCCACCGCCGGTAACACCTCGTTGACTTAAGTACTGTGAAACGCCAATGACACCGTGTGCTATTATACATATCCCATTTAACCTCTTCGACAACTACGAAGAGGTACATATAAGACATTAGGGCTTTATTAGTACCTCCTTTTTAAGGATGGCTTCGAACCTATCTATGCTAATATCTATGGTTTGCAATAGATATTTTACGTTAGCACCGTCATTTGATACAGTGAGTTAATATGTAGAACTGTTTAGTTCATGTCGGGAAAGGAAACGTATCCCTAGCATACACAAACTTAACGGCGGTTTATTGGGGGGGGGGGGGGGAGGGAGGTACAGAAGATATTCGTCATGAGGACCATTTTGGTCAAACACTGTGGGAAGCCGTGTACATGGGACGTCACGCACCTGGAGAAACTTCTTGGTCCCCGGCTGCTCGAGGTGGAAGGAGATTATAGACTTGTGCTGGCCAGAGAGGACGCAGTCAGCGGCTGCGTTGGCGAGTTGCGTGGAGAAAACGAACACCTGGCTCTGCTGCTGCATAAAGTGACTCTCCATCGACTGGCCATGCTGCTGGGGAGGTGGTGGCTGCTGTTGTAGATGACTGTTGTTGTTGGGATTCTGTTGCTGTTGCTGCTGCTGCTGCTGTTGTTGTTGTTGTTGTTGTGCCGATGAGAAGGGTACGTTAGGGTTGTGGAGGCCTGCGGGCGGGAGAGGTGGCCCGGCGGGGTTGGCGAGGTGCGGCTGTGGGGTGTGGGCCTGCGGGGTGAGTGGGGCCTGAGACGGGGTGTGTGGGGTGGGCGGGCCGTGCGGGGTGGGCGGCTGGCCATGCTGGGCCAGAACCAAGTCCTTCTGTTGTGTGGCCTTTTCCTCCTCACAGCCTGCAAAACACAAATATATTACAGGTGGTTACTGGTAATGTCCACACAAAACTATTCCTCTTGTAGCAAACAGATCTCGTGTCATAATTAGACGAAGTACTTTTGTAATATATATACGCACCGTCAAATACAACCTACATACGGGGATAATTATTTAAGGTGGTTCGTCAGGAATTTAAATTACACAGACAAATTGGATTAAATTACAGATAACATGTCATTATTACTAATTTAATATTGCCACTCGGTCAACTGCCACGTCTGTTGTGAACACACAACATATTAGTTCAAAGACGTACATAGAATACATACAATAAAAACATCCCAGTATAGTGTGACTTTCTTCCCAAGACATGTAGTTGATACACAGTAATGGTAAAGATACAGGGCTACGCACTAATAACTCAATAAAGTACGTTTCCCTACAGATGTAAGTTTAAGACACTCTATAAGCGCCGCCTGTTTATCCACAAAGGTAAGAGAATGCAGTCTGCGTGTGGAATGGTTGACTGTACCGAGACGACTCTAAAACCCCGGTCACACTGACTACCGATCATTGCACGTGTTTTACTGCCTTCCTTATACCCTCATCTACGATGAATGCATCGCATGCAACCACAGCAGAATTACACGGAATATGTAAAAGGTCAGAGATCAGGGTCTAGTGCAACGGCCTTGTTGTAGGAAATCAAACTAGAAATATCCGCTCTCTATGAAGGATTATTTCACATTTTCGATTTTTACTCATTAGAACTGGAAATATCTTATCATCGATAACATTAAAACATCAAATGAATCCTCATCACTAGTAAAATAGTAAGGAACAAAATTGAACCCTATGCACATATGACGTTCTAAAATGTCCAGGATTTAATGACAAGAATAGATCTCAAATTCTTCAATAATATTCTAGGGAGATGAAACGGACACATCATTTCCGCGCAGTGCCCAGACCAATGTCTGCGATCAGAACTTTGCCATCACATTCAATAACTCTCAGTACCATACGATGATCGCGTCGTACCAGTGGACCTGGCCTTCAATGAGACAGGGCTGTCGAACCATCCTACACTGCTACACTATCACGGTACACACCCGTGCTGTACTGGGCCTGATAAAGGTGGCTAAATGAGTACTAGTCTCTGATCTTTCTGCTTGTAGGTCAAGTTCCAATCCAGCACTGATAACTGCCGATAACAGAGATGCCAGTCTGGGAAAGAAATCGGATGTTTTTTTTTCATTTTCTACTCTTTATCATTAATATGATAACTTCATAGACCGAAAAAAACTCAACATTGGAAAAATGACATCTCGGACAGGGATGGAGATCGGGTCTGCCTTGATTTGATTAAGTCTTTGATTGTGGACATTTGTTAAGAGATAAGACGACTTTACAATATTTGTAGTCTTCTAAAGCCTAACATGTTTTGTTAGTGACGCCTTACATGAATCAAAGTCCAGGCGAGGAAGGGTGGGGTAGGTAAAAGGGAAGACCGTCGGACTCAGAGGCTGAGGCCAGTCTAGAGCTGCCCAAACAGGGCTCCCGGCGCACACGAGAGCGCCTTCCCTAAACCCACCACTCTCTGTGTGTCCAAGGCTTTGCAGCCTCCGCGTTTTAGTCGGAATAGACTTAATTACATGATCAAGACCTGGTGGGAGGGGGGGGGGGGGGGCAAGTTGTAGATACATTCCAGCACCCCCCCCCCCCCACCCCACCCCCACCCCGCGACTTCATTGTCATCCCTGTATTTCATTAAGTGTTTAGGTGTTAGTTTCTTGCTTGAGACCTGTTGTTTATCTAACCCCTGGTATTTTTGTCCTGTAGATTTAACATGGGGAACTCGTTCTCCATGCCGCTACGAATATTACAGTCCGTTCTCCATGGTCTATATCCTGTCCTTAGTCCATTCTTTTAGTGTGCACAGGGGTGAGATAAATACAGAAAGCAACTCGTTTTGGTCATAGTTGTTGTTCTCCAACTCGCTTGAATGCTACATGATATTCACTCGGCTATCGCCTCGTTTATATCACTCCGCATCAAACACATGGAGAACGACGACTTTAACCAAAGATTGGTAGTTTTCCCTTTATTACTTAAATGGCTAGATATCCATCTGAAGCATCTGCGTCTATTTACGTAGGATAAGGCACTTCAATGTAGGGAGTTTCTGTTAAATCACGTGCAGGGTGATCTCTCTCTAGGTCTGATGACGTTAAGACGAGGTGGTTGGTTGTTACGTCACAACCACCACAAGCGACATTGTTAATCTAATATGGAACAATGGGAACCGAAGCCAACAGTTTGTAGTCCCACACTCTCACCACTGCAGCAGGGCGGCCCCTGCGCTTCGGGTGGCTGTACCTGGAGACGTGATGTGCACTTAAATACATGGCGGGCTGCGTGACGTAAGGGCGCAGGTCGGTACCCATTAACGCCGTTACGTAAAGCGTGGTGGAGACGTAGTGACCGACGCTCGACCACTGTTTGCCTGCTGGACGTGGGTCGGAGGAGACTGGCGCACCGCCAAGGAGCGATCAATGTGTATGGACCGGGTCTTGGCCGGGTGTCTTCACACCCCTAATACATGTTGTGTCTACACCACTCACTCTACATATCGACCATGTTCACAACCGTAATACATGGTGTGGTCACACCACTCGCTCTACAGACCATATTCACAACCATTATACATGGTGTGTCCACACCACTCTGTACATATGGACCATGTTCACAACCATTATACATGGTGTGTTCACACCACTCACTCTACAAACAGACCATATTCTCACCATAAATACAGTGTTCAGTCACTCTGCATATAGACCATGTTCACAATCATAATACATGTGGTGTTCACACCACTCACTCTACATATAGAGCCTGTTCAAAACCTCAATACATGGTGTGTTCACACCACTCACTCTACAGACAGACCATGTTCATAACACCAATACAGGGTGTGTTCACACCACTCACCCTACATAGAGACCATGTTCACAGCCCTAATACACGTGTGTTAATACCACTTACTCTACATATAGAAGGTACTAACATCCCTTATATATGGCGTGTTCATATCATGAGATGTATGGCTGTGTTCACACAGCCCGGTTTGCAGTATATATAGAGAGTGTCCAACCTCTATACACAGGCTGTGTTCGAACTACCAACATATCATTCACTGCGTAATCAGTTCGCCAAACAGGTATTATAGTGCTTAATCTGCAAGTAACACATACTGAATTGAATGGGATTCCGAGAAGAGAACATTTCTGAGAAGTTTCGTGCTACCTTATTTAGATTTTTTTCTAAAATCAATTTTTGGACATACTTCACTTGGTGACATTTGACTAATAGAATATGAAACCTCTGAGTAGGCAGTCAATGAGGTGTAAGGGTATCAGAGAGACAGTGTGATGGGACTTGATAGTACTTGAACCACACCAGTAAATCTGTGCATTACAGTCTGTCCCACATTGAGAGGAAGGGTCCTAGAATGAGTCCAGCACAAAACACCGCACATTATGAGCTGTGTACTATAAACCTCCATCAACCACCACGCTTAAAGGCCAGACCCAATACTTGAAATGGAAGACAAGAGGCAGGTTCATTCATGACACAGTTTCCTGAGCTGTGATGGGTGGATATAACATTGAGAATTAGGTCAGACTGATAACTGGGTCACAGTGACCTCCTGCTGCAAAAAGAATCAGGTCGCTCAAAACAAGATATCATATATACACCAGATAACACATAGATATGGGTTGGACAAATCAAGAAATTAATCCTCATAGCTGTGGCCATCCACAACTCGGATATGGAATGAGGATGGCAGAGACCTGTGGCTGCATTAACGCTGCTGACCTGCAGGGGTATGCTGGGCCATGTTTACACCACTTTCCATGTCGGTCGGCCATGTTTGACACCACTCCATCTCGTGTCTCCACTCACACACGACAACTTATGTGACACCCTAACTCCTAACCATTGAAAAACTTGAAGGGTGCAGCCCGTGGCATACTGCTTTGCGGATAGCAGGGTCTAAAGTTTGAGTCGATTCCCTCTCAGGGCGATATCACCCGAGTATTGACCCCTCCTTCCGGAACGCCCGAATCAGATATCAATTTATGTGAATCATGTAATGGTCTCGTGTGTAATCACTCAGAAAATATACCATTGTGTGGAGGAACCCTAAGAAATAATGATGATAATGAACAAAAAATTGTTTTGATTGGAACCATGAAGATAATTCTTCACAATGGAAAGTTCCCTGCTATTATAACTGCTGCTGTTACTTGTAGTGCACGTAGTAGCGTTGTTGGTGTGGAGGGCGTGGCGGGGTGTGTGAGAGGGGGCCGACCTCACCCCAATTACCGCCGTGCTGTAATTACACTCAGCCCCGGAGAGGACGACTCCACTGACATCTGGCCCTGTCCCTTTTGTTGGGCGTCGTGTCAGTCGCCGACCCTGTTGTGGTTATTTGTGCGCTGCGCGGCTTTTGTTACGGCAAACAAGACTTGGTCTGGGAGGGGGTGGGGGGTGGGAGGAGGAGGCGTCACTGTTACACTGCAGGGCTGATTCACAAAGAACTGCCTTCAAAAACGCGGGCTTTCTATCTGCAGGTGAGATGAGTGAATAATCATACCTCATCCCTTCTTTACCTACAAGCTGTACATACAACATACACAGCGCCAGTTATAGTTGACTGTCACTGGTCAGCTCTCCACCTCTGACTCCTCTCTCCTACACACACACAGTCAATAGTGGGCTGTGAGCCTGACTCTTTCTCTAAACTCGTTGCTCCTACAGACGCAGTCAAAAATTGAATGCGAGCAGTCACTGGTCAGCTCTCTCCTCTTGACTCTTTCTCTCCTTCAGACACAGCAAAGAGTACATTCTATACTCGTTGCATACACTCAAAGTCGACTGTGAGCGGTCACTGAACAGTGGGCATGGGTCTCACAGATCTGATGGTCAGAATGGATCAGTTCGATGGATGCTCCCCTGGTATGACGACCAAATTGAGATCAAAGAGTGTCACTGGGATCAACTGTCTTAAAATCTATTATCACATTTCTCAACCCTACAACTTCGTTCATAATACTGTTATATCATATGAGAGGATACAAACCAACAGATCATTAAGAATTGGCAAGTCTGTGAAGATGAATATATTGGAATCTTAACCGAAGGTTATGTCCAACAGACATGGGGAGGGTAATAAAATCGGGTCAGGGTAGGGCGTACATTAAAAAAAAAGTCGCAGATCTGACAGATGTGTCATGAAGACTAAGATGTCAGTCGGCGTTTCCATGCCTTATAGGCTTAGCAGACACCAGTGTCATAGAAAGTGGTATCAAGAAAATAGATATCTAAAGAAAATATATAAAAATATGGGATATTATTGGTATTGTCAGGCTGTTAGGCCAGTCGAATAATATTATCTGCGTTGTGTATAACCATCTTACATCTTGCGCGCGTATTTCTGGGCACAACCGATCATTGTTGTTGCTTGATGGTGTTTGACGGCTTAGTAACAGCCAGGGTACTATTATGGTAAACAACCCAACATGATACAACATGGACATATCCCATCCCAAAGTAATACAGACACATTTCTCATCTCAAAGTGATGCAGTTATATATTCCATCTTAAAGTGATAGACAGGAATATATGGCACCTCAACGTGATGCAGGTACATGTATACCATATTTCAAAGTGGTACACAAGGTATTTACGGAGTGAAACAGGCATAGCTGCATGGCTTATCTCATTGAGACACAGGTCTACTCCATCTCAGCATGACTTATCTCAGGATGGCAGTCAGGAGACTGCCGCTCACTCACTCCCCTCTCCAGGGTTTGTGTCATACATGGTAATGTGTCATGTGTACAAGGCACTGAGAACCCACCAAGCCACCAATGACTGACCACTTCTACTGTTCGGATGCGGTCAGCGAGCTGTGTCAGTGCGGTCATTCAGGTGTGACAAGTGAGGCGTGGTGAGTGGGTGTCGGTACGTTAAGCATGGTGCATGGATAACGTGGGCGCGCACCTTTCCAAAGGCCAGCTGGCTAAATTTAGCCCCACACTGAAAGATTGTGGTTTCTAGTGAAATCCAACAATCTCCCAGATCCATACCATTTGTGCAACGGGGCTGTGTGCTGGAGGCTGTAAGGAGGAGGTCCTCCTCACTGCCCTTACAACCCGTACCCCGCCTACCAGGCCGCCCTGTGGGAGGGGTGGCCTCCATGATTCATGCCCCTGTCCGTCGTCCTATTTGCATTGTGGGTCAGTGGCGCCCCCTAGGCCTGCCTCAGCGGACTGGTGCCTGCTCCATATGCATAAATCGATGAGGCGCGCGGCCGGCGGGCGAGCCGACCGGGCCGCGTCGCCCCATCGCCCGCTCCCGGCGGCCAGGTTCCCGCCTCATCATCTTCACGCCGGCCTCCGTCCATTATCCAAATTACATTGGTGGTAGCGTGTGAGCACGGTTACATTAAACCCCTAAGACACACGTCGGCAGCCCCTCCCCTCCCTACTCGCTCCCCCCACGACCACTCATACTGCTGTCAGCCATGGCCCATGTATCTCTTTCCCCAGTTGTGGTCCATGACGTACGGATGTGTGTGGTTTAAATGATTGTATACTGTCACCGAGGTGTAGCTGTGTTCTAAGCGCATGAACGATACAGACAAGAGCAGACATATCTGAACTAGTCGGCAACACTGTCGTCTCATACCTGTTCTGTGTGACCACATCTCGTTGTCATCTTCTGGATGTAAAAGCTGTTCAAGCAGTTCGCTCCATACCTGTCTCATTTTGAAGTCTTCTATATCATAGCTTTGTCAGAGTTCTGAAGAGTTCGACAAATCAGTGCACATCTTGCCATCATATGACCATCGGTTGACTTGTGGCTCCAGACAAACCGAGTCAAGTGCTGATGGTTATTTCAAAACGTAGTCAAGTGCTGATCGAGGTTTTCTCTAATGGGTGCTAGAGATAACTCCCGATTAAGATTTTCACTCAGCGACAAGTACCCTTGCAGTTGGTGATACAGCAGAGCACCGAATTTTATCGACGACATAAATGACAACCTGAAACACTGATTTCAAAGGACGAAACGTCGGTTCTAAATAAAAGCCTGTCACTTTTCAGATCATTTTCCACTTCCTAATTTTAATTATTCATCCATTGGTCATGAGTTCAAATGTACATTAAGTATTCAACCTTGCCTTTGCATGGTTGAAATTTCCACTGTGCGGCAAATGTACACTGCCACATGAAGGCCATAATCACAGAGCCGCACAGAATTAGAACTATTTTCCTGTCTAGTGAAAAGTAGTGTTGCCTTGTCTGGATCATGTAATGATACAATACATTGCCAATACATGCCAATTGCACCAGAAGAACTTCCCTGTTAGAAGTTCAAAATAACAGTATTGTCAATATAAAACCTCTTAATGGTGGCAGTATAAGATAGAAGTATATATTATATATACCTAAGGTCGAATGTCTATGAAATACTATTAGCTACAGGGGGTGCAGTATAAATAATGTTTAGGCAAACTGTACCCGTAGTGAATGGATATGAATTGATGACTTCGTAAGTGAATAAAATGACATTTTCTCATCAACTTTAGATAAATAATCATGAGAAAACGTAGCGATAGAGTCCGTAGGGATGCCATTCTCGGCCTTTTGTTCAATAAATATGTATGGTGCATACATGTTTAATGTGGTACAAAAGACCTCGAACGGCCATCCCTATGTGCTCAGTAAGTATGTCATCTCTTATTACCTCAACATTAAAAAGGAGTCAGGGGATGTACCTATAAAAGATATGTGCCACCTCCACACATAACTTTGTGGTGTAGAATAAAGATTGAAAGTTTGGTATATCCACTACCTCTACACAGTTGTAGTATTGAATAATAATGAAGAGTGTGTACCTATATGGTATATCCACTACCTCTACACAGTTGTAGTATTGAATAAGAATGGAGAGTGTGTACCTATATAGTATATCTACTACCTCCACACAGTGGCACTATTGATCATTACGCGTCATGCTGGCCACATCGAGCAGCCTCTGGCCTGCCAAGTAATCAATTCGTTTCTCTTTTTATTTTTCGGGGTATTTTTTTTCCTGACGATACCCTGTAAACCCGGACAGAGGGCGCATGCGTCATGCAAACTGGTTGCCGGTTGGCGGTGCTGTGGGCACGTCACTGATTGATCATCACCTTGGTGCCGACACATGTCGCCGTAGGGAAGTGTCACCAGCATCCACCTGCAATAAGCCCCGTGTACCCTAAAACATCTGTACACCCGACACCAGATTCAGCTACCCGCCTGGTCTGAGCCTACACCTGGTCTACATACACAGGTTCTGCACACTGCCTCTGTATCAATGGTCTACTTGGGGGAATGGCACAACAAAGGATCATCTTGAGCTGTGCGTTTGGGGCTAAATATTCCAGGATGTAGCAAATGCAGAACAGTTCCCGGTGCTATTAAAGGGACAACATGGATTAGCAGGTCGCACAATGACTGTGGTGTTATATGACTGAGTTAGGACGGATAGTGGCAGGCGGGCGCGGGGGTGGGTGGGTAGGGGTGGGTAGGGGGGGGGGGTATTCGTGAGAACCAGAGCCTGGCGGCCGATTCCTGTACTACTAAGTACTTAAAAAAGGCAAGCAGACGGGCAACCTATTTATGCGGTGTTGTGTGGTCAGGTATGATGAGGTGTAGTGTGGTGTGGTGTGGTGTAGTGAGGCGCAGTGGGATGCACTTCAGTTTGCTTTGGTAAGGAGTTGTGTGTTAAGGCGTCAGGTGGCGTGGTGGGGTGTAGTGAAGAACAATGTGATGTGATGTAGTAATGTATGATGTGTCTGCTGTGATGCAGCATGGTAAGGTGTAGTTAGGTATTTCAGTCCTACCGGACACCACTGGCCCAAGTTCTTCCCCTAGAAACTCATTAAAGATACAGCAAGCGAAAAATAGTCACACAGTCTTCACAAAAGTCACACCATCAACAGACTTTAACGTCCATTTTAACATGCTCGTATTCTCTTGGCTCATCTACATGAAAAGAGGGATGTCAGTTGGAGTCACGGATAAAGAGGAAACATTTTATATGTGGCTTTTTCTGCCTCAGAGAGACCGGGGAAACTTATTTAATATGTCCTTGACGGCCATGGCATGGCCGCGAGGATCTTTATGGGAGGTCCAAAGATGCTAAATCAATATTATCTTTGTTTGACACATTTAAAATCAATTACATATACTGAATATGAAAAAGTGAATCTTAACGGAAATATGGAAAACTGACATTTCTGATTTCACATAAGGAACATTTTTTTCCTATTTCAAAAAGTGAAAACACGAATTTCCCTGAAAACGCGGAAAAGTGGCATCCCTGTAAATAGAGAATGAGTCTAAATCTGGGCAAAACCACCACCTAACCCACTCTTTAAAAGGTAAATTACCAGGTATGTCCCACACATCCTCCGTGCAGCAACGACCACCAACAGGTGTGTAGAAACCGTGACCTGCGTCAATAGGAATGTAGTGTGACCACAACTATGTGACGGCGTCACGGCTTAACCTGCACCCCCCCCCCCCCCCCCCGACACCCACAGTCTACTCACAGACACGGACGGACGACGCGCGGGACAGCGTCTCAACTTCCGACCACTGCACGGAAGTGACGTCACAATACCGGGTGGGCCGACAACCGACAATCAGTGGTCTTTAGGGCCCTCCACATTGCTTTGTCCACCACCTCTATATATGTACTCCACGTTTATGCAGCCCCTGACAAGTTGTTGAGCAATTTTAACACCAGAGGGATATAATCTTGACCGGGCAGTAGCCGGACAAGTTTAGTTTAAGTTTATAGAAAATATAGCATAAGTTATTTTTTAAAGATAAATTCGTGTATTTGGTATTGATTCGTGTGACTCGGTCTGTCTATCATACATCAATGAGATGAAATTGTGCAAATTACTCTCGAGACTTGACCCTTTTATTGTGTGTATTGGCACAAATCTTCATTTAAACCCCCTTGTATGTACGTACTTCTGTGCAAATATACTTCCAGAAAAAATGTTTATCAAACATCGACTTGATTTGGATCAATTAACCATTTAGAATCCAGATTCAAACTTTGTTTGTTTGGGTAGTTTGACGTCCAATTTGTTCAATTAGACTTACTTTGGTTTCCAGATTCAAACATGAGCACTCCCGACATGTCAGTCAGGTTTAAACAAGTCACTGCTGAGTTTATTCTGATACTCATTTCGGTTCAATTTCATACTTTCCATCATTAATGTGTTTTTTAAACCAGGTCGGAACTTCAATAAATCTAAGTATTTCCCTCAAGTCCAAACAAAAACCAGGCGAGTAATTTGATTAAAGACAAGCGACCTGCCCTGATTGATTTGACATTTACTCTCTCTATCAGGTCACATGTTCATGGCCCCCGTCCAGCTAAGAGTCCGACATCCTCATTCTAAAATGACGTCTAATCTGTGCCAAGTAGCACACGCGGACAGCGATAAGAGCCGCACTTCCTCGTCCTCAGTCCAGCCAAGTCGCCGTGTGCACGTGTGAGGAGCTACCCCGTACTGCGGGTGGAGAGTGAGGTCAGCCGGGCATTTTCTGTATCCGCCAGTACAACTGGTAACCGCATGTGCAGGACAACCCGCTGGGAAGCAGCAATATTAAGGGCACCAGACGGCTGGAAGTTGTTAGCGGCGAGTTTGCTCTCTCATCTTAATAATAATTCTAACTGACACCAGTTATAGCGAGGTTAGTGAGGGTGCTCAAGGAAAGGGGCATCTATAGACTGAGGCTACACATGTACTCTGCCTTAAGTTATACTCGTTGGTTAGACACCGTCTCACAGTATGGATGGTATGATTCCCTTGTAGTACGGTTCTTCAACTATGCACCAAGCACAGACTCTGACTAAAACATCCGCTCGACTTGCGCAGCTATCACACTCCATACAGTATATAGACTCGTCTAATGGTACTTTAAAACTAATTAAATACACGTTCTAAAAGCCAGGATGTCGGCAGATTACATCTGTCTGTAAAATGATTTATGCGTAATCTACAGGGTAATCTGAAGTAAGTCTGTAGATTCATCTGCAAGTATACCTCACGCTTACATACATTCTATTCAGGCTATGCTATAAACAAATCTACAGTGCTATCTCTACTAGCCAGATTAAAAGACCAAAATATTAGCGCATTCTATATACCTGTAGGAGTACAGGTATCAGGTATATATCTGTAGCAATACAGAATAGCTTATGTAGCGCAATTGTTGATGATTCGCTAAGTACAATTTTCTTTTAATCAACCTGGTTTATGAGAGTTTATTTAGTCTGTGTTTTGTTTCATAAGCCATGTGATTTGTTGGAATCCGGAATTTCACCTTTCGTTATAGTATTTTACTGTCCCATTTATTTTGTGAACCTGTAACTATTTTATATTCTATCATGATATCAATTTGGGATAATAGGCTAATTTCAACAAACTTGCAGCAGGGTTTGATTGCGTTTGGAGACACGTCTTGGGCTAACAGCAGAACACAGGCAGGACAGTTGATTATAAAATCTTAATCTTAGAAATCTAGGTCGTGCATTTGGTAACATGGCCCTGGAGAAACATCAACCAACACAGCTGCGAATTATAACATCCATGTCCGGCTTGGTTTGGCAAATAAATATTACTGTTCATTGATGTCCCATCTCTCACGCTCTAGTCAATTCGCCTTTCTTAATACTTCGCAAATGCTGGGGAGAGATATAAAGGGGGATCTGGGTGATTTTCGTGAATCCTAGTGAGTCCCTACCGAGCTATGCACAACTGACCACAAGACCACGAACTCTGCACTATGCCCTTCCCACTAAGTTCTACTTCTCCACCCGGCACTGTAGAAGTCCAAAAACAGACCTGGTAATATTTCCCCTTGTAAGATGGGTCAAGAAAGTCGCCGACTTTTACCCCGCATAACGAAGTGGGGGGGGGGGGGGGGGGGGGGGGGAAGTTCTACGATATCTGGTTCCACAGGCGTCGACCCTCTCAGCCGGTGGAAGGGGATTTGTCGACGACAAATCTGCTCACACTTAGCGGATTTTCCTTGCAATTTTCTGTACCTTGTATAAGGGAATTTATCATAGAAATTAATGATGGAATTAATTCCCTTAAAACTACAAATATCTTTAAATGTTTACATGATAATCAACAGATCTTTCCAAAGCGGCATAGTTATACCTGTGAGTGCATCTGAGAAAGGAATAGCTTTTTGTTCAGGATACGAGGCGAAAACACTTCTAGATCACAACCGATACTACCTTGAAATTGAAAAAAAGCAGTAATAAAGAAGAAATAAGTAAAAACTTTTTGACTTACCAAAGTCTATAGTCACATATCTGATGGACCGCGCTGAATGTTTAAACCACCAAATTGAAATTGGGACGGTGCATGACCCCATGAGACTTTCTCTAGGATGTATAGGAAACACATTTATTATGTTTGCTAGGTTTAACGACTTGCACAGCAAAAGTCGCAAGGAAAAGTCAAAAAGTCCCAAACACCGATCCAACATTTTCGATCGGAAAGTCGCAAGCCATTCTTCCGTTTTTATTTAGAGAAACTAGTCGCCGACAAATCCTCCCCCAGTGGAGGATGAAAAGGGGTGGTGCCGTCTCGCGTCCCAAACTCCCACAGTGAGCCACCTGATCACTAGGCCTTTGTCGCAAGGGGGTTTTGTTGGCGACTTTTACTTAAATAGTGCAAAAGTCGCTACATCCGTTTTGGGCGTCAACCCTAAAACACACTGCTTTATTAGGTACCGCAGATGTACCATAGCCCCACAATACTTCCTGTCTCTAAAAGAGTGATTCCAGTGCAGCCTGGTGATATAAACGGGAACCCCACATCTCGTTCACTCATTACTCCACCCCCAACCCTGTCAATCATCTGTAGAGCTAGGCAGACCAGCTTTTGGGTAAGTGTCATTCGCTCGGGACGCATTCAGTCTGCTCTATGAAACTGTACGTGTCGGGTTTTGCCAACTCCTAAAGACTAGACACAGACACAGGATCGGGGATTGTCCCAGAATTAGCTATGGTAAAACGATATGTGGGATAAACGTGAATAGAATATCGTTCCTTCTGAAATAAGTTGAAAACTATAATAACGCATCGATTGGCTTGGATTTAGTCTACACATTGCTATTGCAATCCATAAAGTATGTACGCAGAATTTCTGTTTTTTTTTAAAATATCATAACCCCCCTCCCAATCTTGTACGAAGGAGCATAGACAAAATTTCCAAAATGTTTACCCCCCCCCCCCCCCCCTGCGTACTTCCTTTAGGAATGGCTCCTTAGTAGCAAACTGGTTGTTGCCGACATCCACAAACCAGTAGATAACACACAGCAAACTGATATCTGACCATCTCTACAATTCCACTTTATCGTCCAAGCTTATTCATAATTCTTTATAGTCGTAAGTTATGTGACAGCCATAGTCGCCGGCGAAATGTCTCAGGCGCTGTTGCAGTATGCAGTGGTTGTGGCTTCGAATTCCTTTCTTTTGGCGGAAATTTGGGACCTTCCGGTCATGTCACCAATTAAATATAATATACTTTTTCAAGATGTTTGACATAACGAGTTCACATGTTCATACATAGGATTTTATACGAAGCGTAACCTTTGTACAAGACAACTTATTTTACTCTTACCACTCATAATTCTAAGCAAATCCATTATGTTACGTTTTAACGTAAAGTCTACACAACTTGTATCATGTGGTGAGCATTTTGTAGTGTTTTACTAGCCGTGTTATCCTGACTTCAGGAGTAGAATAAGTGTGTATAGAGAAATATTAATTTCTGTTGTTTTGTTGACAGTTTATGGTACTCCTACCACTCCAGACATACATTCGTTTACACTTCTCATGCCCAGGAATACAATGAGTTCATAGTAAAATGGTTACTTTTACAAATAGCTCTCTGCATTGTCATGGTCATGCCGGCCTCTCAGTGAAGCACACTTCTTGATCAGTGTTGTCAATGTGTTTGTTTATGTAGTTTCATATATCTGTAGGCTCACCATAGAACCTATTTAGTTCTGGTAAAAGAAAAATATATAAAAAAAACTCAAGATAGGTCTGCTGGTAGCAGTGGAACCCTATGCCCGTTTTAAAGTCTTTGTGTGGTGCATGCATATATGTGGTGTATTTGTGTATGACATGTCTCTGAACGTGCCATGGTCACGCTGAGCACTCAGTATGACACATGTAGATCAGTCTGGTATATGCATGTGAGGTGTGTATGTATATATCCACCATATATCTGTACTTGCTACTTCACATGGTCATGCTGGGGCTCAGTGAGACATGCATGTAGGTCAGGGTGGTGTATGTATGTGTGAGTTGTATGCGAGTACATGACATGTATTCTACTTGTCATTTGTCATGGTCATGCTCAGTGAAACATGCATATAGATCAGGGTGGTGTATGCATGTGTATGGTTATGAATGTGATGAGTCTCTGGACTTGTTACTTCTCATGTTCACCCTGGGACACTCGTATGGTGAAGGTCTGTGTAGGGTGTATGACTATGTGTATGATATGTATATAATATGTCCCTGTACTCGTTACTTGTCATGGTCATGCTGGGTGCTCAGTAAAACATCTGTATAGATCAGGGTGGTGTAAGTCTGTGTAAGTGTCTGGTTTGTAAGTGTGTATGACATATCTCTGTACCTGTTACTTGTCATGGTCATGCTGGACACTCAGTGATACATACGCTTAGATCAGGGTGGTGTAGGTCTGTGTAGGGTTTATATGTATGATATGAATACGACGTCTCTTTCCTTGATACTTGTCTTGGTCACTCTGGGCGCTCGGTGAAACGTGCATGAATATCAGTGTAGTGCAAGTATGTGTGAGGTATATGAGTAGGGTCTGTATGTGTACATGACATGTCTCCGTATTTGTTACTTGTCACGGTCACCCTGGGCGCTCAGTGAAACATGTATGAAGATCAGTGCGATGTAGGTCTGTGTAAGGTATGTGAGTATGGTATTTCCTATATACCCATGCCGTATATACTGTAAATATGCACCGTTTCGCCACATAACGTAAAGATACTGTACGGACCACTGATCCGTACACTGAAATACGGGCCACCTTGCCATACATGTTTATTAAGATATTAGTTGTTAAGCTAAATGAAATTAATTATTTAAATTTTTTTCCGGGTATTTACAGTTTGTACGGAACTCGGCGTAAACGCCTCGATTCGTACAAACTATAAATAACCATCTGGTTCTGTGAATTGCAAAGCATGGTCAGGACGTTCTATATAAGTATGTGTACATGACGTGTCTCTCGACTTGTACTTGTCATGGTCACGCTGGGCGCTCAGTGAAACACGCGCGTAGATCAGGGTGGTGGTGGTGAAGACGGTGGTCTAGCCACATCCTGGAGTACGCGCTTTACAGCTCTGACCGAGGACCCACCCCCCACCCCCTCACACACGGCAGACGGAGTACATAGTAAGCCTGGCGTGTATTCAGGTGCTTTATTCCGGAGACCAACACGTGTTCCCGTCTGGGCCTATAAAGGAAAAGTTCTGCTGAACAAAGAGCCGCACAGATCATCTGTAAATCAACACCTCCCAGCTTAATTGAGCTTCCAAATAGGAAGCGGAGACTAGAAAGATTTAGTTCAGGGAAGTAAAATTTGTTGTACAATAATACCTTCTACTATTGTCGACAGAAACATCATTCCATGAACGTTTTATAAATCCTAATTGTTCAATATTTGTCTAAATTGAGAGTCCTTTCAACATATACTTTAAGTCACTTTGTTCGTAATTGGCATTTTATGACTCATCATGTCCAACGGAAGTTTTAAGAATTAACGAACTAAGACGATTCAGTGGCTATCGTGTTGCAAGATTAACTTCTCTCTCCTTTATTTTAGAAGATCTATACCCAACCCACGTCAGCGGATTACCAGAAAATAAAGGAGTTTAAGCTCAGAAGTACATCACACCGCTTACAGAGTTTAGGATCTAAACACGATCAGAGAGATCAACAAGCCGACACGGAGCTACACTGGTCCACCGTTTACACTACACAGTGTGTGCACGCGGCATGCACAGGGACGTGTAGTCTGCCAGACACGTGAGGCACGTGAGGTACGTGCGGAACGTGCTGACGTAACCGACCCCCGCCTCGCACATCATGCCCGCTTTGTACACAAATGGTCACCTCATTATGAATTTGTATTTATTTAGGAACACGAAGCAGAAACCTTCTTAGCGCAACCGATGCTACAACTGAATAAAAAGTTGATACATGTATAACTAAAAAGAAGTTTCTTTTTGACAATAACGGTATAGTTCAGGCGGTCGGTAGTGTCAGTCTAAATTGACTGTAATATATAAGGTCCATGCCAGTGAGGCCTGGGGGGAAAAGACATGAACACTGTATCTGTAACGCATAGGACATCGATACACATAGCTTATAGTTGTTGCTAAAGGTGGGGGATCCCAAAAACCTGTTATAAATTAAAAACTGGCATCCCTGTGTGATAATATTCTTGATCATATTAAGCATTTGTGACTTACTGAGGTAACTGGTGAAAGTTTAACATCTATCGCTCTATACAAAATCCACCTATAGATCTACTCCATATTACGTCCCTGCGTGCTGAGTGGAGTGGCGACTCCATGGTGGATACTGCGTGTAGGACTGAACGTAAATCTAACTATACCCCAGATAAAACCCCGCCGTCACTAGACATCCTACCTTATCCAAAATAGATCCTCCCGAGTCAGGTGGAGGGATGGGGAGGGGTGTTGGACCGGGGTGAGTAGGTGTTGGAGGGATAACAGCAGGGGTGTCGACATGGACGACAGTACACCTACGGATGATAAAGTCATCAAATTTGCCGCATGCGAAGTCTGCTCGTCTCTGTTAACTACACAACAAATACAGATTATCACTTTATATTATATTCCGTTTTTTTTTTTTGTTTTGTTTTTTTTATATTATATTCCGGGGAGGATTTCCCATCTGGGTTACACCGGCCCCAAGCAAATAGGGCCTATTATATACTCGTTACCCCGACTAAACACTGACACAGACGAAGAACGTCTGCTAGTCGTTCTCTGCACGGGAACCTGGGCCTGTCATTATTCTGCAGGTAGGTCAGCTGTGAATTAAGACATACCTGGCCGCGTTCCATGCATAAGTCGGCTTGTTTTTGTAACAGGTATTAATTCTCTGTGAGAGCACACTAGCCACGGCTCTATTACCGAGAGCGTGTCTTATCCACACCAAGGCCTGCCTGAGGCATATCTCTGACTAATATTGACGTGTTGACAACACTAGCCAAGTCACTGCCCGTTATACACTGACTCAACACATATCAGCTCATCAGTTAAAAGTAGATAGTCTTTAATCTGTCTGCTATTTCACTACTCATAGACGGAAATATGTCCCCATTTCCATTCGTCTAAACTCGTGTTTCCCAAACATATTTGTATATACATATATCATGGACTTGAGTTGATATCGGGGGGGGGGGGGGGGGGGGGAGGAGAGAGAGTCGAAATATTTTCGAGGTGGAGTTTGCTGCCACAGAGAGACAGAGAAAACTAGGAAAACGCATCGGTGTTAGCAGCATCGTGGGGCTGAGGATCTGTGGAGAGGTTCAGACCACAGTTTTGTCTATACAAATGAAGCTGAATTAGTATCACTTTTGTTTTGCACAAGGTATAGTAACAGTCCTATACTGGAAATGAAAACATGTATTTCCTTGGAAAAATGGAAAAGTACCATCCCTGCTTATTTAATAGCATCATTGGTTGATATATACACATTCCTCTTCTCGTCTTTGTTATTTCACAATTCTCTGATAAATACATATCTCTGCATGTCTATGTCACCCCAACAGACAAATGTCACTACACTTGTCTGTGTAGTTTTACTTTCACCCGATATACAGATTTCCCTACAACGTGTCTGCAACTTTTCTATATTTACCTATATGCACACGCTTCTACAAATGTTTGCGTTATCTAACTATTAACCCAAAAGCACACATCTTAACACCTGTGTGTTATCTCACAATTACCTGATTCACCACAGCGTGACTACAACAATGGTATTAATCACTTGAATACTGTGTGACGGTTCCTTTAATTAGTTCTAAGTTATTTCACGACATCCTTTCGGCAATGTGGCCAAAACCAAGGGCATTGAGAGGGCCTGATAAATAGTTTGGGATGCGATCAGATGTTATCTGGTAGTATGTACCCTTCCACACCCAATGTGACCTGTATAGGATATCTCTGCTATCGTTTCTACACCAAGACCACAATTCTTATCAGGGAGCTCTTTATCATATATCAGAACTTGTTCTGATCCTATGAGTAAGGAGAGCATGAGAGCAATGTTTAATTATTAATTCTATTAATTACTTCGGCATTGTGCCTCACCTTTTTATGCCATAAAAGCCGGGAGTCTGTTCCCAATCCTTACTCCCCTAGTAAAACAATGGCAGTCGAGTTTGGCGCTTTTCCTCTCTTTCAGTTGTTTTATGCCTGGCAGTCTAACGAGGGCAGTGAAACCAGTGACTTTTTGTTCTACACCGCGATTACACTTAGGCTGATTGAATCTCCGTCCGTGAAGCAGGTAACACTGTTGGCTGGAGTGTTCACGTATGGGGGTGGGCGGTTAACTGGGCAACACGTGCCAATAACACCGGATCACCCTTCTCCTGACACTTGCCCCTCACAGAGGCACAGTACCCATCTGCTTTGTACTGCTCCTGTCACATTGTATAGCACTGCCAAAGGAAACTGTCTTATCCCGTGCCGGGTATCTCTTTTTTTCCCCGAGGGTAACTTTTGTAAGTAGAAATCCCCACCCTGCCCTATCTATTAGTTAAAATACCTAACGATATTGGGTATAATAGATTCCCAATTTGAATATTTTCAATAATTTTATGCTAATAAATGTGTATATATTGTTAAAATAATTGGGCCAAAAACATCTGAGACTAGATCTAGAATAAATGAAGACAGTATCCAAGATGAAGGTTGGGGCAGAACAAAACAAACCTGTTGAATCTCCACTTAAAATTGATAGGCATGAGATAAACACTACCAATCTGTTGTATGCCTTTCCGGTTGTACTCCTCTCGTGAGAACTAAGTAAACAAAAATCAACTCACTATCGCTCGTTCGGTTTTAGTTTACATTTGGAAGAGTATAATCAAAAGGACGTACATTAGTGTTATAGTATCAGGACATGTGTTATAGTACCAGGACATGCTGTCACTGTCATATCATGTGGTCAGTGTCACAGTGTACTCATATCACTGTCACTAGTGATGTCACTGTAACAACAGTCTACATTATTCACTGGAGCTATTATTGATAAGGATAGTGTGCTGTCAGTGTCAGTGCATGCTGTCTGTCAATGTTAGATTGTGATGTCAGTATACTACAGTATAATAGTGTGCTGTCAGTGTTAGTGCATGCTGTCTGTCAGTGTGAGATCGTGATGTCAGTATACTACAGTACATAATGTGCTGTCAGTGTCAGTGCATGCTGTCTGTCAGTGTGAGGTCGTGATGTCAGTATACTGTAGTAAAATAGTGTGCTGTCAGTGGCAGTGAATGCTGTCTGTCAATGTTAGGTTGTGATGTCAGTATACTATAGTATAATAGTGTGCTGTCAATGTCAGGGCATGCTGTCTGTCAATGTTAGGTTGTGATGTCAGTATACTATAGTAAAATAGTTTGCTGTCAGTGTTAGTGCATACTGTCTATCAGTGTGAGATCATGATGTCAGTATACTACAGTATAATAGTGTGCTGTCAGTGTCAGTGCATGCTGTCTGTCAGTGTGAGGTCGTGATGTCAGTATACTATAATATAATAGTGTGCTGTCAGTGTCAGTGCATGCTGTCTGTCAATGTTAGATTGTGATGTCAGTATACTACAGTATAATAGTGTGCTGTCAGTGTTAGTGCATGCTGTCTGTCAGTGTGAGATCGTGATGTCAGTATACTACAGTACATAATGTGCTGTCAGTGGCAGTGCATGCTGTCTGTCAGTGTGAGGTCGTGATGTCAGTATACTGTAGTAAAATTGTGTGCTGTCAGTGGCAGTGAATGCTGTCTGTCAATGTGAGGTCGTGATGTCAGGACATCAGTGTCAGTGCATGCTGTCTGTCAGTGTGAGGTCGTGATGTCAGTATATACTATAGTAAAATAGTGTGCTGTCAGTGGCAGTGAATGCTGTCTGTCAATGTTAGGTTGTGATGTCAGTATACTATAGTATAAATAGTGTGCTGTCAGTGTCAGGGCGTGCTGTCTGTCAATGTTAGGTTGTGATGTCAGAATACTATAGTAAAATAGTGTGCTGTCAGTGTCAGGGTGTGCTGTCAGTGGCAGTGACAGTGACAGCTGAGCGAGCCTAGCGTCGTCTATTACTCATATTACAGGCGGTGGCTTGGAGCGACGGAGATGTTGACTATCAACAGTTGTCCACGGATCGTGATCATACGGCCTGTTAGTCGGGTAATGGGCTGAGTGAGCGGGCCCACTGCCAGCCCCGCCAAGCTCGACCCCGGCTCCCTGCCAGCCGCTTCTTCTACAACACACACCCAGACACGAGAGAGCACACGTCTACTAGTGCGAGTACAGCGATAAGGGGAGCATAGACACAGGACTAGTAATAGTACTATTACTAGAGTTTGAGCTTGTTGTAGTCTACAAACTACTTGTCACTTGACCAGTCATTACAACAAAGAAACCTTCTTTCTTCATTGTGTCCAATAAACCAGTGCAGTGGCGGTATTCATATATTTATGAGTTTGTTGTAAATGGAAACACCCTTTCACATATATTAGACAGTAAATACAGGCGCAGATGTGACCTCTTTCCATGACAACTCAGACAAGGCTACCCCGTTCCTGTGCGTGCTGGTCTATGTACATTCTTTATAAATATAAGGTGGCGGTGAACTCGAGTGAAGGCCCCCTGTCTATGTGTGAGCGTTGTCGTCCCCTCTAGCCCTGGTTTGAACTAGCCCTCCCCCCCCCCCCCCCCACACACCTCTGTGTTAACCCCCGCCGCCACACCCCACCTCACCCGCTGCCACCTTCTGGCCCCCGACTCCAAACGCGCGTCACGCCCCAGTAACCGCTGTCACCTCGCACCCGGCCGTTAGCCCCTCCACCCGCCGCTACCTACTTGCAGCCTCCCGCCCGCCCGCGAGGCCCACCCCCGCCCGCCGGCCTCAGTAGGAGAGCGGCCGGGGAAGGCTGGCTGCTGGCGGCGGAGCACACGACGCCCAAACGCCCGCCAACTTCAGCCCGTGACCCGTAAGAATAAAAACAAGGGCCGACTGCTGCGCCCAGATCGCGGTTTGCCCGCGACTCGGAGGTGTAGTGGTGTGTAGAGCAGCGTTCATACACCACCACCACCAGTATAGCCGTAATGCACACACGCATGGAGAGAGAGAGAGAATGTGTGTAAAGACTGTAGGCTGCACACTAACACAGCCCGACTACTACTACTGCAGGGTGCTAAGGCAGTCGGTTAGCCGTTCGCTCAACTCACCATTGTGTGGCGCCAGGCCGTGCTGATGGGTGTCGACGGCCGCTAGCCGTGACTGCTTCTCCTCGTGAGCGTTAATCCCATGGTCCATCACACGACGCCCGGTATATCCATCGTGTTGTATGTATGGCGGACACACGGCCTGCTTTCACTGCCGCTTCGTAATCCGTGTCCCAACTCCGTGTTCCACCAGCGTCCTGCTTAACGTACACTCCCGGAAACCGCCATGTGAGCCAAACACCGCCCGTCTCATTGTCACCCGTTCAAACGGCCGCAACCCGTGCTCCCGTCTGCTTCGCGGTGTTCACACCAGGCGGCGCGGCGGGATGGTGGCGTTGTGTCGGCCGGCGATGGTGGCCGGCGCTGCTGTAGTGTCGGTGAGGCGTCGAGGTTAGAGTCTATTTATCGTCGAGTGGCGGGAGTGGGGGCGTCGGGCGGCGGACGGACAATGAACACGGCCCTGTACAAAAGGCGGCCGGGCGGTGGCGGCGGTGGGCCGCTCCACACATACACACACAGAAGGCTGGTGTACCTGAAAGGAGGTGTAGGCCAGCATATAGGGCCGCACACAGGCAGAGAGGTGACTGTGACCGGAGTAGGGCCGGCTCACACAATCTGCTGTGTAAACTGCAGCACAGCCACACGGGGCCTGGGTAAACTGCGGTCTACGGGACCTGTCTGACAGCACGAGGTGCTGGAGGTACTGGTCGCCGGGTGGTAGGGTGCGGTAAGCAACCCCCCCCCCCCCCATTACCTACACACATACACACACGAGGTGGGTCCCTCCCCCCGCCCCTGGCCCTTACAGAATGTGCGTGTTATAGAAATAGGAGACCGGACACTTTAGATTAGTACCATATCGTAAATAAAACAAGGAAGTCCTAATATCACCAGGAAACCAATCCCCGCTATTATAGAATGATCATGAAAAATAAAACTAAAGAACAAATAGGTAAGCGAGAACGGAGCAAACCTTTGCTTGCGGTGCCCAGTACGTAGGCACAGATATCGGTATGTAGCGAAGGCAAAGACTAGATCTACCATAATTAAATAACCGACGTTTATTCAATTATCTCAGTACGCACGCAGATGTTTAACGTATGGGCATTGCAGTTTACAGAGATCACAAACAACGATACCAGCTCTTAAACGATACACATACAACTCTCACTAGTGATTAAGCAACTCGTATGATAAATTACAAGATCACAATGTAACGGTGAGCTGCTAGTTTCTCTGTAATCATGTCGGGGCTAATGCAGAGTGGTGCGCTGTGACTTTGCAGGTCGGTACTAATCACAACCAACACGCCGGGCCGGTTAATCGTCAGGTAAGCGTGTGGTGAGGCAAGGAGTATACTCGCTGGGTGAGGTGACGAGTGGAAGTACAACATCCCCCCCCCCCCCCACCCCCAACTCACACACGTACGTATAGGACACACGGCGGTGACTCAGATAACTGCCTGTTAACAAAGAGACTACTGAAAGTACGTCTTTGCCCCAACCCTAAACACCTACCTCGAGAACCCCAACCCTAAACACCAAACTTAAATCTCAATCCAATTGCTAAACTTCCAGGCCTAGCATCTCAACACCCAGCTTTAGCGTAGCAATCGCCCAATGCTAAATTCTCAACCATCATATCTGAACAATAAACCCAAATACTGAACACCTATCTCTGACTTGACAACCCCAAATCATAATTTTAATACCTAAATTTTATCTCGTGAACTTTAAACCTTATCCATAAATGTCTGTATCTATACCAGAATCGTCAAACCTTCAGCTATAACCCCTTCACCCTCATTCCGAACTCTAAACCCTAACCCTCCAACCTTTGACCTTCAGCTGGGACATCCTCAGCCCAACTTACAACCCATAACCAACCTTAACTCCCATGCTCTCACTCTACAGTGTGCACGCTAATGTTTCTTTGTGAGGAAGTACTTGCACTAGGCAAGACAAATCACATTTACAGCTAGGTGCCTATTTTTCATCGATGTCGGTGGAGGCAGCAAAAGATTTATAAGATTTGCCTTGAAGTTTTAAACACTGCAATGAAGACATATTGCTGGGGCTCTGAGACGAATGAACCCCATGACCTCCACAAGACGGCGCCACTGACTGATACTCGTTAGACATGTTGCTGACTCTGATGCCTCTACCTGAAGAAATATTGGCGTTTGGCCGCATATAGATATCCTCTTTAAAGCTGACCCAGTGGGCGTCTAGGTATGGCCGTAAAGAACTTACGACCAAGACGCACAATCCGCAACTGTGTTCGTTCTGACGAGGTTCTACTGAAGTTATTAAACATCCCCCGATACACACAGACGGGAGGCATTGTGAGCCGTGACGATGCGAGGACCGCCGACCTGACATACCGACATGACACCACTTACACCCGTCCACCTTGTTTACGCCCCATCACCTTTCTTTTTCTAAAACTCTTTATCTTTTTAAACAAGCTACTCTGATGTGAAATACTTCTGAATACCTAAATATAAAAACAAGATCACTCTTGGTTTCCACAAATCCACCATGTAGATATCACTGACCGCACAAACACATCCATTTTTATCTACAGAGCTACATATAATACATTCGTCGTATTTTGATAACAACAACAAAAAGTTGGAGAGTGGGTTCAGATGACGGGTCTAAGTAGGAGCAGAGTTATGCGCAACAACAAGTATTTGTGGAATCTGTGAGTGGGGCACAAAGAGGATGCAGGGCACCCGAGGGGCTGTGTGGCACATATACGAGTTGGTCTAACATTAGATGGGCCAGACTTTGTGAGGGAGTGATGTATAGCATGTACCTGAATAGCAGTTTTTCCGTTCAGCGCCGCCATGCGGTCATGTTGCATGGCAACGCGGCCGTTCGGCCAAACATTGCGCTGTCCGACTGTGGCCGAGGCTTTCACACATAGGGTATGAGTGGCGGGTATGAATGCAGAGGTGTTGCTTTCTTCCAGATTGGATTGTTAGAACAAGTAAAGACACTCTAAAAACATTGGCAGGTTGTGTAAACTTCAGAGTTGATTATTGTCTTAGTTTTTAGACATTGCTTTAGTTGTTCAGAGCTTACTGACATATTAAGAGGAACATTCTCAGAGGGACATTCGACTCTAGTATGTCTACCATGTATATCAGTCCCATTTCCTTCCTTCTAATTCATTCCATCAATGCCTGTACCACCGCTAAAGAAGGCCCAGGTGGAAAGACAGTGACTATGCAGAACCTGGTAATGAATGTAAAAGGTCATTTCCCTAATAAAAAAAATCAAATGATAATAAAAAATTTAAAAAACACAATATCATACATTGGTGAGCATTATAACACATCAATGTTAGCCATGGATTTTGTACTATTTCCATAGTACAAAAACTAGCTTATGATAGAGTAATTCTATGCAAAGCAATTACTTTGGAGAAATATATTTAATCATGAATCTCAAATACCATACATTATCATTTTAAAATAAAGACAAAGTCAAAAAACATATTCTTTGTCATCTCATCTAACACTATCCAAGTGAAAAATATATTGATTTTATAATGTGTCAAATAGATCATATGTATCTATATGTATTACTTATATATATATATATATATATATATAGTGTATAGTCTATATATATATTCAAATGTGTATATATATATATACATATAGATTACATTCCTAATGGGACAAAGGTAAGATATATTGGTTGAATTGCATAAGCAAAGGGTGGTTGTATACATCATGTATTCTATAAAGTAGCTTATCTAAACTATATATTAAGTATTAGTGAGCCGATTTGGATATAAAACCCACCAAATTGTAGCTGGAATACCATAGAATAAGATGGAATCATTGTATCATCTCTAAACATAATCTAAACGTAATCTACGAACATATTACGCTTATATAGTCAGTCATCCAACGTTAAAGAATACGTTTCCATGTGTTGGTTTGGCCGCACGCATTGCGTAACCAACCAGATAAGGCGCATCGCCGGCCTACGGAAAAAGGCCTATTAGTCTAACATTCGATGGATAAGTCTGTATGGGAAGTTCTGTGGGTATACATACAAGTCGGTCTAATACTAGTTGGATCAGGCTGTGTCTGTGTCTGTTCAACATATATTTGAGTCAGTTTAACATTAGGTGAGAGTATGTGAGTTACTTTAATATTATATAGATCTTTGGTTATTAGTTATTGGTGTTTTATGCTGTAGCAACAGCGATGGTCATGTCACAGCGGATGACAGACAAGCAGGACACACAGTGCCATGGTTGTGCCTCAAATTCCGGATCCTGTTATTCACAGGCCAGTGTGCATTTTGAGGTGTACACTGTTAAAACACATTAGTATCTTTCATTACACTCATGCCTACAGTAGAGTAAGGGTGTATATGATATACTCGGAGTCACTCGCTCTGGACACAGGGCAGACCGGCTGCTGTTACATCATTAGAATCGGAGAGTAAATTCTAAACAGTAGAAGCATGTCATGAGTAAACATTGACGTCATCATGCACTGACGTCACCATTACTTCTCATAGCTACGAGATTCTTCTATGAACAATAACTACAGACTGAACTAACTCATTGACCCAGTGGTGGTTGACATAATTGGCCCCTGCAAAGGCATCTGTAGAAGAGGCTGGTTGGTGGTTGGATGATCCACTGACTGAATAAAACCCAACCCTTTTAAAGGTTATGATTAATAATTACACGCTCACTCATCAATGACGAAGAGAGAACTTGTCTTTTAGTACTATTAGGGACACTGTTGACACAGTACAAGTGCACCATTGTTTGAACGATCTGGCCACTTTTTAGATGAGTTGGTCTGTGGGAGCCACTGTTTGACAAGTACATGTACCTTAACTCAATCCTAACGAACGATTTGTGTGCTGCATCGTATAGGCGCTGATGCCAGTTCACAAGTATGGGCAGTAAGGGTGAGCACAAATTTTTTTTTAAATGATGTCACGTGACATTATTTTTGTCACTATTGCAATCATTTCATTTAAAAAAAATCATATTGGTTAAATCTAAATACATATTCAGTGTAAAAATGGTGTCATAGTATTGATTTTTCACGAATTATTATAAGCCTAAATTTAGCATCATTCGCCCATGGCTGGTATCATGCCATATGGCATCACTCGCCCGTGGTTGGGGAATGCCATAGCGGCATCATTAGTAAGGAAAGGGTTGATTAGTGTATCATTAGATGGGTCAGTCTGTGTGTTATGTATGTGAGTAGGCCTTACATTAGATGAATTGAAATAGAGTTGACTATATTTAAGTACAAATAAATTGTGCTTTCAATCTATGTTTGTTGCAGATTATGATAGGTTATGACTTGAAGTTAGGGCACATTTATCGGAGATATCAGCTGATCTGTTACATACGCTTGATTCTGCGTTAAGTAAACGCTTTCACTCAGGTAATAGGGGTAAGGCCATCACCGCCATTAGTACCCCTTGTCTCCACCTTGTGGCTCCGCGGTGATTTAAGGCTGTGTTGTTGAGTCAGTGGAGCAGAAAGCCATTTTCCACTGGCCGACGAAAACGGTACTGATTAACTGAGATATCATAATAGTCAGTCGGTGGTGGCCACCAACTGCACGTCGGTATCAAATAGTCGGTGAGGGTGCAGTGTATCCCTTGTTTCTCCTGTATTTTACAGGTTTAGAAATGATTATATTGTCCAGATAAAATTTTGAGAATTTACATTCTGTCAGTCATTGACTAAGTCGGTGGGTGGTGAGGTTATTGCGTAATCGTCACCAAATTAATCGGTGAACTTTCAAATACCAGGCTGTTTCAATTCACCGATCTGGCGTTGGTACACCAAAAAAAGATTAATCGGTGGTTCCCGACTGTAAATCGGTACGGGTACCACATAATCGGCCAATGGAAAATGGCTATTACCTCGTTTCTATTGGCAGAGGAAAATGACACCGACTTTTTGAATTACCCCAAAAGTCTGTCGGTGTGTAAGGGTACAGTGTGTGCCTTGTTTTCACTGCATTTTCTAGGTCCATACCGATTTAATCAGGTTTTAATCGGGCGCCCAGGTAGAAGCGTCAGGTCAGTCACTTGCTCAATAGCCGCGGTAGCAGCCTCGTCTCACACTCCATACCGATGTAATGTTTGCGCTAACATCTTGAGGATCACAGATGAAATTAAAGCATGGTGGTGTTATTGCATACGCCCCCTCCCCCCTCAATTAAAGAAAAATATTTAAAAAATCGGAGACCATATAAATGCTGGGTCGTTTCCATTTACTGGTCTTGTATCAGTGGTTTCCGACTGCAGATCGGTGTGATCTGATCGGCCACTAGAAATGCGCCTATATAGAGACTCTAACATCCTCTATGATTCTAAACGACGATTTGTGCTTTCCGGGCAGATATACTGTAACGGAAGCAGTCTGACTGACTAAATCTACCAATAACCTACTCACTAAAACCTTTGACTCTCAAGAGTGCTCAGATTCTGTCAGAATTAAACAACAATCCGTGGTCTGTTTAGGTATGTGCGATGTCGTTATTATCTCATTTTCTGACCTGCTCCTACATTTCAGATATAGGTGGGTATATGGAATCTTGATCTAAGGTAAAAAAAAACAAAAAAAACAACAAAATTCCATTCATTTATACAAGAATAAGTTTCTGTGGTATCTAAGTCAAAGTGTCAACTTTATGTGTAAATCCGAAATCACGGCGACAGACCTATATTTGAATCATGGCATCAACACTTAACAAGGCAAACCAAACCCACCTCTAACAACATATTCCCTTACACAAACACATGGCATCACCTCCACCACATGACCACTTCTCTGACAATAACAATGTTAGGTTATACCATGTTATCTCCGTGTGCATGGATTTTCAGTTACTCGTCCCTCATCCCACCTCAGCCCCCTGTCCCTAACGAGCATCCGCTTCGCCTGACTGTCATTGTTAGAACAGGTTATATACCACAGGTAAGACTGTTTAGAAGGAAGCGCTGTCAACTGTGGTCACTGAATGTTGACGCCTACACCCGCTACCCTTCGTTTACAGGGTTTAGAACTGAAAAAATGTTCAGTGGGTTTGTTTTTAACACATCGCTAGTATGTTTCACGGATAAAGAAAGAAATTTTTTAAGATAGGTAGGAAATTATAATACAACCACTGAGATAGTCAAGGTGATAGTGTAGTAGCATTTATTTCAGAACCGACGTTTCGACTATTACATAGTCTTTATCAAGGTTGAAATTTTTTCTCATATTCAAACACTGGGGGTAGGTCTCAACCAGAGCGTCGCAAAGTCTGTAGGCCTGATAACATACTGGTAACATGCCATCACAGGTTGATTATTAGCAGCACACCATGAAGACACGATATTCAGATCTGTAACACATTCATAATCCTCGTTTTCATTGGCCGACGAAAATGGCGCACATTTATTCAGTTACCTTAAGAGTCTGTCGGTAGTGTCACCGTCTGTATGTCGGTATGACACTCTAAGGGTGTATGGGATGCACTGTTTCTACCATATTTTCCAGCTACACACAATTTCACTTGAGAAAATTCGTCGGTGGCGGCATTGTTACATAATCAATGTCTAGTCTGTGAGCAGTCTATGCAGGTCCCAATTCAATCCTCCGATCTGGCGTCGCAATGAAATCGGTGGTTTCCGACTGTAAATCGATGCCAAATAGTGGCCCAATAGAAACGAGGTTATACACATCACCAATGCGTTGCCGACCTGTTATAACAATTTTTATCTGGTGATATATACGTGATGTTCACCTGCAACATAGCAGGGCGCTTTCATTGTAAAACGTTATTTTAAAAAGTAGTATAGTGAATGACTTACAGGTAGGCGATTTGTCCCTAGACATACCGAGACCCGGGAAGTCGTCGCCGATTACGAGATATCTATAATTCACAATCTGGGCAGTCGTGCAGCCACCAACTACTACTTCAATAATGCATGTTCCTCTCCCCAATAGTAGTAGAGGATGTCAACATCACTACACAGTGCTATCTACAATTGCCACACCTACAACGATCCTGATCCATCCCACCCTGCTACGCCAATTGCCTATCGTCATCCTGAACTGTCTAGTTCTACCACAGCCATACTTACCCTAACGTGTCTAGTTCTGTGAGACTCCATAGAACACCATATACTGTATGGATTTGCCATACCCACAACCACTCTGAACTGTACAGTCCTGCAATACTCAAGATTACCCGGAGCTGTCTAGTCTTGCCATGCCCACGATTACCCTGAAATTTCTACTCTTGCCATGCTCACAACTACCATAAACAGCCTAGTGCTGTCATACCCACAGCCACTCTGAACTGTCTTGTCTTGCCATGCCTACGGCCACTCTGAAGAGCTATTGATAGCTATTGATTGACTGATCAGTCATCTGAGTAAGTTTATTATGCATGTACTGAAGTTCCCTGTGCAGAGAAATTAAAATGTAGTGGCCATCTGGTGTTAGCTGCGTGAACTAATACTATCGGCCGAGTCTATATACTTCATCTCTAATCTAAATATTTAATCCTTATTATTCTAAAATGTAGTAAGCTATAATGACCCAGGTATACAAATACTAAAGCAGAACACGGTATCCTGTTTGAAGAGTAACGACTTTCCCAATAAACTTGCAGATATCAATGAGTACAAATATCAGGGATTTCAAATTTGGTCAGAAAAAAAGTGGAACATATTTGGAATTTGGTACATCAGAGAGACTTAGTAATGTGGAAAATATGTCGGTGTGTAATGTGGACTGAAGGTGTGTGGGGAGCTTCAAACCACAATCTTATGGAGTCCAGTCACTATGGATCTCCGTAGTGACTCCGGGGTTAAAGGTGATGACACTACAATGATGTCACACCAGACACTGCACTGTGGTTACAGTGGTTAGGGGCAGTTCTTAAACTGCCATTCAAGGTAGCATCGCTTTTAGGGGGAGGAGGGGAGAGGAACGTTGCCGAATTTTCAGATTCATGATATTTTCTAGACAAAGAAAAAGAATTCTACATACTGAAAGTGAATATATGGACTTGCATGTATCATCATTGACCAGGAGCCAACCCACAATGAGAACCAATATTCATAACTACATACCTGTCCAAATGGCCAATCTCAATTAATGATTCAAAATTATCGCAGGGTAAACTTGATTACACAGTACTCATGCTACAGTTCTCTCCCATCCAGCTACAGCGTTTTAGAGTATAAAACAGGAATTTGGTCGAGAGCTTTCCCATTTTCATACGAAAGGGTAATAACACCAAACTGACGAAAGCTTGAGGCTGCCTGGTGCGTCCCTGTTCTAATTTCTCATAGAAAATATTGCACAGAGGAGTCAGTTCCGGTCAGAAAAAAGTGGAAATATTTTTCACATGGAATTTGCTGCCTTGACCACAAAAACCACACCAGTTTCGGCCACAGCATGGAACTGACGGTCTGTGAAGAGCTGCTATCTCATGGATGTGAATGAAGCTTAATCTATATCATACTTGTTTTTTTCACAAATAAAAATAATTTGATATACTGAAAATTAAAACATGGATTCCAAGGAAAACTAGAAAGCTGTTATCTCTGCATTGTGAAGTGACATAACTTTTGATCTAATCAAGATACCGAAAACGTTTTTCAAATCCATTTCGCACTTATACCCCCTTCAAATTTGCTCTATAATGCATGCAGATTACACACAAGATTGTGCGTCAACATTGGTTAAGCGGAAGTTTGAATGAACCCTTGTTTTTGTAGATACATATTCTGCATTGATGATCACGCCATCTAGTGTTAAATTCTATAGCAACCCCAGTGCAGTAGGTGCAAGTACAATCATGTTGGTTCTGTTGGCACCGGGTGCCGAGAGGTGGCGCTACTGACAAACCACGTGACCAAGTAGCGTCCGATCCCTTTGCGCGTGCCCAGAGAGGCCTCGGCAAAAGTCGCAGCTGTGGTCGACACCAGCTTCCATTGTTTCTCGGAAGAATTTAATTAAGGACAGGCCCTCTTGATTACTCACTTGCTAAGTGGATAATGTTCGCCGTGCAGGCGGAAATGAGGGCTTTCAGACGCCGGCCCAGGGGGCATGCTGGGAAGGAACGCCACCTAGTGGCAAAGCAAAATACTATTATACCCTCAGGATCGAAATGTTGTTTTGATGTTTTTTTTAATTCAAGTTGAATTACATGTATTGGGTATTAGATGACAGATTCAACCTATAGAACAAAAATATATATACAGGATAAACTTACCTGTTATTTGATTGCTTGATAAAGAAACATCCTCTATCTTAGGTTTGATGTCAGGAATATCAACTGAAAGAAGAAGGCAATGGACCATTATATTTTTTCCTTTATAAAGTTAGATATATAAGTTCATTAGAAAACCTGAACAGGACTAGAGTATCTAAAATTAGTTGTCGTTAGATTCATCTAATCAATGCTCATTGAATCTATTCAATTGTCCCCACGGATGTAAATCTAGGTTAGCAAAAAAAAGACAAACTGTGAGCTGGGGAACAACGCAATATTTGCAGTATTATCCTACAACCTTTAGTCACAACGTAAAGAAATTGGCTACAGGGTATGGCACGAAAGATCTGAGCTGATTTCTTAGGCTGTCTAAATAAGGTAGGATAAAGGATAATACGGATGTAGAGCTAATCTGTTAGTCAGAGCTACCCAGCTCCGCCACAGTTGAACGTCACACACAGCCTCATATGCTCATTCCGAGCTATGATGAATACGAAGATGCCTAATCGGACAGCCTGTTATTTAGTAAATCATAAAACTTCGAAATGTGATGTTAGCTTAAAGTGGTGAAATGCCCCTCATAATGTCCAAGAAGTACATTTTGCAAATTCAAATATTCTCTATATAAAGTTTTTTTCTTTACATTATACATGTACATATTTATCATATATTCATCGAGATAATGAAGTTTAAATTTTCAAAATCCCTCCAGGAATAAAAAAAGCATGTACATATCTTCATCTGTTATATTGAAGTATAGGGCTAAGATATTTGAATCTATGTTGGCAACATAGACGAACAATAGCGTGTAACGGTATGAAACACAACGCCAAAGAAACTACGCCATAGTCCACTGTGACGAGTGCAATTGCATTGCCAATAAAAGAATGGGACAAATCTGTTGGGAGCAAATGGTGGTGCAATAATGTCCTCGAATTGTTTGAGAAGAAAGATAACATTTTAAGATGGTGTCAGTGGTGCGATATACATTTTCCCCGTTTCAATACTGAAGGTTATATGCGCTTAACATGACATCTAAATAACTGTCTTGGGCTTAATCCACCAACCTCACAACTGGGAGGTTCCCCAATATCGACGTGATCGCATAGAGTGGAATTGGATGTTCATATTACGGACCCAAATCCTTTATGGTTTGAACCTGATAGATGCTTCCTCAGGTCCTAAACTTGTTTCATCAAGTGGTCATCACTCCTTTTACCCCGTCTAAAATTCAGTTTTTAATATACCGGGTGGGTGGCATTCTTTTGTGTAGATAATGCCAACTGACATAAACCAAAGGACAAACATACCCAAAGCCACCATTTGTGCTATAAACCCTATTGGCCGGTTGTTGCACGGTCTCCAAATCTGTAAATAATTCAGATGTGCCTGGCCGAAGGACCCCAAAGTGGGGGGAGGGGGTTGGCTTATAACTGAGGTTTTCCTAATGTTGAAATGCCCCAAGAATCGGCTTATAGCATTTTGCTGAAGTGGACAAGACTTTTGGTAATGTGATGATACCCATATTTCAGAGCTCTTGGTTGTCACAAACTTGGGATATAAAAATTCCTTGACATTTTCCAGACTGTACCCTGATAAACAAAACCGGGAAATATTTGGATTAAATTACCTTATTTCCCATCCATTTATTTTGGGATTTTAGGACCAGGCTTTCGAAATGCAATACCATAAATCTTTCTTGGCCAGTTCAAGGCAAGGATACTAAATCATACCAATACCCTACTAATAGTCTGGCAGCCTTGGTGGTTGACCCCGACTTCTGCGATATATTTTTTCTCTGCTGATTACGTATCTCTGGGATGTATATAATTCACCTCTTGCACATAAGTGTGGCGCTGCTGTAGCAGAGAGAACGATTTGCGCTGGTTGCATGTGGATAGCCACCGCTGGCCAGAAACCAGCCATACACTGGCATTCGAAAACGAGACAACCCCTCACCTGTATCGGCAGCATGGCTTCAGTACCATAAGCACAGAGTGACTGCAGAAGTGTAAATCGTTGTTGTGTCATGAATAACAGGCCGATCTTTATAAATAAACTATCGTTAGAAAGCTAAAATCTATGCTTATTTGTTGGTATGATATTATAGACCTGTGTTATGGCTAAGATTTCCAGTAATAGATTGAACATCTGGATTATTTAGGTAAAAAAAACATGTTACCTTCCTGTTTTCACTGTGATTTAATAAAAAATCTATCGCGATGACCTATAGAAATAAACATCCTATCTTTTTAGGTATTTCCAGACTATTAAAATGATACTAATATTACCAGGTTGTGATAGATATTTCCTGAGATAATGGACTATTAAGACGGATGACAAAAAGAGCACTAAAAACATGATTTTCTGATATTTGATAGTGTTTTAAGTCTGAAGTAGTAAACCTGTTACATAATAAAAAATTTAAAATGAAATGTACAGGGAAATAAATATTACACTTGCAAAATATTGCTCTTATTGACTCCTTGTCATCTGTCATATAATGCTCTATTACCTCAGGAAATATCCATCACAACCTGGTAATATAGGTATCATTTTAATCGTCTTGAGATGCCTAAAAGGGTAGGATGTTTATTTCTATATGTCATTGCGATAGATTTTTAATCAAATCGCTGTGAAAACAGGGAAGTAACACGTTTTAATGCTTTTTAAACTATTCCGATTTTCATTCTATGACAGGAAACTTTATTCATAACACAGGTATATCATGTATATCCCAACAGATAGGCCCAAGTCTCAGCTTTCTAACAATGTATTGTTTATACAAAGCGGCCGATTAGTGTAGATGTGAGAGATATCCATTGTTCAAGTTAGAGAAACACTAGTATTTTTATCATTGCTCAATACTGAGTGGAGAGGGCTCGTCTCGTTTTTAATTGATGTATATAGGCGGCCATTACAAGATGGCGCCAGTGTGAAGAGGGTCTATAAGAGGGAGGTGTGGAGCTCTCACTCTTGAGCAATTTTAAATATTCAAAATGGCATCCTTGTGGTGGTCTGAATTTCTAAAACTCCTACTTTTTCAATATTTACTGCCACTGACCAATGAACTTTTTCATTAATATATATGTTTTGGAGTTCAATCATCTTGATGGACAGGGTTTGAGTAGTATTGGTTTTACTGTTGCTATGGTAACTAGCTATTTTTCTACGTTTAAACTAATAAAGTGGGTAAGAAGTGATAAAAGTCATATATCATTGGAGATATCATTGAAGATCAACAGATCATTATTTATATTTTCAATGATATATTATTTGGATCATAGTTATTCCAATATATATGAATAATAGGTTTGAAAGTTTATGTTGCCATGGTAACAACCTAAAATGGGTTCCAAAATAACCCATTACCCTACTAGGCATTTCCGCTTGATACCGCAACTTTGATGGCATTCTTGAGGTTGGTCTATCTTTATCATACATGGAAATGGTATAAGGTAAAGGTTCATGACCCATGATTCTCTCAGCATCTAGGCTAAATGGGCTAGACTGCAGTCCCATGGCTCTGGCATAGATAGTCTCAGTGTCAAAAACCTGTTTTGAGGTGTTTCTGGGTGACTGTTGGACCTATGCTAAATTCTACTTTCTCACACAGTGTATTCTTGTCATGAGCATCAGCCTTGATTCTGCCAGGCATCTCATCCTTGTGGTATCTCAGCACAGGAGGACCTCCCCAAAATGATTACATTGCATGTATCTAGACTTTATGCTCAGATTTCCAATCAAGCAATGACGAGAGGTATCATCTCTTTGATAGTATCCAGATGGAATGCCCAGTTTGCCTCTCACTCAGCTCAAATGTTTTTGAGGATGGTGAAGAAAGGTTTAACCAGGCAATCTACCCAAAGCTGCGATGTTCTTCTTTTCACAGAAACAGTTGTCAATATGTGCAGTAGGTCATCCATCTTTTGAAAGTTATGCTTCTGAAAGAGAAACCTTAAAAGTTCTCACCATCCTGAGAGCTCTTACATTTTGTGGAAACTTCTTGCCCTTGAGCAATTTCAGTACTCCATAAAAAGCAGCACTCAGTATTTCTACTATGCCTGTATTGGCCATCAGTGTACCAAAGCAACCACAGTAATTCATCAACAAACGCAAACCACCGAGTCTCAGATAGAAGTTCTTGAACCTGGTTTCATTCTCCCAGAAAATATGCAATGCAATACAGTTAAGTTGCTGGTCTAATGTGAGGATTGTGTATTTCTGCCCAGCAGCATATGAAATCTTATTTGCCTTCATTGTTGCTGCATCTGTAGGAGGCTTGTCACTTAGTGGAAGATTTTCATCCTGGGTGCAAATGAATGACCTTGCTCTCGACACATCTTTGTGTTAAAGCCATTCATTTCTGGACATTGATCATTGGGGATAATATCCTGAATAAGTGCAAAGCCATTTCCAGTAGCTCTCTTATGTGACACATCCTGATGATATCGGAGAGAAGTTATTTGGAGCTCTACCATTGGTGGTTTCTTTTGATATGTGAAATGATCAAAATCCTCCTCCTTTACTTCTGCAATTGGCTTTGGCAGGTCACTCTTCTTGAGGCAAGGAATGGTTTCAATTAATGGGGTGTCATCTTTGTTGGTTTGCTGCATGATGATCATTGCCAATGAGTGAGTGGAGAGTACTTGGCAAATCAAAGAGACAAACACACATCCCATCATGCTATTTCGACTCTTGACTCTAAAAAGTATATATACAAAATTTCCAAAACTTTTGAGCTCCCTAACCCCCACTCTCAATCTTGTATGCAAAAGAACAAAGAAGGAGCTACACACAATTTTTCAGTTATCATATATGTGATTCATCAAACATATCTGATATATTGGGGTCATGAACATACAGCTAAGATGTAAAAGCAATCTATATTTTCCTGCAAGTTATTGCAGTTTTACCATTTTTTACCCCCTATTATCAGCTTAATTGTTACAATATAGCTAGTTACCATAGCAACGGTAAATCCAATTCTTCTCAAACTCTTTTCATCAAGATTATTGGACCTAAAAACATACGCTTGACCAAAATATCATAGATCTGTAGTAGCTGATAATGAAAAAGTGTGAGTTTTAGAATTGAAGTCCTTAAGGGTAGGTAGCGAGGAAGCCATCTTCAATATTTAAGATTGCTCAATGGTGTGAGCTTCTCACCACACTAGATCTCGTTATACACATCCCAGAGAAGAATAATCAGCAGAGAAAAAACACTATATCGGAGAAGTCGGGGTTGGGCCTAAATTTTAGCTTTGGCAGCCAGAGTATAATACTCTTTACATAGGAAACATCTGGAATATGCCTTAATATGAAAGTCTAGTGTTCCCTGACAAAAGTCAATTTTCCCTGACTTTCTTTCAAAATTTGAATTTGTCTTCACGAAATTCGTGACAATTCACTGAACTTGAAAAAATAAAATGGCTATGATTTCCCCCTGGCATGTGGCAATCCAGGATATACCTTTAGACTTGCGCAAAACATCAGTGATATACCATGCACATATTTCAGGTGTACAATGAACATCCAGACGTGGATAAATTGTCAAACATGATATAGAGTGAAAGTAGAATCCCTCTATAAGTGGGACGGCTTTAGTACTGAACAAAGGTGTTTTCTGTGGTGTGGTGTCCTGCAACCAGGGTTCTACTGCACACACATTTCAGTCACATGTTTAGATCGGAGAAGACCGTCAGTGATATGAATCTACATATGTGGTTTGACGTGCAATTAAGCCAAGCGACTGCTCGAATGTCCATATATTTTCATGACCAGGAAAATCACCCACACCCTCATAGGGAAGTGGAGATCGAGGATGCACAGGAAAGAGACTTTTTTTAAACAATAATATCTCCATATTTGAGACGTACGTTCAGACTTTGGCAGACCATTGGGTGGGTCGGTGGGGTCGACCGGCAGGTGGTGAAGGCGGGCCGTGTCGGCGTGCGGGTCGGCCGGCTCCTCCTTGACGGCGGCCGGCGCCGGCTCGGACTTGATGCTGCTGCCTCCCGCTGACCCCGGCGCTGGGTTCTCCTGCTCTTTCAGCATGGCTGTGGCCGCGTAGTGACTGGCCGCGCCTGCCCTTCCTCTTCCACAAGAGGACGACGACGACTGCACGGGGCCCGCGCCCGCCGCGTCCGGGCACTCCGTCGTCAGCCGCGAGACTCGCTCCACCGTCTGTAACACACACACATAACTTTTATTAAACTTTTTTCCAAATCACCAAATATTTTTATAGGATATATTTTATTTGATATCTGGAAGGATTCTCCTAGGACTGTCGTATCATAGTACTATGACGGCTCATGTTTGATAAACATGGATTGTCGTTTCAAAAGACAGGGAAAAGGACAGAGAAATAAAATGTTCTTCCAGACTGATTTATAAATCTGTCATTGTCCTGACATCGGTACTGAAAACTTATCCTTTTGGAAGGACATCTTAATAGGTGTCCTTTCTGATGCTGGTAGCCTAACTAACCAACATATTATCAATATATGTAAACTATAGATTTATTCTCCATTGAATGATAAGAATAGAATATAAATTACTCCAATGAAAATTAAGTTTCAGGTAGTCAAGCTTTGCAATTCATCAGTGAATAACAATGGATGGTACACATATAGCGACGGTGGATAAGGCACATGTTAATTCATACAAAACTATGAGAATGAGTAAAAGAGTCTTTACTCTGCAGAAAAAAAACATACAATTTTATACGCATATGCATGTTAAACTTAAGAACGTTGGCCAAATGGTTCCAGAAAATTGTCAGCACAACTGTTTAGACTCAAGGTGTGGTCTTACCTTTTTGTAAGCCTGGAGGCAGCTGGGGTCAACTGTCAACGGTCTGTCTCGTCAAACTCCACACGTCTACAATGTGAAACGCTTCTACCTGAAACGAGCATGAAAACTCCATATTAATTGACCTGACAAAAAGAAAAAAATAGAGCTCGCGTGGAACGCTAATAAGAGAACCATTTATAGTAACAAGGCATCAGACACAGCACGATCTACTGTTTTTACTCTCAGAAATTGTCCAAGGTTCCATCTGCTTCAATTGGCTCTTGCATTATTGAAGGATATGATAATCTATAAATAGATATTCCTTAATTCAAATTACGATGGAGACTCCTGATTGCCCAGTAGTCAGACCTCAAATTATACACTCGGTGGATCGTTTATATGCAGTAGAGATAACATCAAAATTATCCGTATACCTTTATAAGAAGCACTGAGGCAATATGTTTCTTGGCAAACAGAAGATAATAAACAGTAGTAGCTATTAGATGATCACTACACTAGTCATCATCTGTCACTTGATTCCATCTACCTTGATGAATAAAACCTGTAGACGTTAACTATCTACATAGCGTTCTATTCAATTCTTAATTCATATAACGTTACTTTTAATCTACATCCCAAGGTCAACAGCTGTGACATGTGTTACAGTGTATGATTACCACAGCTGCCTACTCGACTGATCTCAAATGTGGCTGAATGTCACGTGTGATATGATAGATATTTTCAATGGTCTATCTGTACAGAGTCAGAGAGTGTGTACAACGAGAGTATCTCTACTGAACATCCCTTGTATAACCCATAAAATAGAGAAAACGAGAAATAGTGATACCGTTTTGTATTGAGTAATCACTTAATAGATCTTGGTGTGAGTATCCGACCCGGGGATTTGCTGTATAGGCTCATAATTCTCTTCACATAGTGCCTCCATGTATACAAATGAGTATAGAAAGATGTAAATCCCATCTATTAACTTTTTTTAAGGGTCAATATGCGGCGGTCAAACAATCTATTTCGCTAAGTCATTTATAGGTACAATTGCACTCTATCAAAGGCCTACTAAGATATCATACAAATATCTTGCCATCAAAAACTACTATCTATATAATCTTACACAACCCAACCACTATATCCTGAGATTAACTAGTGAAGGTATACTGACATATAGGTTCATTATATTTCTAAAACAAATAACTTTGGTAAAATTGAGCTCAAGAGATATATAATGTGGAGACTAGGGAGGGAATCAAAATAGATATTCACTTTTGTACATTCTGGTTGATCTAAAACTCTCTATCAGGGTATAAGCAAGAATGTACAAAATATATTCAGAAATTACATATATATCCTGAGAACACGAAATAGTCTCAAAACTGGAATCCTCTATAAATAAACAAAGATAGACAATAATTCCGTGTTCAAGTTTGGAAACCTGGTATAGATTTAGAAACCTTCTGTAGTTCGTGTGTAATCTGTAGTAATCTCCCCCGATAGAGACAACACCATTACGGGTTTAATCCCCATGTACAATACCAGCAAACTGCACCAAAGACAAGGTCACATAGAGCGTACAAGATAGGCCCACTGAGGGCTGACAGGCCATCACCCCCCGTGCGACCACCTCGTGGGCTGCTCGTGCACTCAAGGCCTTCCGTCTCCCCATCACACGGGGACCATCAGGAGCAGCGCGGGCCGCACACGGCGCAGATTGATGTCGGCCATTGGTGCTAAACCACGCGGCAGGGCGGGCTGAGGGCACCCCGAGCGGGGCAGGCAGCGGGGCACAGGGTATAGGTGGACAGAGACAGGGCGGAAGGCAGGGCGCAGTGGGGATGATGAAGGCTGACCAAGACCACTATACAAAATTTCCTGGGAGCAATGCAGCACTTGGCTTGGCTTGATTCGGCCTATCTTGGTTATATCTGCCTTTGCACGACTTGTTTGGTTAGACTTGACTTGGCTGGGCTGAACACGGACTAATCATTTCCGGAATTGACCTGGCAAGTAATTGTGGATAGCGCAGGGCGTGACTTTGCTGATCATGGCCAGCTGTTGTCGGTTGGGTAGGGATTGACTTTGCTTTGTCACGGGTTAGCTATTGGGGATTGAGAAGGGCTTGACTTGGCTGAACACAGGCCAGTCATTGCAGGTTGGACAAGGCTTGATCTGACATTGCAGGGATTGACTTGACAAAAAATTGTGGATTGGACTGGGTCGACTTGACCGCTCATGGCTATCTGTTGTGGGTTGGGTAGGGCTTGACTGATCACGGGCTAGTCATTATGGATTGGTCAGGGATTGACCTGACTGAACAAGGGCTAGTCACTGCGGGGCTAGACTTGGCTAACCATGTGCAAGTCACAGTAGGTTTGGCATGGTTTGATTTAATTGATCACAGCGTAGCTGTTCTAGGTTGGCCAGGGCTTGACTTGGCTGAACATGGCTCGTTGTGTGTTGGGCAGGGCTTGATTTCACTGATCATGGCTAGTCGCTGTATGTTGGGCAGGCCTTGACATGGCAGATCATGGCTAGCCGTGTCTTAGGCAGGGCTTGACCTGGCTGTACACAGGTCATTGCGTGTTGGGCAGGGCTTGACTTGGCTGTACACAGGTCGCTGTGTGTAGGACAGGGCTTGACTTGGCTGTACACAGGTCGCTGTGTGTAGGACAGGGCTTGACTTGGCTGTACACAGGTCGCTGTGTGTAGGACAGGGCTTGACTTGGCTGTACACAGATTGTTGTGTGTTGAGCAGGGCTTGACTTGGCTATACACAGGTCGCTGTGTGTAGGACAGGGCTTGACTTGGCTGTACACAGGTCGTTGTGTGTTAGGCAGGGATTGCCTGGCCCGGTGCTTGCAGGCGGCCATGGCGTTGACCAATGACCAGCGGGGAGAATTTCATGGTGGCGGGGCAGGGCGGGCTGATTTAGCTGATAGCCGGCGGTGGTGAGGTCGGGACCATAATTCGGGGCGCGTCCATCTGTCGCGTGTCAAGCTCAGGAAGCGCCAGAATTACCTCCCCTTCACAAACGCCGCCGTATTTATGGGCGCGGCGCGTCGCCACCAGTCCGCCTTTTGTTTATGGCCGCCGGGAGCCCCGCGCGCCGATCAATCGACGCGCGCACCGCCCGCCGCCGACACAGAGCGATGCGCAGGCGCGCGACTAAAGAAGGCGCCCGGTAGGAGGCGCAGTGCGCTGAGGTATTCCCCGCCCCGCTGCGTTTGTCAGCTACTCTTAATGTACAGCCGGCGAATAATTATTCATCGTCGCCAATCCACGCTCCTCGCTACGTCACTCTTTCTTCTCCCACCCGCCCTCCTTCTCCTCCACACACACACACATGGATACTACCTTCTCCCCCCAGCGCCGCTAAAAATAACAGCTGTCTTTTGGTATCCATTACAACTGGCAAGGCCCGCGGTGCGCCCGATTCCATCGTACCTCCCACCCTCTACGCAGACACTCTCATACCTACACATGGAGAAGCCTTCTGTACAGCACCGCCCGTTATGCCATTGCTTCAGTTCACTGAACCATGTACTGACTGACTGATCCATCTTGCCTGACCAATGCACTGACTGACTGACATAGCCATGTTTACGGTCTAGTTGAACCATCTTTCTGATCCATATACTGACTGACTGACATAGCCATGTTTACGGACTAGCCGACCCATCTTTCTGATCCATATACTGACTGACTAGCATGGCCATGTTTATGGACTGGTTGAACCATCTTTCTGATCCATATACTGACTGACTGACTGACTGACATAGCCATGTTTACGGTCTAGTTGAACCATCTTTCTGATCCATATACTGACTGACTGACATAGCCATGTTTACAGACTAGCCGACCCAGCTTTCTGATCCATATACTGACTGACTAGCATGGCCATGTTTATGGACTGGTTGAACCATCTTTCTGATCCATATACTGACTGACTAACATAGCCATGTTTACAGACTAGCCGACCCATCTTTCTGATCCATATACTGACTGACTAGCATGGCCATGTTTATGGACTGGTTGAACCATCTTTCTGATCCATATACTGACTGACTGACATAGCCATGTTTACGGTCTAGTTGAACCATCTTTCTGATCCATATACTGACTGACTGACATAGCCATGTTTACAGACTAGCCGACCCATCTTTCTGATCCATATACTGACTGACTAGCATGGCCATGTTTATGGACTGGTTGAACCATCTTTCTGATCCATATACTGACTGACTGACATGGCCATGTTTACAGACTAGCCAACCCATCTTTCTGATCCATATACTGACTGACTAGCATGGCCATGTTTATGGACTGGTTGAACCATCTTTCTGATCCATATACTGACTGACTGACATAGCCATGTTTACGGACTAGCCGACCCATCATTCTGATCCATATACTGACTGACTAGCATGGCCATGTATATGGACCAGCTAAACCATCTTTATAATCAATATTCTGACTGGCTGACTTAGTCATGCTTCCCTATTAGCCGATCCATCTAAACTGACCCACGTTTTGACCAACTTGCTGATGCAGTAGCGATTACGAGTAGGGTGACTCACATATGCTGACCTATTTGGCGTAACCCATGCTCACTGCAGGATGGCGATCACTGTTTCTTGACTGACTGGAGCTTGTTGCATTCAAGGAACACGTGTAGAACTGGGGTAACTGTACCTGGTACAGGTCCCCAATGCATTGTACTACTTGCACGCCCTTACAACCGCCCTGCAACCGGCCTCTCCAACCAGCAGACAGCCACCAACAGGTGGGGTCTTACTGGTGACATAGATTAACACAAGAGATGAATTCAGTCTTAGTAATCTGAAGCTGACAAATGGGAGTTACTAGCATCTAACATATAACATATGTATGGATCATATTGAATCAACTTAATGGTGCCTATAAATGTGTACTGCACAAGGACCATACTAAGTAAAGGTACATATACTATGATTAGTTATACATGTACTCTCTACTTGAATCAAGTTCGGTACATTTGACTTATTCATCGTTTGATAAATGGTCACTTTCGTAGGCGTGTTTTAAAGATATTTCTAGTAGACGATACTAAAATACTAAAAACGGACCGCAAAAAATACTAGTATTAAACGTAATGAATTGTTTCCAAGTCATGTTGGTCGTATTAGCGGGTTGGTCGGCTGAATGAGTCAGACACTAAACGTTGAGATCACCCCGTGTGGATAACAAGCCTAGGGCCCGTGTCTGTGTCCTATCTAAGAGCACTCAGTCTTACCCGGGCCGACCGTCCTGCCCTGAACAAGAGAACAACCGCCGGCTCCAGTGTAAAAACACGGAGAAAAGTCAACCTGATTGAAAGTGGCCTACACATGGTGGGCGTGCAGGGCTGACTGCAAATCCCGGCAGATTACCGCCCGCAGCCGGCCATCAGGCACGCCGGGCCCGGCCTCCTCCAGCACCCCGCCCCCGGCCCCGGCCAGCCACACTGCTGCCGCCTGTCGTCAGGCGTGTTAACCAGCCCGGCTGCGTGTACGACATGGGGCGGGTGTGGGTGTGGGTGTGTGAGGGTGTGGGTGTGTGTGGTGGGTGGGTGTATGGGTGGGGTGGGTAGGGGCGTGTGTGGGTGACTGGGTGTTGGCAGGTAGGAACTGGGGCGACACGCGCGGGATCTTTGCCAGGATCGATGCCCTTGTGAATGTGCCCGAGTTACGTGCGAGTCCTGTTCTCGGCCCGATGTGTAGAGACCAGTAGAATGTGTACAGGGACCTGGGTGTATCTATAGACGGGTGTGTGTGTGTGTGTCGCTAGAGACAAATGTGTATACGGACCAGTGTGCAGAGACGAGTATATGTGCATAGAGAAAAATGTGTACAAGGGTATGGGTAAAATAACCAAGTCGCTATTTACAATACCACTGCAAAGATTGCCAACACAAGAAATTATTCTGAAAAATCCCGAACAACCCCCAAACTTGACAAGTGAACTCAAACACCAGATTCACGGTTTCATGTTATCCATATGGACTTCTATATAGAAATTATTTTGAGCATAAGAAATATTTGATGTGGACCTGGGATTCATTTTACACCAAACAAATATGCATAGGTACCAGTGTACAGAAACGAGTGTGTACATGTCTAGAGACAATTGTGTATGGGGACTAATGTGTAGAGACTATGTAGAGACAAATGTATATGTACATGCATATGAAACCGAGTGTGGACTGATATAGACAAGTGCATAGAGACTGCAATGTATAGATGAGTGTCTATAGGGATGAGTGTCCCATACACACTATGGGGTAATTATGTGTTTAGGTGAGTGTATAGAGATAGGTTGGTTTAGAGATGAGTGAGTAAATGTATGTAGTGAAAAGAGAGCATGAAAACGTCTGTGTTTTGATAAGTGGGCCAGTCAGATTGCTGTGAGGTTATCTCTAATTTCTGTTCATAGGTCATGTTTGAGTAAAACAATTGACCACAGAGTTGACTCAGCCACGTTTCACCAACACCATAGCAGATTCCACAGTGAACAGGTTCAACAGTGAACTCGACTAGCGTGTAGTGAGTCAGGCAGATCGGTCCGAGGTGATCTCTGTTATGATTAAACCCACTGACCACAGAGATGACTCGACCATGGTTAATGACAGAAAGAATTATAACACCGAGATGTCAGTCATGTTTTATAGCAGGGATGTGGCAGCTCTGATATACAAAGAGGAAGAAGTTGTAAATTTACTAAGAATTCCTCAAGCAAACGAGAAGAGAGCTTCTTTCTACATTCATTTTTCAGACTCCTCAGCACATCACCTATTATGTGAAGCAAGACCACCTGCTGAAAAAGGATGGATGGTTCATAGTTATGTCTCGATAGACTAACGGCGCACTATCCTCACTTCCTCAGTCTTAAAACTTAGCATACCTCCAACGCAAACTCTAATATATATATAGTCTTACAAGCTACCACCCACGCTCACCAACACCCAAACATTCACATATATCCATACCAACATGTATCTTTCAGAAGTTCTAATTAAACATTGTTTTAACGGAGTTCACCTGCTCGGCCCCCTGAGTCAGGAGAAATGAACACTAACCGGGAGGCGGTGGTGAGAAGCTCCGAGTCCGAGTCTCACCTGCCCATCTACCTGTGTGAGCAGAACGTAGCCAGGTGCGACGCGCCTCCTGCTAACCCGACCTCCGTCACTATCACCACGGTAACCACCTGTGGTGTGTGTGTGAGTGTGGTGTGAAGACGGCACGGCCAGTTCTACAATCAGATAACCTGATACTAGCCCAGTGTCGCCTTTTGTCAGTGTGAGTGTTCAATTTCCACCTGTAGTACGCACAGCATGGTTTTATAACTATATCAGACTATTAATACGCGCAGTTTTGACTTGTCCCCACATCAGATCTGCGCCTAAATGTACCGACCTGCATAACTCTGCCCGGCATTATTCTGCCACATGTCAAAATGCCATGTGTCACACAGTCGCACATCAGATGCCCCTACCCAAATCATGGTGGTATACTTTACATTTACATGCCACAATGTTATCCACCCTACTGTATGCCACCCAATATCATGCTAACCCTCATTCAAACCATCCTACATCATGATGCTCCACATCAAATAGACTTACATCTTTCCATCCCCATGTCACATTGGACCACATCACGCTACCCTACATCATATAACCCCACATGATATCGCCGTACAGTATACCATCCCATGTCACATTGGTCCATAGTAGCCTCACATTATACCATCCTGTGACATACCAGCCCACATCATGCTACTGCATATCATACAGGGATGAAAGTTAGCACTGAGCGAAAAATCGGAAATTCAAAATGCTTATAAAGATGAACCATTTATAAAATCTTATTAGAACAGAATGACTATGAATCGATATATCCTAGTGTTGCTGGTGTATATAAAATGTCGGAATTCCGTTATTTGTCGGAAAACTTGCATCTCTGATCATACCATCTCATGCCACATTGGTCCACCTCATATAGTCCTACATCAGGGATGTCAGTTGGGATCAGGGAAAAAGTGGAAATATTTTAATGTGGATTTTTCTGCCTCAGAGAGACTGGGAAAACTAGGACAATTTGTCCTTGTTGGCAGGGCATGGGGCTGACGGTCTATGGGGGAGGCTCAAACCACTGTTTGAGGCTAAATCAATATTATCTTTATTTGACACAAGTTAAAGAGATACAGACTGAATATGAACACATACTGAATATGAAAAAGGGGATTTCCACGGAATATGGAAAACTGACTTCTCTGCTACATCATACCATACCATGTCACAAAAGCCTACATAATACTACCCCACAGCATACCTTCCAATGTCACACTGGTCCTCACATTATGTGATCCCATCTCAAACCGGCCTACATCATGCAACCTCACATCATACCATTTGACATCATGCTACTGCATATCATACCATCCTATGTCACACTGGTCCACATCACGCTTGTCCATATCATACCATCCCGTGTTATACTTGACCACATTAAGCAGCCTCATATTATACCACCCTGCATGTCATACTGGCTCACATCATGCAGCTCTAGAGGGAAACTATGTTCCGGTGAAAGGAAGTTAAAGTTAAAATTACTGCCCGCGGCCAAGGCCTTGGGCAGTAATTTTTCCAAGCCTTACCGAGTAATTTTGACTTTCTTTCACTGGTATTTGGTTTCCCTATTCCTATATACCTTCAAATGTGGTTTAATAACGATAATAAGCGTTATTTGCTCTTCCACCATCAAACCTGAATCCAGATCCAACTTTATCGAGTAACTTGACACTTTATGTTTACTTCCCACTGCGCTTTTCATATGAATTTTGTAAGAGACAATCTGATTGGTCTAAATGTCAACCTTGGGTAGTATACGGAAACCTTGGGTAGTATACGGCAACCTTGGGTAGTATCCATAAGTTAGTCCACCCCCAGAACGTGGTGTAAGCATAGAGTGTACAGGATATAGGAATACATCATACATCATACCATCTGCTGTCATACTGGGCTACATCATGCATCCTCATATCTTACCATCCCATCTCATACCAGCTTATACCATGAAGATCTACATCATACCTATGCTGTCATACTGGTCTAAATTATGCAGCCTCACATCTTACCATCCCATCTCACACCAGCTTACACCATATAGCTATACATCGTATCATATGCTGTCACACTGGCCTCCTGTGTCACATCAGCTTACATCATGCAGCCCTAAATCATAGAATCCGCTGTCACACTGTCCTATACGGCCCTGCCCCTCACGCCGCCTGGTGGTGGGGATGCACGACAGTTCAGGGACATGATGAGCGGGCTCAGTAAGCGCTGCATATTTCATGACTGGATAGAAGACAGCACGGCGCAGTGGCCGGCGGGCGGGCAGGAACAGGAGGAGGAGGAGGAGGAGGACAAACGGTAACGTGGCGTGAGGCTAGTCTAACCTGTGGTTGGCGTGCTTGGTGGGAAGTCTGCTGACATGTCACACCTTATGTGTGTGACCACATAGAGCAAAGAGCGGGAAACCAACACCCCCAGCATCACTCCACCATTATAAGGAACACCGATGGTTACTCTGTATAAGACATGGACATATGAAAGCTATAATAGACAGACCATATATATCTAAAAAAAAATACCAGCATACATGTATACATATAAAGATGTATGCAAAAAAAAACCAAAAATCAAAACATGTAAACAATGAGATACAATATATATGTCTGCAATATGAGACAAAACACGAACAGGCTGATTATGTACACTTTTAACAGACGCACAGAACTACGTCACTAGAAAACCTGCACATTTTGAGCTAAATACGCTAATCCTGCACCCTCAGTCAGCACTGTCTACAAGAACGGTCAGCCCGACCCTATTACAAGCTGAGTGAATAACAACATCACAGTTTTATGATGACCTGCTGCCGTACAACTGCCCCGGTGGCGCCCCCACGTGAGGACAGTGAAGAAGGAGGCTTGGCTGGGTTCCGCCTGTGTACGCCGCTGGCTACCTAACAGGCAGGTAGTTGTCCCTTGCTGGGGAGCAGGCAGTGGTTCAGTGCTGGTTTTTGAGTCAATGATCGGAAGTAGGGAACACACCCGGAAACAAGCTCCGTTTTCAAACACCAACGGACATCGCGATAGTTGCGATGTGATTATCACAAGAAATAAACTCTAATGGGATATAAAACTGATACAATTCAATAAGAGGAGTTAGATTTTACTAATTATATGAGATCATAGCTGAAATATTGATCGAAAAATGAACTTTGATGACTTTGGCAGGTGCTTGAGTGATAATAGGGGCCGCAGGCACTCGACAATTAATTATGATAGTGTTCCCTGCTCAGAGATCGACTGTCAGTATGTGTAGGCCTAATACATTCCAAAACTAAGGCAAGCATACAAAACCTCATTTCCATATTAGACCTGTTGTAATATATTTAGTTCAAGTGTGTAGTTTTGATTACTTGTGGTGCCTACTCACACTTACACCACGCTCGCCATGTTGTTTGTTTTGAATCTGGAGACTTCCACTTCACTCACTTGTCAAACCAGTGCATACAGTCCAGTGAAAAGTGTCAGTATGGTTTGAATATTCAACAACAAAGAAAGTGGTAGGATACACCATTTTACAGTTTTGGTTTGTATCAAACTATATATTTGCAGTGAGTAATTCCCCTTGCATTTGGTTGCATCGAACGCCTACAATACATGTGCCATCTTGTTTGTTTTGATTTTGACGCCTACAGTGCGCATGCACGGGGTGGTCAGAATCTGTCCACCGATCGGGCTCTCCCTGCGGGTATATCTCCGCCGTGCCTCCTAGCGGATACCCCGGGAACCAGCGTAGAAGGAGGCGGCGGGGTGTCGTATGTGGGGGCGCGGGCGGGCGGCCAGTGTGGCAATATTGGGCGCGGCCACAACGCGTATGACAAAGACGCGGGCGCGCGTTGCGGCGCAGACAGGGCGAGCCAGCCAATCCCAGGCCAATCCGCTCCCAATTCCAATATCATCAACGTCCCCCGGCCGTCGCCCGTCCCCCCAGCCTGCCACCTCCGTCAACCGCCAGCACTGATGCATTCTTTGGATCCCGGTTGCCTAGCAACCGATTTATCCCGAGTTGTTCTTGTGGCGTTTGGTAGCGTGGGGCGGCCCCGGGCGAAGGGCTGACTTAGCCGCACACAATAATTATAACCTGTCGCCGCCCCGCGCGCCGTATCGCCCTCGAGGAATACGGTCGTCTGTATCACCCGTCCACATGAAGACTTCACTGTGGAGCCGACGCAGGACTCGGCGATCAGCTCTATTCACCGTTTTACTACCGCAATTTTCTCCTGTAAAACGCACCAAGGAACGCCGACCCCGCGTTTAGCTGACTCAACGCACTATTCATTTTGTTATCAATCTTTTCTCCTTCAGCAGGGCTGACCTTATGGCGCCTGGTCTACTGCCCAGGTCTATACTTTGATGTAGTGTCCGGTGTGCTGTTGTATGTTCTGTCCAATGAACTGTCAGGTGTACTGACCCGTATGCTCTACAATCTTCCACCCAGGTCAGCTAACTGCCCAGGTGTACTGTCCAGTATGCTGTCCAGTGTGTTGGCTGGAGTGTTGTCCACTGTACTATCCAGTATACTCTCCCATCTACTGCCCAGGTGGCCAGTCCAGTGTGCAGTCCAATCTAGAATACTCTCCCATCTACTGCCAAGGTGGAGAGTCCAGTGTGCTGTCCAATCTAGTATACCCTCCCATCTACTGCCCAGGTCAGCTGTCCAGTGTGGTGTCCAGTCCAGTATCCTAAGCCATTTACTGCCCAGGTTGGCTGTCCAGTGTGCTGTCCAATCTAGTATACTCTCCCTTCTACTGCCCAGGCCAGCTGTCCAGTGTACTAGCCAGTGTACTGCGCAGTGTTCAATCTATTGTCAGGTGTGGTAGCTCATGGACTAACTCGTCTATTGCTTGGTCTATTATTATATACTGGTACACGAATGTCTCACTTTTACGCAATAGCAGAAAAGATTCCGTTCGGCCGCACCGTGGCGTAAAATATTTTTACGCCACGGTGAATATTTCTGACCAAAATATCTCTGAACAGATTCCATTCGGCCACACTAACCATGTCTTTCTATATTACTTAGTCTACTGCATGGTATATTGTATGGCATTAGGTTTTACTTTTAATCTCCCGAGTTAAATGTTAAGAGATCTTTGGTACGTGCCATCTGAGCAATGTCAGGTACATCGTCTTACATCCTGTAGCCACCAATACACGCATATACACGTGTTGTATAAGGTTGGTGCTCGCGTCATACACTCCTCGTATTCGCATACAACGTGGAGAAAGACTGTGTACAGAGCCTGTGAGAGCGTATTACTGTTAGCTAGTGCTAAACGGTCTCCATATCCTCATTCACAATGGCGGCCACTCAGCACACCTCCAGGCTAATTAACGTTGATCCCATTTCCCAGCAGCTTAAACAAAGCTAGCCCCCTCAGTCTGTGATCTCCATACACCTGTATCTATGTGTAATTATGGACACTACTCATGGAATCACAACCGGTATACTCATCATATAATAAACATGAGTTATATTTGCTGAATATTTATGGTTGTTCATATTTTATCTTTATTCTGTTAGAACTCCTTAGTCCCCCCTCCTCTAAAAATTGAGATGGAAAAAAATCTGTCAAAGCTAATGGCAGTAGATGCAATGTCTCTTTTGCTGTGACACTATAATCAAGAGATCCTTTATACCAATTAGACTAATTTCCTTTTAAAATAATGAAAGTCGCCTGGTGACGATGCGCATTATTGGGGGCATTATCATGTAATAATCTACTTTAGTTTCTATGACTCTCAAAGCATGAGTCAGAATAGTGAATAACGTTCACAGATACAAGCACTGACACAGGAGTCATGCCAAAAGAAATGGTGGCCTTGACCATTGCATGATTGCTAATATGTGCTGAGATATCCTAAGATTGATTAGATTTGTTTCCGAGAACAGTTAATAAGACGGCAGCGGTTGGACGGTGATATCATGGCATGTGGTGGTGAGATGAACATGTTAGAGGTTCAGCAGACTCTATATCGGGTGCCTATCAGGGCTATCAGCTTGTCTTATCAGCAGGCAATGTGATTAGACGGACAAAGACCAGATTAGCTGAATACGACTGGCAAACAGCCACCAGCCGACAAGGCCTACCACCGCTTTCTCTAATTAATCACTGCACCTGAGTGGTCACTTTGTAACCAATGCCCCAGTGTCACTATGACATCATGCTAACCAATACTGGCCCAATGTCACATTGTAAGTACACTGTACACCTCACTGGCGCAGTAAGTTTACACGTGATTGGTCCAATGTCAGTAAACATTATTCGAAATACCACTAATAAAACCCTACACCTCATTTAGCCAATGTCACATTGTAATTACACCTTATTGGCAATGTATATAACTGTGTATGTTTACACCTGACCGGTACAATGTTATTAAAACATCACTCTAAATATCACTGGTCCAATGTCAATACAAACAAACCTGCACCTCCTTGGTCCAATATAATGTTGCGACAACACTCATCTCATTGTTGGTCCAATGTCATTATAGCATTACTCTAAAGGTCCAATGTCATTATAACATGATCCTAAACGTCTCTGGTTCAATGCAACTATAACGCAACTATATTTCACTGGTCCAGTGTCACTATAATATCCTTAACATTACGGGTCCAATGTCAGAAGGCTTAGCCAATGTCCAGAATAGATAGTGGACTGACTAAGACGCCCGGTTTGCCCAGTATACACCTATTCCGGCCTGGAGGCGCCATCTTGCCCCAACACCAAACAAAACAGATGGCGGTTATAATCAATAGACTAAAGTAGCGGTTAGCCCCCCAACCAGACCTTCCTGGTAGCTTCGTCATCTTTGTGCAGGCATGGGACTGTAAAACTGAAAAAATCCGGAAAATTGTCATGGAGTTAGGGGCCGCCTAATCCCTCACCAGGGTTCAGGGACAGTGCCCCAGATGGGGGGGGGGGGGGGGGGGGAGCAAGGGCGCAAAGCCCTCAGAAGCTCATGAATTTTGGGCTACTCTAAGTTAATTCCAGGCTTGAGTTAAAAGTTAAATGGCAAGAATTGCTCACCATCTTTCAGGCTTATATTTTTCTCCTCAGATTAACATCGATCTTAAGAAAAGACTGTTGTTGTGTTAGACGTTCCGGATATATATGCCCTATATGTAAGGTACGCAGAAATATGCAATCCTATGTATGCTATGCTAGGGTGTGTGCCATCCATTTCAGTTGAACAGTATAACAGGCTGAGTGAAAGTCTGTATATACTGACATACTGTAGGTGCGGGAGTTTGTATAAAACGCGAAATTTCTGCGACCAAACCTTTGTCTGGCCGTCGATATCAGTACAGGTAGAAACTCGAGGAGGCAGCTGCTTGTTGCTTGTGAAATATCCCCTTTGAATTTAAACATCGAGTGATGTTGGCCAACTGATCATACCCTATATAAAAGGTGGTCGGTCTTGTATAGCTCATGAATAATATATGGCGACAAAGTAGAAACAAGAAGCTTGTAGTTAGTGGAGTTATTCGTATGCTATGATCTATTGGCTAGCAAGAACAGGGAGATAGCAAGCGGTCCATCATGTTCCGTGATTGTTATTATCATTCATCTCACCCCTGGTACAAGTTTAGCGATAGAAATAACAAAAAAAAAAACAACTCAACTATCACCCATGTAATGGGATAATACTACGCCATGGTCGTAGCGGAGTGAGTTCGAGATGATGTCATAGGCGATTGACCAATCAGCAGCCAGGATTTCAGAGAGAAGACAAGACATCAACATGGAAATTTAAATGTCCCTAACATTGCGAAGTAATTTGAATTATTCTGATATTGCAATGCTATTCTATTGTCAGTGAAAGGGGTAAGATAAATCCAGAAACGTAGTCGAATAATAAAATAAACAATACTCCACTCGTTTGGATGCAGTGTAATCATCACTCAGCTTCGCCTGGATGATGATTGCGGAGCATCCAAACTCGTGGAGTATTGTCCATTTAAATGATTCTCGATGCAGTTCTACATAAATACCTATGGCAGAAACCTCCATATTTGCATACCGCTGGTAGGGGTGTAGTCAAGTAGTGTAGTTCGAATTGAAGGTGCTAGTTTTGTCATAAAGGGTGCTTGTTGGATTATCGAGGTTATCATGTGACGAAATTTAACCAATCAGATTCCCTCGGTAAATAAATTTAAGCACCCTCACCTCCTTACGTTTGAAGTCCTTCAACCGGTACCAGTTTCCCTTTATTACTTTCCCAGCCTTGGATAAAAGAATATCAGCAATATAGCCGTAGTTACTACACTGAAAGATGAAGGGTGATTCTGATATATCAGAACATAAGAGCCTTTTTCAATTCAAATTTGACCAGATTTAATCCAATTCCCCGTTGGTTTTGGGGTATAGTCACAACTATATCTAGACACCTGTTTCATGACCCTAGATTGCTGTCAGGTTCAGTATCACCGTATGCACACATCTCTACATGATATTCAGATGTTCAAAAAAGTTAACAAATCTGTGTTAACGCGTCGCCACGTTTATATTTGGCTGTGTCTATGCATAGTGTTGTCTAGATTTAGTTGTGCCTATACATAGGCACATGATTACAGAGATGTGACCTTAAATACACATGACTATATTTACACCATCATCCCGACTGTAGGTCTTCGCGCCTAACACGGTGCATTCGCTCGGAGTGGCTTGTGTCGACTCCGAACTCAGCGACACACACAATGGCTTCACTTCTAGGTCAGGTTTCTTCCTCCCTAGTTTTTGTCCAAAAATTATGGTGAAATTATTCATTTGTTTTTGACCAGGCAAACCAGCGCCTATGCAATTTGACTCAAGCAAGTTTTTTTGAGCGCTGCAATTTCCACAGTGCTTCTCACCTTGAGGGTAAAGAACTGGAGTGTAATGCTCAGATGGGGCTGCACGACGGGGACATTTATGTGGGGAAAAGTAGAAACTACTACGTCTCCTATCCATAACATAATGGTCCATTAATAATTCCATATATTCATATTATATCACATATAATGTAAAACAACATGTCAAATGTATATGATCTGTGAATAAAAACGCAGCCTATATGACATGGCTAGGTTGTGTGTGTAATCTCGACTTACATTCCTTTACATCAGATCTACAGATAACGTTCTGGCCAGTTATATCTCTAGGTTCCTGAATAGTATGCAGTATTGATGTGTACTGGTTCTCAGAGATAACAACAGGTGTTGTTTTAGTTTCTAAAACGAAACTGAAGTTACATGGGGAAAGAGATGACGAATTCTGGGTTGGTGTTTATCAGTGATACGGAATTACGTGCTAGAACTACTCAGGTTCTACACAATTTGTAAAGAATACGAGTAGCCTTTTCTATTACTCACATTAATTTGTTTTCGTTCTTTAGAGTGTTTTTATCCGAACACCAGGCACCTCTCACTGTACTCTAACCATCTTTCACTTTCAACCAGTCATCTTTCACTGTACACCAGGAACCTTCCCTGTACACCAGGAACCTCTCACTGTACACCAGCCACCTCTCACTGTACACCAGCCACATGTCATGATACACCAGCAACAACTCCACAATGTATTGAGTGAGGCGTGGGAGTTAGAGGTATAGTGTAAGATGTATAACGCCTTGTTACCTCATGGTGCGTGGACGCACATTGCAGGGTGCAGGGTGAGAACAAAGGGATGCAGGGGGACGTTTCATAGCATGCTGCTGCTCTGCCTCATTAGACGTACCACGAACCCGGCTCGATACCAGGTGTTACCACCACACTACGTTCCCATGGTTTCAGGACAGATTATCGTCTCAGAACCGAACAAGGGGTGTACGTAGTACACGATCAGACCAACATGTAGACTTATCTTGGACTATACACCACTGCTTCCCTGCTGTTCCTAGTTGGCAATGACACAGTAACCCGAGGTCACCAGTGAAACTACAAAACTGTACTATATAGTGTAGAGTAGGGTGGATAGACATGGACGTCTTAATAAATTTCTAAATTCCTTATTTTATATTTTTAGCAAAATCCAATTCATATTAGAGCAGGTTGGAATATGTACTTCTTCAAATTTCTATTTTCACACAATTTTTCAATTAATGATTTTTTCTAAAACCATTTATGTATTGAAAGATGGAATCTATATCATGGTGAAATCATAAGAAAACAATGAATTAGTGGGGACCGAACCCTTCGCTCTATACTTGACTATCCAGCGGCCGCTGCGCCCACCAGCAGTACATCGCAGTTGGACATCGGGGAGGCGGGCGGCCATCAGGGTGATGGGGCTCCCTCGGCTCGTATCAAAGCCCCGCCCAACATGCCTGCCTACACAAGACCGCCTGTCATGCAACACCGGCAGGGAGCCGCCCTGCGCCCACCGGCCTCGGGCCTCGTGCGGGGCTTTATGGATTATCACAAGTATCCGGGCCTGGCTGGATCAATCAGCTGAGTGAAAATGCGAGCGACTTCTTTATTGCTTGGCGATGCTGTGCCTCTGGCAGCAGGGGAATGGAAGTGGTGGGCAGGAAGAGTGGGTAAAATCTGTGTCTGTATGTAAATTCCCTGTTTGTGATGGTTTGTCAGTGATGGTGAGTGTTAAAGGTGAAAGACGGACAGAACGGGTAATGGCTTTGCAAGTAAATTCCCTGTCCGTGATGGCTGGAACGGTGATGGGAGGTAAAGGATGAAGAGGGACAGACAGGGTGATATCTGTGTCTGTATGTAAATGTCCTGTTTGTGATGGTGGTGGCATGAAGCAGAAGAGGTGGCAGACAGAACGACTATTACTTCTGGTTGTTACTGCCCTCTGTGTGGTGGTTTTGTGGAAGGTGTCTGGAGTTAGAAGTGCAGGGTGGATGGAATAGGTTTATATCTGTGTCTGTACGTAAGATCCCTACTGTGATGGTGTTTGGATTTATTTCTGGTGTTGTGTTCTTAGTAGTGACAGGAGGTACAACTGGGGACTGGACAGAATAAGAAACTGTATCTGTACATAAATGTCTTGTTTGTGATGGTCGTCGTTGGTGATGGCGGGTAAAAGCAGAAGACGGACACAATAGGTAATATCTGTGTCAACTGTATGCCCATGTCTAATATGTGATGGTGTTGTTGATGATGGCAGGTAGAAATGCAGGTCGCACAGAATGGGTAATATCTATGTTTGTAACTAAATAACCTATATGTAATAGTGTTGTTCGTAGCAATGTGGGGTAGAAATTGAGGATAAGTAGGGTGGCCGCCATCACTATTCCTGCCATATCCTCCACAAGGTAAACGTTTCCTAACTTAAAGATATTGGCACAACTAGGGGATTATCAGTGAGCTGCCGCTGAAGATGCGCCTCGCCTTCTGGCTGGGCCGCCTGCTTACTGTCAATGGGCGCCGTCATTACCTGTCCACCAGTCCCCTCCTTCAGTAAGGAGGCGCTCCCGGCTTACCAATAAAGGGGATGGTCCTGCTCACTGATTGTCATCGGCACAAGGTGCCCCCTGCCCTAAAAAATAAATAAACCTCTAGCAGTGGGAGTTTGTTTCCCTTTACCACAATCCAAAATATTACACCACACGTCACCTCCACTAGCTATTAAATCACATCAATATCCTCTAGTATACTACACCTAACCACCCAACACCTCACCACACCACCCACCGGTATATCTCATTACGCCCCAAACCTCATCTAACTACTTAACACCACACCAAATGATCAAACTAAAATACACTGCAACTAACTGCATCTCACTTTACCACCCAATTCCACACTACATTTCACAACACACTTTATTCTAACATTCAATACCACATCACACCTCACCACACCATACTACACCTACAAAACACCTCACCACACCTTAATTAACAACACCTAAATCTACACCTGCACCTCACAACAAATCCTATGCTACCTTATTTCACGTCACCTAACTACTCAACACACAGATCACACCTCATCACACCACACTTCACTCAAACAGTCACGACCCCACTTCACTACATCACAAACATGAACTATAACGTTAACAGATAAACGAATTGCAGAAAACGTGTTGGAGTCTCGCGTAGATAAGTGAATATAGCTGTCAACTGAGTGACATCTAGCTATCGCTCATATATTTTCGGAATTAATTCAACCTTTCAGTGACTTCCTTATGTGGTTTGTTAAAGTACATTGTAATTATATCAACTACATCCTTTTGAAGAACCAAAGAAAAATTAAATATAGGGTGGGTCGATAGACCTAACACAAATGTCAGAGAAAGAACCATATTGTACAGATATTAGTTTACATCCAAGAAACTACTTTAAGAACACAAAGCTGTTCGCTGTATAGATGAAACGTGTGAATACAATGTTGGCGTTTCATAATGGGGTGAGGGCTTCTATTGGGTGCTGTAGACAGGTGACTACACCTGACTTCTGTTAGACATCCTCCAATAGGCTGAGGCCTCGAACTATGTAAGATATGTAACTCTTTCTCTCCTATAAAGCTGTAGCTTTTTTTTCTATTCAAATATTACTATTAGAAAATATGATCGGAGATTGGTGTATAACTGTGTCTTTCCTAGTAAATATGAGTACTGGTAGACATCTCTAGGAGCTTCCTGTGGGGTGGTGGTTATGTCACCACAGAAGACACTACTTAGTTTCCATTCCCGGCGCAGAGACAGACAGGTAGTGTAGCCTGCCTCTTGCCATTCACCCACTATACAAGCGGTCCATTTTCTGTGCCAGCCAATCCCACCGGACGGCGAGAAGAAAAAGCCCGCACCGCCCATCACCATGACAGCAGCGACTACCCAATATGAATACCAATCTCCATCACAGCATCCCGCCTGATAGCACGCTGCCATGGTGACGGTTACCATGGTGACCGCGGGCCCGCCAGCCTCCGTCTGGAGGTCAGGTCGCCGAATTAGTCGCCGAATGACAGTCGCCATGGCGACGGTTGCCATGGCAGCCTGCGGCCAGGTTGTTTTGTACGAATAGCAGTAAACCGTAAAGAAACGTAACTTCTGCCGTGAAGAGTTCTGTTCTTCCGCTCTTCAAACCGTTCAATAGGGCGGGGTGGGGCTGGTGGCAGGAGGGGGAGGGGGTAGTGCGTATAGCCTAGCCCGGTTTGTTGTATACTCTGCTTTGATTTTCAAATAAAAGACGGGTCAAAATCAGATGATGTACCATTATGGAGATGTCTTTCATACATAAAATTGTCAAAAACATCCGAATGATAAAATATGAAATTTCAGGAAGGACTCAGTAAAGTAGAGGAGCAGATCTCAAAATCTAGGAATTTGCTTGCCTGCTCTGCGCAATGGTTATCAGAGTTGATTTTGATTTTAGAGACTCTACAATTTTAGTTTGAGTGATTTTGGCTTGCAAACCTTTCAGCATCACTAATGGATATACGTAATTTCAATTGCCAGGGCAATCACATATATAAAATACATGTACACATGTAGTTGAAAAAGAAGCAATTCAGTATCATTCCCTTAATCAATAGCTCCAATCTGGTAATGCTATTAGCCCATTTAGACTTTTGTGTCCAAATAATGCATCCACATCGTGCTTTAATTCTGACACTAAAAACTTGAAATACATATTAGTAAAAAGCAACGTTATGTGTCATCACACCTGTTGTACATCCCTGTGTTATGCAGATTTGACTGAAGGAAATTGTAAAACAGGAGATATATAAAGACTAGCGACTTCGTCGAGTCCGAGTTAGAGGGAAAAATTTAACATGGAGTTGCCGACAGCGGGGTTCGAACACCCGACACTCGCATTCCGTACCAAACCCTCTACTGACTGCTCCACAAAGGCAGATGCTCTGGTAGGGCGAAATACTTAGGCTGGTAGTGGGTGGGGGGTAATCAGTGGATTTTTGAAAGGGCTACCAGCGAAAGTTGAGATCGCATTGGTTTCTCACGAGAAAAGTAGATAAGAAAACTACAATATTAAACTTTGATTCCGGCATGGCTCGAAATGAATCATAAAAGAATAAGTTTGTCTGAGTAGAGTCCCATAAAAAAGAAGAACGGGTTCGAGTTTTTCACTGCACGAGAATCTCACTCTCATGGGCCTTCAGTCTCCGACCCTAGGTCGGGTTCACTCTGTCTCTATGTGCGGTAGACTCTTCAAGCGGATAGTACCGAAAATTACACGTTTTATATGTGGTAGGTAATATATAAAGATCACTTTCGTGAATGCTAGTTGGTCGTGTATGTAATATGTTGTCGGAACCAGTTATTTTCTTGATGTCAAAACAGCAATACAACTCACCGTACGCCCAAGTCAGGGGTGTCGAAACATCTTGAGCGCACCTGAAAGTAACAAAGTAAAATGTGTTAAAATAATATCTTTTTTATTAGTTCTAATTCCTATGAGAATTATTGATTTCGGCGTAACCGTTCTAATGATATAACCAAGGTTATGCATTAAAACATTTTACAAACAGACTGATACTAAATTAATCTGGCAGAAGGTTAGGCCAGAAATGACGCCATATACAGATGAGAAAATGTGTGAATCATCAAACTGGATCACCGTCATGAATACTACTCTTAGTAACTCGCGGTAAATTTCCCAAAGCCAAAATATGTCACAATTAATGATAATCTTTGTATAAGAATTCATAGATTTCCGTTATTTCCATCCTCGGTAAAAGTTGTGAATGAAAGTAGATAATGTATAGTAGCACACTCATGTTGAGTTGATGGATCAGATATCAATGGTCCTTGCTGTAGAATGCAAAGTATAAACAACAAAGAACGTTGCAGTGCTCACTCAGTATCAGAACTCAATACCCAAGTATCAAAGCATTTGTCTCCATCTCTTATATGCAATTCAATCTCGCCCTCAATATTGTATTTCATGACCCATTAATTATAATTTCCACAGCTAAACACTTCTTGAGCTGACCCATGCGACGATTTAGCACATACAGAATTCTCACAACTTGATCAGGAAGTGATCAAGTGGTTTTGGTATACTTACGGACTGAGCTTGCCTTTGCATATATTCATGCCTCCTATTTGAGATGTGCTTCGATAGACTCAACGGTACTTACCACACCATTTAGATGGTTCATGTGATCTTCCTTTTAGAAAGGCCCTATAGTCTATAGTTGACCTGAATTTCTTGGGCCAAAACCACCCTCCCATGCCTTATATATTCCTTATATGGCAGTGAAGGAACTCCATGCAGGAAGTGTCATTGTCACCATGTTACGGTCACCTTAGTCATCAAACCTCGGGGTGAAAACAATAGGGTATGTCAATTTGATTCAGTCCTACCAGAAAGAATGTCACGAAGGGACCAAAATGACGGTTCTCAGAAATAAATCCTACATTTCCCTCCGAAATGCACTCTAAATTGCTAACCTATATTCAGAGCCAAACGACAGTCTGCTGCGTCTTCCTATGTGGTAACTTCGGCAAGCATTCAGTGAAATGGGAATAGACTGATATAGACGCTTTCTTAGCTCCAAGGTAAGCGAGGAAGGTGAGCGTGTAGGATGTCCGAGGGACATTACCACTTTCTATACCTCGTATAACAAATCACACTTATGCTGACATGGCATCCTTGTCATTTCGTAATAAGAGTCTGGCTGGATCAATAGCAACGCGTCGGACATACTGTCACCTCCTAGAATTGGTTTCCATGGTACGATTTGAGGCGGGTGTGTGTGTGTGGGAGGGGGTACAGTGGTTGACTCAAAGAGGACGGGAGCAGCCGGACACACCACAGGTAGTCTCTGACTCTGCGCTGCAGATTTTCTTTTACTCGCCCCATGTCCATGGGTGGCACGGCGCTGTTTATGTTTTCTCGACCCTTACAGACTGAGGAGAACTCTAACTCTTAAAGAAAGGCTTAGAGTGGGCGGGAAGCTATGAGAGGCGGGCACCTTCATCACAACCACCAGTTGATTCTGGCTGAAACCGGTGACTACAGAACAGATAGACAAGGATGAGTGATACTGATAGGAAAATAAAGCCGAAGCATGTCTCTAGACCAGTACTACTACAACTAAGTAGGGACTCAAATTATAGCAAGATCATGGTAGGTACAGAAGACCATAATTGTACCAAGGTATTTTCAAATATCATTTGATTGAATTTGCGCCATTAACTTGCCTTCAGGTGTGGAAACCAAATGAAGCTATCTACACTTCAATTATTATATTACAGGAATATCAAACCAGATTTCAGACCAGAGAAACAGACCCGAGATAAACCTAGAACTACCATGCTTGAGTATATCTCTCCCCTGCAACCTGCACATTCGATTCCTATTTTTCATTGACACTCATTCACTGCATAGAGAATGATATCATCACCATCTCTTGTTTAATTCTGAGTGGAGGCAACAAGAACCCACCATAGTATGCGCACCGCGAACACGCACTACTTTCGCCACATACTCAATGTGAAATATTTACAGAGACGCCTCACACAGTGTGAAGCCAATGGCGTCCACTTTTACGTGCTGTTCCACTTTTTAACATGGGCGTTCACACACCGAGCCAGTCCCGGCACAGGTCGCCCAGAACACGTGACTACTCACGTGGTCTTTTTATGCCAATAAGAAGACGACAGTCGATACCGTGGCATCGATACTGGCGTGGAAGGCGAGAGGCGAGCGGAGGTTTTTTTACGCCCCGAGTCGGAGTCAAAGACGCCGGGGACAAATCAGCATGGCTTACAACATGCCGGTTCGCCAACACGCCACGCCTACCCGAGCGGCTACACCGGCTTTATTTTACCCCCCTCTCTCTGTATTCTCGTCTCCTCTTTTTGTGTCCATTCAAACTTCTGCCAACTTCCTTGCACACGTTTTTAGGTATCGGTAATTACGGGGACGAAATCTGAAATCAGTGGAAACTGCAATAACAAGTGAAGGTGGGTATTTGTGCAATTATAGGTAGTTGTTATAGGCTGTCGCTGTGCTCAGTCCAACACATAAATGGGTAATGGTGAGATTTGTAACCAGGACAGCCCCTAGTGAATAATAGCAAAAGCTTTATATGTCTTCACAAAATAAAAAATGGTCTTCTACATCTCTGGTGAAGTCTGATCATAAATGTATGTTTATCTTTTTTTCTTTCGATTACGCGGTTGCTGCCTTCAAGTAATATTACACAAATATAGGCAAATTCTTTAAAGGTAGGGAACCTGTTGAAATCCGAAGAATTACTCAGTCTGTACACACAGAGATAGGACCTGACCCAGCCTTGTCCTGATTCTATACACAGATATAAGACCTGACCTGGCCCCATCCTGACTGTATACATAAATATAAGACCTGACCTAGCCTTGTCCTGATTTTATAAACAGATTAATGAGACGTGGGAAAACACCTCTTAAGTAAGCCAGATGCTACCTTAATAATGACAACTCCCTGTCACTTTTGAAACAGCTTGCTATGCTATCTCCAGGTTACAATTGTTACCTGTGTAATAACAAGTGCCACCACCATGGGAAACGGCCATTGCCTTGTTCTTTCTCTCCAACACAGTACAGTATTGGAATATTGTTCACCAAGCATATTTCTTGATGGAAATCTGGTAGATTTAACAGATCCGGTAGTGAATAGGTCACGGTTTCATGCGATTCGGACTCATCAGGCATCTTGTCTAATTTGTAAGAAGAAAAATCTGACTGTATACACAGAAATAAGACCTGAATTGGCTTCATCCTAAGTGTATAGACAGGGATAATAATGCATAGCCTGGCCTTGATCTCATTTTATACACAGACATAAGACATGTCCAAGCCTTATCCTGATTGTATACACAGGATAAGGCCTAACCTGGCCTTGATCTTTCATTCTGATTATATACACATAGATAAGATCTCACCAAGTCTGACCAGACCTGACATAACTAAAGCTGACACCAAGACCGCTGACAGATATTCATGAGCATTGAAAAATTAAGTTAAAAGGATTGAAAAACGGATGCAAAAATCAATTACAGGCTACATGTATTAACTTTCCCCATGGCAAGGTTTTATTTTGTTCCCATTGTTCCAATTTCTAGTTCTGCAGAAAATACAAAACTTGAAATAACCACATAACTCCTGACAATGTTTGTGTTTTTGATATATCATAATGGTGTGGAGTTTTCTTTAAATAACATCGATTCTCTACTAGCTTCAGGAGGCAGACTCACACATCAATCCACCCCACTCCCTTCCACATCCCAACAAGGCTCACAAACCCCACCTTGAGGGGCTGAACGTGCAGATCCAGACGCAGCCCACTGCGGACGCAGCTTCCGCCTCGTCGCCTGTGCGCCGCGGGCACCCAATGGCAGTGAGTGACATGACTGAAACCAGCAAAATGGCCCTTCAGGCTCAGCCTTAGCCAAGGTTTGTTTCCCTGTCCATTTTACGCATGCACTCTCCAGAAGACTGCGCACAGACACGTTAAAAAATATGAAAGTTGCACAATCAGAATCATGCCTGGTCTTGGAGCAATTCTCGTTCACCACAAATTAGCTGAGAGCGTTTTCATATTGACATCGATTCAAGGCGAAACACTCGCCATGTGTCACTTCAGTCTGGAGACATGAAGTCAATATAGTGACGTCACGTCAATATGGTGACATAGCATCGGTCTGACGACGTCACGTCAGTCTGCTGACGTCACATCACCTTGGTTACTTCCCATTAGTATGAAAACGAGTCTGACGAAGCCAGAAGCCTAATTTTTTACTACTTCAGTGAATGTCCTCTCCTGGTCGCTGGGAAATGACGTTTCCATGGACGCCAGCCATCTCCATTTAATTATGGACATCAAAGACGCTCGCCTGCTCCGAGTCCGCCATTTTGAAGCGACTACTGATACCAACTCCTGTCAGAAGAGGACAGTAGCATCGATGGCCACAGTGACGTCACAACACCCGGCTTCTCATGCTCCTAGCGGAGACTTTGGGTCTAATGGATGTTGTGCAAAGCCAACTCTCTGCGGGGAGGTCGTCGCTGGTTGACAACCATGGCTGCGCAGTGAAGAGCTTCCCGTTAGCTGATTGGAGGAAAGGTCGTAACCCCACCCATATCTCGCCAATCCTCAATTACCACCAGATCTCCACGAGGAATAATATCTCCCCGACGGAAACCCTGCCCCAAAACAAAGCCATGCACGTCGGCGGCCAGGGGACGCCACAAAACCGGCAACGGGAAAGCTAATCACCAATGCAATGCACTGAAGATCATGGCAATAAAATCTAGAAACTGAATGAAAATGATCAATGTAGTGGGTGAATTATCAGTCATCGGTTTACACGTTTGCTTATCTAATAACATAATGAACATATCTTCGTCTTCGAATGGCGATAGAACCCTCACGCCTGCCCACCCATCTCCCTCATACTCCAATGCCTTCTTTCTCCTCCATCCCCCCACTCGCCTTCCTCCATGAACGATGCCTGGAGAAAATTGCTGCTTTTGCCGGTGAAAATTATCAGGCGTCGCCTTGGCAACCTATCATCACACAGCCTCGCTGCCACCGCTGATGACACGTTGCCATGACGACCTCTCGCGTGGCTCGCCGTTTGCTGATTCGGAGTGGCCGAGGGAGTGAGTGTTGAACGCGCGCCTGTTTAAATCGCAGCCTTTAAGTGCGGGGTGTGTGCGGGGAGGTAAGCGAGGCGCCGGGCCGGGCCGCGCCACCGCGCCGCACATTTGTACACGGTGAAACAGAAACCACTACTTACGCCTCGATCACGGGAATCGAGTGAAAGTTAACCGCGAAGGGGCGAGATGGGCGGGGAGTGCGGGAGGTGTGGACCACTCGTTACCTCCCCGGTAACATAGACACAGATTGAACGTTCAACAACCACACTGCCTATTATCCTAATTCATCTACAAATAAAGCCGATAAATACTCAATAGGTTTCTCACTTTTCAGTTGGCAGGTTTTCATTATTGGCGAACACAGTGTGCGTCAAGGATGAGGACATCATTTTGTACAAAAGAGCAACAGGCACAACGCTATCATGAACTCAGAAAAAGCGTTACACACATTATTAGTACATTAAAAAATGCTACAGTATATTCATAAAGTCGTCGTGAGAGGTGTGAGTGAGCATGCACTGATTGTCGGTACAATGGGTGAATGGAGCCTCCATGTAATGACGTAACACCACAGGTGACGAGTATAACTGCCACGCTTTATTGAGGTAATCTACTATTTTTGTTACCCTTTGAATACCACTTTTCCCCCGTACTGTTTCGTGCAATTTTGGCATCCCCTCTTGTCTAACAATCGCTGTAGTTTGTATCTATTGTAGCTGAGTAACTACACATTCACTCGTTATAACGATCGCGATTTGGGGTGGTGCCTACCAATGAACATTCTACTTGCGGTGTTGTCACTGTTCATATAGTAGGTAATAGGGTGGTGAGAGTTTGCAGCGCTCGAGACAAGCCATGGCCACAAATGATGGCACGAAGGAAGTTCCTCCTTCAAGGGGGTTTTGTATTTATCATATGCTCCAATGAGGCACATTGATAGTAATACACACCGTGATGAAAATGGAAACTGTGAATCAAACAATGAGGTACAGAGACACAGTGACACAAATAAGTGAAACAGAGATTTGTTTGTTTGGGTAGTTTAACGTCCAATTTGTTCAATTAGACTTAGAACAGAAGCATATACAGAGATGCCCAGCGTGCACATAACGGCTATGTGATTAGGTTTATTTAAAGTGCTTGCTGTTTGTTAGTCACATCAGCAGATGATTTGTATTTCTTTACTTATTATGCTGTATGGCAAAAACCAAACCAGCTCACGACTGACGATAAGTCTAAAAAAGAACATAATAGTGACAAACGACAGTGGAGAAAATTGAGAGTGTGTCCTGCAGTATGACACATAGTGACACACTCAGTGAGGCATATTGAGAGAATGCAGCCTGCAATATGATGCATAGAGATGCACACAGAGAGGCACATTGAAAGAGTGCTGCTTGGAATATGACACATAGTGACACACACAAAGGCTCATTGAATGTAGTCTGCGGTATGACACATAGTGACACTCACAGTGAAGCACACCAAGTATGGCCTGCAGTATGACACAGTGACACACACAAGGAGGCACATTGAGAGTGTCTGCAGTATGACACAGTGACACGCTCAGGGAGGCACTTTGAGAGTGTGACCAGCAGTACGACACAGTGACACGCTCAGGGAGGCACATTGAGAGTGTGGCCAGCAGTACGACACAGTGACACGCTCAGGGAGGCACATTGAGAGTGTGACCAGCAGTACGACACAGTTACACGCTCAGGGAGGCACATTGAGAGTGTGGCCAGCAGTACGACACAGTGACATGCTCAGGGAGGCACATTGAGAGTGTGTCTGCAGTACGACACAGTGACACACACAGGGAGGCACATTGAGAGTGTGACCAGCAGTATGACATAGTGACATGCTCAGGGAGGCACATTGAGAGTGTGGTCTGCAGTATGACACAGTGACACAAACATGGAGGCACATTGAGAGTGTGGCCTGCAGTATGACACAGTGACACACACATGGAGGCACATTGAGAGTGTGGTCTGCAGTATGACACAGTGACACACACAGGGGGGCATGTCGAGAGTGGGGCCTGCAGTATTACACATAGTGACGCACACAGTGAGGTGGCTCTATAAGGTGCCATTTCGATCCACTGCCCACCATCCATTATGGGCAAGGCGTGCCGCCTGGCCTACCTCTGCTACCCCAACTTTAAATTTTAAATCATGGCCCTTCTCTGCGTGCCACTGAAAAAAGGCCTGATGCAGAGTGATGGATCTGCCAGATAGGGCAAGCCTGCTAGCCCACCTCCACTCCCCACCATCCTGTTTCTCCAGCCCCTCACCACACTCCCCACTATCCTGTTTCTCCAGCCCCTCACCACACTCCCCACCATCTTGCTTCTCCAGCCCCTCACCACACTCCCCATCATCCTGCTTCTCCAGCCCGTCACCACACTCCCCACCATCCTGCTTCTCCAGCCCTTCACCACACTCCCCATCATCCTGCTTCTCCAGCCCTTCACCACACTCCCCACCATCCTGCTTCTCCAGCCCTTCACCACACTCCCCATCATCCTGCTTCTCCAGCCCGTCACCACACTCCCCACCATCCTGCTTCTCCAGCCCTTCACCACACTCCCAACCATCCTGCTTCTCCAGCCCTTCACCACACTCCCCATCATCCTGCTTCTCCAGCCCTTCACCACACTCCCCACCATCCTGCTTCTCCAGCCCGTCACCACACTCCCCACCATCCTGCTTCTCCAGCCCGTCACCACACTCCCCACCATCCTGCTTCTCCAGCCCCTCACCACACTCTCCACAATCCTGCTTCTCCAGCCCTACACCACACTCCCCACCATCCTGCTTCTCCAGCCCGTCACCACACTCCCCACCATCCTGCTTCTCCAGCCCTTCTCCGCAGTCCCCACCATCCTGCTTCTCCAGCCCGTCACCACACTCCCCACCATCCTGCTTCTCCAGCCCGTCACCACACTCCCCACCATCCTGCTTCTCCATCCCGTCACCACACTCCCCACCATCCTGCTTCTCCAGCCCTACACCACACTCCCCACCATCCTGCTTCTCCAGCCCTTCTCCGCAGTCCCCACCATCCTGCTTCTCCAGCCCGTCACCACACTCCCCACCATCCCGCTTCTCCAGCCCTACACCACACTCCCCACCATCCTGCTTCTCCAGCCCGTCACCACACTCCCCACCATCCTGCTTCTCCATCCCGTCACCACACTCCCCACCATCCTGCTTCTCCAGCCCTTCACCACACTCCCCACCATCTTGCTTCCATAGATACACAGATCTCCTCCTCCTCCTGCTATGGCCCTTTACTATAATCACTTCACGTCACTCTCCATCCTTTTATTTCCATAACCCTTGACTAAACACTGCCATCCCCTCCTTCAATAACTCATCACCACACTCCCCACCATACTGCATCTATAAACCCTCACTATATTCTCTGTCCTCCTGCTTCTAAAACTCATCACCAGTCTCCACACTTCGATTACTACAGCCCCTCACTAAATTCTCCACCACCTGTGACTACAGAGCCCCTCTCCACACTGTAACAGTTTCCACCATCGCAAGCATATATATTTAATTCTTTTGGAACTGAAAATCACTCACTACCCAATATATGAGAGGTGCATGGATCTCCCTCTCATTTTGCTTTGAAAATGTAAGCTGAATCATTGTTGTCAAGTGTACCTTCCATCATCCCAGTGTGATTTGATGCGTGACCCGAAAGGATAAGTACCATATGCATGATGGGACATTAGGGAATCTAGTTAACCTAGTTGGGACGGCATATCGTACCGCGTTACTATCGGTGAGATTATCGCATGAGCTCGCAGAGCGAATGCAATAACTTCACCGATAGTAACAAGGTATGATATGCCATCCCAGTTAGGTTAACTAGTTTTACTTGTACTATACACCTCTAAAAACCGGTAAATATTTAAAAACTAGCCAATATGTGTTGATATTTGAGTGCTAAACAAAGTCGTCAGGGTGGGTGGAAGTGACTTTCTGCTATGTGACTTTCTCGCAATGTTAATAACCACGATTTCGTAAATAAAATTCAAACTATTAGAAAGTTCTTTTCTTTGTAAATAACAGTATCAAAATATCATTCATAAACTCCCTTTTTTTCTCCAGAAACCTATTGTTTATAATTTATTTTGGTATTTCTGATAATACACATACTCACGTATCAGATTGAGTGTTTAAAGCTTGGTGGTATGGCACCATACCGGCACAGTATGGTGGTACGCCTAAACTACCACTTGCATGGCAGAGGATGGTATTTGGAGTATTTTGAGGCATAGGTGTATAGTACAAGTAGTGGCATTGTCTGATGGGGGTACAGTGGTGGTACATGATGGGAGTAGTGCATGATGGGAGCACAGTGGTGGTACACAATGAGAGTAGTGCATGATGGGAGCACAGTGGTGGTACACGATGGAAGTAGTGCATGATGGGAGTAATGCATGATGGGGGTACAGTGGCGGGGTATGATGGTAGTAGTGTATGATGGGGCACAGTGGCAGTACATGATGGAAGTAGTGCATGATGGGAGCATTGTAGTGGTACATGATGGGGATAGTGCATGATGGGAGCACAGTGGCGGTACACAATGGAAGTAGTGCAGAAATGGGGGCACAGTGGAGGGATATGATGGGAGTAGTGCATGATGGGAGCAGAGTGGAGGGATATGAAGGAAGTAGTGCATGATGGAGGCACAGTGGAGGGACATGATGGTTGTAGTGCATGATGGAGGCACAGTGGCGGGGTATGATTGGAGTAGTGCATGATGGGGGCACAGTAAAGGGACATATTGGAGTAGTGCATGACGGGAAAGGCAGTGGTAGTGCATGATGGGAACACACTGGCGAGCACGACATGACTAGTAGCGACGGTGCATGCCGGGAGACAGGCCGGCCGTTACCCCAGGAGACGCGGCGCACAGCGACATTAGCCCACACCAGGGTTAATATAGTGCGGCATTACGGCACCCCGCGTCGTCGCGTCGCCCGCGTCGTGTCCCGGGGGCTTCACGAGCACCCGGCGGGAAGCGGGGGTGACGCGGGGCCCATTAGGTGTCCCGCCGGCCGGCCGCCCTCTCCGGCGCCCGCCCAATTTGGACGCTACTCCCACACGTTCCTGTCGCCCACGATAGATGGCGCGCATGAATGAAGCTGAGCCGAGTGACAACCTGTAGTGTGCCCGCTAAGCAGTGAGCGGAACATGGGACAGGGTTAAGTTGGAGTCTTGAGATGCCTATTATTAGTGGGTTGTGGTGACTGGTGACCAAAACCAGTGAACAGAACCCACTAATAGCAGGCATCTCCGACTTTTTATTGGAGTTGTAGGCGAGTTAGCTCTCATGGCTAAAGAGTAGCTTCCACTTGTTACCGTGACTATGCCATAAGTAGGTTATGTAGAATCCCCATACTAGAATATTAAGAAGGAACTGCATCAAGATTCATAGCAGCTGAAAATACCCCATGAATTTTGGTTGCAGAGTGATCTCACGAGGCAACTATTTCAACAATTCTCCATGGGCGTTGAGTAGAGTTCCAAATATTTTGTCTATGGGGGAAAATACCAGGGGTGAGATCAAGTATGTCACCCGTTAAAAACATTAAACCTGGAGTCGATACGGTTCAGGCCATCACTGAAGTGAACAATGTCCTGTCCGTCACACAGTTACCCTCCTTGTATTAAAACAAACGCAACTATAGCGGACTCCGTGACCTTCCCATCGTCAAGGTCATCTAGAAGTGACCCAGTTTAGGGTGACCCGGAACGTCCTGTGCTAGTGGCGCCATCTGTCATCATGCTGTCATACCAGGCTCTAATGTAATTTTGCGCTTGGCCTGTTTGTGGACACCCACCCCTCCCTCTCTCACCCCCGTCGCCGCTCAGTGACATAAGTCCCGCCGATCTCCGAGAACACCCGCTGTGCAGTCCACATCAATCAGAGCCCATTTCTACGTTTTTATGACCACAGTCACTGTAATATTTCCTAATTACTGAAGCGATGATCCTTTGTCTTTTCCTTCACTTTGGTGACGGGAACAACACGGATGGTTGATTTGCTAACGCAGTGGAGGTCAAACGAGCGCGTTTAAGGGCGCCGTGGGGAGAGCTGGGTGATTGGGAAATGAATCAATAAGCTGTGCTGTTTTTCTGTGCCATAAGACAGGCATAGCGTTGAGAGGGCCTGAGTGAAAGGCCACTTGGCATAGACTGCTGCCTCACCAGGCACCAGGGTTCATTTTGTTATACTACTTACACCGGCCCGGGCCACTCCCTCCTCACCAGGCACAGTCATTGGACACTAGCCATCAGCGTTGTCTGTCAATCATCATAACCTGTCGATCAAAGCTAGAAGTATAATACAGTAACGAGAAATCACAGGGACGTACGTACGTAAATACGCCCCTCCCGACAAGACAGTTTGTAATTCTCACACTGACACTTGTGGACGACCTTATGGACGGCTAAGACTGTTCTAGCGAACAAACATAGAAATTATTATACGATGACCCTTGTACAAGGTACAGAAAAGGGTCTTCATGTTCGATCCTAGATCATCAAACAGGTCCCTGGTCTTCTATAGTTTCAGGGGTTCCCACTCCACAATCTTATAGACAAGAGATTCTTTTTGTATTTACCTTCACCACAATCTGATGTAATGTTTTTCTTTAGACCAGGAAAGAACAGGAACGAGACACGGCAGTGAGAATAATAGGGACAGCTGCTTTGGTAGCGATGGCGTGTATGCACGGACCCTGACCTTTGCCTGGTGGTTGTTTGGGCATGGAAGAAATAAGTTTGGGGCTGGACTGGGCAGGACAGTTAAAGTGTGGGGCTGGGCATGGTGGGAGTGTGGTGTCTATGCAGGACTGTAGGGATAGGCAGGGCTTGATGGGATAAGCATAGGAATAGACTGGGCAGGGTAGAACAGGTTATCCCAATAGGAGGCTGGGAGAGGGCAGGGTAGACCTGAATTGGGCTGGGTTGAGGTAGGGTGGTCTGGCATGGGCTGGGTGAAGATAGGGCCAGGCTGGGGTGGGCATGGTGGGTCTGCACTGAACTTCCTGTGGGTGGTGCGGGGTAGGGCCGGAAAGGACTAGATAATGCAGGAATGGGGTAGTATGGGACATCAAGGGTAGAATTGATGAAGACACGGCTGGGCTAGATTAGCCACCACCCCTGTCTCCGACTAAGAGGTTGGTCTGGTCCGATCGCATTTAGACCAAGGACCTCGATACAAATATCTCGAAGCAGGGTGCAATTTTGGATATTGTGAAATATAATATATGAACTCATTACAAAACATTATTAGCTTAGATTATTGACAGCATAGTCTATCTTCCTGGCCACCTTTATCTAAATACTCACAAAAGAAAATGATATCATGAATAAAGGTCTTCCAGAGTATTGCAATCTTAACCACAATAGCCTGTACTGCGAGACTAAAACCACAACAAAAGATCTGCTGGATGAAGGATTCACTCTTACAGCAGAGATTCTGATTATGATAGAAGGAAGATCAGCTCGGGCTAGGCTGGGCTGGGCTAGGCTGGGCTGGGCTGGGCTTGATTTGGGCTTGGTGGGCGGGGTGGGGCTCACTGACTCGGCGTATCAATAATGACCACACTGATCACTTATTCACGAGACATGCGGCCCGGGCCCGTTGGCCCGTCCTGACGTCACACATCGTGTTTACAAGACCTGTTTTAACTACGCGAGCTGCAAGTGTGTCTGGCCACCACCGAATCACCAGGTAGACGAGGCGCAACTCTCGGCCGCCGCCCCCCGGCAGCACACGGGGATCGATGCCGCATCCGGCCGTCCACTGCCCGCCCCCCGCCGCCACCTGTCGCCCGACTCTCACCTTCAACTGGCCACCTTTTTCACCCTGTCTTTAAATGATCTTGGTACGCCCTAGTGTTCTTAGTGGATAACTTCAGTCCGGATTAACTATTTTATCTAAAGGAGCTATGGCAATCTGCAGCCCTCGTCGGAGAATTTATCCCAATATTACCATCTTAATATATACATAAAAGGCATGTGCGAACTTGACTATTATTGTTAAGAGAAACAGGAATGTTGTCGTTTGAGATGGTTTGTCGACATTCTGAGTCAGTGTTTATCAGCAAACTGGTGGACAAAACACATTGACCTCTAGTAGCTGCCTCACAACCAGCGTCAAAACGCAACACACCGGAAACATGCCCCGACCAGCCCACTAGTCTACCACAACTGGCTCGCCCACGGAATGCCGGGAAGCCACTTGTTGCCATGGCAATCCACCACAAGCGGTCCGGAAATGACGTCATCGCATCGCACGCGCTGCGTTTCTTGGCGGAGTTGTGAGTAGATCGTGGGTAACCAGCGGCGATCGGAGCAGACATGGGTGTTTCTTGTGGTGGCGCGAGTCAGTGTGCTTGTAATTATTAGCGGCTGCACTACTCGGAACACGAAGCCATCAACACCCCGTTCTATATCATATTGTGTCACAATGACCTCCTTAAAAGCACAGAACTAACTTCATACTCACGGAGGCAATAACACTGCGCAGGCGTCCTGATCAAACATGCATTGTCAGGAATTTAAATATCGCCTGCCCACAATCCCCGTTCTGTTTGAAAAGAGTGCGAGAATAGTTAATACTAAATGGCGTCGTGCTATTGGCCAGTGACACAAGAATCAGTGGCGATTTAGGCAGAACACTGCGTCATCTGCCTTTTTACCCAGTGTTGCCAAGAAATCCGTGGGCTAATAGGCACGCAATATACATGTATACCAAATCGAATGGAACACCCAACCCTGTGGTATGAAAATTGCAAAGCATCTTTACGGGAGCTCCAAAAATGGCATTACTTAATATTGCCTCAAAAGTAGGCTTCCTCTGTGTTCTGGGTCGGTCAATTATACTCAACAAAGTAATTTCTTAGAAGTGCATTAAACCTTGAAGGGGCGGTGTAGTGTCAACGGACGTAGTCAGATGGCGCCATGGGTACTCACGGATACTGGTACATCCGGTAGGATGAGCGACTCACCTACAAAAACAATATAATCCAAGTTATTTACATTATTTTACAGAGAACTCTGTCACTAGTCTCCCCCACACAGATGCAGGTAGAGAAATGTCGCATGTGATTTCTTAAGACCGTTCATTATTCAAACCACGTCTATTTACAGAATGTGCACATATAACATGAAACCCAACCGATTCTATTCATTCCAACAACTGGTGTATGATTTTGATAATGTTCTGAACATTGATTTTAATAATGACCGCTTAGATTTAGTACGGTAGCCCTTTAAAGATGGTCAACCACTATGAAACTTGTCGTATGTACATGTCCTACTAAAAATACTTCCGATAGGATAAAAGACTTAAATTGATTCCATCACGGACCTAAATCCAAGTCCGTGATTCCATATATACTGATGAAAATGTACATATGATATGACTTCTGTCCTTTTGGCGATATCGCATTGTCCTGAGACATCATATATTCTCATCCCATGTAGCCATTCAGCATCACTTTTGTTCACAAGGCAGAAAAACTTGTTTGTATTGACAGAGCTGTCTCACCTATCTAGAAAACAAAAGATTTGCTGAAGCTGTTCTTGACGATGTTTCCAGTCTAGTTTAAATCGCAGTCTGGACGCCGTGTTGTCGAGATCTGTTTATGGCCGTGTCTATTGGCCCTCCCTTTTTTGTTTCCCACCCAAGAATCCGCCGTACTTCCTTTGAGATGAACCCATAGCTTGAATGAATGGAGGCTGTATTACAAGCCGTTTCCAAAGACAGACTAAACACAGAAATGCAACATGAGTTTCGAATCAATAACGCAGGCTAAAACATTGCATGACTAAGGCGTGTGTCTAACTACAACGCACACTATATACCTCCTTCATCTAAATTTAACGTCAAATCTTAAGTCTCACCATCAGTGGGGGTTAGCCTTTCGCTGTGCACGACCCCAAGGGCCACCTCCCAGCGATAGTTAGTAGAGCACCTCATAAATCAGTATGTAAATTACACAGGTGTATATGCACAACTCAGTATGTTTATCACTGAGGAGTATATGTTTCTCAGTATGTTAACCATTAAGGTATGTTAATCAATGAGGTGTACATGAATAACTCAGTATGTTTATCACTAAGGTGTGTATATGCTTCTCAGTATGCTAATCACTAAGGTATGTTAATCAATGAGGTTTACATGTATAACTCAGTATTTTATCACTGAGGTGTGTGCATAACTTAGTTTATCACTACTGTGTATATGCATAACTCAGTATATTTATCAATAAGGTGTATATATGTTTCTCAGTATGCTAATCGCTAAGGTATGTTAATCAATGAGGTTTACTTGTATAACTCAGTATGTTTATCACTGAGGTGTGTGTATAACTTAGTCTATCATTAAGGTGTGTATATACTTCTCGATATGCTAATCACTAATGTAAGTTAATCACTGAGGTACACATGTATAACTCAGTGTGTTTATCACTGAGGTGTGCATGCATAACTCAGTATGTTTATCAATGACGGTCGTTGGTCATTACTCACATGAGAAATATGAATGTCTGTCCGACTTTAAGATTGTTGATGTACGCACCTCAAAGAATATTGCCAATTCCAAGCAGGCTGTGTATTTAGTGTAGGCGCATATCCACTTGTCTGATATATTATACCGATCTATAGGGGGGACAAAGGTGATTACAGATCCTTTACATTGATTAAAGATTTAAAGTTATCAAACTTTGCATTATTTTCTATGAAAGCCCACTACCTGGCCTGTGGCTCAACCCAGCCTAGTCCAGGATGCAGTGACACCCTTTGATCTCTGTTGGATTATTGTTGGAGGGTATCCTACATCGACCCGGTCTGTTACCGATTCATTCCGACCGTCGAATCGGTGATCAGTGTCAACGTCTTATTGGCTTTACTCAGTATGTTGATCACTCAGGTGTATATATGTAACTAATTATGTTAATCATTCAGATGTATAAACGTATTTTAGTAACTGATCTAGCGACTTCGTCGATTCGTAGTTGGGCCCTCTAGCGGGTGAACGGGAAACCATCATAAACTTATGGTTATCATTTCATTTCGGATGACACAGGTGCTTGAGCTGATCATCGGCAATCAGAACTCTATGGATTGACACCAGCAAAAGTTGGGATCTCATTGGTTTCTCACAAGAAAAGTTGATCAGAAAACTACAACAATAAACTTTGATTTTGGCATTGCTCGAAATAAATCATAATAGAAAAAGTATGTCTGAGTAGATTAATACAAAAAATAATAGCAGGATTAAGTTCAACACTACACGAGAATCTCACTCTCGTGGCCCTTCAGTCTCCATCCCTAGGTCTGGTTCACTCTGTCTCTCTGTGCGGGAGGATCTCCAAGCGGATCCTACCGGAATTTACACGTTTTATATGAGGTAGGTAACAATATATATGACTAAAAGGTACACATATACTAAAAGCTACATATTTTATCATCAGAATACAGATATATGTAACTCATATATAATTTCCGGTAATGTAATGCTAATATTGATTTTACACCGATATGTAAGTAATACGTGTCTTTGTATAGAAGCGCTGCCTGCTGAGTACTAAGGACCAAGCTCTGTCGTCCATACTGCTTCTACTTTCACCTTCATTCCAGGTAATCAATATATTTCTTTTGTGGTTTGCCGCCACACGGCCCTCAAACGTACCTAATATGGTGACAATTGTATTTTTTTCAGACTAGGTACGGTGACCCACACGAACAAACGACTCCAAACTTCTAACACCTATCATAGGCCATACTTAGCCAAGGCTCCATTGACCTCATTTCTTCTTAATGACGCAGAGCAGTGTCATCTATCTTCTTCTGTCTACTATTCTAAATATGTCACCTTGTATCTTTTCCTTCATCCTCAGATGTTTGTATGGAGATGATACTAGCTATTGTAAAAGGAGAACATGATCCTCATCTCTCTCCCACCTGCAGCCTACTCACATCCTGTGCAAAACAAACAGGAGCTGCTCCTATATGACGCACTCATCTGCCCGAGTCCCCCTCGCACCTACGCCGACTTGCGCCGATGCTGTCGGGAAAAACCTATAAAACCTAAAGTAGCTCAGTATGGTACAGATGAGTGAACAAATACAACCCACGCATTAACTATACACTCAGTTTTGCTTTGACCAGATGATAAACAGGTGGTAGCTCCGTATTTTTAGACGCTCTTTATATCATCCACTTTTTAAGGAGCTATAAATAGGAGGAGTCACATTTTAAGACGAGTAACTTTTTAACCTCGGCTGTTAGGTGAGCCAAGTCTGGCTGGCGATACTGACATTAGCCTACTCCCACTCAAATTTCCTAAGGAGAGTTTCAGAGATAAATTTAACACTTAGTCTTTCCTGATGATTTGCAAATCCTGTTCATTTCAATAATTTTCCCTTGGTTAACAAGTAACACGAATATATATTTATAACGAATTCTATAAATATACATATACATACTGAATTGAATGCAAGACTTATATGAAATGCTGTTTTGTCAAAATAAGATTATATGTACAACTCAGTGTGATACAAAATAAGAGATACAGTTATTTATATTACTAGTAGCAAATACAGTATCCGTTTTCATTGGAAGAGCGGAGTATTCCAAAAGTAATGTATAGGACAGAAATACCAGTTTGAAAATACAAGGAAATAACTAGGAAATATGCCACGCAATCGCAGTCTGGTTATTAGGAACGTAGGTGGATGGGTAGAAAGGTTCGTAGATGGGTGGGCAGGATGGTGGATGGGTGGATAGGTTTGTTTGTTTGTTTGTTTGTTTGTTAGCTTAACGTCCAATTTGTTCAATTAGACTTACTTTGGGTTTGACCAAATCTATGAGACGAATGTAGGTAGAAATCTCACACCTACACATTTACCGAGGTGAGAGTTTTTTTTTACTTCCCACACCACATAGACATGGTATGAGAAGGATTGGCCTTTGATATAGCAGTAAATCTACCACTGCTGGGGGTGAAGGAGAAAAGTGGCTGCAGTGGGACTCAAATCAACAAAGTCTGATAACCTTGGAATTACAAGTCCAGTGCTGTTTACCACTGAACTAACTCCCCACCCTGGTCGCTTTTGTAATGCTTGCATGCAAGCATATATGGTCTGCACCAGGAGGAGGCAAGGCGACCAAGAGGGTGAACAGATTGGTAGTTGCTGTCCACCCAAGCAGACCGGATAGGTTGGTGATCAGGAAGGTCAGTGGGTAGGTGGCAGACAGACAGCTTGATAGATATGTAGAATTGTGGAGGGGTGGGTGGGCTGGACGGAATGTGGGAAAGTTGGTAGATGGCCAGGTGGGTGGTATGGTATGTGGGTTGTTGAATGAATTGTTTGAAGGGTAGTCAGGATGGTGAGTGGGCAGGTTGATGGTTGAGAACATTGGTGGGTGGGCAGGGTGTGCAGGTTGATGGTGGAGAATGTTGGTGGGTAGGCAGGGTGTTGGGTAGGCAGGTTGGTGGGTGGGCAGATTGATGGGTGTAGAGGTTAGTGGATATGCAGGTTGACGAGTCGGCAGGTTGGTAGGTAGGCAGGGCATTGGATAGACAGGTTTATAAGTGGGCATGTTGATGAGTAGACAGGCGGGTGGGTAAGCAGATTGTTGGGTGCATTGGTTGGTGTGTAGGCTGGGTGTTAGATGGACAGCTTGAAGGGTAGGCAGGAAGGTTTGGGGGAAGGCTGATAAGTACGTAGGTTATTGGATGGATTAGTTGGTAGCTTGGCAGATTTGTTGGTAAGTGGTGGGTTGGTGGATAGGTGGGTTGTTGTGTGGGTATGCTGATGGTTGGGCAGGTTGGTGGATAGGAAGGTTGTTGTGTGTCTAAGTTGGTAGTTGAGAAGGTATGTTGGTCGTTGGGCAGTTTGGTAGGCGTCATGTTGGTGGATAGGCGGGTTGTTGTGTGGGTATGCTGGTGGTTGGTTAGGTTGTTGAGTGGGTATGTTAGTGGTAGAGCAGGTTGGTAGGTGGGTAGGTTGTTGAATAGGCAGGTTGTTGTTTGGGTAGATTGGTGGGTAGGCAGTTCGGTGGGTGGGCAGGAAGGTGGATGGACAAGTTGTTGTGTGGGTAGGTTAGTGGTAGGGCAGGTTGTTATATTGTTATGTTGGTAGGCAGTTTGGTGGGTGAGAAAGTTTGTAGGAGAGAAGGCTGGTGCATGGGCTGGCGAGTATATGGATGGGGAGGCAGTTTGGTGGGTTGGTAGGCAGGTTGTTGCATGGACAGGTTACCGGCAGCACAGAATCAACTCCACGGTTTTTTGCCACGTCTCACATACAGAGTGATAATAAAAATCGCATAGTGGTGTCACATAGCAGCTAGTGCCCCACAAGGTAAGAGGTATAAGTTATAGCTAAAAAGATATACATGTATCAGCAATAGGCTCTGGCAAGAAAAGCAGTCCGGAAAAGATTGATGCCAGATGCCTCCTTTATTGATATAAAGAAGATATATTCTGTTTCACACTAATACTTCATTTATTAGAATCCTATTACACAAAAGTCCATGTAATCAACAACTATGGTGCATTTGTACTTATTGTCAACAAAGGAAACCTTTAAACAAAAAAGACGATGGCAGCATAGAGTGAGTGTCACCATGTTGTGAATTTCACACTATAAATGCCAAAATAGGGACTGAGGCCAGTCTATCTTTTGACTACAGGACATAACCTCATCTATCCCTCTCCTTGACTATAGTCAACAGTTATCAGAGTAATACTTCAAATTACCAAAACACCCAGATGCACATTAACCTCATTAAGTAGGAGGAGCCTGCCAAGAGTATGCTACACTCCTGCCAGTCTAACAATGGAGCTCCTTCGCCTACATGTTTGTATGTAAATTCGACACTTTGTACAGGCGGAATATTCAGCCTGAAAATGTGTATCTTTCTCTGTAAAATGTGTCAGAGCGCGGGTAGAACTAGTGCTAAAACGTTGTTCTCTTAGACTATAGTTTACTGGTAAAATGACCACACAATTCTCTATAAGATATCAGCCAAGAATCAATTTCCGATAGGATTATTTATCAGTCACATTTGGTTAATCAATCGGGAAAACTTCAGTATCTATTGACATTAATCATAACTTTTCTAGTCTAGGATATGGTTATTATCCTATCACCCACTGTGATGACATCAGATACATCAACATCTCCTTTCAAATAAGGTCTAAATAAGGCTCAGTCGGTAGGCCAAAGCCAAATGTGAGACATCTACACTGATATGCCTATACCATTGTAGGGCCTTTCCACACATTTTCAAGGTTCAGCTTTTCTTATCGTTTTTGGACCACAAGGATAATGATCAAATCTATGAGATGAAATCTAATTCCTACATATTTACCGAGATTACAGGTTTTTCTACACCACACCCATACCACAAAGACATGGTATGAAACAGACTGACCTTTGATAAGGTAGTGAGCCTAACACACCTACACACACATTTATACTGATACACCTGCACTGACGTATAGCACACCTACATGGTATACTGACGTACTGAGACACTTAAACTAACATACCTCCAAATACCCACCCACCATTACGCCCTATGCTGACACGCTTATAATGGAATACCAACACACACACAACGCATTAACCGAGTTAGAGCAGACTCGGAGAATCCCCACAAGCACACCCATAAGAAGTCACGTTAAGAGGAGAACCACAAGCCGGCCGAGCTCTCCCCTGAGAACCCCCACCCCCTCCTCCCCGGGCGACGAGCACTGTGTGAGCTGTACCTGGTTATTAGGCGGCGCCGCAGTGTTGTTCTAACGACTGGTGTCAGTGAAGGAGGTGGTGGCCGCGCGCGTGTCGCCGCGTGCGTGTCGCCGCGCGCGTGTCGCCGCGTGCGTGTCGCCGCGCGGGTCAGGCTCGAGCAGCTCACGCCGCCATGGCTGCGAGAGGGCGCACGCCCGGCGGCTGGCGTCTCGTCCTCTGAGCAGCCAGTTGTCGCCGGTCCACTCGCCCGTCTAGGTTGGCGTCTAGCCTGGCGGGCGGGCTGCTGCCCGGACGAGCTGCTCACTCAGCCGCTCGTCTACACGCGCCGTACCGCCGTGGCGCGCCGCCTCTACGTTGTCATGGGCACGGCGCTCTGCCCGCTCTCCATGTCCTCCTTGTCCGGGATCCATACGACCAAGGCGACGCGCCGCGACACGGAGGGTGGCGGGCGGCGGGCGGTGGGCGGCGGGCGGCGGGCGGCGAGTGCAGTTTTTCTGGCGATTCCGGACAGCGGCGACTTGGTCCGCTTTCAAGGCGGCGGCGGCGGCACAGCGGCGGCGACAAACACACATGCCGCCTGATCATCAATATTGTACGGCCGGGCGGCAACGTTACCACAGACCGGGCGTAGAGACATGGTAGGGGCCCTTAATGCAGTGAGGCTGGCTTGGGCAAGCAACAGAGAAGGTGGATGGTAGCTCCAAGGTATTTGTAATAGTTGGTGTTCAACATATAATTAGTAATGTAGGACACTGAAATAGGTATGTTTACATGACCAGCCATGAAGTAAGGACAGCAAGGGGACTGATAGTGACAGGGCACCAAAAGTGACAAGTGGTACATTTGACGGAGTAAGGGCACTTATAGTGATATCGGTACATGACCAGTGATAGAGTAAGGGCACTGATCGTGGTATGTGCACTTGTCCAATGATGTAGATAGAGTACTGGCAGTGAGATGTACTTGACCAGTGAGTAAGGGCACTATTAGTGACACCTGAGCATGACCAATGATTGTTCAATATCCCAGAGGAGCCTGAGTGTATCTCAAAGTTCAGATCTCCCCACTGGTTAAATACCACAGGGATGGTGATCGCGATGAGGTACATTAAGACAGAAATCCTACCTATACACATTTACTGAGGTGAGAGTTATTTTGTTTACTTCACCATATGGACATGGTCTAAGAAGAACCTGGGTTTGATATAGCAGTAAGACCACCAGTGCTGGGGATGAATGAGAAAGGTGGCTTCAGTCGAACTCAAACCGACAACCTTGTAATTGCATGCCCAATGTTTAACCATTGAGCCAACTCCCTCCCCACATCAACAGTGACGAAGTATAATAGCACTGATAGCAATATGTGTACAGGACCAGTGACATGGGAAGAGCACTGATAGTGACACATATACAAGAACATTGCCGCAGTACATGTACTGATAGTAACTTACATGACCAGGGACGTAATAAAGGCAATACTGAAAGTGATACGCGTATAGACCAGTCACGTTCTACGATATCATGTTTCATATGTTGAAATAACCCCAATATTTGGCAATAATAAATGAAGCAATTTTACACAAAGCCCTAGAGAACGTCTGAAAGGAACATCAATATACACCAAAAAAATATCCATGCGCAGAATTATGTAAGATACTAGAGAAACAGTGAGATAAGAGAATGTCCGGAAAATCTCACTACCTCTAAGCCTGGACTGATTTACTCAACTGAAACTGTTTCGAGGCAGTGTCTATAATTCACGACATAATTAACCTAAGCACTATTTCTCATTTTCAGATATAGTGAAATGGTCAGTATACATGGGAGAAACTAATGCACTTCATAAGACTATATACTACGCTAAGGGACTGCGTGATGTTTCAAAGTACCATGCGTCCTTCAGTCAGTATTTACTTAGTTTCCTTAAAATATCAGTTCCACTTAACTGTGTCTACATACATACATGTATATATATATTCGAGACCGCAACACCTTTATGCCTGCCTTCATTGGATAAGTCAGAAAGTGTGAAAGATGGTGGCTTTCAGCATATTCTTGTTCTACAGATATCGCAAAAGAGATATTCAATATCTAGCACTATCATTTGGGCATGTTAATGAAGTAGCCAATGGATTTCCAGTGCATGCTATTCGCAGTTCAAGTTAGTCAAGATTGGAAAATATAGATCTCAGTCAATCAGCATACATATCTACAAAAGTTAGCCATTAGCCCTGAAGAAGGCCAGAAGGCCGAAACTAGTAGGCAGAAGGTGCTACTACAGGGATGCCAGGGGGGGTCAAGAAAAATTCCTACATGGGGACTGAGGCCAGTCTATGTATTACCTAAAACGCACATGGTGTATGGGGAATCCCCATCACTTGCCTTGCTGATCCTCGGAAATGGAATGGCAGTATTTGATAGCTAGAGATCTGCTATGAGAGTGAGTATATGTGTAGTTCTGCACTAAATGGGGTATTCTTCAAAGAAAATCATTTAAGAAAGATAACCACAAACTATCAGTTCTATGTTCTACAAAATATCTTTACAAGTTCATTAGACATTCCTCTGATAGTTTCTTTTAGACCTGGTAATACTTTAATAACTCTATTCTTACATGACACATTTTAAGCCAATCAGATGTCAGTATTCAAGTTTGCCCTTATCTGTAGGGGCATTTCCTACAGAAATCCTACCATCCTACAGCCGTAGGTTGGAGCACTGGGATCCATAGCCCCTCTAACTGAGTGGGCTGTGGGTAGCTGAATTCAGAATTTTGAAAATTACAGTACAAGTTTATCTAAGATCTAGATTTTAGGGAACCTGGAGTCTATATTGTTCTCAAAACATATAATTTCTTGAAATGTTCATATCTTTGAGACTAAAATGAAAATCCTACATGTAGGCAAAATCCTACAAACTGGCATCCCTGGGTGCTACTCATTAAACAAGAACCAAACAATTGATGAACTGAATGTACTACGAAGGATTTTATTAAAAACTGTCAAACAGATCCTGACTCACTTATGGTTTGTGGCAACACCACCTAACATATCTACAAAAGGTTTACAGCTGGTGAAACCGACCGAAGGACTACCTATTTGTGAACAACTGAAAACTTCTTTATGTGAAAAACTTTCGAGTTATACCGCTTTCAAAGGTTCTGTTCAAGAGGCCAACGCAAAAGACCTATATAGGACTGGATTGAGAATCGATAAATACATAATACTTCACGGGTTCAGATGTGCCACAATCGTCATTGAGGTGAAGACGGGTGACGATTACGGCGCATCTAAACGAGTGGAGCATTGTCTATCTTATATTTCAAGTACTATTCTGGATTTATCTCACCCCTTTCAAAGTTTCACAGACATTAGAATAGATCACAATATGAGAATAATTCAAATTACTTCGCAAACCCTGTTAGGAACGTTTAAATCTCCATGTTGATGTCTTGTCTGCTCTCTGAAATCCTAGATGCTGATTGGTCAATTGCGTATGAGGTCATAGCATATCGCTCTGCCACAGCCATGGCATAGTATTGGCACTTTCTTAAGGTCGTCGTTGAGGGTTTTTTCTAAATGGTATTCCTATAGTTATACTTGTATCAGGGGTGAGATAAAGGTCAGACCCTTGTACCAGCTTCAAAAATGTCTCTTTTTCCACTCTACTAATCTGGACAGCCAAACTGCAGAACAGCTTTTGGGGCTGATCTCATTAAAAGAACACCCGATTATTTCAAATAACAGCACCACTAAAAGCCTAGCCTGATGATCACCTTATGTGAAACCGCTTAGGATCCCCAGGACATCACTGGGAATCCACTAAACATCATAAATATAAAGGGGGAGAAGTATGGTGAGACTTACGTACCCATTGCTGATTCGGCGACTCAGTATTCAATCTCGTCAATAGGAAGCAAGCAAGTAGGATAATATGGTTTTCACGCCCCTCATCTCAAGGGTAGTTGAATATCAGGGTTGGTTTGTCTGTTTGTGTGGGTAGTTTAACGTCCAATATGTTCTATTAGACTTACTTTGGGTTTGACCAAATCTATGAGATGAATTTAGGTAGAAATCTCGACCCTACACGACTATGCCTGGGACTATGTACCAGGTGTGTCCTTCCAGGTGAATCCACAACGCCATTTTTCCTTGAAACTGGCATAACGAAAACTTGCCACCTTGGTACGAAATTTTTGTACTAAAGGAGAATTCTCTGAGACTCGGCAAAAGGTGTTAAGCACACCCTGATTCTGTGCACTTCACCATGTTTCAAAGATAGCTCTTTCAAAAATGTACGGCGTGCTCTCTCGCAACTTACGCAAGTTCATATATAAAAAGAAAATAAAGCAATTCTTATATGGCACCCCAGGTCAGGCCATTCCTTACACATTTCATGATACCATTAATTCATCAAACATTTCTAGATCCTTATTACTAGTGATGGGATAACGTTTGAATATCAGTTTCTATGTAATTTGTTCGACAACATTAGCCCATATTTTATCTGCTTTATGTGCTGATTCCACCAGCACGATTTTTTTGGCTTGCAAAGTCGGCTCGTTTCTTGTAGCACCTTGCTGCATCTCGCTGCATCTTGATAAATCTTGTAAGATCTCGTTTAGCACCATCAAAGGTGTCCCAGTACTGTATCGCCATTGTATTAGATACCGGATTACAGTATTAGTTTTTTTTATCTATCATATAAATGTGTTGTGCTGCTTCTTGCAATGTATGTACAATAATAGACATTTTGCTATGTAGCTTGTTTTTCTTGAATCTGTATTGTCTCTAACCATAGAGACGTCTAGCGTGATTTGGATAATCCATAATAGAATACACTACATACCTATTACGAGAAATGTTGTCATAGGAAGAAGATTAGGGGAATTTTATATGATCGTATATAGGTTTATCTCACGACTACAAATGCACTATGGAGTACTACTATGTATCACGGGTAAAATCTATCAAAAAAGAAAATCTAGAGACATTTCTTTTGTTCCACCACATAACATTTAAAGCCTTATATTGAGAACCATCAATGTATTAGCCGGCATGAATTGCTGAGAGACCACCTTACGACCGTAATCTTTATCTAGCTTTCCTCATTGATTAGACTCCAATGTAAGTAGAGTCGCACTCCTAGCAACAGACTGTGTCACTGTATAAAGTCTCACACCTCAACAAACAACCCTGATTTATATCGGCCTCCACTTCCGGTCTTCTCACGGCACATGTGACCACGTGACCAACCATGTGACAGGTGATACCAGGAGACAACCCACCTGTCAAAGTGGACAGCTTGTTGCCATGACAATGAGGTAAGGACGTATAGGAAAACATGCCATGAACACGCTACATGTTTATGAACAATGCACTTCTCCTGAATCACTATAATAGAATCCAGACAATCATAGCAACCGATGCCACCTTGCTTGGAATTAATCTGAAAGCGATAATAAGCTGTTAAACAAACATCTTAAGTCTATTTTCATGCTTGACACACCAACGTCAAAGTACTTCAGTTCTATTGGAATAGGCATCGTTTAAGGATTTCCGATGCTGCAGTTAGATAAATTTATTACAAAATCTTAAGATGATTCGAGGAGCTTACTGATTCCCCCCCCCCCCCCCCCCTCTTGCTATAGAGCTGTTGTAGCCCCTCCAAACGAATTTGGAAGAGCTTATTCAGAGCTATACGAAAATAAAGGTGACTTGTTTTTAATATTACGTGACACCAGAACGTTAGCAAAGGTATTATGAAGTTATCAAATTGAATCTATAATAAACCATCTGTTTAAACCATCTGAATCTATGATAACCAAATTTGAATTCTTCTGATGGCATCAATGACGCGAGGTCGAGGTACAAGTGGGGAGAGTCATATGTAGGTGGGATGAGAGAGGACGTCGGTGGAAATCAGTTGGGTGGTGCTAGGATGGAGGAAAGAAGGGCTGAGATGGAATGAGGTATAGACAAGGTAGAAGTGAGATGGAGGGAGGCAGAGATAGGGAACATGTGCGATGGCGATCAGGAAGGAATTGGATAGAGGCAGATGTATTTGACGAAGTAGTAAGGAAGGTACAAATATGTGAAAACTACACTTATTCACTACTTTTCATTGAACACTATACGATTCATATATAGGCACTATGAAGCTTTGTTGAACAGTTTGTTGTAGCATTAAAAAACAAATTTGTATCAATATTTATTCTGGAGGTCATGTAAGCCCAAAAAGTTCCTATTTCCACATTGCTCCAGGCAAGAAATTAACATGCACTACTTTTATCTATACTTCAACAAAGTCAATTATTATGATATACTATAATATGCGGTTGTTTCATCTATTTTCACAAGGAACAGAGAAAAGGCATGTATGGGATACCGTAGGGCGGCCCTTGGTGCAAAGGAAGGTATAAAGAGGAAAATGCAGTTCCAAAATGATCTGGGTCGCAAACGGTTGTATTACCGTATTAGAAGCATCAGTTTTGCATAATTATGACAGTTGCAAAAAAAAACTATGAGCATCAATTGCCCAAGTCCCTTTGGCCAACCAACGGTGAAAACACAAACAAAAAGGTCAAATCATATTAACTCGTGTATATTGATTGCTTCCGTGACAGGTTAGTGACGCCTGATGCATTGAAGCTACTGTAAAGAAATGATGGGGTTTTTCACATCATTTAGTGAGGATGGGGTGAGATGGGAATCAGGTGGAGACACGGTGGGAGTTGATAGGCTGTACAGTAGCAGGAGGTCGGGGTGAGGTTTTTTTAAAGGTTTTTATTTACCCTGGGAACTGAGTTAGGTCGGAGTCTATAAGAGGTATATGTCAGTGCCATAGTAGAGTGATACTCTAAGTTCTGTACATATACCAGGGAGATGGGGATATGGCAAGTGTGAGGTAGGAGTGACCTAGGGGTGAGACAGATAAGACAGATGAGGCAAGGATGAGGTAGGATTAAGGTAGATGGGAGGAGACAAGAAATAAAGGTGAGATATAGGTGAAGGGATGAGATAGAAGTAACGTAGATACAAAACATATGTGAGATGGGGTGAGGTAGAAATAACTTTTATAGAGGTGAGATAGACGTGAGATGAGGTGAGATTGAAAAGAGACAGGTGAGGTAGAGCTGAGATGGACGTGAGATATGATTGAGGTTGACGTGGGGTATAGGTAAGTTAGGGGTGAGGTAGAGGTGACACAAAGGTGAGGGAGAGTTGAAGTCGAGGTGAGTGGGCTAGTCCCGATTGACATCGTAGTCGAGAACGAGGCCAAACAAGCAGTGAGTAGTAAATCAGTTTTCTGACCAGATCGATACAATGTGTGGCGCGTTCAAGGCCGCTGGTATCCAAGCTGTTATTATACAATCACCACAAACATGGAGATTACCAGCCTCTGGTTGTGGAATTCAGGAGCCGCCTTGAACCGCCTTTTAAGGATGACGTGGTCATCGCCGTTTCTCAGCTCTATTCTACTCCCATCAAGGCTTAGTCGTCCTCCTTAGAAATATCAGGGGATATTGAAAATGAGTCTTTGAAGTCGGTGGGGATGACCGGGAGTGATGTGCACAATAGTGATGAATAGAGACCTTATGTAGACACACCATCAACATTTTCTACAAGAATGGTGTGTAGCAACCATAACTTCTTACATCGTTTCTAGGTTTCTTAGTTGGCTGAATCTCCGACATCTTACAGTGGCGATTATGTTCCTTATCTGGTTGTCACCTAAAATATCATGTATTGTCAAATTGTTACTGTAATATATTCCCAATTTTCTGGCAACTGGACTATTCTGTTTCTATGTGCTTTCTCTAGCAAAATGAATAAATTCTTGTGACTATTCTGGTCTAGGAGTGACATACGGATGTAGCGCCGTAGGAGATAGACGCGCTAGCTTATCATACAACCAACTATAGACACACTGCCTAACTAACCCAGTCCTGTTCAATATGCCTAAGATCTACTCTAAGATCTCCTCTATTAGGGATGACGGTGAACGTTCGTAAAAAAAACAAAAAAACACAAAAAAAAGAGAAAAACTTAATACCCTGTTATTTGTTTAAATAGACTGATTTATAATAATGGCTTGCAAAACACTCCTGCCTCAAAACCACTATCCTTCACCCCCCCCCCCCCCCCCATCCCAGAGTCGTATAATCGTTCCGGTCCTTTCAGGCTGCTCTCTGGGATCCCTTGGTTGATTACTAAAGATCCGGCCGATTCCGGTAGAATACCGGTGGCAGCAGACCCGTTTTAACACAAAGAAAGGGGATATAGACGAAGGAGCTCTGTGGAGAACTGCATGGGGTTATAACTCAGTACATCTACACCTCCATTATTCCCAACACGGGCAGGTCCGTGTTTCCAAGAACAAGAAGGAAGCAAAACGATGTATATCAGGATATTTATGAGAACGTATCTATTTTATTTTCTAATGAGAAAATCAACAGGATAACTGGAAATAACAAAAAAAAAAAGTAGCGTCCCTGCCACATAACTCTTCCCCAACTTCCGCCATTCCCATCACAACAACCAGAGGATATTCTCTCCTGGTGGTTCCACAGTGAGCGCCATCTAGGAGCGTGAGGCGGATACGCTGACACTGGTCGCTGTGACCTGGCCTTTCTAGTCACACCACATACGTCCGCTGGCGCACCTCCATTTGGCAACCAGCAGGGCCAGTTCGAGGCTAGAACTCTCTGTTTTAAATCACAGTGGAGCTGAATAGATACATCGCGGGTGTGGTGCCTAAGTCTGCAGTTTCCTCCAGCTGATTTGAGCCTATGATATACAGACTTCTACAAAATAGACAGGCAGATCTATAAAGTCTTGACTTGTTTCTAACGACCATGTTTCATATCACTTTTGTCTTGGTTCCACTTGCTCTGACTTGTTTTAAGGATTTCAATCATGTTTAACATCTAGATTGAACAATCGTACCTACAGTCGGTGATCTGTGGTAGCTCATACGATTTCCATTGAAATGTTCATGCAAACATCAGTTGACTAGCCCGGTCTCTGCTGTGTATCCTAAGCCATTGGACGAGACGAGATTGTTTGTGGTTTAACGTCCCGGGGAACCTGAGGGTACATAGGGACTATTAATGATTTAGCTTTTCACTTTCGTAGACTTATTTCAGTCAATTCTTTTCAATGTTTTCAAATATTTTATATACAATCAAAGAGATTTGTCTCTTTCAAAAACCTGATGATATCTTTATCTGGAATAGTTTCAAACACCATTTTCATGTTGTTACTGTTTTACAAGTACTTTCTTCTAAACGTCAATACTTGTGAACCACTACATTGGGTTAATTGTGATAGGAGAGGTATGCAGATGACGCATGTACAATGTAGGTATACATGAGTAATCTTGCATCGGTGAGTAATAGTGGACAACTGTTATTCCATGGCGTCCCAATACGCTATACTTAATGTGTATACTTAATGTGTGTTTATTTGTAAACGGAATTCAATCAATTTGTAAAGAGTTCAATGGGAAGTTTTACTGTCAGGGATATTATAAAGCAACTAAAGGAAGCTGCGGCAAGCCGTATGGCTAACCAGCAAATATGTTTTCTTAGCCTTGAATCATTAGCAATCTATTGCATACTAATACATGAACACATATATTATTTTCTTGCAGTCTCCTTCATTTTCGGTATATAATTCCAATGCTATGTGAAGTGACACCTCATGTCAACAAAGAAACACTGTTGCCATACAATCTACTGGAAATGATTGTCTTATCAGACAAGCCATGTATAACTAAATATCCGCGCTCCTACCCCAGTAGGATATACGAATGACATCTCCAGGCATTTATTAGGATTCTCGCATTTTCTGTAGATTGTGTGTAGAGTTTAAAGTTTCATCTGCTATGGACTCTGCAGGCACCTGACATTTGGCTAATACCAATGCATATGATATCTCATTTAAGACAAATGATTTATCTTTTATGAATTGGGAATAGGGGAGAATAGTTAACCCCAACTCACAAGGTGACTAATGTGCTGATTCCCCCAACATAATGCATTTGCCGTGTTATATCTTGGTATATCTTGGTATACCTTACAGTGCTGTGATATATCATACATCCTTTGCCGCGACACATCGCGCGTAATGAGATGTGTATTTTTTCGCGATGATACATATTTTGATGCTCTACCACCGCAATGCCTCGTGATCTTTTGCCGAAATATTGCACACCACGGCAAGAACACGGCAAAGGTGCTTACGGACCAATGGTTCGCTGCAAAAATGCACACGATTATTCGAAACCTAGCAAGACTTGGCATGTTAACCAAATAGTGATAAATCTTGATATATCTTCTGTGCTGGTGGAACAGCCGCTTAACGAATCCCAAAAAGAGTCCTTGGAGATCATCAATTTAGACTCAGAAAACATTCTATGATCTCTTTCTGAATTTAAATATATGGGCTGTAGATATGCGGGATATTGTGATGATTACTACACGAGTCACTCTGCTCAGGGTTTAACTTTGCTGAGGCCCATCAATATGTGAACAGTGACATCGGAGCGTGTACTCAATGCCCTAATTAGTGTCTCATCTCTCCGTCCACATCATCAAATCTCTTTTTTCCTGACGTAATTGAATTGTTTTCTTGGAATGGAACTGAAGCTATCATCATTAATCATAGATGGAAATATCTATTTCTATTTCTTAATGGAAATAAACATACGTCTAAGATTTTAAGCGCACACAAGGCACATGTGCAGGCATAACTAGACTGTGACTGGAGGATTGGTGCGGCCGGCAGCCCGGGGTTGACCTGATATGACCCAGTAGGCGGCGTCCAGCCGGTCGAGTGGGTCAACTGGGATGAAGTGGATCGGATCTGACCACTTTCTGTATTCTTGCCCCGTGTTTAGTGGCTTACATGTATAAAGTCCGCCGAGCAGGCATGGTCCACGTCTCTCACAATCTGTGCCTTTTTGATACTTGAGCTTGACATAGATCTATACATCACTCACATAATATTTTATTGTAGGGCGTCTAAATATTACATATACATGGCACAAACATCATCTTGTTATAGCATGCCTAATACAAATTAGACGCCATAGAGCTACTTTGCTGTAGCATGCCTAAATATAACAGCAAAGAAACACTGTGATTTTACGGTTCTAAATATAACTTATTGTCGTAGAATGTTGTAGTGTTATATTGAATTAAGATACATGCTGTTTTATTATGGGAAACAGAATTCTAGGTGAAGTTATTTTATGCCGTGTGCCTGATAACGCCAACCTACTCCTCTTTGATTTGTTGTCAGACTACATTATATATATATAGGATATCCTATCTGCTTTGAGACATTATATCAGTTACGCGAGATATACTGTCGGCTTACCAATGCCGGGCCTCAGAAAGGACATATACTCCGGGGGGGAAGTTATTGCACCTAGGCGGCACAGCAATGAAGCCTTTTGAAGAAAGTTCCGTGGGATATGTTGCACAGGCTAGACGAGCAACTTGAGCAACAGTTTCGCTTGTCATAACAGGCGGCAAATCGTCATACACTTGACGAGTAACTGAAGCAGAAACTGGGGGAAAGATTCCTAAATTTTCTACAGATCTCTGTCGTTTGGTTAAAAGGAAAGTGAAAAAATCTTATTTAACAAAACTAGAAGCCTAACATGATTGGCATGAATAAACAGTATGTCATTATGATAGTAATGATCGTAATGAATTAGATAGCTGAAACCTTTTATCATCATAAATCATACGCTCTCGTTATTATCTGGAGCCCAATATGAACAGGAAACATGGATTTCAGTTGTGGCCAGTAAAAGATATACTGAAAATATTGTTCAAGGCAATACAGTGTTAGCTGTATAAAACAGTTATACACATGGGAAACTAGCAATGGTGCCTCACACAGGCGTACTGCTATCTAACACACAAACAAAATGGCTGCGCCCAGCCACTCGCCACTCTCCCTGCAGATCTTCCATATCGCTTGGGCTTACTAATCTCTGCTCCATCCTAATTACTTGATACACCAGAGCAGGAACTGAAACCACATTCGGGATACAAATCAATGGAACCATCAAACAGATGGGATCCCAAATCTTTAAAATAGTGTGATTGGGGAAAGGCCATTAGTGCTAAAGAAGCTTCACTGTCATTCCTCTAGTATCTCCTTCAATAAAACACAACCCTGCATCACATGAGGTGTTTTCCAATCAAAGAAACGGTACCAGAGACTATACCATATTTGACACCTCACGCAACAAGAATAAGCGTATAATATTTAGTCTGTGATACATGTATATCTCTCTCACAAATAGATCACACAAGGCTCTTCAAATTGCTCAGAAATTAGGATATATGAAACACTGGCGAATGGGGCAGATCTTGCCTCAGAGGCGCAGAGTTCCAAACAGGGTACAGGGTCAATGCTTAGAGAGCGATTACTCCTGTGTCAGGCATGCTAGTTTATATAACTGAATGCGCTTTCTGCATCAAGTACGAGCAAGTTTTGGATACATTTGACCAATCACAGACAAGGACCACTAATGACTCATCTATCCATGTTCATATGGAATTTGCTGCCTCCGAGAGACCAAGACAGCGTGGAAAGCACTTCGTTTCTATAGGTCACGATGTGGGGCTGAGGGTTCAAACCCCTGTTTTATTCGCGTGCATGATACTCAACCGATATCATCTTTGTTCAAACAAAAATAATTCTTTATACTGAAAATCAAAAAGAGGATTTCCATGTAAAAATGGAAACTATTGGAAAATACCTAGTCCAAATCACGCCAGATATTAAGAAACTATCAGGGACATATTTCATATTAGAATACATGGATCCCCACCTTAGACCCTCCTCTATATTCATTTAAGGACAAACCAATATTGGCCATTCTATGCTGCTCACATGTTAAGTTGAGCTGGCGGGCTGTTTGGAGGTGGCGCCGTGATGGGCCCGCCAGTCACCTGCCACAGTGAGCGGCCAGGATGAGGGATCGGCCGCACCTTCTCCCCAACCTCCCTACCTACTGCCTCCTGACTTCCAGGAATCCTAGAAGCCAACCCACATCTGCTATAAGAGGCTGCTTCCAGATGCCTATCCAGCGGAGTGAACTGACCCCTACTCATTGTATAGAACACTAACACAATCAGTTTTCTTTTAAGTAAAAGTCCTAAACAAAGATATTTTTTTCCAAATATGATTTTCTTATTGTTTGGTAATGAAAACACCTATCCTAGACATCTGATTCCTTGTTTTAGATTTCGCATAAAATACATTGCTTTTGGGTATTCTGAATGTACATATATGTACAATTGTGTTACTGGTCTTAATACAGTAACGAAGGCTGATGTCTAGTTGATAATAGTAGAATGACATGGGCTTTGATAATCATATGGAAAGTGAACAGCCTGTACAGAGTTCTGGATAGTAAATTGTCGACACAACTTTAAGCTGTGCATTGTTTCATTCACGGTCAGATATTTGTCAACAACAGATACAAATTACACCATCTCGTGTTGTATTCAAGTTTCACGTAGGTTTGATATGTGCAAAATACATGCCTGAAAGGTCTCTCACGACTCAAAGCAGGTGTGTTTGCACTGGTGACGTATGACTTATATCTAGTCTGGAATAGGGCTGGGGTTTTACTGGATATCATGCCGTAATGCTAGCGCAGAGACTGGGGCTCTGGGGATATTCGTACAACTGTGTATCGCTTTCTCCGACAGCCTGAATGGCCCAAGGCCTGGCGAGTCTTACCTACAACTGCCAGTTCAGTCTGGATAGATCGCTGCATCCAGCCTTCACCTCTTTTCCCGCCACGGGGTTCAACCCACCCCCACCTCGGCCCCATCTTCCCGCACCTTAACTCTCTCTATACTACATAGGAGTTACTTTTCCTGACAACTATTACCCTGCTATGTTGAAATGGTAGACGTACCAGTATATAAAACAGGCCGGGTGTTCTAATATACTAGATGGGAAGAGTACATTGCCACACTCCTATATCAAACTAACATGCCAAATGTATGTTTCCTGTTTCCCCATGTAAGTAATTCTGGATATGAAGGAAAGTAATTCGCCAACAAGACGTGTGGTGAGGCATGCAATATCATTATTATGTACAACAGTACATCTCATTCACCAGACCTGGCTATAGATACACACTAGAGATACTGTCCAACCGGATTTAGATCTATATAGGTCGGCCACTCACTGCGGCTGTCATCTGGTCAGGGCACCAGAAGCTGCGTCCGTGACGTCACATGACAGCCGCCATGATGGATCAGTGCTACTGCTCGCCTCTCGCATTGACCAGTGTCCATCAACAGAGCGATACGCTAGACGGGGCGTGCGCACGTCGCTTTGCCAATACACCTTTATTATCGCCACCCTGCCTGATTATCGCCCAAAACGTTTCCATAGAACACGGTATAAGAAGCTCTCTGGCGTTCGTCGCAGAGAATGCTGTTGTTTCCATTTGGCAAGGAATGGACCGACGCGCTGGCTGCTAGTGCAAACTAAGGACGGCCCTTGGAAAAACACTTGAAATGACACGAGAGCGTGTTAAATATTGAACGAGTCCCTGCTGGAGGGAGTAACGGACAAGCGAGTAAGTGGTGGGGGTAAGGGTCGGGGAAGGGTGGGTGGTATCTAATGTAGGAGGATACTAGTGATACGGTACTGGAATACCGTTCCCCATTTTTGTTCAACTGTTGACTCACTAACAATCAGTCAACGAAGAGGAGGGTGTGAGGAAGAAGTGGGGGCCCCGATCGGCAAGCGGTGAGCGTCAAGCGTAGGTCGATGGGTGGCAAGTGATGAGCGGCCGGGGTAAGTGGGCGGCAGGTATTGAGCGATGGCGGCAAGCGGCGGGTGGCAGAGAGGCGGGCGGCAAGCGGCAATGAACTGGGCGACATACGAGGGACAGAAAGCATCAAGCGGGGCGGTAAGTGGCGGGTGACAAGCAGCAGGCGGCAAGTGGCAGGCGGCGGGCGGCGAGCGGCGAGCGAGAGGGCGGCGGGCCACATCCGTCAAATGTGGCCACCTCCTGATTTGTGTTTCGCTAAAAATGTTCAGCTGCACGGAACACATTCATTACAACCCGATCCAGGCCAAGGCCCCCACGACAGGCCATGTCACCCCATCCTTCATGGCCTGACGAGGCTAGGCCAGGGAGGCTAGCCATGTCCCACTGTCTGCTGTTGCATCAATAAAAATATATTTATAAATGCGCTTATCTACAGTAAGTCAGTTTAGTTATAATTCTGATGTACATGTACATGAAATATATCAAATGAAATGTAGATGAGAAACTTCTCTTTAAAAGGAAAACAAGATTATCAATCGTGTTTAGTAGCTGCTGAGCCTTTTCATCTTCTAAAAACGCCGGCACATTTCAATGGGCGACCTGATATTATAATATACCATGTATCAGGAGCCTAAAGACGAGAATTGAAATTAAAGTGTTTTTTGTGTTTTCAGGGGCCTATTTTCATTCTGTAAAGGCTTACCCCCACCAATGCCGATTCTGGTCCCAATAGGCCTTATACTTGACTTCCAGTCAGAAAAACGATTTTATTGTAAGGTCAGACAAAGTCGTGGCAGTGGAACAGGTTTCTACAATTGACTCTACGATAGCCCACGATTGGATACCGATAGGCTGCGATTGGAAACGCCAATCGTAGGCCTCCCGATAAGTTCCAACATGTTGGATTTTTCGTAGTCTATCGTAGCCTACTGTAGCCGATTTAACAAAAAAAATTCTCTTGCGGGTGAAATACTTGGGGAATAATTATGAAATTCTGGAATTAGGTAGAGCACATAGATACATAAACACCGTGAATATGATATTATTTCATTAAGTCTAAGTGTGAGAAAATAAAAGTTTCATGTCGGAATTATGATTCTACTCTACCACAGTTATATTTTTCAATTTGAATATGATATCATAATATGTTGTAAATACCTCTAAAAGATTATTCAGATTCGTAGCCTATCGGGAGGTCTATCGTGGACCATCGGTGTCGGTGGCTGCAAGGCCTAAAGGTTTTTTCCATGAATAACAGTTTCCTAACACCTTGATTAAATCGCTAAGTTATTGAATGAATATGGATTAACTCTAGTGAGGAGCCTCAAAGCTGTCAGTGCCACAAGTAACCGTCCCTTGTTATCAAAGGAAACCGACCTGTCCAAGGTGGATAGTTCATAGAGACACACATTCTCAGAACGTATCTTCCGAGAAAACCCTAGAAAATAGCGTAGACGGTTTACCAGTTGAAGGAGGTATCATACTTTCGTAAATAGAGGTTCTACAAACTGCCAAACACGTAATTTGAAAATTGGGGCACCTTTCCATGACGCGATGTTATACTTCTCTGCCAGATTCGCCACAGTGCTGGTAGAAATTGAGGCATGGAATTTGAATATAATGCTTGTAAACATGCGAGCTGTTGCTGCCTTGTTACGTATGATTCATCAACACTATCCCAATCAATAGCCAACTTCATATAACAATAAGGTAAAGACATTATTAACCTTTAATGTAGATGATTAGAAAAGTCCAGAGAAAACGACGAACAGGAGCCATGACTTCATGCAGTCGTTGAGTTTAGGGCTTTGGGTTGAAGTGGATCTGAAGGGTAGAAGGGCGGATGAAGGGAAAGGTTTGAACTTGTGTGTAGGGTTAGTGTTTGGGGGTGGGGTGAGGGGGGGGGGGGTGAGCGTGGGTGTGTGGGCGTCCACCTGAGTATCATACTCCAGGCTCTGAGTTGGATGGGAAACACTGAGTGGCAGGGCGGCTCGGTAGTCTGGTTATATATCACTCTCCGACGTTGGCGTGAATCATCTCCACCTGTACCTCAGCGTCCAGTTCTGGACCGGCTTCCTGCGTGTGTACAGTGTATACAGGTCAGGCCTCATATCTACATAGCGTCCTGGCTAATTACATTAAGTTGCAGTTCGCCCACTGTTGGTGTTGTTATCCATATAACAACCGGAAATAACATCAGGCCATTTAGTTCGGGGTCATCCATAAAGTACGTGCACAGTGAGAGGGGTGGTGTCCCGGATAGGGTTGGGCAAACGATTTTCGGAAAATTTGTGTGCATCCCTTCTTTTATCTATTGGATACAAAATGGAGAAGGGGGTTGGGGTGGTCAAATTTCTTAGAAATAGTGCGTACGCATTTTCTGGAGGACTCCTTGTTTCCTTAACGTGTACCTGTCAGTTATAATTTTATATGATAATAATAAGCTCGTGATGGTGACGTAATGATGTCAGATGATCGCCCCTCCCTTCTTGAAGCAACAGGTCATTATTACCTACCGTATCTTAAAAACTATGATTTTGGTCGGATCTGCTTGGAGTTGTCCCCGCACATAGCGATAGAGTGAACCAAACTTAGGCTTGAGAGTGAGAATTTCGTGGAGGGTGAAACTTGCACCTACTCTTCATTTTCGTACTTTTCTACTCAGATGTGCTTATTCTCTTATGATATTATTCTAGCCTTACCAAAAAGATAGTTTAATGGTGTGTTTTTCTGATCTCCTCACCATGAGAAAGGCCTCTAAGATCAGAATTCCGCTGGTGGATACAAAAATATTACTATTCTTGTCTGTGCTGTAGAAATTGCTCAAAACAAATGTACAGTACAGTCTCCAGTTGACCACTGATGGGTACGAATTCAAGAGGTCGCAATGCCGGGATGGTCCATTCATGGAGCGTCTGGTATATGAAGAAAGGTAGCTTCCAGCAACTGCAGGCTGGTCATCTAAACGACCAGGTCGTAAACGGGAGGCGACTGTAGTTACCAAGCTCAGCCCGTCTCAGTCAAACAACTGCAGCAGTGAGCAGCTCAGAGCATTGCAGACACTGGATAGTATTATTCAGTTTTAATGCAATGATTAAAGCCTGTAAGACAGGGACACACCGATTGTTCCCGATCACACCTTTGACCGACGGTTCCGTGGGCTCGGTCAGAATTGTGTCGCTGTGCGCACTTCACAGACTCAATTTTTTTCAGGTCAGGCATTACTTGCAGGAGGTAATGACCGACTCTTTCCGACTTTTATCTTGTCGCTGTACGCACTTTACAGACTGTTTCCGATTCCGAGCAGGCCGTTTGAATAGCGATGCTACCTATACCCCAGTCCGATTTACAAGTGTCTTATATAGTCTTGTAGGGGAAACAGAGGTGATGGTAAATCTGAAGACCATTTCCGGATATCTCAATTGGATCCGAAGTTATTAAACTTTGAATTATTTTCTACGAATCCACACCAGCCGCCCGTGGCTCACCCCGGCTCGGCTACCGGTGGCTCTCTTTGATATCAATGGGGTCGCTGTGCAAGGCCATAAAGTGGAGAGGTGTGATTGGGAAGAATGTATGAGGGTATAAGACAGCGACATTATTGTTCACGATTATAATCGTTGATTAAACGATCGGATCGGGGAGAATCTGCGTTCCACGTCGCTGTCTCATGGGCTTTATAGATGCGATGATAGGGGGGGGGGGGGGCACAGACCTATTACCCTGACTATTTCCTCACGCCAATATGCTATACCTACTGTGCCTTGTCCTAAGCATTTCAATCATTCTTGAAGCCTAGAAGTCGACCGATTGTCTTGCTTTGTCTTGCCGTGCACTGCAAGAGGGAAGATGAGTTGAGACGCACGAAGTCTGTTTCAGATTAGTTTTGTCTCACCCTAACCGTCTGAGTTTCATTAACTTCACCAGCCTGCCATCTTGAATCTTGACTGGGTTGTAGCATCAGCTGAGCACGATCACACACACTTACGTGGTTCTCATTAGGAGATCATCAAACTAGGAGGTCATCCTTAAAGTATGTACGCACAATTTCAGAAAATTTTGACGCCTCCTCCCGCCAACACACACTCTCTCAATCTTGTACACATGAGAACAAAGAAGGAGCATATGCAAAATTTAGACCCCGACCCCCCACCCCCCCTCAGTGGGTACCTAGTTTATGGATAGTCCCTCAGTGGCCTTGTATTCAGCCGTCTGACTGGCCGGTCAAGAACACTCCCCCGGCGTATCACATGGTCGGGCCGGTGCGTGTGAGACGTGGCGCCGGCCGCCTGCCAGCCGACCGCCGTATGAATTTAACGCCACCCCTGCTGATAGATGAGCCGACACACTGAAAATTGAATGTATGGCCCTCGCCGGTGTACTATTTCTACACATCCAACATGGCCGCCTCGCAAAGCAACATGTTTTCTTGGATGCACAAATTTATTTTCCACAAGGCTGGCAGGTCAGAGGGTGGTAGAGCGGGTGTCCAATCTAGTCTGCCACCGTTAATAGCAACCACTCGGACCCGTGTAACCTTTCACCCACCTTTACCTCTATCTGTCCTTCAACCACCCACCCCCACCCAAGTCACTAGTACATGTACATTGCCTCAACCACAAAAGCCCCTTTCCGTACTTGTAACTTTCCCTCAACCATGAAATGCCTTCCCATACAGGGCCGAAACCCAACGGGCTTCCGATGCACACCGACGCACCTTACCAGGCTCACTACGATGCACAATTGCATTGAATTGAATGTACATCGTGGTGCATTGGCAGTTCAGAATTCGGCCTCAGCGTTGGTGGGTTCCAGGCTTAACTCTTACCTAATCCCTCAATACCACCTTGTAGCTCTAACACTCTGCCCCCCCCCCCCCCCCATTAGTCCAATTTGTACCTCTAACAAAACTACTATCCCTTAGTTACTGACCCTAGACCTCTAACGTTCACACACACACCTCCCATCTATACCTTGAAGGCTTGATCATTCATCCATCTTCGAACTCTACCACTCAACCACCAAACGGCCACCCCACATCTTCAACTTCGTCCCTTAGAGCACCTCATACCGTTATCTTTCAACCCCCCCCCCCCCCCCCACACACACACCCCAACCCCTATTCGATCCTTTTGTGCTCTTTAACTCTGAATTTTGTATTCTAACATTCATCGGACCATCTCTTTACAATCTACCTATATTTTCTACACTAGCCTTCACCCAACCATATCCCCAACATTTCTCTACCCTCGGTTGGTTGCTTTGATTTGTGTCTGTTTGACTATTAGAAATCCTTTCAGATTTCCTCATAATTGAGATTTTCTCACATGTTTTATAGCACAGGCTCTGGTAATCGAACCTATGAAGTAATTTAGGTAGAAACCTCACTCTTACATATTTACCGAGGTGAGAGTTCTTTTACTTCCCATACCATAAAATCACGGAATAAGGACGTGTCTTTGATATAGCAGTTAGTCTATCACTGCTATAGATGAAGGAGAAATGTGGTGAAGTGAGACTCGAACCCACAACCTTGGGATTCCTAGTCCAGTGCTTTAACCAATGAGTTTAATCACAACCCAAACACTTTCAACCTGAAACTTGGCAATCAAAACATAGAAGTTGTGACCGAATTTAGCTACTTGGGGCAACTACTAGACCAGAAATTAAATTATGAAAAAAATACACATATCCAATAACATCAGAAGAGCAAATCAGAGTAAAGAGACCAGGCTGTATGCTGGTCCTGCACTGGATATTCCTGCACAAATAAATCTTGAAAGGTTTAAACTCTCTGTAAAGTTCAAAGCTGGCTCATTATGATAATAATTTTCCCGTTGAAGAGAGAAGAATACTTGATAGTGACTCAATGAAAAGTATACTAAAGGGCTAGCTCAAAACTAACCTACCAAACTGCAAGCGAAGACACACTCTGATACTAAGACAGTAACCATACCAATGTGTGTCATCCTAGACACTCCAGACACTACCCGACGTGTGTTGCGTATTATGTGTATACAAACTAGTCGTAGCATGTACTACATATCTGTATCTGTTATAGTTGTTATTTAGCTCATCACTCATACTTGCATCTAATACATGTGCTTAGCTACTAACAGATCGCACTTGGATGCTGGACTTGGCCACTGGCCCGCTGTAGTTTGCCAGTTTTGTACTTGAACACCTGAAATCGACCAAAAGTCGTTGCAAGCCCCATCCATGGGCATCTTTATTCATGGGTCAAGCCCACTGGAGCCTGTGGAAGATTGGGATCATCACCTTACTAGACCCTTACTAGACCCCCGTTATTCACCCATCCACTACCTCTACATCACCCTATCAGACCGTTATTCACCCAGCCACTACCTCTAAACTTTCACCTATCAGACCCCCATTAATCACCCATCCTCTACCTCTAGCCTACCACAGCCCCATTATTCACCCATTCTCTATCCACAATCTTCCCCATAACTCACCCATCCTCTATACTCGTTGACCAATCCAACTATCACCCCCCCCCCCCCCCTAAATCTCCGCTCACCCACCATACTCCCATAACCTCTGCTGTAGCAATAGCCAAGACTATATGTTGGTCAGAGTGAATCACTGAGATAGGCATGGTAGGCAGGTAGGAAACACAGTGGCATTGCTGAGCCTCGAACAACAGACTCCCGTGTAGATAATTTAAGGACATAGTGTGAGTAGACTGAGTGTTGTAGTGGAAGGTTAGTTAGGACAGGTGTATGTAGAGATGTATGTTCGAACATTTGTCAGAAGGGAGATTTTAAGGCTCAGTTCTGATGAAGTACTGACGTAAATGTGGGTGTAGGCAAGGTGTGCATAGACCGTGAAAGTGCAGGCATGGTGTGTTACTCCTTAGGTGTATACGCACAAGTCAGATGTTGCGAAGATGTGTCTAGACAGGGTGATTACAGAAAAGGTGAGTAGACTGAGGGTGTGGGCACAGACTGAGTATGTAAGTACGATATGATAGGTATGGTGAGAGCAGGTAGGGAGTACTGGTAGGGTGTATGTAGGTTAAGTAGGCAAGATACATGAACTGGCAGGCAGGGAAGTATGTGTGTAGGGGTGCGTAAGTTTTATTTATGAAAAGTGTAAAAGAAAGGTCCAGGTACGTTATGTGTAGGGAGTGTGTTGGGAGGTAGAATACGTTTCAGTGAGATGTGTATAGTCTGCTGGGCAATGGCCATGCAGGGTGTGTATTGACAGGATGAGAGTGTGAACAGTATAGGTATAGTATTACTAGTATAGTCTATATAGAAAAGTTGTGAGTACGCAAGGTGAAGGTCGACTGGCTTTAGTCCTTGTGTCTTATCCGTCCCACTGGATTATCCCTCTCCCTCCACCCAAACTTAGTGGAGGCGGCTAGCTATTTTGTTGTTGTTGTTCGTGGTGGTTTTGTGTGGGTTTTTTTGTGGGTTTTTTTGGGGGAGGGGGGGGGGGGGAGTATAAAAGTGTTTTCGCCTCGTTTTCTATATCTTTAGAAAAAAAGGTTGATTCTTGGGATGTCGGAGGAAGGTTATATATGGTAATATTCTTTATACCGATTTATTTTCTCAAGTTAATGAGTCTTCAAAATCAAATAATTTAGCAAGGATAGGTGTAGGCAGATTGTATGTAGACAAGGTGTGAATACACATGATATAGTCTGAATATACATGTCTGTGCAGATATACAACCCCTCCACTATTCTTCCCAACAAGACTTGTTACAAGTGTGATGAAACACGAGAGCACTATCTCGTACACACTGCTAGATCACAGAGGCATTTAAAAGTCGAGCACGCATTCTGATCGGTGAAGATTTCGCTCTTCTCACTTCACAATGTCTTTGTCAGACCAAGACATACATCAAGTTTGAAGGCATGATGTGCTACTGTCAAATAACCCGTAAACTACAATGGGTTCTTAGGTGAGTAGTGACAGGCCTAAATTTGTATTGGTAAGAATTATCACAAAAATATTAACATTAATTTGTGTATCCAACTGCCACAGTTATCCTTTTCTCTCTGCAACTTCCATATGGCTATATCATACTAGGGGTACCACTACCAATAATAACAAACGAAATATCAATAGTACAGTGGCAAATGTGCTAAAAACTAACTGGATATAAAATGAAAATACCAAGCATAAACCAATTATTTACAATGTTTATAAAGATAAATAGTATCGGTAGAAACTGTGGAGAGATAGTGGTTCTGCTACTTCATGAATGTCACCATGATGTATCCTTCCAGCTCGAGATAAAAAAATATGTCTATCAATAGGTATAATAAGCATGAGAAGAGTCTCCAAACAAGCTCTAAGTGTTACACGAGTAGGGAACTTCAGACTGGGACTAGCGAGCGGACGCTAGGCGAACACTTTGGACACTGAAAACATGCTACAGTCAAGTGGAGTCATATATCCGGGTCAACTAGACGTATGTGTCACAACCATGTGGGTCATGTCTGAGAACATCTGCCGTCCTACACTTCCCATAGCCAAAGGTGTCGGCTCTGCTTCGCTCCCAATAAAGAGTTACTAAACTTTTGAAAATCAAGATATTAAAGAACCGAGAAAAATTATTGACACATATATGTATGCCGGGTAGAACTAAATCAATAGGTATACATGTATTTACTGGGCTGGAAACTTATTTCATAAATGAGATACAAATATTAGGAAACATACATATCTATCCAGATGTTGGATCATGCATACACATATAATTGTCAAGATTTTTTCAAGCCCTTCACTACATTTCCTTGGTGTGGATTTGTGCTGCCAATTTCAATTCACAGTTGAATTAGTCTCATAACAGACAAGCAGTGAAACACATGAGCCTCTAGCACCGGACCTTGCAAGCTATATGCGAGTGTCCAACCACTGAGTTTGTAGTTTTTTTAGTCAAGCGTGTAGGCCTATTGCTATCCTTCTCCATGAACTAATGAGTCATTGGAGCATTTAATACTGTTATACAAGAAAGCTTTAGACAACATGATAATATCCTTGAGTTCCATATGAGTTAGCCTTCGTAGATACCGTAATATGACCGTATTTCTTTGTCCATATTGTAATAGCTAAGTAGGCCTACCCGGTATGTAAGTAGGCCTTCCTGGTAGGCCTAAATCTAAACCCATGCATGATAACCTGAGACAGATATATAAGGGTACTGAAATTACGACACCACCAAGTGTATGTATAATCCAATGGTACTTTAATAAGATCAGAAAAATAACTTCACAATTAATTTAGGCTTCCAAACTGAACAAGGTATGTCCTACAATCGGCTTCAATAACAATCAGTGACTGTCAAATAAATCGGTGACAGAACTGTCAAAAGCAATGACGTAAACATGGTTTATACTTAGTTTCGTGCTATGTCAATGACCCACTTCTCAAGCTCAGGATAACTCTGGATCTCTGTAGACTGTAGTGTAGGTTCAGCGCATATATACCTGGCCTCTGCCGAGTATAGTGGCCTCGGCCTACCTGACCCTCTGAGATCTACCTCGGGCCTTGAACGACAGGCATTGGTAAAGGACGACTGTAGGTAATATCTCCAGGGTATTACGGGGACTGGGGGGGGGGGGGGGGCGTTCTCACCGGATTGAGAGGACCCGCCTCCCATGCCATGGGTGCAACCACCACCCTTGCAGGATTTCCCTATCACCTATCCTCCTAAAGCCTTGAAGAAGGATGCTTACTAACTATCATATATGCAAGATTTGTCCTTCTCGATTGGTACAGAGTATATCTGTCTCTCCGTCCAGTATCTATGGCTAGTAATACTACTCGTATAGGCCCCTAGACTCGACGAATGGTTGAATAGCAGTACTCACAGTCACACATGGTGGCAACAACAGCGAAACTTTTCTCCTTAGATCGGCATACAATACCTGACTGCTGTGCTTCTGATACAGATACAACGCAGATTATGCGATATTTGTTACGGATACAATCATAGGGGCCCGTCCTTACCTTATATCACAGGATTCATTGGCAAAATCATGGGTAGATCAACTCCAGTAAGTCATGTTGACTGTGCTTTACCAGCAGCTGACCTGCATGATGAACTCGTCACTCCTTTATCATGTGACCACTGTGTTGCACTCTGATTGGTCCGTAAGCCATGGCGGTAATATACCAAAAGCACGGTGCGTTGGGCTCTTCGGTTTACCGTAATTACCGCTAAATATATTCATGGTCACTAAAAGTTCATTTGATTCTCAGCTGGTTAAATATCCTAGTTCGCTACATGCCAAAGCAGAGACCTTGACGGTAGTGCTTTATTACTCTGTTGCACAGAAAATGTGGATTGACCTGGATCCAACGGACCTGCAAAGCGAGGAATGTTAGCCCAAGTGCTGCCATCTTTCGGTAATAGAAATTACTAATTGGAGTGGCCCCGGTTCACAGTAGCACCACCTCGTTGTTTTCAGATATTCAACTATCCACCCATAAATTGGGTGAGCCGCTATAATGCTCAGCGCGCCTAATAACACCACTCAGTCTGGATAAAAATAAATAAAAAAAAAAGATATATATATCCACAATAAATATGTACGCTTACTTTATATAATGATAAATAGACATTATTATCCATCGTATACAAAGTCCCCATTGAAAATGTATGGGGACTCAGTAAACCATGACCCATTGTATAAAACCGGTCAGATACCATAACTGTGGTATACGGAATCTAACCTGTGGTATACGGCCTCAAAACCATGGTATACGGGAAAAATAGTCCCTTTTGCTATAGAGCAAAGAAATAGTTCCTATTTTTATACCCGTCAATATGGCAATTAATGGGTTTAATTTATTCGAAAAGATGGATAATAAATACAACAAACGATGGTTTTGTGGACAGGCGGCTCTGTAAACCACTCGCGGATGACCTCGTAATACACTCGCTAGTGCTCGTGTATTACTACGCGTCAACCCCTCGTGGTTTACGGCCGCCTATCCATAAAACCATCGATTATTGTCTATATAATCGATGGTTTTGTGGACAGGCCGTAAACGATGGGTATAACAATAGGAAATATTTCTTTGCTCTATAGTAAAAGGGATTATTTTTCCCGTATACCATGGTTTTGAGGCCGTATACCACAGGTTTGAATCCGTATACCACAGTTATGGTATCTGAGAGGTTTTATACAATGGGTAGTGGTTTACTGAGTCCCTATACATTTTCAATGGGGACTTTGTATACGATGGATAATAATAGTAGAATATAATATATATATATATACGATCATATTATGAATTAGTGAAATATAAGATGACTGCGAGGTTTGGGCGTAAGAATGTGTTTATTGAAACACCAGTCACCTGAGAAAAAAAAATTCACAGAGTAATGGGACTGGTGTAAGGTAGGTATTGACCACCTGTATGTGGTGGAGCCACTGTACGGCGGAGTACGCTCGTTTACAATAGGTGGCAGTACTATATTTATAGTACAATACTCCTTGTGTGTGTAGTATTCCATCCATAAATATCTACGCTTACTTTATATAATGATAATAGAATATAGTATATATATATACGTTCATATTATGAATTAGTGAAATATAAGATGACTGCGAGGTTTGGGCGTAAGAATATGTTTATTGAAACACCAGTCACCCAAAACACCCAAACCAGAAAGAAAAGAAAAAGACAAAGCAATCATGAATAAATTAATCTAACAATAGATTTGTCCAAAGATATTTTAGACTCTAATGATCGATCTAAATACAATAACACTGACAAACTCTTCCAGTCACCTACGTTTTTGATCTCAGTTAATGAGAATCCAGCCTCAAATAGGGCTGTAGCCCCACCTCTTCGAAGAGAATGGGTTGTGGTGGGTGGTATAACCAACCTTTTACAATGATACCTTAGTTTATTGAGGAACCAATTATAAGTACCCCTAATCAATAAGGAATTTTTATGATAAGCAATTAACTGAAAAGACATATTAGGGTAATTAGTCATAGAAATTGGTTTTGAAACATAATAATATACACAAAAAGGAGATCTTGATATTTGAGAAAAAGGGATAGTAAATATCCTATTTCCGTATTGGATGGTTTTGGATCTCTTTATATAAACAAACAAAATGTCATTATCAAATTTGACATCAGAAATTTTTATCGAATAATCAATTTCCACTAAATTTGACTTCCGTAATAGGCCTCGAAAGCCAAGTAATAAACATGTCCAGAATGCCAAATCTTCGTGGATAGATAAATTTAAATCCTGAAATATACATTTCATATTATCAATAGTGATAGGTCTGGCTTGAACTACTACATTACCAATTGTCCGTTTGATACCTAACAAAACCCTGCGAATACCGTGAGTATCCGGAATCTTATAACCGTGGATTTCATGTAATATTCTTATTGCAGACAAATTATTAGAAATAGAAATAAACTTAAATTTTTCTGCCATGAACGTAATGTATAACATAATTATCAATAGTGATAGGTCTGGCTTGAACTACTACATTACCAATTGTCCGTTTGATACCTAACAAAACCCTGCGAATACCGTGAGTATCCGGAATCTTATAACCGTGGATTTCATGTAATATTCTTATTGCAGACAAATTATTAGAAATAGAAATAAACTTAAATTTTTCTGCCATGAACGTAATGTATAACATAACTGTCTTTTCAGTAGCAGGTATCGGACATAATTCAAAATCATCTCAAAAATTAAAATAATGTTTCCATTGGCATTTCCTCGTCCTAGCTGAGTTATTGGAAAGCCATGCTTCTTGATAAAAGGATAGTCTTGTATTCAAATCAGCGACTTGAAACAACAAAGATGATAAACAAGATTAGGATCAATAGTGCATGTCCGTTTTGGAGAAAAATATCGTGACAAATAGTCAGGAACAACATTTTCGTGGGTTTTTTATGTGTGAGGCTACTACAAGGAAGTTATAAACAAAGGAAAGCCAAAACAATTCGCAGATCCATCTCATTGTACCAGTAGATCTACTTTGTCCTGTGTTTATAGCCGTCACCACCTGCGTATTGTCCGAATAAATCCTGATTTTTCGTCCTGACCAACGATAACCCCATCGTTGTGCGGCACAAATGATAGGCCAAAATTCGAGGATATTAATGTCCATTGCATTATCAAATTCAAATGGTGGTACACAAAAATGGTGATTGTCCACAATTTCAGGAAAAGCCATAGTGGAATCCCAAACTCCAAATAACCAATCGTCATAAAAAATGGCACCAAAGCCTGACATGGACGAATCGGTTGAAACAAAAAGTTCTTCCTTGGGAATAATGGATGTTTTTCCATTAAAAACCTTACATAGACTACTCCACCACGATAAATTATCTTTTACCCAATCAGGGAGTAAATATGGGCCTCGAGTATTTTTTACAATTCTACAAAAATTAATAATACGACGCGAAAAAGTTCGCCCACCTCTAACCATCGTACTACAGTGCGATAAAACGCCGCACAAAATTTCTAATTCCTTAAAACTAGCTTTTGTTTTTGATGAAAATTCATTTACGATTCTTATAAGTTTTGATAATTTGTGACTTGGAAGGGATAGATTCATTTGAATACTATATATGCAAATACCCAAATATACAATTTTTTGAGTAGGAGAAATCAACTTTTTCCAAGACACTGAAAAACCCAAAGAACATAACAAAGCAATTAATGCAAAAAGAGAAGTGTTACGATTGACATAACTATCAGCAACCACAAGAAAATCATCTAGATATCCATAGATACCATCATAACCTAGTCTGTGCATACAACGAATAATAAACTCTGTTATTTTCGTAAAAATAAAGGGCGCACATTTTAGTCCAAAAACTAATGAATTTGATTGATAAAATGCGATGGAACCGTTCAATTCCCATCTAAAGCCTTGAATCTCCTGTGTGGAGGGTATACCGGAATCGTTCTGTAGGCATCTTTGATGTCCAGTATAGCAAAAAAACAATCTTTTTTCATATCATTAGTAACTTCATCTAATTTTAAATAACTAAATTTTTCACAAGTTGATACCATAAAATTATTTATACTAGAGTTAAGAGGTCTTTTGCAATCTGTGATTGGTCTAATAGTACAAGTGTCTTTTTTTATCACTGCCCCAATGGCATGAATACATTGTGGTTTTACTTTAACCCTACTTATTTTCCCAGCCTCAAGTTCTAGTCTGACAATAGAATCCATTTGATTTTTAAAATAATGATCTATGATACTATTGTAATTAAAGGCATCATACTGACCGGAAAAATTCGAGTCCACAATTTTAAAACCGTTAGATACACCTTCAAATATATAATTCGCTTCCAAATCAATTTGTTGAAAACCAAAACAGTGATCCCAGAATTTACAAGGGTTAAGTGAATAAACAACGCCGTCTAAAGTGTGTGTATCCACACAGTTGATAGGACATGGGCGATTTATATAACCATTTCTACTAATAGAATTGTTCCTCAATGGGTACAAACCACTCGACGTATTCCTATCGCTACTAATAGGTAAGGAATCTGTCAGTAGAAGTATCTGTATAACCCATACTCAAGTTGCTAACAACTACATCAGAGGTGCACATTTCAGGTTCAATATCTGTATCAACAATATCATTTAAACCAATATTAAGTTTAACATTTGATACTGTAGCATTGGATTCATTCACAAGCGATAATTCAGATTCAATGTCCATTTGTCGACAGTCTATTGGTACAGAGTCCTCTTCCTGATTAACAATATTTAGTCACTTTGATTCCTGTTTCGGGGACTTCTTTGAGCACTTGCAAGCGGGATGGTTTCTGGAACACTCTGAACACTCATGTTTATATTTGCAGTCGGTTGTAGTGCATGCATCTTTCTCATTATAACGCCAACATAAGCCAAAAGGCCTGTCCTTGTTCTTTCGTGATTTTTGACGATTCTTGGTATCATTGAATTTTGCAAAAGCAACACATTTTTCGACATTCAGATATTTTGCGGCAAGATACGCATCACCATACACAAAACTTGCCGGACCCATCAATTCCGCCTTTTCGCGGCAAGCCAAGTCATAGTCGATTAATGCCTGTGCCATTAAAAAAGGCCTGCGGTCACTTAAAAACGATATGTGCTCTGCGTAATTGGAAACGTCTATGCCTTGGGCCAGCATCGAACACATAAGTGACATACTGGCACTAATAACTTGGTCTAAACTTGGTTTAGTAGTACCACACGATAGATGGTCTTCTAGACAATAGATGGTACACTTACGACGTTTTTCCGTCTTCCCCTGGCAGGTGTGGACATGTTCTACTGGTATGCCCTGAACTCCTGACCACGTTGTTGATGAAGAACCATAGACAGGAGAGAAACGCTTTTTAGGAATCGCCCCACTGGTTTGTTGGGAAGTCGATGCAGTCGTTTGCTGACTTGTACTCACAGGTTGGGGTGTTGACTGGTTCATCTTTGCCTGGGCCGCCGGTACCTGGGTCACGGGACTCGATCCTCCATCTTTGGCAGCCATCATGATACGAATTTCGGCCATCATTTTGGTCAAATTGCCCAATTCTGACCGTAATTCGCGGACTTCTCGACGATAACCCATATTTTCAGAGAGTAACTTTTCAATTACCCCGGTGCTCTCCAGAGCCAATTGTTCCTGCGGTTCGCCACCGACTGCACCCTGCATTTCTTCACTCACGTCTTCTTGAGTTCCGGAAAGTTCTTTTAAGCTTCTATCCAACTCTTCCATACGTTGAGTTGCGCCTGAACACTTAGGGCAAGACTTCGAAGTACGCCCATCATACTTTATGTGACATACGTTACACACTATGAACACCAAGAGCGCGCTGAGAAACAGACGCATCACGGTAGGTACGTGTTACACAGGTGAAAATTCACAGAGTAATGGGACTGGTGTAAGGTAGGTATTGACCACCTGTATGTGGTGGAGCCACTGTACGGCGGAGTACGCTCGTTTACAATAGGTGGCGGTACTATATTTATAGTACAATACTCCTTGTGTGTGTAGTATTCCATCCATAAAGAATATTAATCCCAGAAAAAAACCACATAATTTCATTACAAGGATGGTCTTACGTTTATGGTCATGTAATTTTATCTGGATATATATTTAGCATCTCCAGGTCGTGTTATAGGCCTAGTTATGTGAATAATAGGCCCATAAGTGACTACCGGTAATAATTGTTTTTGTAACTTTAGAAAACAATAGTCACCACCTACCCAAATAATGTGCATGAAGATGACAACAGATCGAGGGTATGTATGATTATTGAGCAAATGGAGTATTTTGGCTATGAGTATTCTATAACCATGGGAGGCCTTTTGCTCATTTATGCCTTTTCTTAAAGCAGCTTATTGACGGTGCAACCTTTATGTCATGGTCTAGTTTCATCTTTAACGTGTTACTAATTGCATCTAATTAATCTTTTGTTATTGTATATTGTATTTCATTTTTTTCATTTTAATTGCGTCCCTCAAGTAAGTCTAGTTTTGAATTTTCAGACAATCATTTGGCAATTTATCACGATTGTACATCATTGTAAGTAAATCCTTATTCATACAGGCATTTGGTCTAGGCATACCTGTGTCCGCTGTTGTCAACTTGTTAAGGGGACAGTAATAATCCAAATAGTCTGTAAGTGTTTTTCTATTTTAGAAAAAGAATCGTGTGAGCGTATTGCTATTGTTTCCCGCAAGGAAGAACGTCGAACTATTTCTGTCAGCTGTCAACTTTCTTCTGCAAAGTCTTTATCAAACAGTCATGGAGAGAAACCTACCTACCTACTTACCTACATACCTACCCATCAATCTGCCAACCGTTCAACCTACCTACCCATTGATGCCTTATCATCAACTTGCCTATCCATCGGCCTGCCAACCTATCAACCTTTTTTTTTTTTTTTTTCATTTCTTTATTGGTCATTACATGTACAAAAATATCTTTTGACATATACATTCATTTGATTACTATCGACCAATAAAATGACATCCCGTCAGCCAGGCTTATGCCAGCGGCTGGTTTTCATCGGCTGTCATCTGTATCCTCATAACAGTGTCGGATGGTGCATTTAGTTCCCCAAACAAGGTAATACATAGAAAATTTTTAACCATAACATAGAAGATGGACTACTCAGGCCTCCAGGCAGACTCTTGGGACTATAATTAAAATTGACATCATTAGTTGTTTCGATTAGATTAGATTAGATAGGTATACTCTCAAGTAATAAGTTCTTGGTTAGGCTTTTGTATAGCCGATACGTCTGTGTTTCTGGTTATTACTGACTGATTATTCCAAATCTTGGCCCCTATGTACTCCACACATCTCATGTAAATCTGGCAATTTGGTTGTAACGTTTTTAGCACTGGTGCATCGTACAAACGAGTGTTTACATTGCGCATATCCCTATATATAAATTCTTGTGACCTCTTAAACATTAAGTTCATTAAGTGACATTTTCTTCTTTCATGTAAATACGGGATCATTGCATCTTTATGTAATTTGTGAATGCTAGTTCTTCGATGGGCTCCAAGACAAACTCGTAAACAGTGATTTTGTTTTTTTTGTAGACTATCAAGTAAATAACAAGGGGTGTCTGTATAAAGGACGTCCCCATAATCGAAATAGGGTATAATAAAAGTTTTATACACACACAAGGCAGCCTCAGCGTCCAAATACTGTTTCATCTTATTTAATTGGTAGGTGCGGTAGGTGACTTTTTTTATTGTATCGTAGATATGAAATTTATATGTTAGGGGCGGGTCAAGAGCCACTCCCAAATATCTATACGATTGAACATTTTGTAATTTAGTTCCATTTAGATTTAATGATATTTGTCCCACCCTTTTAACATTATATGTAGATCCGAAACTCATATACTTGGTTTTCAGGGCATTAATGCTTAATTTATTTTGATCGCACCATGTTTCGAATAGTAATAAGGCTTCTTGTAAGCTGTGCTCAATTTCTGCTCTGTCTCTGCCTTGTGTGTATATGACGGTATCGTCAGCATAAAGCTTAACATTAACATTTTCTAAAAATTTAACCACATCGTTAATATATAATAAGAATAAAGTCGGGCCAAGGTTAGAGCCTTGGGGGACACCGCAGACCACATCACCCTGTTCCGAAAGAATTCCATTTACCTTAACCCTCTGTTTGCGATTCGTTAGATAATTTTGATAGAAGTCCAAATTTTTTCCTCTTATACCATATTCTTCTAATTTAATTAGTAGGATGGTGTGGTCTACGGTGTCAAAAGCCTTTTTTAAATCTATAAAAACATTTCCGGTTAAATATCCTATATTAATACCCCTGGCCACCTCGTCTGTAAAGTCTGATAGAGTTTTTAGCATGGAGAACCCTTTACGAAAGCCTCCCTGTTGTAGGAGTGACAACAGACGATTTCCAAGACTCTGGTATCTGGGACGTTGTGAATATACTATTACATAACATAGTAAACTGTACAATAACAATAAGAAGATAATCACGCAATACCTCAGATTTAATTCCAGCAATTCCAGAAGGTTTTTTTATGTTTAGATCCAAAATAATCTTTTTCAACTCTTCCACCGTGATATGGAAAGGTTTAATATCTACATTAACTCTATCATCATAGAATTTCCATGGAGTGAACTTATCGGCAGCAAGCAACGGACCAATGTTGAGGAAAAAATCGTTTATATGAGTGGCAGTTTGATTTCCAGGGATAGGTAACTTCGTAATCTGGTTTATAAGGTTAACCATTGTATTTTTTTTTTTGTTAGTACCGGGTAGGATCGAGTTTATTTCACGCCAGAAATGCTTCGGTTCTTTTTTGTTCTCTTTAGTTTGGGCTATGATATATGCTTGTCTTGCTTTCTTTGTAAGCTTGTTTGTATCGTTACGTGCCCGGTGAGCTTTATTTAAATCTTCTGTTTTTTTTGTCTTTTTTGCTATAGTTAATAGTCTATTCTTTTCTCTGAGTAACTCAACCAGGTCTCCTGTAATCCAGGGTTCTGTTTTTCTTTTTACTTTATATTACTTGGCTGGGCAAATGTTATCTAAAAAGCTCTCTAGTTTATTTATCAGAAACTCCCATTGCTTATCGGGTGATACTAAGTTATCATATTCGTCCCATTGTATATCATTCACATACCCTTGTAACTTTTGTTTATTATACTTTTTATACGAGCGTCCCTCAAATTTAATTTTTTCTTCATTGTCTTTAGTTTTTTTCCTATTAATAAATATAAGCATATGGTCACTAACGCTAACGTCCAATACCCCTGTGTGTTTAATATAGTTACTGTTTGTAAAAATAAGATCTAAGGTACTGTTCTTCTTTTCCATTCTAGTGTAGTCTTTAATATATTGTTTCATTCCCCTTAGTGTCAATTCTTGATTTAATTCTCGTGCATGGTTATTCCCTTTTTCTGCTATGTCGATATTCATATCCCCTAACACATAAATTTCTACATTTAAATTTTGATTTAACTTGTCAATGGTTTGCGTCAGATGCTGGATAAAGTTACTTTTATTTCCGCCAGTCGGCCGATATACATTTACAATTATCATTTTCTTAATGGATTCCGTTTTTATCTGTACTACTTGAATTTCTATATCTCTTTCGCTTGAGTTTAGGTGTGAGTAACTTTGTTTATCATATTTAATATTACTTTTAATAAGCATAAGTAATCCCCCTCCTATTTTCGGTTTAGAGTCCCATATGTTTTCCTTCCATGTTCTATCATGTCTTATCATATTATAATCTGGTAATTGGTATGAGGTTTGGGCATCTTCAGCTTTTAGCCATGTTTCTGATATTGTTATCACTTCAGGATTATGACCAGCAAATTCGGCTCTAATCCTTTCATATTTGGCACAATAGCTACATGTATTCATGTGTATTAGAGTCATACCCTTTAGTTCATCCATATCGTTCAAATATTTATACTTATTCATTATAGTTATCACTCATAAGATCCCCTTTGTCTGACATTAAGGTCGAGAGAATGTCCAATCTTTCTAGTTTCAACCTATAATTCCACCACATACATATCACCAGTTTGTTTGGGTTCACATATACATCAACGACAATGAAATACAACATAACATTATATATAAATGCGCTTAATCCTAACCCTAAAGATTGGCAATATCGGCCTTTATGGCCATTGCCCATCTGGGCTTATCCTACACCAGAGCCACTGCTATTAGTCAGTGTGGCTGTGTCTAGCTCCTCAGGGATTCGTTTTTTGATCAACAATTGATCATCTTCGACCTCGAATACCTTACAATTATTATAACTTTCAAAATCAAAATAGAATAATAATAATACATCTCTATGCATATATATCTATTATTCTTAAGTTCATCAATAGTAATTTTTCATTCAATCGTTATATCTTGTAATCTTTTACTAGATATATATATGCCAATCTGTCAGCTGTCACCAGGTGTCCTTACTATTCCACCTAGTTCTACAGTGACTAATTTTCAGGTTTATTCAATACTCTTAATTAAATAATTCTTTGGGTATTATGTCTAACCACCACGTTTCAGCGACCCGTAGGGTTTCCGACAAGTCCAAAGGGCATATTTTGTTGCGAGGGGGATTTCCATCAGGAATACCAGAGAAATTCAAAGTAGATCAGAAGTTCAAAGACACTTCCCTTGTCCATGCGTTTCAGCGACCCACATGGAGATGGGGAGCGTACATTTATATATTTTGTCATAATTTTGATTGTGGATATATACTGTTTTGATTTTAGTTTTGTGCACAAGCCTTTACAATTTCTTTTGCCCACGTTCTGTTTAGTTCTTCGGATAGATGTACTCCATCGTCGGCCAACAAGACATAACAGTGCCTGATTTTACCATTCTTTCTCTTATGAATTCGTTTCTGTAGCCATGGGATAGATAGGGCAGGTTGGGTCTCGACATTAACATTGGTTATTTTACGGTTAATATCTTCAATAGCTTTGTTGACTATCCACTGATTATTTTTGAGATTTGACCTAGTGGCTAATGATATTTCCGTACCCACCATCGGGCAGATAATTACCCTTGAGTCACAGTTTTCTCTATTTAGCCATTGAGTACCCATGTTTATATAGTCCCACAGGTGGTCGGTGAGTTGATCTGGGTCAGACCACTCAAAGGTTACAGATCTTCCTCGTTTGTTTGTTATATTGCACGTACCACCTATTATGTAATATATAGCCTCAGGGTTAGATTCCATGTAGCACGAGCATATCACGAATAGTTCTTGTATTTTCCGGCCACTAAAATATTGTACTCTTATGTCGATATTGTTTTCGTTTATCACATCTATCGCTTGTTGTAGATTTTTGCCTCGCGAATCAGTTATAAATACGTGTTTGGGCATCTTGTTATCACTGTTCATTTAGATATACACCGTAGTTATTTGGTATAGGGGAGATTCAGCTTGTGCTTAGTTGACCTTTCGATCTTAACTCAGTTCATATTTTCCTCATCATTCTCCTCATCAGTTTCTCCTGCATCATCTGTTCTTTCCTCACCAATTAGTCTCTCTCTCAGTTCCTCGAGTAGAAATCCGAGCTTGTTTTTTCCAGGGATGTTGTTGCTCCGTATTTCCTTTACATTATTTAGCAGATGACCACAGCCCCATTCATCATCCAGGGTGGCCTCATACAGCCGCCGTCCTTCAGTATCAAGCAAGTATTGCCTCAGTTCATCGTTTTGGGTAAACTTTTGATACAGTAAATCAGTCATATATCCATCCTTGATTTTTTTCCAGTTGTCCGTCTTTTTAACCTTTTTTGCTATGCTGATCACATCATACACCGATTCAGCTGCTAGGATTTTCTTTTCTGCTAGTTGGTCACCACATTCATCTGCCATGCGTGCCTGATACGCCCTTTCAAGTGAGTCAAACTTGTTGTTCCGATATTTGATTTGAGTGGGGAACAGGTTTGATAGTATGGCGTGGTGTCCTTGGAACGCCAGGCCGTCTGGTGTTTTCTGGGTCTTGGCATGAGTGATTGATACGCCTGGGTGCTTTTGCTCCAACCGGTCTAATTGGCCATACGTATATTTCTGGTCTTCAACGACCAAGGTCAGACCCTTCACTGCCGCTTTTAGATTCATAGACTTGGCTAGGCCTCCCACTGCCCCCAAGGTTTTTTGTTTTTCTAAGTCAGCCTTAGACAGTTCGTCATGAATGGCTATTTTGTCCCATTTACTGATACCTTTGAGCCTGTGAAGGTTCTTGTAGATACGTGGTTTTAGGATATTCATAGCTAGGACAATTATTATGTCTCTCGGTCTGTTGTTGGGGTAGAAGCAGCCGCGTCTGTAGATATTTTCCACTGGCATTTCTTCAGGTCTTAGCCCTAGGTCTGACATAAGATGAGAGACTAGGTCCCTCAAGTTCTCGTTTTTATCCTCTTGTTTACCCGAAATCACTAACAATTTGCGTCTTCGTTCAGCATCCCACCAATCAATCTTTTCTTCAACATTAACTGATTTCAGTTGGACTTTTAGCGTATCTTCTCTAACCATATCAAGTTCGTCACGCGTCGCATTTGCAAAAACATTTAGCTGACCTACTCCTTTCTCAGTCTTATCAAGTCTAGTGGCGATCTTGTCAAGCAAGGTAGCTGTATTTAGGTTGTTTTTTTCTGCGGCAGACATCCTATCTTCTAGTTTATGTACTAGTTCCAATGAACTATTAGTTAGGGATTCTTGAGCTATCAGTCTGGATTCGATCTCATTCACTTTTTCTATTATCGTGATATTTGAGGCGTTTTGTCGCAAAGGTGGTAGAAACTGTCTGGGGGCTTTACCTACCGGCGACTCGGACCGTTCACCTGAACTATCCCGGGCGGGTCGTTGTTTCTTGGTGGAATCCCTCGGTTCCCTTTGTTCCTTTGGTTCTTTCGGTCCCATAGTGTCACATTCGTTTCAGCATGTACTCCCACGTGATGTTGTTTACTTTCACGCAGGACTGACTTGGATAACTTGTCTTTTTGTCACATTCCCCTCGGAGCGTTCACACACACGACCTAGCACGCGGCAGCCATTCAGAGCTCAACCTGTCCTAGTCTTCACAAGATATCCAGTTTTGGGCTTTTTCATATGAATTCCTAACTTCTAAGCCTAAAAAATTGTTGCGTAGTATTGCAGCTAATGATAAAAAATTGATCAGTTTTATCCTGTGACTGTCTCACAACCCAACATCGTATACCAGATCAAAATTAGGATTTTCCTCTGTAAGAATGAAGTTAATGAAGAATAAATCTATAATTACATTTTTGTAAATTTTAGTTTACATGGTAACATTACAATTGAGAAAAACCAACATGAAATTGTCATTTTCGGGATAACTTTTTAGCCTTTGCATATTTTCTCTTCATATTTGGCATGATCAAAGGTCCTTGTAATACACCTCTATTATAAATAAAATTATCCTCGAAAGGAAAGGCAACCAAATATATATATTTCAAAATAAGCCCCCACCAATAGAAAATATTTATTTGATTCTTTTAATGAAATATTTTTAATATCAAATATTTCTTTTTTTATTAAATATTTTTAATACAAAATATTTCTTTTAGTTTAAGAACCTAAAAAACTCAAAGAAAAGTGATATTGTTGTTCGGTGGTTATTGGTATGGTTGTGTGTAGCTATCAGTGTTGATGCAGGTGCGGGTGTTGATCATGCTAACACGTACCAACACCAGCAGCAAGACCACCTACATCTCTAACTGTCAACAGCTGTCAACACCCACCCAGAGCAACACCCATTAACACCAATGCCCAGCAACAGCGACACCCACCAACACTCTCACCCAGCAACACCAATCAACACCAACACCCACAGACTCATGCCCACCAATACCAACGTCCACATCCAGTAGGCATGGACCAAAACTTCAGAGGCATAGAAATGGAAACAATATGGAAACTCATCGAAACATGTATACTACCAATAATAACCTATGGATCGGAAACCTGGGAACTCAACAAACATCAGACCAAACAAATCAACAAAATACTCGATAGTATCATAAGGAGAAGCCTCAACACTCCAACATCCACCCCAAGACTAAACCTGTACATGGAAACCAAAATAAAAGACCCAACAACACTCGTAACAACCAAACGCCTAAACCACTACTGGAAAACCCAAAACCACAAAACAATAACAGAAATACCAAATAATAGCAACTGGAAAGCCAAAACAGAAAAACTAATCAAAGAACTAGATATCGATCCCCAAACCGTCACCAGTGCCACGAAAAAAGAATGGGCCAAACTTATCAACCAAAAAACCCACCTAAAGTGGATAGACAGCATTAACACAAACAAAGAAACCCAAACAAAAACCAAATACCTAATGAACAGAACAAACTGGGAAACCCCACAGAGACCAAGCTACCTGAACAAACTAACCAGGAAACAAGCAAGCCAAATATTCAAACTCCGCAACAGAATGTACCAAACCAAAGAAAACTTCAAATCTATGTTCCAAACACACGAATGCAGGCGGTGTGGCCTCACCAAGGAGACAACCCAACACATACTAAACCAATGCAAAATATTACACCCCACCGACAAAACTAAAACCTACGTAAACCAGATCTTCTCAAACGATATCCAAACCCTAAAACAAATAGCCACAATAACCAACACAATAGAGGAAGACCTAAAAACCCAAAACACAACAACCAAAACCCACCAAACTGGGAGAGTGCACGAGGAAGCGAATAACTCCACTCTCATGAAAGAAAGAAAAAGAAGGCCTAACATCCACCAACACCTACATGAATTTGAACCCACAGCAACACCATATATAACACACTCCAGCACGCCCAGCATCACCGATCAACACTCACAACAACACCCACCCATATCAACAAATACAGCAACATCCAGCTCAACACTCACTCATAGAAACACACATAAACAATTAACAAAATCTACGCCCACCAACGCTCATAATTGTGCAAAGGTGTGAGTGCTTATTGATAGTATCATATTGTGCTGTAGTTGATAAAAGTTCGTCTCAATGATGGCCGGCCAGGGTTCAATTCTTGCCTATTGCATGCAGTTTTAACTTTTTCCAATACAGTTAAACTTTCATTCTTTAGCTTTTTCGTAGTCTTTATCCGGAGTTTCTACATTAATTATTCACTGAGTTATGACATGATGTAATATAGCATCTATACTAGTTCTGCAGCCATTTGCCAGGGGAGTTGGCACCACCTAGTGTATCATAGTAGGAACTAACATCTTGGAGGTGTAATCTGAAGTCTTGGAGGTGTAAATCTTGTAGCTGTAATTAAAAGTTGATATGTGATTATTCTGCATCTTAATTGATCTTTCATGTAGTGTATTTTTATTTATCATTGGTCTCCGAACAATCTTCAACCATTCTCCGATTGTTCTTGCCTTATGCGCGACCATGGGGAGAACATGGGGGCCAATTGGAGACCGCTAGGAGTTTGAGTACGGACCATAGCTCCACTGCAGCTCCACTATCGGCAACTAGATTCCAAGCAGCCAGCAACCAAATGATCGCCACCCAATCGCCACAGGATCGGCTGCAGTGGATCACGGCCTTTAGAAAATCTCTCCAAAACTGAAACTTCAAATGCTCATTGAAAACACATTCTAGGAATATTCAGTCAAAAAGCTTTTAAACGTTTAATTGCATTTATGATAAAGCCTATTTCATAAAATTTACTAATGAAATTTACTAATGTATAATACTTGATGTATATCCAGCCTCATATGGCAATATCCCAGATGTTGTTGAAGACTGGACATTCACATGTAGATTGAAATCCATATTTTCCAGAAGAAAAATATATAAAAACATATATGCTTATGAAAAATAGGGATGTACTTTTAGGGTTAGGATATGGTTGTGTATCCCTTTGGTGGATATGTGTCATACATATCTGACCTTGAACATGAAATAGGCCCCTATGTGATAAAAGATTCCTTTGGGGTGTGGGACCCATGGTGCACACTGTCGACGAATTATATGCCATGAGCGGCGTTTTATACTTAGAAAGAAGACGGAGAGAATTAATGGCCTCTTATATGAGGCGTGTGGCACTACGGACAGGAATGATGAGGTTTGGTGATAACAGTAAAGATGATATGAATGATGCACCTTCTCAGGTGCGTACTGAAGTAGGGAATACGCAGCGACGTACCAGATCAAGTGACAAAATTTTGTTTGAACTACCTAGGCCCAAAACCGAACTGGTAAAAAAATCACCAGGCTATACGGGTAAATGCATCTGGAACAAGTTACTGGAAAATATAGAGAAGAGTGAAAAAAAAAATCCTTTAAAGCAATGCTTAGGAAACTCCATGAGTTATGACGTACTGTAAGCGATGCAGATAAGATGCTGCAACCTGAAACCTACCGTAATTATGAGGACTCAAACGTCATTGCTGCTCTCATATTAGCTGGGGAACGCCCGTCCGAACCAGTTACTGTCTCACCTCATTTATCATCATCTTGTGTAATCATTATTGTTCATTGTAGTTGTATAATAGTTACCCTTGATTGCATTGTTTATACCTTTTATATATATATATATATATATATATATATATATATATATATATATATATATATAGTCAAAATTGTAACCTATACACGACTACAAATTTATAACGGTATAGTATGAAACTTATTGACGGAAACGGGAAAGTGGTAGACCGCGTATGACAGTATGCGAACGGACCCAATAAAAAAAATAAATTTAAAAAAAGTGATAAAAGATGTCATTTTCCAGGGGTATGCAATCTTCTACACTTGAACAAAATATGAAATATGTCATGGATAGGGGCATTTGATGTGTTAAAAATATTTTTAAAATGCCAGGAATCATATACAACCGATAATGATTAAAAAGAAATATTTCAGAAATACTGAAACCAAATCTAATTCCAAAGACACGGTTTGTCTCTATTTGCAAGACTTAACGGATAGTACTGCGCTTATCCGTCTACAACGGAATTGCTACATGCTCCTTGTTCTATACAGGAACATAAGCCTCTGTTGGCCATTTCGGTGGCCTAGAGGGATATTTTGCGTTCTGACCAAAACGTCCCATAAGAATGTCTCCCCAACGCACGCTTTGCTACTTTTCCCGTTTCTTTGCGAAATCTCCTTGCGATTTGTATCTTGCGATATTTTCCTGGTACACTATCCCAAAGTGTGCATTGCGCCTCTTATGATATTGCACCTCCGCCACTCACTTTGCCCCCCGCCCCTACCCCCCCCCCCCCCATCCCCGAGACCTTTCTTGAGGTTCTAGAATGAAGCATGTTTCTTTTTTTTTCTTTGCGATTTCAAATCGCAAAGAAAAAAAAAGAAACATGCTTTTGTACCTTCCGGACGCAACCTGCCGCTCGGCCACCAGTCCACCTCCTAGCCCCTCCCAGCCCTTTAACTATTTTGTTTTCGGGGATAATTGTGTATTCTTAGCTAGGATCTGTATAGTATAATTCGATTTATTTTGGGTATTTAAGTGGAGGATATCAAATTGTGTTCTTATGCAATTGTTGAGGAGATTATTTGCCTTATCTTTTCTGACAAACACAGTTTTTAAAACTATTACATTTTGTAGTAAAAAATGTGTATAAACAATTTTTAGACACCTTCATTACATAAATGACATTTCTTTTCAATTATAATCTGTTTTTGTGAAGAGAAACATACATTAAGACATATATATATACTTTTAAGCTATCCACCAGATTTCTTATGTGGTGTAAAAGGAGATACCTAGAGATATTCCACGTACCTTTATCGGTAACAAATCTAAAGTACATCTCAAGGGGGAAAAAGTCGCAAAGTGTATATTGGCCCTAAACGTAGGGTGTCCCTTTAGCAGGCATTTACTGTCTTCCGGTAATAAACTCTACTTGCCGATACAATCATTTTGGTTCAGTCCCTATTAATTAGGTGAGGGGTAGATTGAAATGTGTGACACAACCTAAAAATCACATGGGGGTGTCCAGAATTGTGTGACAGAACACAGGTCACCTAACTCTAAGACGTTAGAGGCAACTTTGCCCATGCTGGAAAGATGTTGGGAAAATATGATAATAAGTGGTCATGGATCGACATCCTGATAAGGCTGGATACTCAAATCCACTGGAAAAGTCAAACAGGATAACAATCTCAGGTCAATGATTTCTTAGATATATCTTAGACATATCAGATATTTGATCCCCAAGGATGTTGACATAAAACTAGTGAAGCAGATGATATAAAAAAAAGCTAGAATGGGGGGGGGGGGGGGGGGGGGGGGGGGGGGGGGGTCCTGGAGAATGCCAAGCGCAGTGCTGCCAGCCCGTGTTAGTTGGTGGAACTAGTTTCTATAACTCGCGTTAATTGGTGGAACTAGTCGTTACGGGGCTGGGTGTGTAGGCCTATCAGACCTGTCCCTAGTTTTCGATGGGGCCTTTTCCTAAAGTTTCTATCATGTGGCCTCGTCAAGCTTGGATTGTTTATCCTATTTGAACCACTGAGCCAGTTTCCATATGTGTGAGAGGGCCTTGTGAAAGACCTGCGCGTTTGGGATTATTTTCCTTGGTAGGCTGTTTACTAGATACTTTCAAAAAGTAGCCTACTGGATGATGAAAAGTGCTGTGATCCACCATAAAAACGAACACGATTTTTCAAACTAACACACATATATAGTGCTTCAACTTAATACAGAGAAATTACAAACAGGTAGGCCTATCTCTCACTCTCAGTGTGTCGGTGTAGGCCTCCAGTCAAACATACAGAAAATATCCTCAGGTGAATTAAGATATATTAAGAGGGTACACACTACGCAGAAGAGAGGAAATTATCCTATCCCGTCTATGCTTTTGTATTAGTAAAAGATAAATATTGACTCAACGACCAACAGAACTTTTTTTCATAGTAGCTGACATCCTGCTCTCTGATTGGTCAATATTGTTATGACTCTATAGTGGCATAAAAAACACTTTATGTCCCGGCTGCCACATAAAATTTGCCTATGTTAAGTCTATGGCGGTTTTTTTTTATTAGGGGTAGGATAATAGCCCTCACGTATATGAGGAAAGTTTATACCAAGCAGTCTAAGGTCTGTGCCTACGATCAGACTCTTTCTCCAACTCCCCCCCCCCCCAAAAAAAAAAATCCTCTCAGACTCACACTAGAATAGTAGGCCTACCGGTACGTTCTAATTACAAGAGGCTTTTACAACTACCTAAACGAAAGACGGATCACTATAAAATGTCCCCACCGTACAGAGGATATTGCCTAAGGAATGCCCAAGATGAGACCCTAAAGGCTGCCCCAACAAAAAGAACCTTCAAGAAAATTCTGAAAAGTGTGATGCACGCGATATTAGGGGCCTACTTAACCAGTTTAAACTTTAACATTGGGATATTTTCACCAATGTAGCCCTTCTAAATCCCGATATAGAACTAGGAAACATGTTTCAATTAGTAATATATTTTTAAAATTGGGTGATTTCAAGCAAAGTGTAAATAATGAAATTAGAGCTTCATGATGAAGGAAATTCTAAGGATTGCACCTCAACTCCGTCTACGTTTACGGGTTTGTGTTTTCTCGACAACCCTTTGCTCTTCTATTCTCCTCCCTCTGAAATTGGAGGGAATTTTGATATTCAAAGTTCATTTAAAAAAAAAGCTGATTTGAAACCTGTACTACGAGGGTGAAATTTCTAAGATCATTACATATTTTTACCTGACTGTTACCTAAACTTACATGATTTCGATGGTTTGGGTTGTAGAAAATGCGTAATAGTAGGGGGATGGACGGAACAGCAATAACAAAGATCGCCATTTCCCGTTGTGACACCAAGTCCGGAATATCGGTGCTGTTGATCAATTTTTCTGCTTGGTCAGGACATATGAAATGGAGTATAAACCGTTTAAGGACAGACGACCATTCGGTATGTAGTTCTTAATTATCTGAAGACTTTGTTGACATGCAAGCTTTGTAGACGACACACATGTAAAGACTGGTATCTAGAGAGAGGGCCCACACTGCAGCTGCTGCAGTGTTGGTGCTTGGAGTGGGTTGGGTATTCCTTCTGAGGACGCAGTGTGTCATTTGTTTGCAAACATAGTCCGAGTCTGAATAGAACTGCATGTGTAATAGATTGACCTACTTGATAATATCCTAAAGAATTCCATGTTTATATATTGTATTACAGTTACAACATCAGCGGTTATTGTTGTAGTGAAACACTGAAAATTGTGTTAAAAATATAGATCTATAAAATCCCCCAAATCGCAGAAAAGGATAGAAATTAGAATGATAAGATTGTTCCTTGATTCCCCAATCACCAAAATGTAACTTACTAATCCCTTAAACAAATTAGATAACAACAAATGCCCGGGATCCAGACCGAAAAATAAGCAAGGATGGTCAATTCTCACAAAACGTTGAGATGAGGGCCGGGTAATTAGTGGTCAAAAATAAATCTCAACATATACCGGGTATACCAGGGTACCTACAGTGTCTGAGATATTCTTATGAGATATAAGGATAGTAAATCTATTATTCTATAAGATACCGGGTAGTAAGTCAAGATATCCCCTCTAAACCGTTTAGACTGGTCTTCTAAGTAAATGATAAGGAGTCAGTTAATGGCGGTTTTTAAATATCCAACATGTTTCCGTGTGAGTACACCTTCATCAGGGATTGGTTTAATTCTGGGATCAGTTTTGGCACTCTGAAGTACATTTGGGATCGCTTTTATGGATCGGTTCATAGGTTGCGCATGCGCATTAATTAGAATAGTAATGCCATAGTGTTTCATTCAGAACTGTGATAAATCACTTATTTATGGTAAAAAAAATACTACTACTACTAAATATTAGGGCCTTTTACTTTTGCATTCGGATGATAACATTAAAACTACCCCAATTTTTTAATTTGAATGGCTGCCTTGATAATTGTGATGGAAACATTTTTCTCTCTTTTATCAATAGAAATAACTTAATACAATAGATATATCACACAGATAAATATGTTAAAAAGCATATATTTTTCAATTTCAGCATTTTCTGTGAAATTTATGATTTTTACACTTTGAAAAAATCAAAAATCGGAGGTTTTTGGTCTTTAATTTTGAAAATAACAGATATAGCCATAGAAGACAATATTTCCCACTAAAACCTGAGGCAAGACGCTTTCAATTAAAGTAATATGAAAGAGGAATTCGTTGAATCTAAAGCATAAGAGGCTGGCACATGCATGTAAACGGTTCGTGAGAATTGACCGGATCCATGCGTTCACTGGAAAATGGGGTTGGGGGTTGCAATAATAATGTGTGTAGATCACATCGCAGAAAGAGGGCCTTACTTTTTGACTGACTGCTATTTTCTAGCCAATTGACATCAACCAGTGCTATTTTATTGATTTCAAATTTGCAATTTATGTCAATTAGTGTTCCAGGTCTATAGTCATGATGTTTATTATATAGTTTATTTTCAGGCGGTGCTTTTTCTCTTCTACTCATTTGACAAATGAGTAAAAAGGAAAAATGTTTTGTTTTCCTGGATTGTACTGTGATAGGAATGACATTACCGTGTACAATTCTTTCAGACACACGAGTCGAAGACGTCAGAAGAATTCGTAAACAGCACCCAGATAAGATACCGGTAAGTATTAAAGAAGAAACCAACATGTTTTGGTCAAAGTCGTCGTTCTCCACGAGTTTGGTGTGGACTGATATGAACGAGGCGAAAGCTGAGTGAATATCACATAGCATAAAAACGAGTTCCCAATGTTAAGCCTATAGACATTGAGACCAGGAACCCACCAACCCGATAAGGTCCCCGATAGAGTTCCCGATTGGAATTGAACAATTCTTGTCAGGAAAGTTTTCCTATCGTAGCGGTGGGCGCCAGCTTACGATGCGGATCCCGATTCAATCACGACTGGATCCCGATTGGAAATTCTTATCGTAGCCCTTACGTCTGGATTCAACATGTTTGATATTTTCTATGATTGGAATTCTATCGGGAAGCGTCCCGATTGGAACAGAGCGTATTCCGATTGGAATTTTTGGTGGGCTGTGCATTACGATAGCGTTTCCGATTCATTCCCGACACAACTCCAATCGTAAGGTATGCTAATAAGGGTGCTGGTATCGGGAACGTATCGGGAACATCAAAAGCTTGGCGCATGTTTTTGCGGGCCCCGATTGGAGTTCCCGATAAGACTTCTATCGGAGTTTATCGGGGATTATTTGGAAATTTCTCGTCGGGATTCAATCGTGGTCTATTGGTAACCTTATCGGGTTGGTGGGTGCCGCCTCTTATTCCAGGGGTGAGATAAAAAGATAGTGCTCCACTGTAGCGGATTGAGGGGTGATTATTTGGTTGTAGTGCTTGATTTCCTCCCATTCCTGATAGTGGGCCTGTAGTGGAGTTAAGGCGGTGCTCCATTGCGCCGCTCCTTGTTCTCAACCCAGTCTCTGACCATTTTCCACCCAATCTTCACCAGAATTGTTCTTCCCATGATCAGCGCTAATGGAGCATCATCAACGTGGTCCTGCTCCATTAGCGCCCCAATGTTCTCTTGTCAATCTCTTCTCGATCGGCACCTTGTCTCCACCTAGACGCGGCACCTGCTCCACTGCCAGTCACTGCTGCTCCATTACTGCGACCGGGGATATCCCCACAATCGGGCCCCGACTCTCATGCCTTCTGGTGGACATTGTCTGCATTATGCGCAACAACGGAGTTCCTCATTCAGTCGCTAGGGGGCGGTTTGGTCAATATCGGCGATTTCTGTCAAACAGCTTTGATTTCTTTTTTCTTCTATGACATGAATTGGCCCTTTTGGCAGATTATTTGCTCAGCTTTCGAAAAATTGACTGTTTTTGATTTTTTGAAGTAAAAGCTTTGTGTTTTCGAGCAATGCCACCAGTACAAGACTAGCCCAGTGTCAGCCATCTTGGATTTGTACAGAAGGATGATTGAGAGCTCTTTAACTTCAGCTAAATATTGTGATTTATCGAAATAAAGGTAAATAAAGATAAGCCTTGATGTTATGAATGTTTATAGGATACTCTGGTTCTAAAATTATACAATGTGTTCCATTTTTGCCGATCGCGGGTCCCGACCATATCTGATTTTTGTAATGTAACTGCAAGTTATTCTTCCCTTTATTGAGAGGGTCAAGATTGGCGAAATCGCCTCTGAATCACCCATGGTAGGGCGACCAATAAAAGAATGTGTCAAGCATGCACAAATCAGTGGAGATCAAGTGCCGATGATGTGGAGTTCGGGTGCCGACGATCGGTGCCCTAGCTCCACTACAGCTCCACTGCTACTCCACTATTGGCGACAGGGGGCCGGCTGGTCGTCGACCAAGGAATCGCCCCCCCCCCACAATCTCTAGTGAATCAGCACAATGGAGTACAGCTTTTAGGGTAGTGACAATAAGCACATAATCAGCATATAATCTGCTGGTAATCCCAGGACGATTTCATCTGGATCTTGGCTGATTCTCTTACCAGTCGTGATGCATTAAGCCTGTATTCTACCAACAAGACAAAAACGTTGTACAGCACCTGTATGGCGGTTGCTGGCAGATCTGCTCTATTTTAATCATCTGTCGGGTTGGTGGAAGCACACACCAGACGTTTCAGCAGGCGTCGGCTCTCCTGCCAGATGTTACAACAGACGTCTGCTCTAAGTTATGACATCTGTTGGAGGATATTGGGGGTTGTTGGAGTGTCACTTCACTGTTGCTGAGCGTCTGGCAGGAGAGCCAGTTCAAATGCGCTTCCACCAACCAGATTTTTTCAGGCGATACCCCAACCGATACTCTAATAACCCTCCAAGAGACAGAATTTGCCCATCTGGCGACACAATGATTTATTAGGTTTTTATCGGCTGGAATTGGGCATCTGGCCGATGTATTTGAAGAGTATGACACCCGCCTGTGGGCTCTGCCGGGAGTTGTGGTGAGGGAACGCCGCCAACATAGCGCGAGCGATACCGGCGATACCCGAAGCCGCAAACGGACATAGAAAATTCCGACACTTTCGGTATTTTCGGCAGAATCATAGCACCATAGCGTGCCATACACATTCATAACATCAATCCTTATCTTTATTTACCTTCATTGTTCAGTTTACCGCAGTATTTCGCGGTTATTTGACGATCTCTCGACGTTCCCATACAAAATCCAAAATAGCGGCACACTGCTCCGCTCGATACGTGGCTTCGGAGCATCGTAGTGTATCGCCGCAGCCTATCGAGGAACTCGATTACTACGTAAAAATGCGGCTGATGTCCAGCAGTCGGCGCCACGGCTTGGGCGTCGGCTAGGATCTGCTGGAACTTCGAACGCACCAGACGCTCATATGGCGACCACAAGAGCGTCTGGGGGTTTCGGTGGAGCAGTGACACATTTTGAAGCAATTCGGCCAGACGTTTCAGCTGACGTCTGTCGAAAAGTCGGCTGGAACGTCTTTTTGCTCAGAAAAAGTGGTGTTAGTCCGGCCCAGAGGTGACTCCCCTGGGTTTTAATGCTCGTTATGGCATTAGAAAAATAAGATATGGTCGGTTGCTTTGATGTGAGTGCCGCTCTGGTGTTGACTACTTTCTGCCTATACCTCAATAAACTCGGTCAACATGAACAGGTGATTCCCGTAATCTGCAAAATTGGGAGCGGAGGCTGAAAGCTCAAACAATTTTGAAAGATTGGAAAGATTTTAGCACCAGAGTCTGTGATAAACATTTGTAGTGGGGTGGGAATCCAGCAGTGTTCGAACGTTCTACGGAAGGTGGCATGGAGAGCAGATCCTTACTGTGTAGTGGTTCCGGGCAACGCCGCACACGAGTGGCACGGCGGAGACTGGGATTACGTAATGCTGGGTAAATATACTCAGCATTCAGAGAAGGTCGACAGGCTGTCCCTGTGCGTCTCTTCTTCGAAACGGACCCTTGGGCCCTCACTTGGCAAGCGGGTTCTCGTAACCTTCCTGGTGGTTAGGCGAGTCTTTTAGATTTGCCTCTCCAGCGCTACCCGGCACACCATGCTGGGGTACTGTACTTGTGGGAAAGATCTTCCAGATCCTTCCGGGAAGTAATTGTTAATAAGCATTCCTGTTTATTAAACTCGTGAGTTGTGTTGTGTGTGACTAGGTTTGTGCAAATCTGCCGAAAACCGAACCGACCTACGTAATAGCTTGTAGGGTGGGATCCTGCCTGGGACTAGCGTTCCGGAAAGGGGTCTTCTATTCTGCTAGACAGGCGGCGACCACCACACATTCATAACATCAAGGCATATCTTTATTTACCGGTACCTTCATTATTCAGGTAACTACGATATTTAGCGGAAATTGAAGAGCTGTCGATCAACCTTCCATACAAATCCAAGATGGCAAACACTGTGCCGCTCTGGTAGTAGTGGCAGTGCTTGAAAGCAGATAAAAAATATAAATAATGGTCTAATTTGGGCTTCATATATATCAAAGGGAATTACATGCCTCAATTTAAAAAACTCGAATTATTCATTCTTGATTATGAATGTAAAATATAAATGATGAAACTGGATAAGATATTGAATATCCAAATAAAATGTGTTTATGGGTCACTGTATAGAAAAACGTACTTTTGCAGCTTGAAAACAGAAAAAAAAAAAATTCTATTTGTTGGATAAATCCTATTTCATGTTAAAAAACATATATTTACCTACAAGAAAAATATAATTATACTCATTTCCTATTACTGGTTCAGTTTTGGCACAACTTTGAAAAATACCATAATTTTTCAGGGAACGTTCGGTATGAGACTCTGTTATTCTTTAGAATTGTTCAAAACAGAAGTTAATTTAAATTTCCATTCCTAAAGAAATGCTCTTAGTATAGCCAAGTGTATTACCTAACACCATGGAAAATATGAAGTCTCTCATGGGAGTATAAATATTGATTTGGCACCATGGAATGAATACAATTGGGCTTATTTCAAGCCAAATTTTGAGTTAAGCTTTTAAGCATTTAGGAACGTTCGGTATCAAAAAAGTATAAAATCTGATCCATCATACTGGGAACTGAATGCAGGAGTCAGGTTTTGTAGCAGGTGGCCAATTTTTTCAGGATTCATTCTAACCATTCTTTACTTCCCATAGTAAAATTTGTAGTTAGTTAACTCATAGAGAAATATAGGATGATCCTTTTTATACAGGTATAAAATCCACATACCGAACGTTCCATACTAAAAATTGTTTTCTTAGATAAGGCCCTAGGGACTTAGTAAATATCTTGAAACAGCTGAAATATGTAATATTATAACCTGAAATATCTGTATATGTGATTATATTGATTTATTTGGTTGGTATTAAGTGATAAAGGTAAGTTGTTGGTATATTTCTCTAAATTTTATTTTATATTTCTTAAAGAATTGTTAAATGTACATGTTTTTCAGGATTCAATGTCTCAAAAGCTGAAGGTGTGGGAAATAAACCCCTAATGATATACATTTTCTGTTACATTATAATGTTCTCTGTCCATAAATACTAAATATTACTCTGTCAGATAAATGGAAGTACTATGAGCTTCTGTAGAATGTAGAAAGGTAGAGAAATTGCCCAAAGTACGTTTTTCTGTACAGTGACCCTTATATGAATGTATTTAATTTACGAAATTGTGTACTGGATATTCATAAGATGTGTGTAAATTGTTTTGTATTTTGTCTAACATTACCAGTGATCTCTCCATTAAGGTAATCATCGAGAAACTTCCGACTGAAAAGAGCCTGCCGTATTTGGATAAGACCAAATTCCTCATTCCTGATTCTGTCAACATGAGTGAAGTTGTCAAGATAATCAGGTATGTTTACATCTAAAATAGATCAAAGACTATCTACCAGTGTTTAAGAGCATTTTATTTCACTACATACACCAGGGCGCCCCGCTACCCTACTGTAATAGGACTACTTTTTACCCACATTTCCAAGTGTACTCTACTTTAGTTGATACAAGTAGAATGTTCCCGGGGCCAGAGAACACTCAGTACATGATTGAGATAACACCTTTATTCTTATTGTAACTTCTAAAAGAGACTCTTCGGCAGATTCATGAAGAGGTTGAATTTAGGATTCCTAAGCCTGACTAGCGGATGGCTACTTGGGAACCAGTAGGTTGGTTCTCCAGTCTTCCGCTATATGACATAGCAACCTTTTTTGTCCTACCTCTACTGTAAACCCTGCCTATGGATCCCCAACCAGATTTTGTGCTCACTCGATGCTCTGCTGGTTTCAGACGACGACTACAGCTGAGTCCCTCGCAGACTTTCTTTTTGCTGATTAACAATCGCAACATGTCGAGCAACTCCACGCCTCTCACCGAGGTTTACGCACGGGAGAAGGACGCTGACGGCTACCTCTACATCGTATATGCCTCTCAAGAAACATTCGGATGAGTTTCTTTTAGCTGAGCAGAACTAAATTGTGAATAGATCCCGTGATATTGAGAATAACCCGGGGCAAGCATGTACATATATGACAGAACTAACTTTGGAAGTTGGGTATAAGGTTTGCTCTGAGCAGATTATATGACGTAGTAGAGGGAGGTTTGTGAATCAGAATGTCTAATGGTGTTTATTTTGTTTAATAGGCCAATCTGTTGGTCAACATAAACACCTAATGATGGTTTAGATAAATATTGCTTGCAAGTATAGGGTGTATCATGTTTAAGATTTGACCTTGACCTTGTAGGGTTATATCATTGTGTAAAGCATACCAACATGTACAAAGTACATCATAGCCTACTATAATGGACCAGTTTTAGCCAGCATCTAGTATTTTTGAATGCAAGCATGGCTTCTAACTTCAGCAAACATAGTTACGCGCATGGATTGGGTCCTTGTTTATTTTATAGGATAGTACCCCTTTTCAATTTGTGGAGGGGGGGGGGGGGGGGGGGGCATGCTTTTGGCCCAGGCGAATTATGAATCAGTTTAAACATGTTAAGTTAAGCTGTGATCGGCATTCGATTAAGCAAGGTTACACTTATTAGAACCTAACTTCCTATGTAGATCACCATCTGGCCTTGTAGAATAGCACACGTTGAGTGAGTTTGAATTGATATTTCCCGGTGCCTACCCCATACTGCATGTTAAAACACGAACATGTTCAAATATTACAATCCTATTAACCGTCAAACGCAGTGTTAAAACATAGGTACTTATATCTGCCGTCATATATTTTATGAAGAGCTGTGTAACCTATGCGCCCACATCTTTTATGACATTAGGCATGTAATATTGTGTTAAAACATGTACAAACAACTATATCAAACATTACAGTATTTGTTTAGCAGTGTGTTAAATCATGAACAGAATCATACATCTTCTGTCACTTTAGTGATATAGCGACATGTTTTAGCAGAGCCAAGCTACTACATCTTCTTATTTTTGTTGTGTAATGTATTGTTGAAATATGGACAGGCTTTTACATCACATCCATGTTATTTAGATAATGCAATGATAAATCTTAAGCATGCTCTAACATCTACTGTCATGCTAGTTGAATTACACTATGTTAAAACATGGACACACTCTCTTACATTTGCTGTTGCTTTAAATGTATAAATACTCCTTGAAAACATGGATATGCTATAACATCTACTATCACATTAGTTGTATAATGCTTTGTTAAGACATGGGCACCCTAACACAGTCACGCTGGTATTGTAACGGTGTGTTAAAAGGTAGGCATCTGCCACCAGGTTAGGTGTATAATTTAGTATTTAAATACAAATATGCTCATTTACCTACGGTCGTGTTTGATGTGTAACGCAGGACCGATACACAGTGACATGAACGAGTGAATCGTAAAGTAACGTTCCCTTTCTGCTGTACAGAGATGCCAATTTTTCAGCGATCTTTGCCATTTTGAATTTTTTTGAATATTTGAATTATTTCATTTCACATATTTGCGTTATGTATTCAGTATGTGTGTTCAGAAAGAATTTCATCCAAATGATTTTTTTAGTAAGGAGTTTGGATATGATTAATTTTGACTTATATTCTAAAGACTGACAGAACAAAGCTTGATCTGACCTAACAAAAAATGTATTAATGATAACTGATTTTTGACAAACAGGATGCTATATACCAATCTCATATTTTAAGAAATGATTTTTCACCAATGTAAAGTGATTGGGGCTTTTTGTTACCATCAGAAATGATTTACTTTATTTAAACAAGTCATTCAGTCCTTTAAACTAGCTTCGGCTTTTCTCAGTGTCCACGGATAAATGATCTAATTTGTTTTTAGAAGCCTTATTATTATTATCATTATCCCATTTTCATATTTTCGAGTATACCAGATTATATAACTGATGATGGAAATAATGAACCAGCACTGCCGCGTAGTGTAGTCGAGATCAAGTTTTGTTGACATTTTGTCACTAAGTCTAGAATTGTAGTGTTTAATGAACAGGGTTTTATTCGTGTATATTTGTAATTTAAGTGAAAAAAAAGATTGTTATGCATACGCATTAATACTTCAGCTGAGTAAAATATGTGTAGGGTCATTTGCCATGAACATGTTTACATGTTTTTGATATAATATACACATTTTATATTATCCGTTTGTGGCATCTCTGTATAACATGATACTTAATACATTCAACTGTGTTTTGATAAAAGAAGTGTGTATAATAGGTATGGTATTGAGGTGATTTATAGATGCATGTGTAGTTTGATTCGAAGGAAAGATATAATTAAAGGCTGTCTTAATGAAATTGTTATTCATTTTCAATATCACTATGGGTTATTGGTGCATAACATAACATTACAGCGTATTGGATAATATTGCTTTGAAAAACCCACGACTACCGAGCTGTCTCTAGAAATCTGTACACTAACGAAGGGTCCTCTATTGATGACCTGGAGGTCATAACATTTTTCATGTACAAACATATATATATCGACAGTCCAAAAATTAGAGGGCAGCCAGTTGGACCATTGATAATTACGAAAGCAGAGAAGAAGTCCACCATGTAATGATCATCTTGCAGTAGTTGAATAATGGTATTGAAGGATATGTGGTACGATTTGCCTTGTACATATTACTGTATAAACACAAGTTCTAAAAGCGTAACCTTGACTTTCACGATCTCTTTAATGTTAACTACAGAACTCTAGAATGGCCAGTTGATATCGATGCTCTTAATTAGACACACTGTCTCGTGCAGAAAGGGGGATCGTCTAGTTGGATGATTACTGTAAGTCGTAAAACGTTCTTACAGGGATGCCAGTTTTCAATGTTTCCATTGAAATTCATTTCAGAATAAAAAAATATTTTCCTTGTGTAATATTGACATACCAACTGCTAAATAACCCAATTTAGCCACAGCCTATGATTCCCACAGAACCACCCCACTGAGCCATATAGATAGGCCTTCCCTTGTCCCCTTGGTTCCTCACTGTAAAAGCTATGTTATGTGTAAACTCCGTATTGCAATAGAAAATATGTCAATGTTTCTTTTCTGACCCAAACTGCCATCCCTGGTTCTTGACTTATATAAGAATGAAATCAGTGTAGGGACCAGCGCTGAGGGCTTCTGTTGTAAACCCCGCTGTATAGAGTGAAATCTCCACTATTCCGGTATTCTACACATTAAGATATTGATGGGAGAAGTCATATTACATGAAAATCAGAGTCTGTAGTTAAGAACAAGTTACACGATGACAGTCCCAGACACTTGCTAAATTCGGCCTTGATGTTCAAACCACTTTAATACTTCTTGTCAAACAAGGGTAATAATATACAAAAGCATAATAGGTTACAAATGTGCGATGCCCTTAAATACTGTGACCGACTTGTCGAAAAGCACTGGAAGCTCTTCAGACAAAAATAAATGAATCAAACAATTTAATTCCTATGCCATTACAAAGAGCATACATAGAGGATTAATTTGATGTATGATATGCCATAGTTTGATAGATGTACCATAGATGTAGTTTATTACTACGCATCAATTCCTCGGAGCATACCTCCACTTGTACATGAAACCAGTCAATATTGTGTTTATTTTAGAAGTAGAAATGTACAATAATGTGTGAGAAATATAATAGGACAGGACTACAATAGAGTATACATGACCAAGCGGAAATCCTAGGATAAGAAGCCCAGCCAAGAGCCCAAAACAGTATCCTGTAGGTACAAGAATGGATTTAATTTCTGTAATTAAAATAATATATGTGCAAAAGATAGCCAGGAAGGAGAGGATCACAAAAATATTCAGATTTTAAAAATCGGTCAAGTAGTTCAAAAATTGTGGCGGAAAGTCTAGTCAGAATAGTTGAATTTGAGGAACTCAAGTATGTAGAGAACAGTAGAAAGCATGGCAACATATAATGATTAGCACAGATAAACAGATTTATTAGAATAACACTCTAGATATCGATGACAGAGACATGTAATTTAGCATACTGGGGTATTTTTACATGCTGAATCCAATGGAGATATTTATTTTCATGTATATTGATATCTCTGAAGATTAATTTGATGTATGATATGCCATTGTTTGATAGATGTAAAAAGCCAGCATCTTGAAATAACTACACTGAAAAATTAGATTTATCAATTCTCTGATCCATCTGAGGACTTCAGATTCAAAATAAATTATGCAAATTAGCTGTCCAAAGTCCTATTTACAAGTCAAAGATATGCTTTGCCTTATATGAGATGATCTAGATTAGAGAGGAGTAACATTTTGAATGCTTTTTGCAAAGTCTATGCATCATTATTACAGATTTCCCTATCAATATGCAAATTAACTATGACATCATCAATACACATGAAAATAGATATTTCCATTGGATTCAGCATGTTAAGCTACCCCAGTATGCTAAATTGCATGTCTCTATCATTGATGAGGGGGCATGTAAGCAGGAACTGCTTCGGCTACTGAGGGAGGAAGCGGCAGCCTTCATGCTGAATAAGTCGCAGACAGGGCGGACCACCCTGGTGGCCCACAAGATAGACACTGGCTCGGCCGCCCCCATCAAGCAGCCCCCCCGGAGGCTGGCGCCCCATAGAAGAGCCACGATAGGGGCTGAAGTAGACCGCATGTTGGCAGAGGGAGTTATTGAGGAGTCGTCCAGCCCGTGGGCATCCCCGGTGGTGCTCGTCCGGAAGAAGGATGGTTCGGTGAGGTTCTGCGTTGACTACCGGAGAGTCAACGCAGTCACCGTTAAAGACGCCTACCCCCTTCCCCGGGTGGACGACTCCCTGGACACGCTGGCGGGGTCCACGTGGTTCAGTACGTTGGACCTCGTCAGCGGTTACTGGCAGGTGAGGATGGACGAGGCAGATCGGCCCAAGACGGCATTTACCAAGCACCAGGGCCTCTTCCAGTACCGGGTAATGCCGTTTGGGCTGTGCAACGCCCCCGGAACTTCTCCGACGCTGGGCTGCGGGTGAAGCCCAGTAAGTGCTGTTTGGCCCAGAGATCGGTGGGGTTCCTGGGACACGTAGTCTCCGAGGAGGGGGTAGGAACCGATCCGGGGAAGGTGGAGGCAGTGGCCAACTGGCCGGTCCCCCGGACGGTAGGGGACGTGCGGTCGTTCTTGGGGCTGGCCGGGTATTACCGTTCATTTGTGCCGAGCTTTGCGGAATTGGCCCGGCCCCTGACCACCCTCACAGAGAAGGGGCGTGCCTTCAAATGGACAGACAAATGCGGCGGAGCATTTGACAAGTTAAAGGACCTCCTGGTGGAGGCCCCTGTACTCGGCTACCCTACAGAGGAAGGGGTGCTGATACTGGATACGGACGCCAGCGACATAGGGTTGGGGGCGGTCCTATCACAGGTACAGCAGGGGTCGGAGAGAGTGCTTTCATACGCTAGCCGCACCCTCACCAAGCCGGAGAAGCGCTATTGCGTCACCCGCCAGGAGCTCCTGGCCATAGTCTTTTCCCTGGGGAAATTTAGGCACTACCTGGTAGGAAGACCAATACGCGTGAGGACGGACCACGCGGCCCTGAAATGGCTCATGGGCATAAAAGACCCGGTGGGGCAGCTGGCACGCTGGTTACAGGTGATTGGGTGCTACGATCTCCGGATAGAACACCGCCCCGGTAGGTTGCACGGGAACGCCGACGCTCTATCCAGGCTCCCCTGCGCACAGTGTGACCGGGCGGAGGGGGTCCGGCAGCCGCCGCAAGAGAGATGTGCTGTGGTCACCATGGGACAGAGCACTCCAAGGCCCGGCCCCGTCCATCCCCCCGGGGACGCGGGGGCCGCCGGGCCCCTAGACACTTACTATAGGGAGGAATGGAGGACGGAACAGGCGGGTGACGCCGTTCTGCAGAGAGTACGGGCATGGGCGGAAGGGAATGAGGATCCCCCAGAAGAGGAGGAGGAGTGGTCGGGAGAGCTGAAAGCCTGGTGGCTACAGAGGGACCGGCTGGTGGTCCGGGAAGGACTGGTGGGGAGATGGTGGCATATCCCCGGGGGTGAAAAGCGTTTCCAGGTCGGGGTACCCCCCGGTAAGAGGCAGGAAGCCCTGAGCAGCGCTCATGGATCCCCCCTGGCCGGACACTTCAGGAGGACGAGATCGATCCGGAAGTGTCAGGAGAAGTATTACTGGCCCGGATTTAGGAGGGACATAACACTGTTCTGTGCGACCTGCGAGCCCTGCATGAAGCGTAAGACCCCGGTGAGGCGGCGGGCGCCGATGGGGCACATCGGCTCGGGGAGTCCCCTGCAGAGAGTGGCGCTGGACGTACTGGGACCCCTTCCCCGGAGTCTAGATGGCCACAAATATATTTTGGTCATTATGGACTACTTCACCAAATGGGCGGAGGCGGTGGCCCTCCCCAACCAGGAGGCGGGGATGGTGGCCCGCCCCTTCGTGGAAGAGTTTGTCTGCCGGCTGGGCCCCCCGGTGACCCTACTCTCCGACCAGGGGCGCAACTTTCAGTCAGAATTGTTTCGGGAGGTGGTGGCTCTCCTCGGGTCGGCCCAGACCCGCACCTGCGCTTTCCGTCCCCAGAGTGACGGGATGGTGGAGAGAGCCAACCGAACCCTGGAGAACCTACTGGCCACTATGGTCCGCCAGGATCAACGCGACTGGTCTAGACACTTGCCCTTTGTGATGGGGGCTTACCGGGCGTCAGTCCATGCTTCCACCGGGGCCACCCCCAACATGCTGATGATGGGGAGGGAAACGGGGGCCCCCCTGGCACTGCTCTACCCGGAGGGGGACCTCCCCGCGGGAGAGGGCTATGGGGCGTTGCTGCAAGGCAGGATGGCCAGGGCTCATGAGTGGGCCCGGAAGAACCTGGGGACGGCGGTAAGACGACAGTGCCGGAACCACGATGAGAGGGCGGCCTTAGACCCCCTCGAGGAGGGAACCTCAGTCTATTACTATTACCCCAGGAAACGGTTGGGCTTGTCCCCCAAGCTCCAGTCCTACTGGACGGGCCCGTGGGTGGTGACGGCGATAATAGGGGGTCCGATCTACGAGATCTGAATGGGACGGACCAAGCGGGTAGTTCACTACGATTCCCTGAAGAGGGCGCTCCCCGCGGCGGAAGCAGTATGACTGGTGAGACCCTAGCGGTTGACACTGACATCGGGAGGTCAACAAGCGAAATGTCGGCTGCTATGAACGCTCTGGAACAAGATGGGTGTTATTTCCGCAGGAGGAGCCCCCAGCGACCAAGAACTGCGGCGTATAGACCACCGAGACAGGGGTGGCACCAACGGGGAGGACAGCGAGAGTCCTGGAGAAACAGGGCTAGATCAATAGCCAGGCATATCGGCAGAACGGGTCGTGCGAGGCGCGGGCAGGGTCCCCCCCGGGAAGAGGCGCCCCGGCCGTGGCGTCCCGGGGGCCCGTCAACGAGGGGGCGCTCCCTGGGACGCGCACCCCGGGCTCCGCACCCCGGGCTCCGCAGAATAGGACTCGCGACTCCGATAAAGCTCGCTCTCCCCGGGCCCGTTCCCCAACAGGGGTGGGTCGCCGGGAGGAGGGGGACGGCCCCCCGCGGAGAACAAGGAGCCGGTCGAGGGAAGTGGCCCGTTCCCCCCGGGCACGATCCCCGATCAGGACTCCCTGCTGGGAGAAAGGGAGTGGTCCCCGGGGAGGCGGCCACAACGCTGGTTCGGCGCGCACCGCTGGTACCCTGCGCAGCACTGTAGCGGCCGAGGAACCAGCGTCAGATCTCGCGGATCCTCATTCACAGCGAGAGATGGCGAGAGAGCAAGATGTGATCAACATGGCGTCTAAGAGAAGTGCTTGCGAGGAATGCGGGGCAAGTTTTGCTCGGGTGGACGGCCTTCGCCGTCACCAGCTGAGCTACCACGCGGAGTGGTGCGAGGGGTGGAGGTGCCCTGACTGTGGGCACAAGTTCCAGGCGCCCCGACAGTCGGATTTTGTCGCTCACCTTCACCGCCATCAGCATCGTTGGGCTGAATTTCCAGATGAAATCCCGAAGCCGGACCGGATTTTCTTCCCACCCGAGGAGAGGGCGCGCAACAAGGCCCGTAAGGCCCAGGAGGCTGAGGAAGCAGCGGGGTCGTCGGGGAAGGTTGTGGAAGGGGAGGAGCTGGCGAGCCCACAACCCCCTGAGGAGGACGCCGGCCCTGACAAGGTCAGGAGGTCAGGGGAGGCTGAGATGGGCGAAGTAGGGGAGGAGCCCCCGGAGAGCGCGGACACTGGGTCTGGCCGGGCCAGGAAACACAAGAAGAAAAAGCGGAACAAGGACAGGAAAGAGAAGAGGAGGGGGAGCTCGCCGGGAGACGACCAGTCACCAGTCTCCTCTTGCAGGACGCCGGCCCCGAAAGTAGTGGTGTTGACGGCCACCCCGGCACAGCGGCCCCGGACGCCTGGCCTATCAACCACGAGCATGCCGTCCCTTTGCGACCCGGGGATTACACTGGAGGAGGAGCAGGAGGCCGCGGCTACCCTGGAGGGGTTGTTGGACTCCCCGGTGAGGAGGGTGGTGCACCGGACCCCCGAGGGGAAGAGGAGGAGGAAGGAGGGAGTTGCGGGCGTGATGTCCCCGAGGGCACGAGCGGTCGGGAAGTCCGACGATCGCCGCAGAAACCCCCCCGGGCTGGCGTAGGGGTGGTCCCGGGGAAGGGCATCCGGTTGGCAGGCCCCGGAGAGACGGCCAAAAGGAAGGGAGGAGATACTCCGGGCTCCCCGGACCGCCCACAGGACCGTCACACGGCCGAGACCCGCCCCCCCCACTCCCTCCCAGGACCTAACCTCTGGAGAGAAGATGAGCTCGACAGCGGGAGGCGAACGGCGGGGACAACCAGACCGAGGGGCGAGCGGGGACGGGAAGCAGGGAGCCAAGGAGGTGGGGGGGCGCCGCCCGCCCCCGGGGAGCGCGGAAAAGCCGGCCCAGAAGAAGAGACGGGAGCAACGCATTGTGGTGCCGGGCCTGGCACTGGAGTGCGTGGTGTCGCACGCTGGTTTTCAGACTGCTGAGGGAGGGAGGCAAGGCACCTGGACGGAGGTGCGGAAGGACGGGTCAATAGAGATTGGCCATGAAGTAAAGACCCTCTATAAAAAAGTGAGTATCACACTTTCCCGTGAGATGTTGTTGCTGTGTCTGGGCTTGGTCAGAAAGGGGGCTGCGCTGGAGAAACGGGGTCTGTACTGACCCGGCAGAAACGCCGTCCGTGGGGCCGGGGAGGGGAGGTGACGGATGCCTTAGCGGTAGGGGAGGGCTGCACGGAGACGTCCGGTGATATTCTATGAGGCTGAGATGGAGAAAGTAGCAGGGGCCGGGGAGGAGGCGGGGAAATGCAGTAGCCAGCGAGTGACCCCCCCTTTTTGCTTGTCTCTTTGCAGAAGTCGGCGTAGGAGGAGAGACGGTGGCGGCGCCCCGGGGTAGGCGGGGTTCGCCCCCCCCCCCCACGCACCAGCAGGACGGCGGCAGGAGGGAGAAGCACCGGTGCCCCCCCGGGGAGGGGTTGAGCTAGAGTAACGGGGTGAGGTGGTAGTGCCCCCCGGGGAAGAAGATCGGAGGTAGGCTGCCCAGGGGCCACTCCGGGGACGCGTTCGTGTTATTATTACTGTTCGGGGTGAGGTGGTAGTGCCCCCCGGGGAAGAAGATCGGAGGTAGGCAGCCCAGGGGCCACTCCGGGGACGCGTTCGTGTTATTTTCGAAACTTTAAGAGTTGTTGAAGTAATTGTTAAAACTTGAGAACGACTGTGTAATCCTTTTTAACGTGTTTTATTCTTATGTCACGGTCTTTTACCCTCTTTAGGAGGCCCAGTTGGTGTATTATAGTGTTGGGAGAGTGTAGTGGGGAGGGGAGGGCGTCATCTCTCTTTGGTGAGCTCCGGGGAAGTCCCTGCAGGGAGCCCTGAGAGGTGCGGAGATGAGTCCCGGGGAAGTCTCCGGAACGGAGGCTCTCACGGGGGACGAGAGCTCACGAGAGATGACGTCAGCCCCTCCAGTATATAAACAAACACGGCCCGTTGGCCAGTTAGTCATTGCCGTACTACTGTGGAGCACACAGTGAGACTTGGGCAGTCCTTGTAGCCCGTATTTGATTGATAAACCTTCTACTTTATGCGCGGGCAACCGGTAAACCACGACTTGAGTCTTCACTACAATAATATATGTGCAAAAGATAGCCAGGAAGGAGAGGATCACAAAGATATTCAGATTTTAAAAATCGGTCAAGTAGTTCAAAAATTATGGCGGAAAGTCTAGTCAGAATAGTTGAATTTGAGGAACTCAAGTATGTAGAGAACAGTAGAAAGCAAGGCAACATATAATGATTAGCACAGATAAACAGATTTATTAGAATAACACTCTGAAATTGGTCTTTGGACAGCTAATTTGCATAATTCATATTGAATCTGAAGTCCTCAGATGGATCAGAGAATTGATAAATTTAGTTTTTCAGTGTAGTTATTTCAAGATGCTGGCCTTTTACATCTCTCAAACTATGACATATCATACATCAAATTAATCCTCTATACATGTATGCTCTGTGTAATGGCATAGGAATTAAATTGTTTGATTCATTCATTTTTGTGTTGATAGACCTTGTTATTATCCACCTAATTCAAAGTGTCCATAGAGAACACATAGGGAGTTTGTATGGACATACCTGGTGCATACAGATATGTTGTATGCTCCGGGTTGCGCATGCGGAAAAATAGTGCGTACAGAAAAATAGTGCATAACTAAAACAAACTGATATCGACATGCCACTTGTTATAGAAAAGGTGGATAATAAATATAATATAGACTGGTTTCAGATAAAAGCGGTTGTATGCTCCTCGGAGTTGCCTCTGCACAACATCCTTGCATACGCTCACTTATTACTACGCATCAATTCCTCGGAGCACAATTCCTCCACTTGTACATGAAACCAGTCAATATTGTGTATATTTTAGAAGTAGAAATGTACAATAATGTGTGAGAAATATAATAGGACAGGACTACAATAGAGTATACATGACCAAGCAGAAATCCTAGGATAAGAAGCCCAGCCAAAGAGCCCAAAACAGTATCCTGTAGGTACAAGAATGGATTTAATTTCTGTAATTAAAATAATATATGTGCAAAAGATAGCCAGGAAGGAGAGCATCACAAAGATATTCGGATTTTAACAATCGGTCAAGTAGTTCAAAAATTATGGCGGAAAGTCTAGTCAGATTAGTTGAATTTGAGGAACTCAAGTATGTAGAGAACAGTAGAAAGCATGGCACCATATAATGATTAGCAGATTTGTTAGAACTCTGTAGATATTGATGATAGAGACATGTAATTTAGCGTACTGGGGTATTTTAACATGCTGAATCCAATGGAGATATTTATTTTCATGTATATTGCTGATGTCATAGTTAATTTCCATATAGATAGGGAAATCTGTAATAATGATGCATAGATCTGCTCAGGAGTTGGTCACCCATGCAGGAGGTGGGTAGAATATCTCTAGACATATCTGTACACACCTTGATATGTTCCCTTGGGATTTCTCCTAATTGTAGTGAGAAAGAAATCCCAACGATGGATCACATGTTGGAAAACAAAAACATACTAAAAGTGAAAGTTAGTCTTAAGAACTATACTTTAGTATTTAAAATATGAAGGTTGAAATACATGGTGGTTGAGGGGCAGTATGGGTGAGAGGCAGTACAGTTGAGGGACAGTTTGGGTGAGGGGCTGTATGGTAGAGGGGCAGTATGGTAAAGGGGCAGAATGGTGGAGGAGCAGTATTGTAGATGGGCAGTATGGTGGAGGGACAGTATTGTAAGGGGGTAGTATAGTGGAGGCTCAGTATGGCACAGTTGAGGGGCAGTATGGGTGAGGGGTAGTATGGGTGAGGGGCAGTATGGGTGAGGGGCTGTATTGTAGAGGGACAATATGGTAAAGGGGCAGTATGGTGGAGGGGCAGTATTGTAGATGGGCAGTATGGTGGAGTGACAGTATTGTAAGAGGGCAGTATAGTGGAGGGTCAGTATGGTACAGGGGCAGTATGTTAGAGGGGCAGTTTGGTGGAGGGGCAGTATGACAGAGGGACATTATAGTAGAGGGGAAGTATGGTGGAGGGGCAATATTGTAGAGGGACAGTATGGTGGAGGGACAGTATTGTAGAGGGGCAGTATGTTAAAGGGGCAGCATCGGTGAGGGACAGTATAATTTAATTCAAGGGCAGTATGGTTGAGGGGCAGTATGGTGGAGGGGCAGTGTGGTGGAGGAGCAAAATTATTCAGGAGCAATTTTGGTGAGGGGCAGTATGGTTGTGATACTGCTGTGATACTGTTGTGAGATTGGGATTGATGTGCTCCTGGTCTGAAGGGTAGGGACCGAAGATTGATAGCAGTAATTGTTTCCAGCAAATTCCATTCCCAAATTACAGAATCTCATGGGATTTTGATTTCAGACATGTTTATAATTCATAGGGGCATTTTGGTGACACAGATGTACCCATTCCATGAGAATCAAGCCACATAACAGTAAACTTATTTTGAACCACTCCCTTAACCCCTATGGGGCTAAATGGTATATAAACGGAAAAATGTCCGTCCGAGTGACATTTCACCACTCTCCCCCAGATCTTTCGCGGCGCTAGCGCTGTGCTTAGTCTCTGGCCCAACCCAAAGCCTGTTCCCTGGGTATCCACAAAGGACAGGGGAGACCAGCGAACATTTCAGATTCAAAACAAGGCAACTGTCAAAAGTTATACGAGTCAAACAACTCACATATCATTAGTTTGGAAATATAGGAATTGTTAAATTGGGTTAACAGACAATCCAGCTGTTTCTTTTTCATCTCTAAACCACTTTATGATGTGAATCTAGTGTTGATCAGACTGCCCCTTCGAGTGAGCACATGTGTTATGTTGACAAACAAAACCCTGTAACACATGAGGTGCCTTCCAATGAAGAAAGTAATCCCTAAGACATTACCTGATTTGATATAACAAATAACAGAAATGAGTGTAAATCATTTACGATATAAATACATGCATATCTATTTACATGTAAACCACAAAATTCTGCCCAAAGCGCTAAGAATTTAGGATATTTCAAAAACTGGCGTATGGGCCAGATTTGAGCCCAAACAGGCAGGTTGGGGCAGAGATATAAGCGGCCGCAGGAAGTAGAGCGCAAGATCTCTGCTGGGAGAGTGACATTTCACATAATTACAAGGTCTTTTCAATGGGATTTCTCAGATTTTCACAGATTTCTGCCCCACTAAAGTTATATACTGCCTCAAAGTGTGTCCCCTGGGGATTTTATATTGTTAAATATATCAAGCCACATAACAGTAAACTTATTTTGAACCACTCCCTCAACCCCTATGGGGCTAAATGGTATATAAGCAGAAAAAACTTTTTCCGTCCGAGTGACATTTCACATAATAACAAGGTCATTTCAATGGGATTACTCAGGTTTTCACAGATTTTTGCCCCACTAAAGATATATACTGCCTCAAAGTGTGTCCCCTGGGGATTTTCCTCCATATCATTGATAGTGCCTACCTAACTCTGTACTCCTGTTAACCTAGACGACAAGTAATGTATATTTAGGGACCTAGAATTAAGGTAAAATATTTGTCATACCCCTGTATGAAACAACTCAGTGCAAAGGAAGAAACTCATTAACACTCACCGGAACACCCAAAACCTAACCCTTAGACACACTCCAACAAGAAATATTAGAAATGGGCAGTAAAATCATATCACAAATTTTATGGCTGCCCCTCAAAAGGAAAACACCCATATGTCACTCGCCCAGACATCGTTTTGAGGGTGTATAGGTTCACTGAGTTGCCAAAGCAACGGTTTTCATATTTAACTTATAACACTTCATGAGCAGGTGACCCAATACCTATACATTACCCACAAGAAAGACCTGTGAGATACTCCAAGGTTTATTCACAGATCCCCCATTTCACACCAGAGCCCCATATGCACACTTTCTATGATTCATGACCATATGCTTTGCCTTATATGACATGATCTAGATTAGACAGGAGTATTATTTGAGTGCTTTTTGCAAAATCTATGCATTATTATTACAGATTTCCCTATCAATATGCTAATTAACTATGACAGCATTAGTATGCATGAAAATAAATGTCTCCATTGGATTCAGCATGTGAAAATACACCAGTATGCTAAATTACATGTCTCTATCATTGATATCTAGAGAGTTATTCTAATAATTCTGTTCATCTGTGCTAATCCTAGGTTAACAAACCCAGCCAACAGCCCAAAACAGTATTCTGTAGCTACGACAGTGGATTTCATATCTGTAATTAGAATCATACATGCAAAAGATAGCTGGGAAAGAGAGGATCACAAAGATATTGGGAATTTAAAAATTGGTCAAGTAGTTCAAGAATTATGGAGGAAAGTCTAGTCAGATTAGCTGAATTTGAGGAACTCAAGTATATAGAAAACAGTAGAAAGCATGGCACCAGATAATGATTACCCCTTGGTCATACTCTATTGTAGTCCTGACTTATTATATTTCTCACAAATTATTGTACATTTCTACTTCATGCTTAACAATACCTAATACTAACATATTATTATAAACATGCATTGTACTTCAACCTTCATATTCTAAATATTAACGTAAAGTTCTAAAAAACTAACATTCACTTTTAGGCCTGGTGTCCACCTACTTTGATAGAAATCTAGACCTACCGATATGGCACCGATACAAAAAGTGGAAGATCTTCCAGGAGTAGAACTGTCTGGTGTTAATAAAAAAAAAAAAAAAAAAATATCGGAAACATATCGGGAAGATGCAAAATCGTAGACATATGTCTAGACATACCAATCCACCATGCATTGTATAGGGTTTTTATCGGTGTCTAATCGCAGAAACGTGGTCAACTGCCCCGATATTAGGCACCCTTCCTACGCGATTTTGATTTTCTATCGGGAGGTGCATTGTAGATCATATCGGAGCCATATCGTAGTCGGTGGATGCTGGGCCTTAGTATATTTTTGTTCTCCACCAGCTGATCCATCGTTGTGATTTTTTTCTCACTATGATGAGGAGAAATCCCAATGGAGAATATCAAGGTGTGTACAGATATGTCTAGAGATATTCTACTCACCTCCTGCTGGAGTGACTGACTCCTGAGCAGATCTTGGCACCTACTTTTACCCCTTCCCCCCGCTGGGTTAGCAGCATTCCCTGGTGATGTTTTTTGGTACAGAATCTTAACCATACCTTAATGAAAATGTCGCATAGTGGAAGCCCTTAAATACTGTGACAGACTTGTTGGAAACCACTGAAAGTTATATTCTCTGTTAAGTCCTGCAAATAGAGACAAACCTTTGCTTTTGGTACTAGATTTGTATTAAGTATTTAAAAAAAACATTTCAGCCATTATCAGTTATATGAGATTCCTGGCATTTTTGACATTTTTTTCACACATCACATGCCCCTGTTCATGGCATATTACATATTTTGTTTTTATGTAGAAGATTGCATACCCCTCGGAAATGACATGTCTTTTATCACATTTTTGATGTTCATTGGCAGATATTTTTTAAATATATCTACCAAATGGATGCACAATCATATTCTAACCCTAAAATGACATTCCTATTTGATATAGACATATATTTTTATATTGTTTTTAAATGGAATGCATAATTTTCAGTCTACTTGTGAATGTCCACAGCTTCACTAACCTCCGAGATATTGCAATATAAGGCTGGATATAGATCTATTAATTCATTGAAGCAACCTCTAGTATATGAACTTAAAGCAGTAAAATATCTGTATCTGAAACTTTTTGAATTAAGGTTCTAGGTAGACTGTGCTTTCAATGATGAGCAATTGAAGTTTCAGTTTTTGGTAGATTATCTAAGGACTCACCTCAGAGATGGCCTCAAAATAAAATATCATTAAATTCTCAAAAAGAAAAAAACACCACAAGAAAGATCCATCAAAATGCAGAATAATCACATATAAACTTTCAATGCATTTTATATTTTCAAATCTCCAGAAAGCTTTAAAGACAAACCTACACCTCCTAGATTTACACCTCTGAGACGTTTTACACCTCTAAGATGTTAGTTACAACTATGATACACTAGATGGCGCCACCTTTCCTAGCGGATAGTAGCATAAATACAATTTTCGTTTTATGTCCTAACTCAGTGACAAATTTACGTAGAAACTCCAGATAAAAACTTGGAAGTAGCTAAAGACATGTGGAAAAGAACTATCAAATCAAATTTTGATTCAATGAAGGCAATATAGACTTATTTGCTGTTTTCCGCTGCAAGCATGTGCCGGTTACTGGTCCAGTTCCCTGGTCTACCCGAAGTAATAAAAAGCAATATCACTTGTATCATAGAAATCAATGTTTGTTGAATATAGCATTTATAAGGTGATGAGAGTAAGTATACATGTAATTTGAATTTATAGTCTTTAGTTATATGCGATAAAAGGTGAAGTTTATTGGAAAAAGAACACTCCGCGGTTGCCTGGAATCGAACCTCGACCATCCGACATTGAGGCACACGCCTTACCCGCTACACCAACACACCATACTATTCCAGACGTTGGTGAGTGTGTGTGATTCACTATTGGCGTTAGTGGGTGTTGGTAACCTAATTTTCTTTTTTGGGGGTGGGGGGTGGATTTTTGTTTATGGGGGGGATTTAATTTGGTAACTCTATGGGTGTGTGTGTGTTTATTTCATTTTCACCTGAGAAATTCAGAGGGAAGAGGGGGGGGGGGGAGGGCTTTAGACAATTTCTTTTGGGTGCCTCTGTGAGGAGGGAGGATTATTTTTGTGTATTTTTCCACAGGTGGGGGACTTATCATGGTTATTTGGAGGGGGGGTGGGGTCCTAATTTTACTTGGATTTTTGCATGGGTTGATAGGATTTAAAAAGTTCATGGGTGGGGGTGTACTCATTATATTTTCAAATTTCCTTGGGGGTCTTTTTGAAAAAGATACTTTCTGATATATCACTCTATATGATAGTATCCATTTCAAATATGAAAAAGAAATGAAAAACAAATTCAATTGGGTAGGGGCCTATTTTAGAAATAGATATATTTGGTTGCAATGGCAACACAAACACATTCCATTTTATAATAATCTTAGTTATGATAGATATGCCTTACAAGGAAATTTAATCATGCCAAATATTAATGGAAAATTGGCAAAAGCAACAAAGTTATCTCAAAAATGTCAGATTTTGGTGTTTTCTAAAGATATTGTTATGTTGCCATGGAAACCAAAATTTAAAACAATATTATGTACGTTATGATCTTTCATTAGCTTCATTCTAACAGGGGACAATCCAAACACTGATCAAGTATAACCAGATTTATATTGGTTTGCCAGATAAAACCTAAATGAAAGGCTCCTTTTTCTCATAAGCTTCACTAATAAACTACAATTTTACATCTCAGAGGCTGAGAATGTGAAAAAAGCACTGATAATTGATATTTTATGTAAACTACGATAAAAATTTGATTATAAGACTTAATGTTCTAATTTTTTCACAGAAATATCCACAAAGAGTTGTAGTTTTTATAAATTTGGGCACCATATGCAAAGCAGTAATTTGATTTTTTAGATTTTTACACCATGCAATTACAAGACTTAACTGAGAATGTACCAGAGTACGATGGTGAAACGCAGTATAGGAGCATAAGTTGGTGGCTTTCAGGCTATGAGTATTCAACAATAACATTAGCAATAATAACGAGAATAAGGATATTAGTTTGGCGGAATAATTAGACATACCACACTTTATTAACACAATAAGATTAAAATTTTTCACAGGGTGAAAAACAGTGTGTTCAGGTCAACAGCTGAGGCACAACTAGCGCAACCGTTATAGAACCGTGACGTAATCGGCACGCGGCGGGTTACCAGGCTATAAACTTGTTGGTGGTAACCGATGGATATTACGTTAGCGACCCCACCTTATGCCGCAATTATATAGTTATATGAATATAATGGCATATATAGGCATGTCACAATGGTATGAGTACATGTTTATTGGCAGTGTTTGGAAGTGCTTGGTGAAAATGAGATGGAGTTTCTAGAAATTGAGGTGTGGGAGTTCGTATAGAGCTAACGTTTAGAATTTGCAGTGTAGTATAGGCTTTTGAGGTTGTGTTCAATGATTTATCCTACCCCTAATATAAAATCCCATAGGCTTAACATTGGGTTTCCGTATGCCACGCTGACTGGCATACGGAGTTTTATATGACACTAGTGGCATACAGCATTGTTATCACGTAAGGCCTGGCGTCCACCTACTACGATAGAGATTTAGACCTACCGATATGGCACCGATACAAAAAGAGAATATCGGAGACATATCGGGAAGGTGCAAAATCGTAGACATGTGTATGGACATGCCAACCCACCACGCATTGTATGTGGTTTTTATTGGTTGCTAATCGCAGGAACGTGGTCAACTGCCCCGATATAAGGTGACCTTAAGATGCGATTTTGATTTTCTATCGGGAGGTGCATCGTAGAGCATATCGGAGCCATATCGTAGTAGGTGGACGCCGGGCCTAATATTCCAAAATCGAGGAGATAGGGTAGGATAAAATCAAAACCTGATTCGTTTTAATCTTGGCCACCGCATTCCACTCCTTAAGTTTTGGCCCCGGACTTCACTCGGCTTCGCCTCATGAAGTCACTTTGCCAAACTTCAGTCGTGGAATACGGTGGCCAAGATTAAACCTCATCCAGTTTTACGATAATATCTAGTAGGACAGTGTGCGAAGTTTCGATGCTCATACATTTTGAACGTTCGGCAATAGGCAATTGTGAGAGAGGGAGGAAGAGGCTATTTCGGTTTCGGTTAGGCGGGGGTTGAGGTGTATATATCATTGTTTGTACTCATGGTCTGGTTCACTTCACACTTCCCTTATAAATGCAGTATTTCTCTTATGGATTCTGGCCGTGCTCCCTGTGGTCATGTATCGGAGTTGGAGGAGAAAAACAGATAGTTCACAAATTCTTATTTGCACCCCACTGAAATACACGGATCACCTACTTCGATTTCAATCTTTCTTTCACTTACATAAAATAGGTTGGGAATCCTTATCCTAAAAATCGTGTGGTCACTAGATATGTCTAGGCGAGGAGCTGATGTATTGCGAGTGCCGATACTGACACTGTTGAAATGAATGTTTATTACTTCTCTGTGTCACGTACAGTAGCTAAGGCCTAATCCTATAGACTAGCTAACCCGGTGACAAGAAAAGAGAATTCAGAATATCTTCTATACTAAATGAAGAAGACAGATAACCATACACAGATATGTATTAATAACATATATTATAACAAAGTATACAGTTACATAACAATTCTCATCAACATACAAAATCATATACACTTCTGTAGTGTACATATGATATAAGTCCTCTTGGTCTAAGCAGTACTCACAGTCTATCACTTTCAGTTATTGTTCAATGTCTCCTTGACTTGTGGATATAGATGATCCAAGTAGTGGTAGCAGTCATCAGTGTCTTTTCCTCCAGTGCTGGGGTGATAGTAGCTTATGGAGAAGCCCAATCCTCAGTAAAGGCCTCTGTAGCATAGAGTCCTATGGTGTCTCAAGCCTGACACTGCAGTGGTAGTAATGCTTAGTAGCATGGAGATGTTGACGCCACGGTGTCTGGGTTCCAAGTGAGCTGTGAGTTGAAATCTGCTTCCTTATATACCCTATCGGGGGGTCAGTCCAAACGAAGACAGGGGATGGTTCAAACGCTGGGGGTGGCAGTCCAAACAGTTAGGCCTTAACCTCTATCTGGAGCGAGGACCTGTTAGGAAGCACCCTGTGATATTCTTAATACATACATCACACTCTGATCCACGGTTATATTCGATTAGAAAGGGGTGGGAACAACACAAAAATGACTTAAATTGGCTTTATACTTGATGATAAGACGGACTTAACTAAAAGTATAAGGTTTATTACATCAATGAAAATTGCTGCAAGTAAACATCAAATATACTGAGTTTTGTCTAATATGTTTGTAAGTTATAAACTATAATTAGCAGGGTGTTAACATAATTTGTAGAATTATGCTTTTTTTAAAAATAATTATTATTCAATAAAACATATAATAACGACGTACAGTATTCGCCTGGTGGCGTTCTTCCATACAGTAGCCACATTTAGACATTAAGGACAATACAACACATCACAAAGACAAATAATAAATACATTACAGGCATTGAATGTTTCTTCAACCACCTAAAGTTCTGATTATACTTTTAAATGTCTAGAATATTAACACCTCAGAAGATCTTATGATCTTTTACGACTATGTACAATATCATCTTCGGATCCTTGTACAATTTCAGTCAGGGTATGTTGGTCTTTTCTCCTATGAATAGGGGTGATCTCCTGTACCTTTCAGATATTGGTCTGGAGGGGGGGGGGGGGGGGGTGCCACACTGAACGACTCCTTTTCGAGGCCTCGCCTGAGCTTGCGGTTGTTCTTTTATCGCCGATAACGGGACATTCATATTCTGAAATCGTATGACCTTAAACAAATAAAGTCCATCATACACACTCTGTAAGCCCTTGCCCAACATCCCATTTATAAATTGACAAGAAGAAGGACCAAATTAACTCTCTGGAAGCATGATGTAAATATGTTGTGTAGCATAATCTATAATCAGATAATTCATAACCATAGACATATCGTATCTAGAACCAAGAAAATGATAACAATTTGTTCACAATTTATCTACCTGCAGGGGTGGTTGAAAGTGTATCTAGTTTACAAATAACATATTTCATATTGGTTGTAAAAATAATCCGTTTATGTTATGACGTAGTTCATATATTTCATTAGGATAATAAGTTGTTATGCTACATTCAGTGTCATATCTATGTTCTGAGGCTGAAAGAAAAACCCTTATTGATGATACACAATATTTACATCACCGCTTGCGCAGTTTGTGGCAGAGGTAGAATATACCGCAGTCTACGATGAATTATAGTGATTTATCTATATAGGACTAGTTTCATGCTGGGGCGTTCCGGGTGACCGCGATTTCGCTAATACTAACCATACCATTCACACAATCACTACAATTAACTGACGATGAGAGCAAGCTATGGACCTGCATCAACCTTCATGAAACAGCCCGGTTGGAGTCCATCTCACGTAATCATTATGACAGCGTGCAGCCACCTAACGGACGATGAGTAATACATTCGCCGTGTGGAGTTAGTTCGCCGATCACAGGCTGGTGAGGGACGCTGGGCGAACGCCAAGTGGACGCTACCTCTCACTTTTCTCGTCACTCGCTCATGAGGGACGTTAAACAGACGCCGAACGGACGCTGAGCGGACGCGTTAAGACGCTGCTGGACGGACGCAGCAGGAAACAGCAACGCTTAATGGCGGCCCATCTTGTGAGCACATTACCGGCCGTCGACGTTCCGACGGCCGTGTCCGTGCCGGATTACGTGTTGCGAGATGCCGCTACATACGGACAGCGGGTAGCGCTGGTAAGTCTCTCACATATATAGAAGAAGTATACGGTAAACATGTCAAAATTGTATCATATCCAATATAACGTTTGAATAGTACATAATCCACGATAGGTTCATATTAATAAAATATTGCAGGACAGGAAGGGGTAAAATTATTGGTTCCTCATTATCATTCTTAAATCATTCTCATATTATCGACTCTGGATTAAGAAAAGAGAATATGACTAGGTTTAATGAAGATGTAGAGATGTTTGACATAACCAGACACCAGGACATATTGGACTATAGCATATGTTCCCAGGGAGTATCATTGGTAACAGAAATATAGCACTCGCATGTCAACAACATTAGCCCAGAAGGCCTACTGAATACATATACATTATCTCAATGATGAAGTTTCGATATATACATATGGATCACAACATGCACGACATTCCAGACACACAGTAAATCATACACACATACTACTTGCAATACACCATACATACGATACTCAATTTATTGTACACACAGAAGACAGTATACAATATACACCTAAAATACAGTACAGACAGTACACAGCACACCTCAGTAGACTGTGCCGACGGTATTCTTTATAATTACATACAGCACACTGTAGCATATACCGTCACTCACGCCCAGAATAAACTCTACATAAGGTATAGCATACACATAATGCACCATTTAGACAGTACACCATATAGGGAGTACATTGTTTACACATCATATGTATACAGCACATTGTACTACGATCAGAAAGTACACGCAGAACACAGTGCACCATACACTGTTAACCATGTACTCACAGTAAAACATGTACTTAATACAACACACACAGATAAAGATCTACCAGCAAAAGTAGAGGTCCCATTTCCTGTACCGCTGATGGGTTAGTAGTTACCAGAGAAAAGATGCGAGCCTGCCTATTAATAGTATCTTTGCCTTTCAGCTTCGAAAGGATTTAAACCCTACTAAAAATAGTTGCTTATCCAGTTGCAATAGGTGAATGTAACCAGGAGAACAGTCTATGGTATAGATCAATGGTAATGTTTTACATCGACTTCATGAAACGCCTTATTCATTCCTGTTGGGGATCCCTATTTTGTGAATGTCGTGCCTGCTATGCTACTTGGTCTATCATGTTGCATATTTCCATTCTTCTGTAAACAAATGTCAGTAAAGTTAATTTGATTGCTCATCACTATAGAGAATAAAAAAATGAATTGTGCACGAAAAATAGAAAGTATAGTTGCCATGACAGAAAAAGAGAAGGAATTAAACAGAAAATGTCCACGTTCCTAATGGACTATGGTGCTCATATGTGAAACAAATCTCAATCAATGAAAAACTATTGAAATTCAGAAACTCTTATATTTAAAGTAGTTTTATTATCATTTCAGTGAATTGCTGGTCAGGCACATAAATGTGACAATGCCCTAGCACAAAGTCTAGAAGGTTGTTATGTTAGCGAAACAACATTAAATCATTCTAGACTGCTGCATCTAAATAGTTATATAATAGTATGCAGCACGGGGAGTGGGGGACAGGGGGAGGGGGCATTAGATCTTGATTTTCCATATGTATGGATGTGTAAATTCAAGTGAAACAATTTGGTTTAGATATCAGCAGTGTTCCTGCGATGGTAGTTTGTTGGGTAGATAGTATGGTGGGAGGGCAGCTGCCTAAGTAGGTTCATGGATCAGATGTTGGTTGGCGGGCATGTCTGCAGGCAGGCAAGAACTGATTGCAAATCGTTGGGTGAAATGGTTGGGGACCAGACAGTTGGTAGGGGAGCAGTTGTGTGATATGTAGGTAGGTTGATGGATATGGTGGATGGGCATGGGAAGGCCTGTCTATAGGTGATCAATTTGGTGGATGGACAGGTTGGTTCATAGGTGGGTTCGTTGGTAGGCAGGTTAGTTTGGTAGGTTGTAGGTTGGCATAAAGGTGGGTAAGTAGGTCGGGAGTTGGGCAGGTTGGTTGGTCTAATGGTTAAAAGCCTGGTTGTTGGCCAGTTTGCACAGGTTGGGGGGGGGGGGGGGGGGAGGGGGTGGGGGTGGAAGGTTGGCGGGTCCGGAGTTTAGTGGCCAGTAGGTCATGCCCCAGTCACACTGGCGTAAAATTCGGCGTTTCTTCTACGTATTTGAATTGTTGGAGACCACGTATTAGCTACGGATTTGGAACGTATTTGTTTGCTTTTCTTTAACGTTTTAGAACGCTTCTCAACGTTCATCAACGTTCATCAACGCTTATCTACGCTTCTGTACGCATTGTGGCGTTTTTCGGCGCATTCCGACTTTCCTCTACGCATCTCCGCGTATTGCGGCGTTTGGCGGTGTATTTTGAGATTCCAAAATGCGTAGAAGAACGTAGACGTGCGTACACGGAAAAACGCCATTTTTTACGCCAGTGTGACTGGGGCAAATATGTAAACTGGTTGACATGTTGATGGGTGGGCAAGTTGGAATGTGAGAATGTTGGTGGGTATGCAGGTCGGTGGGCAGGCAGGTGGCTTAGTAGGTTCATTAATGAGCATATTGGTTGGTGGTCATGTCTGTAGGTGGGTAGGAACTAACAGCAGGGTAGTTGATGGGCAGGCTAGTGGGTCAAACAGTTGATATGTGAACAGGTTTGTGGGTAGGTAGGTTGATACTTGAGAAGGTTGTATACTTTTGCCAAATAATTATTATAATTAAATGCAATTAGAACACATTAACTGTTAGTGATGGCATGGAAGGATGGGTAACGTTAGTCTTCGTCAGTTACTTGCCTCCCTATAGGCCCCTGGTCTTACCCACAACATCTTATATTACAAAACTCATCAAAATAACACATAACAAAATTAATCCAACACACATGACGGGTACATGGACAATTGGGACATGTTTAATATGTTAGATCGTAGAAGGAAATCTCATTACTGTGATTTGCTGCCTCTGGATGTTGCAGATAGATGCGTCCTCTGGACAACGCCTCACATACAGGAAGCTGATTAGTGATGTACTTCAACTGGCCAGCAGTCTCTTCACACATTTCCAACCCCATCAAAAGGCACGCAATTCCCACCTGGGCTCTCGCCGGCCTATTGTGTGTCTGTATGCCGCCGCGTCTCTCAGATACCCCATCGTCTTTCATGCTGTGCTACAAGCAAAGGGCAGTGTGACGACTGCCAGCCCCAGTCTGTCTCCAGGTAATTATTGTAGTTGTAACAGAGGGCAGATTCAATTCAGGATGTTGTATAGACTGGCTTCAATCCCTGTTTCTATGTTATGCCCTCCACGCACTCACCTCCCCCATCCCCTCGCCGGGATACAGGGACCAGTCAGACGTTATGGGAAGTTCATATGTTGCAAAGTAGTTTTATTTCTTAATGACATTAACAAGTCTAGCTGCCGTGGTCTGTCTGCAGATAATATTCAGTATCCCAGAGAAGGATTCATAGAATTTAATGGTATTCGTAGATCCACATATCCTGATATAAAAAAGTTATTGATTAACCCACTCAACATCTTACTTATACTTTGAGAATAGGTTCATTTCGAAAATAGACAGGGTCTAGGTATCAATCTCGCCTCACCTTATCACCCATATCTTTCTTTCAGACGAACTTGTTACTCAATTCAAATTAGTGTCTCCTGACTTCATCATAGCCGACAGCGAGAGACTGAAGGAGGCGGTATCAGCAGCTGCCAAAGTTGACACTGTCAAGGTGACCCTTTATCCTTATCAGTATGTATATGCACTATGCTGATGGTGTTGGTGTTTCGCAAAAAAGCAACTATCAGGGTCAGATAGAAATTCTGAGATGAGGGGAACAGTGAGACAGGGAAAGCAGCTTCCTGGCTGAATCTGGTCAATCACATATCCCATGAATGGCTATTCTACCATCCTATATATTCCTATACGTGTATACACGTGTACATGCATATATACGCATATATTTACTTGTTTCTCCTTTATTCTGTAAGTTAAATTGATGTCTTATCTCCTCATTGATATCCTAAGCTCAAAGTCCTTGCAAAATTATCAGAGGTACATCAAAAATATTTCATGTATTACCTTCAAATACATTGCCACAGAGCCATCCATTTCTGGCATCTTCCTGCTCTGTGAACACGGACTTTGTATACTTTAATTCAAGTAACTCATTCACGTTGTTTATGCGTAGTTTAATTGATCTGTCAAGATTTCTGATCTAACCGAACTGTTTGCATTTTTCCTGTCTACTTGATGCGATCTGTTAAATTTTTCGGTATCTTCTTGGAAGAGTATAGTAATATTGTCTAGTTTAATTGATCTCTTGAGTTAAACAATGGCTAGTTAAATGTCAACGGTGTTCATGTCAAGCTTAATAGACATATTGTCCATTTGTAAAGTTAATGGATCTTTCATCATTGTCCATTGAGCTAGTGATCTGTGGTTGACGTATATACGGCGCAAGCGACTGCCGATAGAATATTTTCCACTCAGGATTCGACACCCGTACCCACACAGGAAAGGGTAGTCAGAACTCAGTCATAAGAACTCATTCTATCACATAATTTAATTGATTTGTTAACATCGTCCGTGTCTAGTTTAACAGATGTGTCAACATTACCCAAGAGTAGTTTACTCGATCTGTCAACATTGTCCATCTCTCGTTAAATCAACTGATGCAGGCACATTGCAGCTCTTTCAACGTGGTTCAGAAACTAGGCCTATCTAAATCTCGACACACCAGCTGCTGTTATTGTTACATAACATTATTTCATTGTTTACTTCATCCAGGAGATTTTCGTCCTTGATAAATTCGTCAGAGGCTACGTTTCCATCGATGAACTTCTTCAGAACGAACGGACTGTATCTCGTGAAGACGTCATCGTTGATTACTTGAACGACGTCGCTATTCTGCCTTTTGACTGTGATGAGAGAGGGGAGATCAGAGCGGTGCTTCACTCACACTCCAGTTTTCTCGCCAATGTATCCATACTTAGGTAACTATATATGGTGAAGTTCCTTTTGTTAACTTAATGTTTAGATTATATTGCGTTTGGAATATTTTTGACAATAATGATATACAATCAACCAAAATACAGTGAGTTAATTACGAGATGAAACTCCCGCTTAAATCAACGCCTTCTTCTTCACTTTTGGTCATTATCACCCATTATGCCTATGAAATATTTAACGACATATTTGCCATTTTCACTTAAGAGGGCACTACTGTCGACCTACCGGAAGTCCGGGGTGGATATTGTAATTCGACATAGATATTGATGCATAGTTCAATAAATGCAAGAGATCGAGCAAACAGTAATTTCTATCTATTAACATTTTCAGTTTCGTATCATATTGTTGGAGTTGCTTGCATACAACTATTGCTCTGTTGCTCCGTTGTTTGCATCCTGCAATCCACACTGCTGACAACCTGGTGATTTTTAAATACTGACTATCATGAATTCAAGCTGATTCCTTTTGACCTATTTGATACCGAATGTGTTTTGTCAAGTTTGTCCCAACCCAAAAGGTAAAATTAACAAGCCAATTTATATTGACATGGTTTATATACGAGATGTTCTGAGAAATTCGATTCATTCAAAAACAAGGACGGTGACAAATAGTTTTTAATACTTGAATATGTAATACTACGGTATATATATACATACATATACTTGTATATATTCTGCTAAAGGTTAGAGTGGTCACATAAACGTTGAGTCTGCTGCAGAAACTGCCCTTCGCTACCTGCATGCCAACTATCAGACAATGAGAAAGGTGCAGACGGCCAGTCTAGTTTTTATCTGCTATCATTATCACTATCACTGCACGAAACTAACGCCTTTATATATGTATGCGCAATCGCGGTATCGCACATATTGGCCGTAAATCGACTTGTTTTCATTTGCATACGCCTGTAATCCGCACCTGCGTATGAGGCGTCTAAGAGACAGTTTCCTTATGTGGACGTGCGCGACTTGGCTGTATTTCACACCTGGCGTATTCAAGATAAAACATACTCTGCGCAATAGAAATACGCCGAACGTATGTGCATGTGTATGTGTATGGAAAATAAAAAGAAGTCCTCTACCTCTCCCATGCCCGTTGTTGTTTTTAGACCCACCGACCCCCGTCTCCTGCCACCCCCCGTCACCCCCCGACTCCCCCCCACTACCCCACGCCACCCCCAGTCAGCCCCAGCTGCCCGCCGCCCGTTCTTATAGGTGTTTGTGTTACCGCTCGTTACTAGGCTGTGGTATAGACTAAATGATATAGGCTTATATATGGGAATACCCAGAACAGTACAGAAGAGTGGTGTTTTCAAGGTAAAATCTATTAAAAAAAAGGTTTAAGAAAACCAAAGAATGCAGGGTTTATTATGTGTAATTAATCAATTTATATTCAATCAGGTTTTATAAAGGTTTTATAAAATAAATTGGTAATATAAGATTGTATTTTGGTTGTATAATACAGACTTGGATGGTTAATGGAAAATGAAATATGCTACCAGTAGTGTCCCCAAGTTGCAAAGATCGGAACTATTGGATGGTGGTGTATATACAACGGAATCAGGCGTATATATGACGTATATAAGACCGCACCATGGACATGTATATACGCCACTAGATAAGGCGTCTACGAGACGGATAATAGGTCGAACTTGTAGACGCAAAATCGTACTGATAGACGCGTTTCGCATACATATGTAAAATGGTAAGTTTCTTGCAGTATATTGCTTATCAGTGTCATTATTGCTGTCCTATGCAGACAACTTATGTCTTATAGTTTAAGCTCCACAGGAAGTACCACCATCCATTTACTGGGTAAGTTTGGTATATTAATAAATCGATGTTTAGCTATCGATTATTAGCTGATTTTTAGCTATCGTGTTGATATCCTGGAGTACTTGATGATAGATCTGTAACTAAGTTAAGTGTTGGTGTGACTTTTATAGCTGCCCGGATATGTCACCGGTGTTGCGGGAGGATATCGTCTGCTGCTGCCATCCCATATCCTCCATGGTGGGCCTCGTCTTTTACTGCGGAGTTCTGCTGCGGACGGGGGCCACGGCCGTCCTGCTACCCGCCTACAGCGACACCGCCATGTTGCAAGCCATCTCCAAGTACAAGGTGACACCCTGCCCAAATCACAAAAAGACGGGCTTCCCCAAAGTTGTTCACACTAGATATACTATCGGTGTTGCCCACGGAAACTACATTGTTCACGCCTACTAGGAAGCTTTCCATAAATTACGTTATGCTATTTTGTTACGTAATGTAAATTACGTTATGCTATTTTGACAATTTCTGACGCCCCCCGCGTCATGTTTTGTCATATATATTCATGTTTTGTCATATATCATTATTATTCTAGTAGTCTACTCACATAACCAACAGACACCAGATTTTATATACAGTTGTTTTTTAATTCTTAATTTTATAAACAATTGATGGATTTCATTATGGTTTGACACATCGTTTCGGCTTCTTGACAGCCTTCTTCTGGTGTGAATCATGTACTTATACTGGTACTGATGTACATTTTCAGAGCACTTTAGTAGGCAGTTATAGTATACATAGTTGATAAGTTAATAAAAGTTTTCTCGTCCATTATTTATATAACATGTTGTATTATGACAATATCTTGTACATTAACATTGTTTCTTTCAGAATTCAATTTATATTATGAGCATTTAATGTAAAATTCAACAGATAATTGTTATTTTAGGTAATATAACTGGTAAATTTTTGTTTATATACATGTATCAATATTCCCCGTAATGTACTTTCGGGTATGTTATTACATCCTTGTGAGTTGTTATATCTGTATATGGTATACAGTCATTGTGATTATTTATTTGAAGATTCCTTGGCGGTGGAATTCATCTTCCATAGCCCATCCCATCGGTTGATTTATACGTTTAATTATATGATACATGTCTATTAGTAAAGGTACGGCAGAGATCTGGCATGGTCCCTTGTATAACTGGCTTCGTGTTGAGGGTCTGATGGATTCTTTTTCTTCATTATTATTGTTTATGGAGACCGGACCCCCCCCCCCCCTCTCCTGCTGCGTCATTTATGCATCCCCACTCCCCCCAGGCATCATGCATGATATGTAGTGAAAAATGGCTCATTGTCTTCATATCTCAAAAATACTTAGTGAAATGATCGATCAGATATTTCAGCGTACGACGACAGTCAGCCTGTCCTCTTATTATTGAATGCCTAAATATGGGGAAATTAAACCTGCTCATGTAATCACCAGTGTGACACGCGGTCAATGGGACATGTTAGGAGCTGGCGGTATACGAGACTTATACGTATGAGATTTGGCCACAGACATAAAAGAGCCATTCTAAAGGCACCACTGTATAGAAACTTCACAACAGGCATTGTTGTTCTGATTGGTGGGTATAGATCTAAAGACTCATAAATGTTACAAAACACACCCAAATAAGTATCTATTCATATGAATGATAACGAACCACAAAGCGTCAAGACCACCAACCAAAATCGTCAAGATATGGAAACATGCTCGATATGAGTCGGAGTCCCAAGCACCCCGAGTACCCCTCATGGATAAATAACGAATTCTAAAATGGCAGAACTATATCAGCCACTCGCATTTTCCAGGCCTCGCTGGTTCATACCACGCCCGCCGCCGTTCACTTCCTGTCAAGACATGCCGCACTGCACCTCTCTGACCTGTCCTCACTGCGCCGCTTATACTGCAGTGGCGACCCCCTGAGGGAGGGGCAGATTACTGACTTGTTGGAGAAAACGATGATTTCCGAGGTGAGGGACAGCTTCTCAGTGAGCGGGGCCGTAGCGATCACGAGTGTGCGACAGGGATACACTCGACAGGGATCTGTGGGCCAGGTGTGCCCGAACACAGCCGTAGAGGTAAGTTTAAACACCCGGGTACCTGGATTAAATTCCAATATACTTCTGTTGTTCTTGACACAGAGTTAGGAAAATATGAAAGAGACATAATCTGAAAGATGACACTATAGTTAAAGCTGACTACTCTTTGAATTGTCTCATCAGTCTCCCCCCCCCCCCCCTCACCGCCTGAAACAAGCTCGTGAATATTATACAAGGGGTTTTCGTACAGGTAACTAGTCATTCGAGTCGCAGAAAGATATCAATGGGGTATTAAGCAGAGTAATAGACATAATCTTAAAAGATGGGATGAGTCGGTTGATGGCAATAAATAAGGCAATAGTTCGTTATGACAGTCTACCGAGGAGTGTCTTCTTGTTGATAAAACGATGGTAACATCTCCTCTTCTTTATCACACTCACCCAGGCCATTAACAACATGTACGAACAATATCAACTCTAACGATGAGCCCTGTAGTACAACGAAGGCTACATGCTGTTTTATCTGATGAAGTGTTGTTTATAAGACAGGTCGATCATCGTTATACCATACGGTAATCTAAACGGGACATTTATGGTAGTTATGTTTTACATATATAGTGTTTTACGATTCAGCAGGTTAAGTGCTACTGAACACATGTAACAATCTGAATATGCGTAATTACACTATATAGTGCGATCATTGTTTTCTCAATCAATGGTGTGGTTCCTAAGCTATATCTAGTGAATTCTCTCTGCGCAGGCTAACAAACTTAAGATATTTGTTCCAGAAATAAAAACAGAGCATGTGGTAGTCTAATCATATATCCCTGCCTAATCTGCAGGTACGAGACATCCTGTTTGACGGAGTCATGGAACTAGAGACTTTCGGCGAAATCTGCGTGCGTGGACCCCAAGTCATGGTGGGACAGATATGCAAATCTGAGCCGGAAGTTGACCCATTACAGAATGGATGGTTCCACACAGGTATGCTGACCGAACCTAAAGGGGGTGAAAAGTCAAAGCTAGTGTCCATGACTGCCATATTGTAACTTAGAATGGTAACTATGTGTAATCATTGTTTTTGGTATTGAATGTGTTCAAATGGTAAAATACAGTAGATATCTGCAGTAGGAGACACTTGGAATAGTAGAGAGCTCACTATCTTAGCAACAGATAACAGTTCCAAAGTTTTTACGTTAACGGGAATAGACGTCTTCACGCACTAACCCGCCGTAGAAATCTAAACAAACAACAGTTCCAAAGTTGCCCATCATTGTAGGATTCCACTGTATATATGGAGTCGCGTTTACAGAAGACGTCTTGACTGTTTCTCTGGCCTGGTCCCTAAATTGGGGTAGATAGTAGGGAAAGAATCACCGAGTTCAAGATAATTTAAAAATCAGAATCCCGTGACTTGCCATACTTTTTGTCAGAGTTTGTATATCATGAGGTCCCTATGACTTAGAGCTAACTCACCGTGGTACACAAGCATTTCCATTCCAATTATAGATCTGAAATAATATTTCAATGTAATGATAATAAAAAATATTGGTCTTTTACATTGGTTTCAAGATCAATTATTACTTAAAGGGAGGGTACAAATTGACGGGGCTACCGACTGACCCGACGTTAATGCCCCTGGTGACTTAATTTCAAATCGTCTTGTCAAGAGCTAGACAAGAACCCCACAGTCCCCATGTATGGCATAAAATACACCGACATATTTCTCACGTTGGCCATTGTTGTGACAATGATTAATATATGTGTGGATTGTCGAGCATCGCGACAGAGAGTTTGGGGTACAATTCTAAATTTGTTCAAATCTCAGAGTGCTTTAACTATGTCAGGATGCCGTTCGAGTTGATCTTATATGTATCCAACAGATATATTTTCCACCTTCGTTTTCGACATTGATGGCCACAATCCGCGTATATATTATTTTACTGCTATAAGAGGTAGCATTGAAAGTAACATTTGACCAGAATAGATACCAACCCCAACTATATCTTGTGTTTCTATTATGTGTCTGATGCTCAGAGTAATGATTGATTAATCTCTTACTCAGGGTACATTGGTAAGGTAGATGACACAGACAACTTCAGTCTCCTCGGGAAGATTGAAGAACTTATAGACTACGATTCCTTCCAAGTAAGTCAACATGCTCTAATAATACAGAATATAAGAAATACTATCTATGGACTGGTCGCGAGAGAGCCTACGGCTTGGGGGAATTCGAAACAAGAACAGAATAGGGAATCACTACCATTCAGAAACACGTCGATGAAGTCAAAGGCTATTGCATTTCCAATAGCTTATACCCTAAATTCGTCAGCATTTGAGGGAAGTCAGTGTTGAGTTACATTTAATGGGCCAATAGCATGTCATAGTTCATTAACGGACAGTGGTTGATGAGTATGAGGTCTCGTGTAACGTCAACTCATTGTGTTTACCCTGTGCAGGTAGCACCAGTGGAACTGGAAGCTGTCATTAGACAGCACCCTGACGTCATTGATGTCATCGTGGTCGGCGTCGATCAACATGACGTAGGCCAGGTTCCACGTGCTTGCGTCATAAAAAATCCAGAGTCTGACGTCACAAGTAGAGATATAGCTTATTATGTAGCGGGTGAGTATGGATTGAGTTTTCTCTCAGTTTTCTACCGATTTTGGAACATCGATAGCAAAGCAATGCAAAATAATGCAATTTAGAATACTCCAAGGAAATGTAATATATACAAATTGAAAGCCATAAAAAAGAATAAAAGGTGTATTATAAGAAATTTCTGATGTTTGGTCGAAAGACTAAACATGTGTAACAACACGTCGTCATTGTTCAGATTCAATCTGATAGACAAGTGCCTCATAAATCATCGTCTCAAAGATATTCCATCATTATAACAATATACTCCCTTTTTGTCTTTTAAGTGACGAAAATGAATTACTATAGTTTACACGGTGATATGATGCCCCTCTACTTTGCTCAGAGCAATGGCAAAATAGTCAGCTGGATATCGGAATAACATGCTCAGCTTTATAAACCACACCTATTGATACAAAATTAAACTTGCCCCCAATGTCATTGCCTGATGCTTGTTTTCAGGACTTGTACCCGACCATAAGAGGCTGCGTGGAGGAGTTGTCTTCGTGGATGACTTACCCAGGTCAGAGACAGGGGAGGCTCTGCGGCACAAGCTGCAGACAGAACAGGCCGGACGGGAGGTGGAAGTGTGTGTGGACAGGTGGGACAAGTCCGAGCTCTACTCACCTGACGACTCTCACACCCTCACGCCTGGGGTCCACCATCTCCACTTGTCCAGCCCACTGCAAGCACTTGACAGCACATCTCCGCAATCACCACCTAGTGACACCAGCACTCTTAGCTTCGTCTCAGCCACAGATATAGATCCGGGAGATGAGTCCATCCGTAATGTCGGAACGACATCAGGCAGAGCTGGAATCAAAGATGAATCGGAATGGAAAATAAAGGACGCTACTAACGAGAGTACAGAAGATATATGGGAGATACCACCACTGGATATGAATACTCATCCCCCAATCAGAACTTCTACGCCAATACACAGTCCGTTGCCACGCCCATTTTCACCTGACTATCGCAAAACAAATTTCAGCAACTTGAGTGTCTCAAGTGAGACCCTCCTCAATATAGAGGAAAGAGCCAAAAATCAGCATCAGCTTACCTTAGCAAGACAAAAATCACCAGAAGGATTACTCCAATCAACCCCTTTCCCGGAAACTTCAGAACAGAAACAGAAAAGGATGGAGAGAACAAAGGAAGAGGGCAGAGCAAAGGCGCCTACAAAGTATGACGAAAGGAGGCGGCCATTCAGAACCAAACGAAATTTACGAGCACAAGAAGGGACGATGTGGAAATCCACAGGGGATCTCTCCACCCTGCACAGCGATGATGAGGGTGAGGATAATGCTGGCCTAAGTGGTGATAAAGAAGTTACTAAAAGCACCGTAGCACTAGACGCACCACACACAAATAGCCAAGCCAAAGTCGGTGCATCACCACTGGAGCACAACCCCCGACCTCGCTTATATTCACCTGACTACCACAGATCAAACTTCCGCAACATAAGTGCTTCTAGTGAGACTCTTATAAACATTGAGGAAAGAGATGAGGGACAAAAACTACCAAAGATACTACATAGCGTCCGACACAACCCTTCGCTGGAGACTTCAGAACGAAATCGTGAAAGGGAAGAGAGAATCGAGGAAGAGGGCACAGTGAAAGTGACAGCTAAATCCGATGAGAAAAAGCGGCAGTTCAGAACCACACGGAATCTAAGAAAACAAGCGGGGGCGTGGAAATCTACAGGGGACCTCTCCACCCAGCACAGTGATGTCGAGGATGATGGTAGTGGTGCTGATAAAGACGATACGGGAAGCTCTAAAGAGGTACTTAACACGTCCTACACAAACAGTGAAACTTCATTCTCCGCCTCACTGAACGCACGGATGCGGTCCAGTACATACAGCCGACAAGTGAGACTGCAGGAGATTGGAATGTTGCGGGCGCCAACTAGAAGTCTGTCCAACCTGAGTCTGCACGATAAGTTCGGCGGCAAGTCAGTACACTTCTCTAGTTCTGGCAGACTCTTGTACTCATCAGAGACCAGTAGTTATAGGTCGGGCTACCGCTCGTCTACCAATAGGTACTCCTCACTCACTCATATAGACAGGTATAAATAACTCTTAGCCTCAGCTTCGCCGAATACTTTGGAATATAGTCCATCGGATGTTCCAAATCAGCCAGCACCCCTGGTTCTGACTTGGCAATACAGGCCGAACACTTCGGGTTTGCATGAAAAAGTCCCTGGATATTATTGCTCTAATCATTTGAAGCGTTCCACCAATCGCAATATCTTGTGTATGGAGTAAGTATTGCAGAGGAAAAGAGTCATCACTAAGGATTGACGTCCGCATAGAAACGAAGATATGCCCCCAATATCATTCTGTGATATGATACCGATTTTATTTTGTATGAGCAGCTTTAATTTCATGAAATTTCATACAGAAAAGATGACTCGTGATTGTGTGTTCAATTACATCTGCAGAAGAAAATTTGGTAGTGAAGCAATAACAGTTATTGTGGTCATTATATCATATAGGACAGAGAGTGATTGCTAGTTCTGCCATCAACTGCCAGGAAGTTGTAAGATAACGCCATTGTATTCGGGTGACAACTGCTGTTATCAGTTTTTATAATCTATAAATGATATTGAGACGAGGCTAAAATTCCTCCATGGCAAGCCCCCGAGAAATATTTTGGATAAAATCCATTGATAATTGGTCGCGCCATCTGGTGTTTTGGATGGCGTCGGGGGGCAAGATGGCTGCGTCCATAGCACAATAGCTATGTGCCCTATACAACTACCCCCTTCAGCTCACTTACAATACCGATTATATTTTGTGCACTTTTTGATAGATGCTAATGTTGAAGGGTGCTTAGTATAACGTCCGCACTTCTATAAGCCATTTTCCACTGGCCAACGAAAACGGCACCGATTAATCTAGTTCTCCTGAAAGTTGGTTGGTAATGGCCAACGACTGCACGTAGGAATCTAAAAGTCGGTAAGGGTGTAGTGTATGCCTTGTTTCTGCCGCATTTAACAGGTCCATATACCGACATAACTGTCCTCCAGACACAATGACCATCGCAGTGTTGGCCTTAACCTATGCACAATTTATCGGTGAGCACTACTCTACGTGACTATTTCCATTCACCGATCTGAGGTCGGTGGTTCCTGACTGCAGATCGGTGGCGAATGGTCGGCCAGTGGAATATGGCTTTATGTTACTATAGGTCGCGTTACTCCACTCTGGAACAGGTGACCCTAATTAGAGATTTCCAGCCGTGCAGCAACTGCCATCAGCAAGCCTTACTTACCACATGGTGCCAATGAAATGAAGATATAATTGCTTAGCCTCTGAAGCCATTGCATCTTACAACATCAAAACAACGGCTCATTGACTGTGTCATCCAGTGTTGTCCAGACATGCCTACATTTTACTGATCCTATGTATACCGCATGGATGGCATTACCTGCATAAATTGTAGTTCTAACACTGCTACTATTATTAAGTTGGTGTCCATTGCTTCTGTGATATTAGGTTTTTTGACTTATGGACAAAAATGTATGATGGACAGGAGCGGGTAGGGCGCAGTCAGACTATGCTCCGCTCTTTGATGATTCTATTTAAGCGGGTACAAAACGGAGTGCACTTACGAGGCAGGTTCTCTGTCCGGAGGGCAAAGTCTCATACATGTATGCTTCTTCACTCTACAGTCTCATGGTTCCTCCCATGGCCTCCGCTCGTTTTAATTTAGTTTTCTCAAGTATCATATTCCTATGCCCGAAAATCCTACAGATACCAATCTCTGCTATTCTATTCATCTCAGCATACTCTGATTCGGCCTATACATGCTTCGGCCCTGCACATAGTAATTCGACGTAGTCCTGCTTTGGTAGATATTTAAACAATTATTGATATTTTTAGGTATATAATTCAAGTGAAATGTATTTACTTTGTCGAAACATCCTTACGTCAATCGTGTCTTTCGATAAAAATATTTAACTCCCTCCATGAGCTCATTGAATATTTATATCAAAGGAAACTTGGGACGTAAGGTCGTCCCAACAAGGTGAATACATTTCACTAAACTATAACCCCTGGAGAACTCGCACACACGCCTAAATGTTGGTTTAACATTTGCTCACCTGTACGTACCATCTAATATCAATAAAGGCCAATCCAATCAAAATAGGTGTACTAGTGATTGTTTTGTGTCCCCTGCCCTGGAATAAAAAGTATGATCACGGCAAAAATGAATATTAATTACCATAGCTTCCAGCAGATGCTGCTGCTTTTGAACGGTAAAGCCTAATGGATTCTTATTGGAATGTATCAAACAAAATAATTTGATATAACTGCTTATGCTTCTCAGAGGCATGGAGGCCAGTATGTGTGCGGTCACTATTACAATATCGTATAACGTCAACTATTTGTATACACCGACACCCTGATGATCTTTGATAAGGATTTCCAAGCTGTAAACAAGGTCACTGTTCATATACAGAAACCAAACAAGAGTTTGTCGTGTTGTTGTTTATCACATGACAGCAAGATCACATATTACTGCGCGAGGCGAAACCGAGAACAGTAATACGCAATCTTGCCGAAGTGCAATGAACAATAACACGACTAACTCAAGTTTGGTTTAGAATTTATCCTACCCAACCTGTCTAAATTACTTCTACATTAACAAATGATGTCATTTGTCAAGTGTATCCCACTAGAGCGATATTTTTTCATTTTTCTGAACTCCAGACCGAATACAGTGACCCAATGTTCAGCCTATGGAGTTTTTTTATTAGGGTTAGGATAATGGACTGACCTAGCTTGTATCCCTGGTACGGGTAACATGTATATTGAACTCAATAATGTACCCGGATAACCTGCGACTTCTATTCAGTCACTCGCTGGGTCAGGACTAATTACACATTCGTAGCTCATTGAGACTGCACCTGTTAATGGTATATGGATTGTTCAATAGAACTTCTAAAGCAAAACGATATTGTTAATATGAAATGCGGAGTATCGTGTATGTATAGATTATTATTGAAATGACTATCCCTGAAGGCTCACAGATTTGGTGACTAAATCAGTTCTGTATTAAGATGATTTGTCAAATAGTTTTCCTCTTTCAAACCAGTATACCTGCATGAATGAAATACTTTACATTGAATATATATTCCTCAAAAACGTCCCAATTACTGGTGCGACGCAGCTCTGACCCATATATGACAGTTTGCCCTCCTCCTTTTTCCATATCAATAGTCATACCATCTGGCATTACAATCTTTCACAACCCCTATATAGGGAGCCTATCAGTACAACCATAGTCGCTTGCACTAATGACATGAGTTTCATTTATATGTACAAGTCGGTAGTTGCAGAATAACCTTATAAAGAAAGCATACTAAACAATCAATCACAATAGCCAGGTACAAATGTACAATTCATGCACTTCTCATTTGTAGATATGAGGAAGGAGATAATACATCTCGCCATATACAAAGTGCAAACTCTATACTACTTACAGATAAATAACAAACACTACAAGTGGTCTTTCGGATGCAGCAATTCAAGCATCGTATTTTCAGCTTGCAAATACGTCATGTCTTCTCTTGCCATCACACCTGTAATACATTATATCATCCTAATGGAATATGGAATATAGTAATGAGTGAGACATGCAAGCTGCCAAAATCTATTGCCATCATATTGGCTAGCAATTTATAGGATTTCAGATTTTACTAATTCCAGCGATGAAATGTTTAACTATACGTCATAGACTTGCTCATGACTTGATTATGACCATTCATTAAGTGATTAAACACAATCAGTACAAAATATGTTGCTGTATGACTGCTCCAGGACTCGCCCGATAGGAACGAAACCTCCTGTAAAGTGTCACCCCAGCCGCCCCCTGTAACCCCACACCTCCTTCTACCCCTCCCCCTCCCCTCCTCCCGTTCCCTGAGTGCTCTGTTATCAGAGCAATAAACCCCGTCTGTGGCCGACTTTAGGACTGTGTGCCACTAATTAAGACTTCTGTGCTCTCCTCACTAAGCATGCCCTACATGAACTGAAGAACAATCTATACAGTTTTGTATGTGGAGTTTTAGTTAATCTGATGAATAAATAAACCTACAAAAATAAGTTAGGTAGTATAAATAGTATCTCAACAGTCGCTGAAGTTGATCATACGTCCTTTAAACATTCAACAGTAAAGAAATCATCTGAGAGAAACCAGTGACGTCAAACTCACGCTGGCCACCTAGCGTATTGCCAATGAACCAATAGCCACCTTAGAGATGACGCCACACAGTAGCTATCACTCTCCCAGCGCAGGTATACGCCGTGTTACTACTCAGCCATATATGTATTTAGAAGTACTTTTCCAGAAATGCTTAGCTGTTTCTTAAGTTCAGCCATTTTATCTTTCTCGCTGGTTCTCTAACAGCACGGTCCCTGCATTTAACATAGAACAGCTGTTCACCCCTAAATGGAAAGAATGGACAGATTTGGGGTGGATACTTTAACTAACCTACCCTAAATTTTCTTGCTATAGTGAGTGGCATGAAATTCTACATTCATATCCGCTATTATGCCGCAGTAGTTCTGAGGCTTGTCATAAGACTGAAGAAAATAAAATTATAGATATACAATACGCCAGTATTTACCATGACCAGGGACCACAAAACCGAATCCGCATTAGGATAAGTAACCTACCAGATAGAGCAACTAGGATATACATTAACGGGATATACTCCAGGCATATTCTTTGATACTTCCTACTTCCCTTCCAATAACTTTGGGGGAAATTAAGGAGTCTATTCTGGTAGAAACTGATCATCAGGGAGAGAATTAGTTTGTCACCTGTCAAGGGTGCTATCTTCATGCCATATATCTGTCTGTCCTTCCCTCTGTCCACACACAATATAATAACACATGATGTGCCACCTTGCACATAAACATTACTATTGATACATTATACATTAGTAAAAGTGTCAACAAATGGGACATACGTTTAGTAAAGATAAAGTATAACGCATTGTTTTTGTTGATGTACAAGATTGCTATTGTTCTTAGTATGTGAGGGTGCTAGTTGTTCTTGATATGTAAGGGTACTAGTTGTTGATGATGTGTGTATATCATGTCTTATTGATAGGTGAGTGTGTTATTCGTTATTGACATCTGAGTATATTATTTGTTATTGGGTGAGTTATTTATCAATATATGATGCTGGTAGCTGTCAATAAAATATGAGAATGTTAGTTGTTGATATGTGACAATACAGGTGCTAGTGGAATTTGAATTGTAAACGTATCATTTGTTCTGTATGTGTCAGTATTATAGATAGATATGCATTTTATAATAGTAAAAAAGGAGAGTAATGTTATTCATTATAGACATGTTGGTGCGCAGGTTGTTGTAGACAGGGGAAAGTGTTAGTTATTGTTTTGATGTTAAGTGTGTCATTTATTGATATATATATATATATATATATATATATATATATATATATATATATGTGGATCATAAAGACTAGTCTTTATGGACATATAAAATAGTAGTCCAGTAAAATCTCACCAGGGGACCCCGGCGCTCATGGACCAGGGACCAACAACTCAGAAACCTGACACCAGAGGGCATTGATACCAGACCATAAAAGGACGGGCAGGACCAAGGATCGACCTCACTCTACAGGGATCCGTCACTGCCTACCCACCACGCTTCAGATTTTTAGCGGATCATATTTCGTATCTAATTGACCGCAAGCCAACACATACGGGTAAATCCCTCGTTGAGTATGATTTGGCAATGCGAGAAAAAGCAGACAGTTTGGGCATGGAAGGTTTCGGCTATGGTGACTCCTTTTTAACAGAAAAGTTCCTTAATTATGAGACAACTTTCGCTTTCGTTAATCTTTCGAAAAAGTTAAAAGAATTCCAAGACAAGGTTGAAAAGAAATCAACCAGTAAGCGTCAAGAAGGTAAGAACGAGGGGATTTGCTGGAAGTTCAATACTTCCAAGGGTTGTATTTTCCCTAACTGTCTTTATCGACATGAATGTTCTTATTGTGGCCTGGGTCATCCGGTCCAGTCGTGCAAAAAAGGCTCAAAGGATAAATCAAATGACAAAATAGATCCTAAATAGGATAAGGTTTTTTCCCCTGAACGAATTGCGAATAAGGGGAAATATAATTATCTCGATGTGTACGGAAATAACGTTAGCACGGCTTGTATCGACTCTAATTCGATGGTGGGCGATGACTTATCTTCGCGTGGACTGCCGCTTGTTTCCTGCGCAGAGGTTGTTCCTGCTGCCGTACGGGATCAGATAGATTTTTCTTCTAATGAAAAATTAGTTAATTTGTCTAATGGTACTGGTTTGGTTGCCGGCACGAGTGGATTGGATGAAACAACGACACATGTTGATTCTTCATTGGAAACTGCAGCTTTGGATGGAGAGAATGATCCTGAAGTAGATGCGTCTAGACCCTTCGTTCGCCCTTGTGGTGAGAGATGCGATAATAATCATTTCATTGCAGGAAAAAGAAACCAACTGAATATTTGTCGTTTTTATGATGAATGTTACTCAAAAACTTTTGATATTAATGCAGACTATATATTTCTGGAAGCCAGAGATGGTTTTTCTATTGTAGATTCAACTTTCGAAGGTTCCTATTTTTCTTATAATTACAATAGTATTTATTCTAGTGAATTCTGTAATCAAATGAACGATACCATTGCTCAAGAATTAATTGAAGATAAAGTTACTATTGTTTCAGATCCCCCCCAGTGTATTCACTCGCTGGGAGCAGTGAAAAAATCGTCTGGTAAACTTAGACCTATTTCAGACTGTAAAATGCCGCTGGACGATAGTATTAATAATTTTATGGACGAAGTTTGTTCAAAATTCAAGTATCTTCATATGGATACTGTTATGAATAATATTTCTGAAGGTTGTTATTTTGCAGTTCTCGACATTCAAGACGCGTATCGTAGTATTCCAGTTAATCCTGACCATCGACGTTTTCAGGGTTTTCAATGGGAATCAGATGATGGTAAAACTTTGTATTTTGAGTCAAACCGATTGGTATTCGGTCTCAAATGTGCTCCTTATATTTTTACCCAATTGACCGAGTTCATTGTGAGATCAATGGAACGTCGAGGGGTAGATAGAGTTTTTGGTTATCTTGACGATTTTTTGATAATCGGTAACACGTTTACAGAGTGTCAAGAAAAACTCAGGATTTTGATCAATTTCCTGAGGTCGTTGGGATTCGGTATAGCATGGCCCAAGGTGGTAAGTCCTACACAAGAAATCACATTTTTAGGAATTGAATTGTCTAGTGTAGATATGCAGGTACGTTTACCTATGGAAAAGTTAATTAAGTTGAAGAATTTAATTGATGTATACCTGTTTAAAGACACAGCGTCTTATCATGAAATGGCTGTGTTAGCAGGCTATTTAGCTCATGCTAGCACAGTAGTAAAAGGTGGCAGAACTTTTTCTAGACGGGTGATTAATTTCGTCACTTTTATGAAGGACAGACTGATTCATTGCAAGATTCCAGATTGGCTAAGATTGGACTTGCAATGGTGGAAAGGTTTTTTAAAAATTTTTAATGGTAGCAAACACTTGTTAATTCCTAAACATCATGGTTTGGTAAAAGTACAAACAGATTCGTCTTTTTCAGGTTTTGGTGCAACCTTTGCTAATGATTTTCTAATCGGTGTATGGACTAACGTATTACCTAGAGTCCCATATGACCATACTCATTCCCACCATTGGTTCCATTGTCCCTTAGAATCGGTAGACAGGAATATAAATGTGTTGGAACTTTGGCCTGTGATGGCAGCTGTCCAAAAATGGGGTCATTTATGGGGAAATTATCATGTTCAATTAATTTCAGATAATACTCAAGTTATTACTGCTATTAATACTGGAAGGAGTAGAAATTTGCAAGTTATGAATTGGCTGCGTGAACTTTTCTGGCTTAGCGTTTTGTTTAACTTTGAAATAACGGCTAGTTATATTAAATCGGAGGATAATATCTTACCCGATTTTTTGTCACGTCGTTATGATGTAAGGAATAAATCTATTATTCCATCGTTCATGTTTAATCAATTTTGTTGTTATAGGTCTTGAAGGCGAGATGTACAAGTACCAACAGAGTTGGATGTCTACGAATACGTCTATTACACGAAAATGCCAATGGACACACTATCTTCGTTTTTGTCAAGAATTTAAATTTCTCCCATTACCTGCGACAATTTATGTCGTTTGCATGTATATTTCATACATGGCGAAGTCTTTTAAATATAATAGTATCATAAATTACCTTTCAGCCCTATGGGTATTTCATAAAGTAAATGGTTTCGACCATGTCCCAGTTGATCATTTCCAGATTAAAATGACACTAATGGGAATTAAAAGAACCATTGGTTACACCGTGACACAAGCGAGACCAATTCAGAAAATTGAATTATTAATGATATATTTCTCATTGAATATGTTTTTAATGGAAGATATGGCTTTTTGGTTGTCGTGTCTTCTAGGATTTCGTGGACTTCTGAGAAAGACGAACATTCTCGAGGAAGGTTTTGCAATTTTGGTAAAAAATATTACTTTCACGAAGACCCATGTTTATTTAAAAATTACGAGGTCAAAGACCATTCAATTTAATGATCGATTTTTGACAATTCCATTCTCAAAGATAAAGGATTCTCCCTTTTGTGTATTTCATTTTATATCAGAATTACTACGTATGGCCACATTTAAGCCAGAAAATCATCTAATATCTTTTGTTAAAAACGGGAAATTACAACAAGCTACTTATGGTTGGTTTTCCAAAAAGTTTTCTCAACTATTGACTTTGAACGGCCTTGACAAGGCTACTTCGCATTCACTACATAGGGGCGGTGCATCTGCCTTGCACCAGGCAGGTGTATCTCTCAGTGACATAAAAGAAATTGGAGATTGGTCAAGTTGGAGTGTTCTTTCTTATTTACAAAGAACATTAGAAAACAAGATACAGTTGGACAAACATATTGTTGATAATCTTTTTTCCCCTTGACTTCAGTTTGGCAGGGGTTGGCAAGTGACAATATGACAAATTATTATAATAAAGAACCCTAATCATATTCTCAGCCAAACAGAAAGTCTTGTTATATATATATTATATATTATAATTCAATATAATATTCATTGATGATATATTCATATACTTTAATCTTCTATTCTTATCATCTTCTGGAACGTATACGGTTTATGTGGATCATAAAGACTAGTCTTTATGGACATATAAAATAGTAGTCCAGTAAAATCTCACCAGGGGACCCCGGCGCTCATGGACCAGGGACCAACAACTCAGAAACCTGACACCAGAGGGCATTGATACCAGACCATAAAAGGACGGGCAGGACCAAGGATCGACCTCACTCTATAGGGATCCGTCACCGCCTACCCACCACGCTTCAGATTTTTTAAATTTTATTATTCGTTGCCAAGTGACAATATGACAAATTATTATAATAAAGAACCCTAATCATATTCTCAGCCAAACAGAAAGTCTTGTTATATATATATTATATATTATAATTCAATATAATATTCATTGATGATATATTCATATACTTTAATCTTCTATTCTTATCATCTTCTGGAACGTATACGGTTTATATATATATATATATATATATATATATATATATATATATATATATATATATGTTATTTGTGATGGCTGTGTGAGAATGTTGATGTTTTATTGACATACACCATTACCCTAAAACCCTGTCTCGATAATGGGAGAGTGCCTGCAATCACTTGTCATGCTAAGTGTGTTATTCTCACCATAATACTCTTCGTCTCCAGTATGTAGCAGGAAACATTAATACCTACAGCTCAGCCTGGCTCAGCACCCACCGCTAATGAGCTTAAAATCACTTGATCCGATTGGCTCAAAGTACCAAGGCGCGGCGACTTATCCCATTGAGTCGTGATGATGGTAGCTTGGGCTTCACGTTTCCCTAAAGCGGGGCGGGGTGCCAGGCTGAGCAAGACGCTGCCTTTTCCCTGCCTTGGTCCCCTGCCTTGGTCCACTGTATCGATCCGCCGCCCGGCCCGCCCTCCCCAACCTATGATCTTTTCGGCAATACACTGCTCCACCCTGCCCATCCACTGCCCTTCTGCCACTCCCCTACCTAACTTCTCCGCCCCCTCCTTATGTCGCCCGAACCCCTGACCTAGTCTTCCCTGGCACCCTGTCTACCAAACGTGCAATGCTTAATAGCTTCCACAACACATAAAAGTAAACACATAATAAAATAACTTGGAGATGATATATATAGCTAGTATAACCAGCCCTGTCAGTCCAGTTTGCTCCCTATGCTGCGCACTAGCGATCGTCGATATTTGTTGCTGCACAGACTTCACATTTATGAAACATATCTGTAATCAATAAATATGTACCAATTATTTTTTGTATACTTACTAAACAGCTTGCTCTTACTTTATAACTGTATATTCAGAAGTAGATTTCCAGTTGATCTTTGGCTGCTTCTGGAGTCCAACCATTTAGCTCAGTATTTCTCGCTGGTTCCCTAACTGCAAGGTGCCTCGCCTATTGACATAGAGAAGCTGTTCACCCCTGAATGGAGATGAGGGGTGAACACTTTAAAGAAGAAACCAACAAGTTCTTGTCAAAGTCGTTGTTCTCCATGAGTTTGATGCGTACTGATATGAACGAGGCGACAGCAGAGTGAATATCATGTAGCATTCAAACGAGTTGGAGAATGATGACTTTCACCAAAATGAATAGCATTCTGTACTTATCTTATCCCTGTAAGAGAATGGACGATACATAGGATATAGACCATGGAGCAATATTATATGGGGCATGGAGAATGAGTTCCCAATGTTAGGTCTATGGCACAAAAATACCAGGGGTGAGATAATACCTAATATATATACATGTATAACACTTATGTAATATATAACACTAACGTTATACTTAACACCTCAAGAAGGTGAGTTGTTTTCTAATGTTCAAGACTGGTGCCAACGAGTGGATCGGTATTAAATGGACATATTAAGTAACTAATGCGCGGTATATGATACAGGATAAATGGCTTGACTTGCCGCCATCAGAAGACACCGCTCTTACTTCATGAATACTGAAATAATCCTGGTCTAGGAATGCCTAGTCAATCTCCAGGAAAATAATTCAACTGTACCGTTTGTATGTCTATGTATGAGTCCAAATACTGTCACTGTATTGCGTTGTAATTAAATTGTACTTTTATGGCGACTATGTGAAAGATTGCATCACTCAATTTGCAAACCAATTTAATCTGAATAAAATCTGTAAACAAATATTATTTTTTTCTTACTATTTTGCGTTCGATGTCTGATACAGTGTTTTCCTGGCAAACATGTTGTGTTATATGAAAGAGGAAACAAGCTTTTCTGACGAGTCTTTCATTAATTTAAAATTCTTTTTCAAACGTAAGTATTCGGGTCGGTTTAAAGTTGAAATAGAGGGGATATATGTATAAATTAGAGGAGTGCTTCTGGGTTTTATATTAGTATAGCTATAGACATTCGTATTTTTAGTGAGAGAATGAAAAGAGTCATGGATTTTCTCTGTCGTTGTGAGCAATTGTTTATCACCATATAGATTCTAAAAAACCTTTGTGCTGCCTGAAACATTCCGTCACAAAGACTGTAACATTTATGACTGGCTTGCATTTGGCTTTCGGCCAGAACACCATATCAATTGTAGAACTTTACATTCTGCCACGCAATCAAAACACTGAATCCAATAGGTGTTCTCGAGTTCTGCTATTTGAGGGAGCGATTTAACTGGAGACAGAAACCTAGGTATACACTCGAAGCCTTCACTGAGCGGTGCTGGCAAATGTTGCACTAGTGTGTCTACATGGTCTCCACGCCACCATTACCAGTCCACCAACGGTGTATTTAACACCCACCCAGTGCCATTATTGCGTTTTAATCTTGTCGCCGCCCGCTCATAAAATACAGCCAGGTTTTGTGGAGACTAACATGTTGGTGTTTCCTCGTGCCCTACACAAAAGCGCCAGGCATTGGTGAGGCAGTCGGCAGGTTGGCAGTAATCAGACATAGGTACATTAGGGCACTGTGTGCAGGTGAAACACGCCAACCGTGCAGGATCTACCCCCACAGGCATCCGTGGTTTTATGAAGCATGTATCTAGTTCTAACAAATGTTTGGTTGGTAGCTGTAGAGTGTGGGCTGTGACAACATCGGCGGACCATTACTAAATTACTTCCTGAGTATGAACTCTGATCGTCTCAGAAAAGCTGGCTCTGAATTGTAATAGCTTCGAAGGAATTCGAAACTACAAATTGGATTTATAGTGTTGTCATCAGATACACCTGTACATAGTCCTTGTCAATGAATGTGTTCCAGAATTATTTTATCATAATAAATGTTGTATAGAACAAGTGTGAAATTAGAGCAATCTGAGATCAAATTGAATCTCCAAACTATCAGCAGACAGGTGTAGAAGTGAGGAAGCAGCACCGCTAAAGCGACTCCCTTGTGTGATACATCTTTTTATTATGAAAATTGGACAAATATCCCCAACAGTATTTATAAATACTATATTTAGCCTCGGTCAGATCTATGGTTTCAAAAACTGCTTCAGAGTTTTGACTTGTGGGGGAGGCAGTAAACTAATGTTCGACGCTTTCTGATCTATCCATGCTATCCCTATAACCCCAAAGACAATTCTCAATAACTTGTCGGATTTCCCCACGCCAGCATGGCCTATTCAGTACTTGGAAGGTGTCTTATAGTAGTAACAATTGTTGATAGTGACCGTTTCCGTTGCATAGTTGAATTATCATAGCTGCGCATTTACGGCACAGCTATATCCAAATTGGTCTTAGACCACCAGTGATCATTTCAGCCCAACTGGTATATATGCAACTCCTTGTCAAAACACCTCCCTGATTATGTTAGACCACACCATAGATCAGTCTCTCTTTACCTATCTGACAGCCCTGTAGTGGTATGGTTAATTCAATAACTGGACACATAGACTCTACTACACAATACCATAGATCATTCTTTAGTAACATGTTCCGGCGGCGCTGTACCGGAATGGCGTGTGCAGAGCTTCTAGATTCTACTGCACCACACCATAGAGCACTCTCCAGTAGCCCGTCTGACCAAACACTTTGCCAGCTTTAACCCCATAGATAAAGCAATTGATAATATCCCTCAAGATCATACTAATAATTTGCATATTGTGTCAAATGTATTTTCCACGTTACCTAGGTCAGGTCTCCTATACTAGGCAAAGATTGAAGGAATGTGGTTTATCTTGATGGGAATTTAGAGGTATTATACAAATATCGGTTCAGTGAAATTCATATGATATACAGCAAGCATGCTGAAATATCGATTTTTTTCAGGAGAAGTATTGATAACAGATCTGGTATGATTAGCACACATTATCTACGTCGGTTTGATATCTCAAGAACACCGTGGAGAGGAGTTTATAGCCTAAGTAATATCAAATGTATGTTATCCAACATCGACGTTTATATCCTGCAGTAGTAACGTGCAATCTTTATCGAGGAAAGGAATGTTGAAAAGTATGAACACACAGTGCGTGGAATTGATCCTTTTTATTACACTCCCAAGGCTAGTTATTATAACTTGAGCTACAATGCAATTCACTGTATACATGCACTGTGGAAGGTGAGTGCAAAACTAAGCCTCCACTCTTCGGAGAGAACATGCCTTATCCACCAAGGAACTAAATCTGAGATTTAAGTTCTCCTATTCATCCGATTAAACAGATCTGGTTAGATTGTCGCCGAGTAATAATCATTCACTACCTTGTATTGCTCTTTTTATTAGTCTAAAAATATACTTAGCACCATCTATTTCTACCGGGTTACCATTAAAAGAGTTCTGATTATTATAATTTTATTGATTTCATTCGAAGACTGATTTTATAGGATTTATATTCCGTGTGGCGACTTTAATACGCACCATTCACAATGGTTCTGATTGCTTGGCCTCTATCTATATACATGTAGCTCCGACCATTCACTAACAATGTGATCATCGTTCCCAGTCAGTAACAGGTTTGACAAACTGAAAACAGTGTATGCACGAACTAATCTTGCGAATGGTGACGAGGCTTTATGCCTAAGTATCAATACAGACTGTACTTGTGGCGGAAGTACACAAACAACGAAATAAATAAATACACACAGAGTATTCATTCAAAATGACAAAATTTGAAACTGGAAGAGCATGATCTAAGGCCACGATCAGAAAGGCACCGTTTCTGAAGTAAAGAACGATGGCTATACCTTTCTACACATCTGATTATGGAAATAGATGTAGTCCTATGTGATCATGGCTTCCCAAATGATCAAAGGAAAATTGAGGGATGAGGGAGACAAAACACCTCTCATCTATAAAACCATGGCACATTTCTGTGAAAAAGTCTTGGAACATTCATAATGTTTTACTCACTGGGTGATTAGAAACCTCAGGTATTTTCAGGAATGCCTTGAATCACTATTATCAGTGACTGCATTACAATACAAATTTACGAAAACATGAAATATCAGCAATCATGATGATGCATAAAAAATCATATAAGAAAGATTTTGTATAAACATGGCGCTAGATAGAAGTAACAAAACGACGAAAAATAAAACCTATTGCGAAAAGTGTATAATACAAAACCGTCTCATCGAACATTTTATCTATCGCCATATACTCAGCAATACTCAAAGAGGGGATTTATTTGTCAAACGACAAGAATTTCACGTCAGAAATGTAGGGAACACAAAGCATGATACTCAAGAGGTACTGTTTGGTCAATTACCATTGAGCGATTATAAACTGGCATTGTATCCTTGCCATTAGTGCCACAGTTTGGCAAAAATCGAGTAAAGAATTGCAGGCAGGGGGTGGGTGGATATATACTTCATATGGTACCTTTTGGGGTACAAGTGTGTTGACACAGCATAAATATGGAACCATGCTACTTATCACAGGCGAAAATGCCGACTCATCGGACCAAAATCGAAACTAATTGTCGTTCTGCTGTCGCTGATAAAATAACCGCCCCATGCATCCAATTGGCATAGTATAAAACTTTATTCTATACTCGCTTATACCACTAGCGACATGCCTTAAACCGAAATGTCAGCATTGACTATATATATACAATAGATGTAGGGTACCGAATCGAGACAATTACCACAGAAGCTGGTCCTAACTTACATGAACTCCCACAAGTCCAGATGTAAACACGGATACGTCTGATTAGCCAAATATTATATCATAACACATTAAGGAGTACTTAATAGATTAAGACATAGTCATCATGAAGAATAATGAGATTAGACACTTAATGCAAACTCAATATACTACATGGTACTTTCGGAATGAATGTGACGACAACACAGATGCATCAGGTATGATGTGTGACATTACAGCTGCTGCCTGAATACCGAATAACAAATCTCATCCATAACCTTCAGTCGACTTTCTCATGTATGCATAAGATAATTTCAGTTATTAACTATCACAGTTAGATCACTCAGTCAGACATAAATGGCATACATTGTCTGTACACACAAAAAATCGCTCAGCTACAGATGATTTACATTGTCTTCTATAAACATGACGTCCATTTCCGTCGTGACGTCATACGTCATCTATCTCGTCGTCTCTGTTCCTACTCCACAGAGGCGGGTTATTCCGGAAGTAGTCCCACATCTCGGCAACGATCTCGGCCGCTACGAGATCGTTGGTATTGAGCGCCATCAAGCGAATAACGAGTATACCATCGGGCCGCAGGTAGCGCGTGACAAACCGACGCAGCGTCTTCTTGTCGTCAACCCTCTCAAGTTTGTCCATGGAGCGCAGGTATTGCTTGATGTAGTTCATGTGGTCAGCCCTAAAGACGACTTTACAAAACCACACGACGAATCCCACCATGGACGTAAAAGCGACGAAAATGAACCAAAACCAGACGAAAATGTAAATCTTCTCGTTGAAGAGGTTGATGGGCAGCACACACTGCACAGTATAGCGGTGAATGTTACCCAGTTGACGCACCCGGAAGTCGCATAATGTCTCCCGTGGGAAACGCTGCGTGGCCGCCCAATCTTCATTGCGCAGGAGGCTGCGCATAACATGGAAACCATACATGTGATAGTCCGTTCCCAGGAAGGCGTTGAGTAAAAACAGCTGTCCAATAGCGTTCATCGTATACAACAACTTCACCACAAGATATAGCGAAACGAGGAAGTTGCCGTATTTTCGCCCACAGAACAGCAGACAGCGTCGCGCCATCTCAAACTTACACGAGTTGCAGCAGCCTCGTTTTGGCACCCGGAAGCTGCCGCAGAAGCGGTCCATCTGGCGGACAATATAGCGCATCGTCTTCTCGTGGTTCTCCGTTTCGTGCATGGCTTTGGCCGCTTCCACGATACCGCCCACTTCTATTCCCGAGCGCGGACTCAAGATAGACCACACCGTGTAAGGAAGATAGAAGAAGAGCGCCTGTGACAACAGCAGCATCGGTACCCACTGGTAATACACAACTTCCTGCTTGGCGTCACCATCCTTTGGCACGCCAGCTTCGAAGGGGCGATAGTAAGTGTTAGTGACCCAGCAGATCTTGTTTGTATAGTCCTCATAGTTGGAGGAGAAGTAAGCGGGCACCCAGCACTGGATGGGGTCCCCCACGTACTGCTTGGTGCTGACGACGATGGCGAAGACGACCAGGAGGATCACGGTGTAGCTGTGACTGAGTCGGTCCGTGATGTCGTCATCGTTCCGACTGCGGCCGCCGCCCCCGCCCAGCCCCAGGGGCGAGATGACGCCGAGGATCTTAGACATATCGCCGTCTGCTGCTATCTGCTACCACCGCCCGGCTTGCCGCTCACCTTATATCTACAACACATCATATAACTTACCATTAGAAGGATGCTATCACAGAATATCATGAACATTGCCAATACGCCTTAAGGTAGATATGGCATAGATTTAGAGGTTTTCTTTTAAACGCATTAAAGCTCCCGTGTATATCAAAAATATATATGTAAATATGGAAGAAAGATACTCAGTGCATTTCTTAAGGGCACATTTCATTTCAAACGTAGAGAAACGCATCAATCTTCACTATGAGAAACTCAAAAGTTCAACAATGATACCAAATGTGCGGAGAACCTAAGTATCTTAATATATATGGTATAACTGGTTAGCAAAAGTTCAGACCGGTAATGTCAACTGAAAACAATATTTACGTCTACAGAGCAGGTTATAATAATAACATATGAAAAAAGACTTGTCGGCATCTCTTATGAAAAATTGGAAATGCGTTTACGGATTGAGAATAAGACTGAGTTCCATTAGCATCTTATTGGAAGTTATTAGTACATGCATTTTTCCCCGTTACATACATAGACAGCATCAGGACGCATTCAATATTAGGGTAACACGCGTAACATATCGAGGTAATGGTTAAATCTTCCCGTTCCAGTACATGCAACTGAGATCATCTTATACAGGTTAATCACACTTGGATGCACACCATATAGACGATCTATATTAATGTTTATGACTTAAAGAACTAACTGAAACTCTAAGAAGGTATGTCAACGTTAATATGCGCACTTAAACACTATCAGACCTTTCACACATCCTTGAGAGCTACTCCTCTGACCTGTGGCTATTCCTTTTGAGATGCGGCGTTTCAGGTCACTTTCCGGGCGAGTGGTGTGGGCAAGCAGTGAACACAGAATGACCGACACCTCCTCCTACCGTTCTCGGCACCCACTGACCGCCCCTCCCTCCCTTCTGGCTAGCCTGCAGGTCGTGGCTCCAGGCGGTTATTATGACCCCTCACACGCCGGCCACTCACTCCTCACTCACTCAAATCGCGCCCCACACGCCCGCAGCCATTGTTATGGCGGCTAGGAGTCGGCGTGTCAGGCCCGGACACGCTGTCACGCTCCCGGAACCAGCTCCAGTACTGGGCGCGTCTGACTTGTCGAGTTTTGTACAAGGGGAAATGTGACTTAGTGAGGTCGACTTAGTCATGAGCCGTTGTGTTCGTACACTCTAATGTGCCATAATGCTGGCTGTAAGTTAGACTTAATAACATTACGTCTCTGCCCATTGACGACTCCTTAACGTTATTGCATCGGGAACTAAGACACGTTACAGGCCCCCATACGTCATTGATTCGAATGCTAATTAGAAAACAGCAGAAGTTTAAAACGGAGAGATTAAGGTACCCCTACAGCCATAATTAAACTTTCCGGTCTTCTAAATAAGATCAGAAATAGTCGGAACAACAACTAGGTGAATTGCGATATCATGATAGGGATAGACAAATGCATATTCAAAGAACTCATATACATAAAGGTAATGAACGCGACATCAAGTCTTACATGAGAGTTAATTAGATAATGTTTGAGATACAATACTCGGGGTGGGGGTGGGGGGTATGTTGATTCCAGTTGATATTGGTAGGAATGATTGCTCTCCGGGATGTGTGTAAACTTGCTGAGTCAAGAAGGAAGGATTATCGCTGTAAAGGTGAGAGGAACAAAACACGCCCCAGGTGTCCGATTGAATAGAACGACTGCAGAATATATCAATTAACATGCTTATAATTAAAGTATTCAACGTACATGATACAAGTAACAGGAAAACAACACAAGTGCGATTGGCTTTTGTTAAGCCGAACACGTTGTCGCGTAGAGAGAACTCTTTCATTTGAGATTTTCTATTGGCATGAAATACTTCATTAATTGGATACTTAATTAAAATCCAAGGCGCCGCACATATTAAAGAAACAACCAACCACCTCAATAAATCATCGGATTATATTTGTGTGAAACGGGCACCTTTGAAACAGGCTTAACAAATGGGGGGCCAACAATTTACAATTTCACCTTTGATGTAATAAATAATTGGTCTAATATGGAAGGTCAGTTAAATGTCGTAATATATATCTGGTATTTTGTTCGTTAAAAGAAGTTCAAGATGTCATCAAAACATTCACACGGGCGCGTTTTTAGTGGTGTGTAAAGAACATGATACAAATGATATACACGCGTACATATTTATAAATATGCTTCGTGGGGATATCTGTTAATAGTGATCTACAAGTGGAGATGTGCTCACATTTCCAAGGACGTCGGTTTATTTTATATATTCATCAAAGGAGTTGACCGGATATAAAACCTCTTTTTCCTATTTCCCTATCTACTGACAGTATTTATAGATCTTTATCAGTTTTCTGGAAATTTCCCTGTGAAGGTGTCGCAATCAACCTTTAAACATCGCAGTATTGTTGTGTACAGGAACAAAGAATTTTTTAAAACATGTATATCATATATATACATAAATGTGTATATACATGATATTAACAATACAGTCCGACGGTCCCTTCATCCCCTACCTCTATGTACTTTAACATCTATCATTTGTCCTTTTCCAGTGGAAACCATGAAGCTGATAGTTAACGGTGGACGGATAGAGACACTTAACTCTTGAGACGTCACTACCGCTGTGACAGTGCCATAAATATATATATACGCCACCATCAATGTCCAGGGAATTATTAGCTGCGAACGGCAACTACAAGTTTGTGTACATTCACAGAGGAACAATAATGCATTGCAGTTTCTATCCTTCAAAATTCAAAAATCAATGTGACCACTACTGAAATCTGGTGGTGTATTCTGTTTAGGAAATTATTTCCCATATCATCCAAAGAGCTATTCCATGTCCAAATAATGTAATAGTGGTTGAATCAACTTTTCAGTTCTCCGAATCTCATCTTGTGTTTGTCAAGAAAACCAAACATTAGTTTTTAATTCAAAGTGTTATTAATTTGAATATAATGAAAATATGTAAGCTGTGCATTCAATCAAATTAGAAAAGGGCAGAATAAAAGTTTGCTCAGCTTAAATAACAAGGCTGTCACCAATGGGTGCTGTATGTATCAATCAACAAGGACGCCCCCTGCCAGTCAGTCCTGACATTTATCCCTACCTTTCGTTCTTTAGGCATTCATTGAAGTAAACTGGTGAGGCAAATCTAACGGTTTATTCATCGATGTCATTGAACCCCTCTCAAATACGTTTTCAAAGTTCCACATTCGAAATATTTTGATACTCCCTGTATTTGAATAAAAATACCATTTAATGATTTCCATCTTTTGATTGCATGTTATGATAGATTTAGTTTATAAGTATAGATTATGTTAGAATTCACTGTGTCCACAGCAAGACTAGTACTATGGCTCTAGGGTGGTGACAAGTATTTACCGAGTTATTTGTTCGTCTCTACACTTGGCTCTGCCCGCGCGATCATTACACACACCCTCACACACACTTTACATTACAGATATCAATGATAGCACTGGTGGAGATCCTGCGTAAATTAAATGTTAGTTACGAGCTTTTCCGTCAAGACATGCCACTGTTGACACATTGAAGAACCTAATTGAGGTCCCACGATATGTCTTCAGTTTAAGTCAGGGGATAAAAGCGGGCTCCCACTATCACGATTTGCGCCTCCGACACACTACGATAGCCTTACGACAAGCGTTCCGATGAAAAAATGCATTTTTTGTCGGAAGGAACGGCCCTATCGTGGAAGTGGGTTTTGTGTTCCGATGAATGCTACGACACACTCCGACACACTCCGATAGTGCTACGAAAGAAATGCTGTGTCGTAGGCCCTCCGACAAAATCGAACATGTTTGATTTGTCGGAGTGTGTCGGTGTGTGTCGGAAGCATTCTGTATTGTGTGTAGGCTATGCACGCCCCCCCCCCTTGGTTTTCGCCTGCAAAATAGCAATTGCCCCAGGAGCGTCCCTAGACAATTGCTCAGTCACCGCATTTCGGTCGATTCCACCTGTGGCATATATATATATAAATATATATATATATATATATATATATATATATATATATATATATATATATATATATATATATATATATATATGTGTGTGTAAAACAGGCAGATTGACCGTTTGGATCAGTGTTTTGTAACCACGTAACCTGCATTTACAGCATCCGTAACTGTGATATCTTATATTTTGATATTATAATTATATTTACATGTATTTCAAATTTAGGAAACCCCGGTTATAAGCCCACCTATATGATATATGATATAGCAAAAAAGGTGATTTTCTAACATATATATATATATATATATATATATATATATATATATATATATATATATATATATATAACCGCTTATAAGCCGATCCCGGTTAAAAGCTGACCCCCCCCCCCCCCCCACACACACACACATACACACTTTGGGTTCCTGGCCCCCATCCCCCCTCCCCCAGAATTTTTGTTTCCGTTTCAATTAATTGTATATACCAATATTTGGTTTTAATTGTTTGCATACCTCTTCAATCGTGGCCGGTGTCATAACCGTGCTCTTCTTTTCAACCCGTTCCGACACACTGCGACACACTGCGACACACTCCGACAAAGCCCTCCCGATAGCTCTACGATTGGAAAATTCCTTTTCGTAGCCCAATCGCAGCACTTTTTGCAGTGTGTCGGGACAGTGGGAGCCCGCTTTTAGAATAAGAGTAAGGCCCGGCGTCCACCTTCTACGATATGGCTCCGATGTGGTCTACGATGCACCTTCCGATAAAAAATCGAAATCGCATCGTAAGGTCACCTCATATCGGGGCAGGCAATTAGGCACTGAAAAAAACCCCTTACGATGCATGGTGAAGTGGGATGTCTAGACATAAGTCTGAATTTGCACCTTCCCGATATGTCTCTGATATTTACTTTTTGTATCGGTGCCATATCGGTAGGTCTAAATTTCTATTGAAGTAGGTGGACGCCGGGCCCTAGGCCTGGCATCCACTGTGCTCCCGATACGTTCCGATACGGTCTACGATGGACCTCCCAATACAAAATGAAAATCGCGTCGGAAGGTCACCTAATATCGGGGCAGTTGACCATATCTCTGCGATTAGGGACTGATGCAAAATAGGGATCTACGATTTTTTCCCGATGGAAAACCCGTATCGCAGGGTGTCTACGACATTTCAACAGGTTAAAATGCCGGTGGCTAGTCGGAAACATCGCCGAGTATTATGCCAGAAAACCAGTCTCGCGGGTGAGAAACTAATCGGAAAATTATGAAGTTTTGGAATTCGATAGAGAATACATATGATCGTATGTCCTGCAAATGTGTCTCAAATCAATGCTATCTTAGGCCTGGCGTCCACCTACTGCGATAGAAATTTAGACCTACCGATATGGCACCGATACAAAAAGCAAATATCGGAGACATATCGGGAAGGTGCAAAATCGTAGACATATGTCTAGACATACCAATCCACCACGCATTGAATGGGGTTTTTATCGGTGTCTAATCGCAGAAACGTGGTCAACTGCCCCGATATTAGGTGACCTTCCGAAGCGATTTTGATTTTTCATCGGGAGGTGCATCGTAGAGCATATATCGGAGCCATATCGTAGTAGGTGGACGCCGGGCCTTAGTTTCACTTTATACAAAGCTTTTACTGCCTGAAAAAGTACATTGTCATTCTATGTGTACTAGTAAACATTGTTGATACAATATTTCATGAATTATAGTGTATTGTATATCTAAAAATCAAAATAACTAATCGGTACCATGATCGGTACCATGATCACCTTTTTTATCGGTCAACCCGCCTTCCTGCCGCTTTTATACACGTACAGTGTCGCACAGGGTGCTATCACGTAACTAGAACGAAAAGAAATCTTATTTGACAATTAAGCAGCACACGGAAATCAATATAGCCGTATTGGAAATAAAAACTGACAAATGTTATCTCCCGTGAAAATATACTCTAGAAATAAATTCATTCATAAAAGCATGTACATACGTAACAATGATTAAAATAAATGAAAAGAGTACAAAAAGTGATCAGACAGTTATCAGGAAGTCCACAACTCTAGATGAACTAGATGAACCAGATGAACTAGAAAGTGATACAAAGGGGATCAGAAAGATAGCTGTGAATCACTGCATTTGAGTAGAGAACAGTTGATTGAGTATCAACAAGAATGTTAGACACTTGAAAGTGTTAGATCAAAGGTATCCCAAGATAGTCAGGGAGATGGTAGTTTCTTCGTGGAAAATGGTTTGATACATAGGAAGTCTATTAACAAAGAACAGGGATATAGAGAGGTAGATCAACTGGTTGTCCCGAAGTTATTTGTGCATCAAAACTGCACTAATAAAGTGTCCAGTTCTTAGACTCGCTGATTTTGATAATTGGTTCTTCATTCAAGTTGATGCCACTGAGAGAGGAATGGGAGCTGTCCTATGCCAGAAGGATCATCGGCGAGGAGCATCCGGTGGCTTATGCCAGTCCGAAACTTCTACCCCGAGAGTCACGACTGTCAGCAGTAGAAAAAGAGTGTTTAGCACTGGTATGGGCTGTAGAGTACTTTAGACCATATGTGTTTGGGAGGAGGTTTGTAATTGAGAAAGACCATAATTCTCTTATATGGCTACACCAAGTGAAAGATTAAAATTGCAAACTGTTCAACTGCAGATTAACACTCCAGTCCTACGACTTTGAGTTTGTGCACTGCCCTGGATACCGGAACAGCAATTCTGATACCCTATCAAGGATTTAAGGTATAAGTTTCATCTTATTGTTTTATAAAGTTATTTGTGAATTCTGTAGTTAGGAAAATTTATGTTTTCCTGAGGAATTCCCTAAATTTTCTTCCTTTTGAATTAAGGGGATGTTACAAACCCCAAAAGCGTTACAATACCACAGGGAATCTATGATCTCCAGACATATCTCTCTCCTTGATGACCTACACCGACCTTACTACTTGGATATATCTTCTGTCCATGACCGAGGCTACAGCGTAATACTAACATCTTCAATAGCATGTATCAGAATAAGATTTAACATGTTAAAAAAAGAAGAAAACTAGTAATACTGGCGGTGTTTGCATTGTGTCCTCACAAGTGGTCCTAGTTACCATAGCAGAGTGGTAATCATATCATCAATCATAACGGGTCCTTCTTCTATGTACACCAAGAAGAGCTGGAGGAGATCATGTTGGATGCTCCCTGATGCACGACGGAACTGAATGGGCAAGAGGCGGGCGGAGACGGGCGAGTAGGAGGGGAGGGCACGGGCGGGAGGCGGACTCGGGACCGGCGGTAGAGTACTAGAGGGCGGGAGAAATGGGGAGGGGAAGCTAGCGGGTGGGAGTAGAATTCTCAGTCCTATCTGATAGCGACGCGCGAGATTTGGCACGAGATTCACACACGTGATCACTGTGGGCGCTAGGACGCTCTGCTATGTCTCTCGTGGTCATGGTGACGACTCAACACAAGACAGGTATATAAGCAGAATGGTGTAATGCAGTAGCAGAGAGGGCAGTTAGAAGACGGAGACAAGACACGGATAGGAGGGGAAGTAGCTTATCATTTATCAGAGATCATACCAACAGGAGCTGCTACAAGAACACAAAAAGGTAGGTGTCCGTCTTCATAAAGTAATCCCGTCAGCATTAAATGTAACATCAGAAACCGTCCCCAATACACATCAGCAATAATTATACATCGCATAAAGAGTGCCTCAAGCTAGAGCCCATGTTAATTTTTAATCATTAATTCGACCAAAGCTATTCGACGTTCAAATATAAGATAGAAGCCACACACCTATTCCATATACTTATATGGACATACCGCTTGATTTTGCTATATCTAAGCACGGACCAAGACCTTGATTTAAACTAATAATGAGTAAATTTAGATAGTCCATCCATCCAATTAGGTCTCGCAGTAAGTGTATATTTATATATTTAGCTACAATTTCATATATTCTTCCCTACTAGACAAAATTCAATATAAGAATAAGAAAGATAGAGGAAACAGTTTATCCGGTTAAGCCTGCTCTCCATAATGCCTTTCTCGTCATTCAAATTGATTTGTAAAGTGGAATTTAAATACTGAATTGACTGAATCTAGGTGTTTCTCAGTATTCAACCGTTGAATGGCGTTGAACGACTTGACTCATTCAAAGTAAGGGTGTCAACTCATTCGGGTATCTTGTATTTTGCTTATGGCACTGCGCCAGACAGATTAATCAGAATAACAATTCTATTCACGCATTGAATAATTTCTAGGGACGATTTACAATATCATTCTTGCTTGAAGTCTCTATTATAATTTCATATAATAGATTATATTGCAGATTCAGCAGTAACACTGATATGTTTTATTCATTTGCTCTAGCCAGCGTCACCAACAGTGTCTAGCGATAAAAGTGTTATTTTAATGTATACGATGGTATATGGGTATCATTCCTATTAAGAAATCTGAGTTGGTGGAATCACAACAGAATGTCGTTCGAGATAACGCTGCACTAGGTCGTTACTCTAGAGAGCCATCTCCCGTTTGAATCGTCGTACTGTCATCGATACCTGGCCCTTGAATAAGAAATCGGTAGAGAGTGATGGGTATCTAATACGCTACTCTTTACCTACGGACCAAAAACCTTACTAAGTTATGTAATTTCCTTCTATATATAACCAGAAGACAACGATGGATAAGAAATCATTAGCCAGTTATGAAATCCTACGTGTTTAGATTATTCGAGTTGCATCTGTAAAATCGAACAGGATAAAGCTAAACTAATGTTTTCAAACATAAAGACAAGGGTTCTATAAGATAGGATTCGGACAAAGGATTTAGGGAATCAAAAGCAGGATAATTTCAAACCATCCTATTGTATTAATCTGTATTTAGCTTATGCCTATATGCCAAAAGTAGAAAGTATTAATTAGGTAATTGAAAGTGGCAATAACAGAAGAATGTCTTTTCACGATCAGATATGATTAATTTTTAATCGCTTCGCATTTATTCTACAGAACATGAAGTTACTCTTGTTTGCCCTATGTGGCATCGCTGTCCTGCTGCTTTCTCAAGGTAATGTTGTTGTTTTTTTGTTGAGAAACAAACATTTATTTAGGCTGGGTCATACTCAGTCCTAGGTCTGGTTTCAACGTATTATCAACTTGTTCAGTATATTTTCCATTCCCGAAATGTGGAAAGACTTCGGGAACATACATACAGAGTTTTCATTTGCATAGCTCAAGTTAAAAAAGATATATATACGACCACAGCGTTGAATATTCTACAAAGTCCCTAAATACAATTTCAAATATTTCATTTACTTGACATTGTGCATAGTAGCAGTTTCATACATTGATCGAGGATGACACCTAAATATTTATATGTTGGTACCCATTGTAGTTTTCACATCTTAGATTGATATGTAGGTTATTGATATTATTATTTTCAATCTTTCTATCTGTACCATACAATATGGTTTTTGTACTTTTGCAGTTGATAGTTAATTCATTTCTATTACACAAGACCGAGATATCAATTATCAGTATCAGATTGAATTACCGGTACAATTTCATCGAGCGGGCTTCTTGATCTATAGATGACCCTATCATCTGCTTACTGGTGACAATGGGTATCCTCATCCTGTAAACGATCAAAACATTAACAGTATCATTGACATATGCAATAAATAACGTGGGGCCTAGAATGGACACTTGTGGTACTCCATAGAATATATAGTTTGTCTCCTATTTTTAAGGTAGTTAGTTTTTTCTTGATAATAAAGAATGTTCTATTGTACCAAAGGCACTTTGAAAGTCTATATATGCACATAAAGTTACTTGTTTATCATTAATCGCCGAAAAGATTTTTGATGTGAGTGTTGCTAGAATATCTTTTGTCGAGTGATTTTTTCTAAAGCCATTTTGCGAAAGAAATAAAATAATGTTAGTGAGCATAAGACTCAGACTCGGCCATGCAACAGGGGGCCTTCACGACCACCATTTTGGGAAATCTCTGGGCCTACAGAGGGTCGGCCACACAGGGGATCCCCTACCAGGATGAAGGACTCGATGCGCAGGAAAAGTCGTCAGCGCACGAGGTTTCAGATAGGAGATGTAAATTCGATAACCAATCTTGATATTTATGAATACATGTAGGTGGAAGGCCTGAAGAACAATTCCCTCGAGAGCCTCAGCACCATCACCTAGACTGGCTGCAGAGAGGCCAGCTGTCTGTAAGCCAGCCCTCACTATATCCAAGCCCACTGCATGCCCCACCGTCTGGTGTGAAGCCCACATTGTCCCTCATTTCGCGAAATCCTGGAGGATGCCCAGGATTATGAGTTTGCAGGCATATGCTAATGGAGCTAGGAGACATTTCTACGGGTGGCCCAGGGGCATTTCTCTGACAGCTGTGAAGGTTTAGGTCACATCCAGCACCTACGCACCGCAATGTCTCACTCGGATTACGGCTGTGCTGCAAGGTGACATAAGGTGGTCCTTGTTCGGGGTGTGGTCTGTGGAGCCAGTGTTTTCATGGGTATGCACGGGCCAGGGCCACATAGAAATGAATGCAGACAGACAGAGTACAAATCATCCTTGTAAGTTTATTATTATTGCCTAAAAGGTTAGTAATCAACTGCAAGTCATTAGCTGCAAGTCAGTTCTAATCGATACGATTTCATCATCCCAATTATTTCTGACCATTATTTTCAAAGGGACGGTCGCTAATGTATGTGTGACGAACGATGCTGACGAAGTTTGTGTAGCTTGCAATCCCTTCTACTTTGGACCTGAATGTACAGGTAAAACCCTTTTCTTCGTCAATATGCAAGATATGTCTATGCTCTAAGTATGAGATCAACTCTGAAAGTTCAATTGAATAGAAATAATACTCATTCTATCAAAATATTTCTCATGATAAACCAGAGATGTAGTATGCACAGTTAATTACTGCAAAATGAAGAGCTTTAGAGGCTAATACAAGATCCGAACTTTGCGTTTGATCAACTGAAATAGAAACGCTGATTTAGAAACTTGTAATTGAATACGAATATTTCTTATTACACAGCCTGTCCAAGCAACTGCATTCAATGTGAGACGTCCAGCAAATGTAAAACATGTGCAGAGGGATACTACAATAATAATGGGACATGCAAGGGTAAGCTACACTCTAATAGATTAAAACACTTTCTGTTGCAATTAGAATAATATTTTATCTGAGGCAGTGTTCCAGAAAGGAAATACTGTAATAATTTGGGTCTTACTTATCTATTACACAGCATGTCTCAACAACTGCAAGACATGTTCCTCAGCCGATTCATGTATGGAGTGCAAACCCGGCTTCAGAATCGAAGACAAGGGATTAGAGTGCGTTAGTAAGTTACCTGTCTATCACTTTTACCAGTTTCATACCGGGATATTGTATTCTATTTAATGCCATTTTCTAATATCCTTTTGTCATTAAATGATGAATGATTCTGCTACTTAACATTGTGGTCTTATCTGTAATATAAGCTGCCTAGCTGCAGGAGGTAATGGGCACTGTAAAAACTGTGCTAAATGCTAATATGTAATCATATGTATAAAAGAAGCTGTTCATCTGCAAGATGTAATGTGCATTATGAGAATTGTGCTAGATATTGTAATCATATTCTCTCTATTCTTTTCTCTGCCATTAATTTCTCCCTTCTATTCATTAACTTCCCCGTATGCATTTTATCATTCTAATATAAAACCATTGTGCAGTAGAGACTAATAACGTACAATATAGAAAAGATGAGAAGTGATAAGAAGTATGCAAATCAGGATATGCCAAAACAGTGTATACGTTTTCATAAAAAATACAGGGTATTGATATTCTAGTTTCCAGTTAAATGGTGACTTATGAAATTGCATAATGAGAATTGTGCTAGATATTGTAATTATATGTGTAATATAATCTGTCTGTCTTCAGGATGTAACGGGCGTTGTGAGAATTGTTCTACATCCATTGCATCATGTGACCGGTGTGCGGCCAACTCCTTCCCATTAGCGACGGACACTGGAGCCTGTGAAGGTGAGTTACCACATCTGCCCTGTATCATACCCTTTCAGATTCGTCTTAAAAGTACCCATGTATCATGGTATGTGATATATGTAATGTTTTCAAACATTTACTGTTAATTTCAGGCTGCAGCGATCCAAACTGCGTTGTATGCGCGGGCAATACAAACTGTGTAGAGTGCAACACCGGCTACTACATCAACGCAGGCAGTTGCAGCTGTATGTATTTGTCCATGGTCTGACGACATGCTATGTAGTCCTTAATGTTTCGATATAACTCTTTTTCAAAATCCAATAGCATATGTAGCGAAGTCTATGTCAAAGACAAGTTTACTATATATAGACCCATATGTAACATTTATATTGGCTTGATCTATTGCTTGTCTTAGTTGTATATACATATATACTTTATTGTGACGAATTAAATGACTCATTGTTTACCTTCATAATAGCCTGTAGTGGAGGATGCCTCGATTGTAAATCTGACAGCGTTTGCAACAGATGCCCCACAGCTAAGAACTACTGGAATTCCAAAGACAAGAAATGTGAAGGTAGACAGTCGCTAAAATTTTCGCTCTAATTTTGATTGAATGACCCATAGTATTCTCTTTTGTTTAATCGCATCTGATTCATTTAAAAGAAAATATCAGTGAAGTAAGAAATTCACAAACTGAAGTCTCGCATAAAACAATCTAACTTTATGTCAAATCTGAGGGGGAATATGGAATAAATGTCTTTTGAACAATATGAAAGAAGTCAAGGCACAAAGGGTTAAGAATACCTGCAGAATTTAAAAAAAGTTCAGGGCTGAACTTGTTATTTTCAGTTAGATATATGACATTAACGGAAAAAGGGTGTCATATATATGTTGTGATGATTAGAGCTTGGTTTTGCAGCATGCTCTACCGGCTGTGTTGACTGCGACATGGATAAGAAGTGTGTAAAGTGCGACAACAGTTACTACCGCAAGGATGGTGCATGCATTCGTAAGATCACTCTTTTATCTATCACATATATAGATAACAATCGCATCATGTTAACTTATTCGAATATACAAAGCAGAATAGATATGTTCTCTAATCGATGATTTAAACCGCGGAAAAGGTTGAAACATTTTCAGACAATGCAATTGCCTTTGAACAAGATTTATGTGTGGACTAGAAAACGAGGGTCTGTCATGGCTATAATGGCATCTCCAAGTCAAGGAGAACAAGATAATCTGACTAAACTGAAATTCACAAAGGCATTTCACTGTGAACTGACCGAAGTTCGGCAATAGAATTTAACAATTTTCCCATTCTTTTCTCTGCTATTTCCTTCCACCTTCTATTTATCAACTTCCCCATTTGCATTTTATTATTCTAATATAAAATCATTGAGCAGTAGAGACTAATAAGGTGTGATATAGAAAAGATAAAAAGTGATAAGAAGTATGCAAATCGAAATAAGCCACAATAAACAGTGTATACATTTTCATAAAGAGCAGGATATCGATAATATTTCCAGTTAAATGAATCGTGAATTAACAAGTGGGGGGGGGGGGGGGGGGGAGATTGGTAGATGTCAACCACCAAATAGTGATGGAGGGCGTGGCTTACAGCGCCCTCCATGATATATGTTATATGAAGTTCGATAAGTTTTCTACAATTCACCAGAGCAGTTGATACAACGCTGTTTAACCATTGCCTATGAATTCTCTAAAACACCTTATAAATTGGACAGCGCAGTTGAAATATAAAGAAATACCTACGTAACTCCTACCCATTCTTTTCTTACAGTTATCTCAAACTGCAAGGTTTCGAATGAGAACGATGGATGCACCGAATGCAACCTGGGCTACAAGTTAAAGGACAAAACCTGTGAGAGTACGTTCTGATTTTATATCCATTAACTGGTTTCAAGCGATAATAAGTGCGTCTGGCATGTTCAGGGAACACAAATAGGCAGGGAATTGTGGAGGAGAGCCACGGAAGAGAATTGGGTCACTTCGCCCTTATTAATTATAAAATATCTTTTCAAGTGATTCAGTAAGCGTTCAGTCTCTTTGTAGGCTGCTAACCAATTGCCGCCTCTAAGCAGTTATTCGTCCTCAGTTATCCACCAATGGAAGACCTAAAATACACGTTGTTATTATTTAATACCTATTGCCGAATGTCTATAAAATACTAGCTGCTGCTTGGGGTGCAGTATAGATGATGTTCGGGGTCACTGTGGTGTAGTGAATTGGCTAAGAAATAATGACTTTGTAAGTTAATAAAATGGCTTTTTCGTCAGTTTTGGGTATATAATGAGAAAACGTAGTTAGTGATGGTGCAAAATGACCTTGAATGGGTATCCCTACGGTCTCGGTAACTGCGTTTTCTCTTGATATCATTCTCTGAATAAAGACACCCTCAAGAGAAATGGAGCTGAAAACTAGTCTTTTTTATTTTATTCAGGAGAAAAATGGAATAGTACACAATCGCCTAAAAATTTGGCGTTCTTCCTTGTATGTATCCAAACGAGTACAGTACAACACACACGTCATAAAACCACCAAGGGGCCATCCCTAACGTACTTAGGCACTGAGGGGGTTAGGTATGGGGTGGGAAACAATTAGGAAATTCTGCTTATATTCCTTTTTTATTCTATTCGGTACAAGATTGAGCGGTAATGGGGAGGGTCAGAACGTTCGGAAATTGTATGCACATACTATGCCTGGCCGCCAAAGCAGATGCAATGGGGCAGATACATCTACAAATCCTTTTGTGACCGACATTGATGATGGAGTGGGGCGGTGTAGGGAGAGATGTAGGTTGCTGATGCGTATATATAATTAATAATCTAAGCAATTGCAGTGCTTACAATAAAGATTACTATCTTGTTTTACATTATGGAAGTTAGAAACTGAAAAAGTGTCGATGCCTTTTCCTAATGCAAAGTTATAGACTCTCTTTTGTTTTGATGTGATCATGTTATATTGCCACATGTTTAACGTAGTACCTATTTTGATCAAGGTTCATGTAAAATTATATAGAGGCATCTTACTTTACTGCAATATTGTAACTTGTTATATACAAAACCTAACGTACCGCCCTACTGCTAAGTCAACCACTACAGCTGGAAATAAATAGCCCAGTCATTGCCATAGTGTTCTATTCCTAATTATCTATATATAATCGTTTCATGTATTTACATGTGCCTAGCAATTGACAAATTCGATATATTTACTTTTGTAGAATGCCATTACTTGACGGAGTCGGAATGCAACACCTGCGAGGAGCCGACCAGGGGACGACAATGGAAGGATGGTTTATGTCTGTGTACGTAAAAGAATAATTGGAAAATTTCAAGTTTACGTACATAGACAGATATTCTCACATGTAGAAAGCCCATGTATATAAACAAACATATTCTCATATTTAGAAATGTCTGTATGTATAAGCTAAAAGCCACAAAGCACCTTATTCTCTTAATGTACTCATGCGTATTTTACGTATATGTAAACGGTGATTAACACCTTCTTTACTGTATTGATTAAGGTCCTGGAGCCTTGTGAAAATAAGATATTTTCATACTAGGACATCCTTCCAGAATAAATATAACTTCAAAGAAAAAAACCAAAAAAAATCTAGGAACTATTTAATCACGTCTTGTTCCAGATTGCCCTCTACAATGTACAAGTTGTAATGCTACTGACTACTGCACGGCCTGCAAGGATGGCTATCTCTTGAACAGCACCACGAACCTCTGCCAAGGTAGCGGCTTTCTTTCTTTTAGACATCAAAGAAAGTCATACTCCATATGGCAATCGATTAAGACAGCTCTATGAAATTAGTTTAGGAGAAAGGTTCTAATCAGCGTATCATCGCTAAACATTAAAGAAATATTAATCTCCTTGTGTCAGGGACAATGGATGACATTGAATAACAAAACCAGAATTAAGAAATATTCCATTGATAATCCTTGTCATATTTCATCCCTGAAATATTACTCTGCAGTTGACTGCTCCTTCAGTGTCATTGGGATTTGAAATGAGTCAATAGGAATTGATACAAATTATATTGCTAACAAACTGCAACGATGAACGTCAATCGTGATTACTGTGATCTTCCTGTCAGCATGCCCTTCCGGTGACGTAGCCATGTCCCAAGACGAGTGTGATCAATGCCCGACAAAGTACTTCGATAGTCCAAAATGTAAAGGTAAGTGTGCGGTTTAGTAGTGGGAGATAAGGGCTGGGTGATAGAGTTCCGTCGATCTCAAGCTCTCATTCAACCCAGCTAGCTCTACAAACCACACTGTAAAAGTTCCCCTGAATTTTACGGTTTTCCCCTGGAATGCCAGGGAAATACCGTTTACGGGTGACCGTAATATCTTTCTGATTGTAAACCTTAACTCAAATAAACTGTATTTTGACAACGGTTATAACCCATAAATATGAAAGTGCAAAACTCTAATAAATGGACTATACAAATAACCCTTTAATATGCATAGACACCATACATCTTGTCACTGAAGGTCTCTCGAACTGTTTTATGCAAGAGATATCTAATATCTATATATATATTATTGAATTCTTTGTGATCACTACAATCATCGATTCACAAAGCCAAATACTGACTTATCATCGATAATTGTGATCAATGATATCTAAACATTGAAGTTGTTTTAACAATGACGTTATCAGTGCAGACTATGTCACAAGAGTATTCATCAGAACTTTACAGTACAAAGTCTTATCCTAACCTTAATAAAAAAAACCCACTCCATATGCTTAACATTTGGTTGCTGTATTGGGAGAGCGTGAAGTAAAGTCTTATCAATTGTATAAGAATAAAAATTGACCAATCAGTGGCCAGAACGTGAGCGACATCACACTAATGCGGTCTATGGATAACAAACTCTCGTTTAGTATTTGATATGGTAGGATAAAGACAATCCCAGTTATGTTTAGACATTCGCTGTGAACGTGCGGTTTAACTTTACAGAAGATAAATCAATATCTATTGCACATTTTGATGAAGTTTACTTCTATACTTTATTCTATACTTTGATTTGTTGCTGATATTAGAACCTTCCTAAGAGGTTCTCATGTATCCATATTTACAGTTTCATTTGTAAACTGACTGTAGATTGGATGGTTTATGGCACTGAATTCATTTACAGTTGAATACCGTTTTGTGGTACCAAACATATGTTTGGAAACTGTAGATAGGATTGTACCGTTAACGGTAGTATCCTCTATATTTTATTGACATGTCTTACAGTGCAACAATAGCTGTATTTTATATCCAAAGAGTCATTAAAACCCTATAAGGTGGTACAATCATTAAGTCATGTATCACGATCATATTCTACTTTTCCTAGAGTACAAGGTTTCCGTAACTTAGTTGGCATTAGGAGACTTCATATATGAAGCGTATACATATGTGAGTCTTTATTGTTGCTCGTATCTTATCATATGTCTAATCTGCTAGCCAGGAATCAGTCTGTCTATTCAAAATAAAGTGTAACGGTCTTTCTTAATGGCGGCTTCATTTGATTAGGTACAATCTTCCGTAAAGGGATATGAATCTCGAGCTCCATGAATCTTTTACATTTCAGATTGCCCAACTGCAGCCAGCGGTGCCAGCCAAACAGCCTGTCAAAAATGTCCTGGTTACATATATAGCAGCACGAACTGCACAGGTGGGTACAGTGAGGGACAACTACAGAAAGCCTCTGTGCCCATATCACATTTCCCTTATCACTTAGAACAGACATCTATACAAACATCTGTTAGGACAAGGCCTGTGAATTGACTTTAACATCTACAACTATAAACAAGCAAAAACATACACGCCCAAAACATCGTTATATAAAAAAGGTTTTCATTGAGGGAAAGTAATGTTCAGTATCTAATGTAGGTTATTTTCTCTCTTGATGAAAGAAATTTTTATACATTAAGATATTTATGTAATTGATGTTGAGCTATATCTTTTGACGTGAATGAAAGACCTAAAACCTGTTCGTCTCTCAGTTATTGATATTCTTGTCTGATATTTAAGATCAACAATTCACAGAGACAATAATATCCAACATGAGACTATATATAATTTTGATATCTTCGTAATCTACCTGAATTCGATTTACTGTACATCATTGTGAAGAAACAGCCGAATCCTATTGATGGCTTGAATATTGCAGTTTAAGTCAATTGTATTGTCTCTGTCCCATCCCGACACATCCTCCGTATACTGCTGCAGACGTAGTGATCCTTCGAGCGTTATTCATAGATATTTTGATAGATAAAGCAATATTCTATCTCGCAAATCACTTTCATATGTTTTATTTGCAGCTTGTCCCCCATCGAGTAATTCTGACGAAACCTCATGCAAATCGTGTGCAGCATCTGGAAGTGGCTTCCAGTGGGACGGCAGTGCATGTCAGGGTATGTATTCGAACGGCGGCATACACAATTTATTTATAGAGGTCTCACACAGCAGGGTACCTACATATCTGAATTACTTTTGATAGTGCTGAAGTAACTGTTCGTTCAGGGTAAATTCATTTCTAACTCGTCAGGAAGACTATATCATTTCGCATTGTTCCAATCGTAATTATAATTGGACTGGGTGGATGTAGACTCTCACTATCTGTCCTCTAGCATGGTTGTGTGCAAATTATTCATTCCCAAGGATATTCCTTATTTACAAGGTTGTTTTCCATTAAGAGTTTTCTCTCTTGTAGAAAGATACTTTTCTAAGATCCATACATTGTAAGTTTTCTTTATAACTGCGTTAACCAGTAATACTGTTGAATATTTCAGAACATAACTGTTCGAATCCAAATACCAAGGTGGTCTGCGAAGCGTGTGGTAAATCCAAAGTGTTCGTCCCGTGTGATGGTAAGGGCTGGCCTGACAGGCGACTTTGACGACCAAATATGGCTAAATTAACAAGTCTATTAAGAATTCTTGATACGAGCTCCGTTCTTTAAAAACATTTTGCTATTGATCATAAACAATTTCAGTTTCGTAATAGAACTTGTTCGTCAATTCAGGTTAAACGCACAGGTTCACTGTTTACTGTGCAAACAAGATATATATGTATCATCAACCTATACTACAACATGTGTATATATCTATCCATATATATCTAATAATAAGATAATGCGGAGATAAGTTCTTTTCATTCAGTTAAGTTAACGATTGAAGTCGGACATTCTTCAGCTAGCTACTTCTGATAAAAAATGTCAGTAACTGCAGAATGTGCCATTTTATTTCAGCATGTCCATCAAACTCAAGCCATCTAAGTACTGAGGAAGAGTGCAACCAGTGTGACGATTTCTTTTGGTCGGACAATTCTTGCCACAGTAAATATTTTTCAATCAAAATGATGTTAATCCAAGTGGTGGATAGGAGGTCTTTTGTTTCAGCTTGTAACTACATGTCTGTAAACCCTACCTATGAATATAGATACATAGCTAAACTGGAAAACACAGAATGGAACACTTTATGAATTCCTTCTAGAAAGATATATCTACCTGCTCCTCCAGCCTCATGTCCCTGTCTTTAATGATAGACTCATCTATCTAGATAACAACTGATCTGATCTGCACTCTGCTTAATCCCTAATAGATACAAAGAATCTAGACTGCAGTACCGGCTTTGGGAGTGAAGTAAACTGTCTGTTCTGTGAAGGTCACTTCTGGAGTAACGTCAGTAACACCTGTAATGGTAAGTCGTTTCAGGGTCTCTCCGTAATATAACCAAAAACTGAGATTAGGAATTCTGTTCTTCTTGTGGACAAAGAACTGGATTAGAATGCTTGAGTAGAGTAACCAATACTTTTGATGTTAAGTTCTTTGTAGGACTCTAGCGAAGTAGTATAAGTAAGACTATAATTATCAATTCTGTGGGGGACTCAACTAGAGTAGACTAGGAACAAAAAGTATGTTCATCATAGATGAATGAGCGTGCAATTATAAACGTATAACAAATAAAAGGTCTGAGTTAGATTTAGCCTATGGACAGTTTTCTACAACCCACTTGCACCCAGTCAACTTGCAATTTCTCTAACTACCTGTGTTTAGGATCAAAACATATCAAAAACAGTGGGTCAATGAGGTACTACGGTCTTGAGTGATTGGTCAAGGTCAGCTGGGCACACTTCTAAGACCCTGAGACACTTGCTCCCTGCTGTGTTCTCACTATCACAGGGAACAGCATGCATATAGTAAAGGGATAGTTTTCTGGAAGCACACTGAAAGTTCAATGTGACCACTCTAACCCTGACTCTAAGCTCTAGATGATGTATATAGGCGTGCAAGCATGCTATAACTAGTATAAGTGAGCCTGTAATGGTCAGTTCTGTGAGGGACACTACTGTAGACTGTTAAGGCCCAGCGTCCACTGAGCTCCTGATATGCCAGACAATACACCTCCCGATACAAAATATAAAAATCGCATAGGAAGGTCACCTATCGTCGGGGCAGTTGATCATCTCTCTGCGATTAGGCTCCGATGCAAAACGGGCGTCGACAGATGATTTGTTCCCGATGAAAAAGCTGTATCATAATAATTGGATGTGGGGCCTTATGATCTTTAATATGCGTACGTTTTGTTGTTTTTACTGTCAGTTTGTGGAGATGCAACCCCTGAGGACTTCTGCAGTCAGTGCCCTGGACGATACTGGGATACCTCAAGCTGCAAGAGTGAGTGATCTTACATATAAATTCTTATACTAGGTTTGCCACCAAATATCCTTTTCAAACCAAACAGTGCAACGGTACAGTTAATCTATGCAGCCTAGTACGCCTTACCTGAATACATGGTCGTCTTAGGCTAGTCCCATTCTCTACTGAATAAATGTTACTGATATAATTGCTGATTCAATTCCATTATCACTATTGCCGTTACTGGTTCAATCTAATTATTGTAATATATTGATTTATTACCCACCTGATACGGAGTCTCCATACTAAGCCTATGTAGCTTACAGATCGCTACTGAGTAGGATACGGAGCTGTGTACCCTCCTAGGAGGATACGGATTTTTGAGATGAAAGTAGTTCCATTGATATGAAAGTAGTCCCTTCTTAACTATGTTGAAAAGTTTTCTAAAGATCATATTTATTGCTTAAATCTAAAAAATAAGTGAGTAATAAATACAACATTACCATGATTCCGATCTGTGTGGCCGTATTCTCCTTGTAGTTGACGCTACGCAATACTCCTCGCTATCGCTCGGAGTATTACTACGCGTCAACTACGCGGAGAATACGGCCACTCAGATCGAAATCATGGTAATATTGTGTATGTATTAAAAAATACACATGTTGTTGATCATCTCATCTGATTTAACCTCTATGCAAACGTAGGTAGACTCGTTGGATTGAGTAAAAATCCTTAAAGGTCGTGAGAGGTAAATATTCCAGAAATAGGACCAAGTAGGACTCCAACAGTGACCAAGAGAAGTCCATCCTTGTCAAATACTGTTAGCAAAGTATCCTTAATGTTTAGGCTTGCACATACTAAGGAGCTGATATCCATGGCCACTTTTTCCCTGTACCTTGAAAATAACTCCATGTGTCTGTATTTTCTGTAGTCACAATAAGGCCTCATCTAGTCGAGATAAAAAACAATGTAGTGGTAGGCACTTCTTTTACATTCACGTATTCCATATCACGTTAATGCTATTAACCATAGGGCTAATTCTTGGCGTTTACGTTGTATATTGAGCCAATCTATTCTCTGTTGGTGCTAATGAATGATATAGATAGTTATGATAGACCTGTTCTGTACACATTCTAAACCTGTTCACTAAGCTACAAAGTCTTTTCAAACTCATGATATTGCATTGCAGAAGTGAACTGCTCAGCTATAACATCAAGTGAACCAGAAGCACAATGCAATGCCTGTAACTACGTGGGCAAGTACTATAACGTCAGCTCGTGCATAGGTAAGTACTGACCTGGGATGCCCCTAAAATGTCCATGTAATATACCTGTTCACTCTGACATAAGACTATAAAATACGGTCCCTGTTGAAGCCAAACGACAGGTCGCAAATGTCTTCCCCCTATAGCGTCTTGTCATAGTTGATGGACGGAAGACCTCGAACAGCAATCACTAGAAGCTCAGTTATTAAGTTTCCTCTTATCACATGTATATAAGTCATACGTCATCTATTTAACATCCGCAATTACATCTTTTACATATTACTTTAAGATTTTTAGGATAAAGGGTAGTCTGCAACGTGTAGGTACTTTCAATCGTTTTTTTTCTATTTGAATGAAGGATTTAAATTTTCAAGTATTTATATAGAACTACCTGACCATGCTGTACACGCTATAAAACGAGATGGGCAATTATTGTTATTTATGGAACGAGGCCCCAAGCCGAGATTTATAAATAAAATCAATTCACATGGAGTTTTCCAGCATGTACAAGCATGGTAGGTCGTTCAATATTTATCATATACCCCAAATTGATAAAATCTTACCATATTTGCATAGAAGACATGACTACATGAAATCTTACATGCTGCTGATATTTCAACGTGTTCAGTATAACAATGTAATGCACAGGGTTCAGTATACAATTTATATACTGAATAGGGAGCAGCAGTTCGTAATTATCAAATATACTCCATTTGTATATAATAAACATTGATACATGTTGTAGTATTCCTTTCGTTCGTACTCTCGTAACACCTAAGCATTTTGTTATGATTTATGAATAGTTTCGTTTTGCTCTCAGTGTTTAAAGGTTATGTGTTTAAATCAAAATATGAAATGCCCTACTACCGTGACCTTCACTCCTGCATATCCTGTGTTTGACATCCTTGTTTTTTATAGTTTTATGTATTCTTAAATTATAGTACATGTATGTATCCTCTGATGTAAATCTAATAGTCTCTGGACAAGCTTGATAAGATCGTAATTTTATTCTGTTTGTTCATCATGGACTATTTATTCAGCCAGATCTCTAGATATAATTAGATTATCTACATCATTCCCCTAAGCTGTACACATGGAGTTTTACCTGCTATTGAGATCATGGATTAGCTCCTATCGTTTCTTCAATGTTCCTTGGAATATACCTTCATCATAATTATTTTTGAAATTGTATGAACAAGCACTAATACGTCGAATAACTCACATTGTTAATTCCTTGATTCTCCTTGATTTAAGGAGAAGCTGGATGATTAAAAAAGTCTTTAAAATGTGAAAAAAAACTGCTTTTCCCTCCAGTTCTTATCAAGGATTATGCTGACGTCACGCCTTCTATACCTATTTATCTAATAGTATATTTTATATTGTTAAAATATTGTATGATATAGAGATCTCAATTTCTTTTATTCTATAGACATGGCATGCAATGGAACCACAGATGAGACAATGTGCAATGCTTGCGATGGAAAAAGGTGGAATGTATCAGAATGTATTGGTAAGCAAAAACTATTTTAAGAACTACACTGCAAATAAACGGGTTTATGATACTATGCCCAATTTCATTTATTTCATCGTATCCTGCACGTCCTCTGTAAATCTTCTCATTTCATACCTTCTGTAGTAATTTGGTATGTATACAAGAGATAACGTTTCAGGAGAATTTTAGCTTGATTTGTATGTGGGTGACTTTGCACACCAGATAGCTGGAACTCACTATGTGACCCCCTGGCGCTGGATCATAGGTAAACGTAAATAGGCAATGAAATGAGATTTGCGACGTATATTATTAAGAATGACTTACTTCAGAAATAGCTTATTGCGGACAAAAACTATAGGTATGTCTGAATTCTCTTAAAGGTAGATCTTGTTATTATATCCAATAAGTTCTTTGTCCACTCTTTGGCGGCAAACCTCAGGTGTCAGATCGAACCCTCCTGTTTTACGCCTGCTACGGCTACGTACTTGTAAAATTATCCACCTCCGGAAACTATAAAATAAAACCTAGCAGTTCATAGAGGTGTAATGGCGGACTTGCGGCATACTAACAGTGCCTCAGTGCGCATGTGTAGGTGAATTTACGCAGATAACACAATGTCACTGATTCATGCAGTAATCTAAGTAGCAATTCAAGCTACGCAACTAAAGCTTTCCTAGATGCAAAATTCCATATCATAGATATCCATTAACCTTGAAACGGTTCAAATGCATCTGTACAATGAAAAGTAGTTAAGTTTCCAACCCTTTAAGATTAGGCCTAAAATTGAGTTAAGCAGGTGAAACCCCTTGGCAGGATTCTAACGGTATTTCTGTGTTTGCATTGAACAGATGTAAGTGAGGCTGCAATAACAGAGGAGGACGCATGCCGGTATTTCAGTGGACGAATTTGGAACAATGTCTGCAATGGTTAGTACTCTCAGGACGGGCTTTTGACTTTGATGAATAGCTATCACAGACCAGAAAAATATCGCAAAGCACAATCTCCATTTTATGGAAAGTCTCAGGATTTCGATTCAATGTGAATAAATTGACCAGTGGCACATTCAGCAGTCGCAATATGTCCCTTGAAACTCGGCAAATGGTGGACGCGAGGACGACTGGTCACAGTATTAACGTGATGTACATGTATTAGGGAGTTGGTCATTAGCTGGCCCAGAGTTGATATCAGAATAGCATCGGATTTGAACAAAGTTTGACAAAATAAAGCCTTTTTGTCAAGAATATAAAGCAATGCGTGAAAACGCATATTTCTAGTAAGCAAAAAATGTAAAATAGGAATTGCACACTAATCGATTCTTTTTTGTTTGTCACGAATTGCCGATCATTGATAAAACTAAATGATTTAAAGGATATGTATTCATACATTCATCCTGTGGACTTCTTTATCAGAGTAATCAATCAATTAAAAAGGACCTCCTAAAAATCTTCATAGCGGAAAAGGTCTTAACTTTCGTATCACACCTACTGATTGCTTGTAGTAAATTATCTGAAATATGAATTCAAGGTCACTGTTAACCATTGTCTGTCAACTATCGCAGCCATACCGGCGCAGGTGGAGCTCGCTCTTCCTAATGATGTCAAGACCGGCACAAAGTTCTACTCGCCCGGGCCGCTATACAGGGACCTGGGGACGGACAAGTATGAGGGTAAGTGACACCATACCTTTACCTGTCTAGAAACAGGACGAGAAATATAACAATACAATGTTTGAGTCCACCTTTCAATACGGTCCCCCAAGCCAAATCGCATTGGACAAAAGAGGTCAATAAATTATACTGAGGTGTTTGATGTTTTGGAAATAGTGCGAATGATAAAGTCTATGGATCACTTTGAACTTGTGAAAATAGAAATGAATATAACGATTTCGGAATATCAATCATGGTAGGTAGCAAGATGGAACAAGGTGGATTTCATTATCTAGCATGTTAGATGTTTCTTGGGAAAATGAAGAAAATTCCTTGCATTATTACAAACATAAATCGCCATTATATAGCCAGGTTCCACAGGTTCCACAGATGTAATTGTCATATTCAGCACTATCGAATGGTAACATAGATCTTAAGAATTGAGATGAGACTCCTTCAACATCTCAAAGGAAAATAGAGGATAAACATCAACTAAAAGTATGGGAAAATAAAAAGTAAATCTTCCTCCTCGAAAGGCTTGTGGATTCGACAGAAAATACATGTATATTTAACATAAGCTAACTTTGCCGACTTTTGTCTTTTTGGATATCTGCCTTCCGCCTTTTCAGCCATAAATGCTACATTATTTCCCTCTTAATGTTAAAGTTATCATATTCACCTAAAATTACATTCAAAATAAATAAGTACTCATAAATAGAGTAGTGATGTCACAAAAGTGAGTGTGTTATTCACATTTTGTGTTGTGGCGTACGTTAAATGAACTCCCTCGTTCCACTTCGAAGTTCAAGTTCTGGTTTGCCAGAAATCCTCATTATCATACATGTAGTTATCAACAGTTCGATTAAACGCCTTTAATTTAAGAATAATTGAGACGCCCTGACTAGCGTCAGTTTCAGAAAAATGTTTAAAACAAGGAAGAAGTGAACATGTATAACAATATATGAATAGTGTGAACTCTGTATGTGGGTGCGGGGGATTTTATATGTCAACCCTACAGGCTTACAGAAAAAGGTAAATGATGTCATATTGGGATGTTAGTTCAATACTTATAGGGCAGATGACGCCAGTGGTACCGCTGCTCATGTGCTCAAAGCTCCAAGCTGACAATTGTATGCACTTCACACATTGCAATGTTTATGCGAGGACAGCTGCAATACAAGATTTATGTGCTTGAAAATGCTTCAACACCATAGAAAAGTAAATAATTTCTATTGCAAAAGGTAACCGAATGATGTCGACATAAGCGGAATTACGTAAGGAAAAGGCGAATGTTGAAAATCTTGAACTAAGACGTAATCAGCAACTTCTTTAATTTTTTCATTGGTGGGCGTCAAATGCAAAAGAATTCGGTAAATGAGAGTGTCAGAACAAACAATTAGAAGTAAAGAAAAAGTAAAGATAAAGCTGAAAAGGCCAAATACAGAGCTGTTTAGGTGATCACCATTGTATTGTGGCAAATTGCTATGGGAGAGACTCCCAGTGGAGGTGCAATGTATGATGGAACAGGGACAGCTTTAAAATGTGGCTGAAGAAAAAGTAGATTATACCTTATATTGGAATTCTGTAATTCATGCAATTATACAAGCAACAGTCGGATAGGGTTCTGAGATGAGTTAGTCAGGTTTTTGGAACATTTGATGTCTTTGTCGGATGTGCAAGAAACATAATACCACTAAATAATGTTTTGTCACTGTTTTGTAGATTTTGCCGTTGTCGCTGTTGATAACCTTTTTATTTGCTGGTCATGATGAACAGATAGATGGTGGCTGTACCTTTGTCTTTGTATCTAAGCTATCAGGATATCACCATAGCATCCTAAATAATCAAACTGCTCATTTCCTAGCACATATCCAATAAAAGTAGAAACTGACTTTATATTTGACAGCTGCGGGATGCAACGACTTCTCAGGAGCAGAAGAATGTACGACTTGTACTGGACAATACTGGGATACAAATACTAATACAAGTAAAGGTAAGCAATGGACCTATTACTAAACCTGTGGTGGTTGCTCCCAGGTACTAAACTAAAGCCCATGATGACGGACAGGACAAGACTGGTCCCACGTAGTATTGAGTTGCCTCTTATATTAATTTGTGTATCGTAATTATTCTTTCTTGTCTCAATTTGGATTTAAAACATATTTGAAACGTAGATCGAATATTTTCTTGCCTTATCTGAATTTGTTCTGTTTTTTTTTGTACGTTTGGCACTTGGAAGCATGGAATCTGTACTCGAGTCGGACGCATCTCATCTCTAATCTCTGTATCTTGAGTGTAACACTAATTACCAGAGGATACGACTCCAATTAAGCTATTGACGTAAAGTACGATTCCCATAGCGAGAGGATTTAACAACTGGACAATGTACCAAAGGCAATGCTCTTAAAATACTATAATAGGTGACATAAAGCGGACATAGCCAATAGGTGATTAGTATGTAACCTTGCTTTGCTGTTTTATGAACAGCGGTCGATTGTTCGGGATACTTCAATACTGCTGAAGAATGTTATGGATGCCCTGGGAAGTATTTTGACAATGGATGTCACGGTAAGTAGGCCTACAGCCAGATTACAATTCTGAAAGAAAATAATGTGTACTTGCAATCCTATCGATAAAGATACGTGTATATGTAATTCCCAGTGTTTTGACTGTCTCCATTGTCAAATGCAATGGTTTAAAAGGATACAAAATATAAATTACTTGATATAACTCAACGTTATTTCGAGGAAAGGATGTCTTGGAGACATAAGGTATTTGTATTTTGTACACATTGTCCATTACAGACGTCCCTGATTGCAAGGCAGATACTTTGACCGCAAACCAGTGTCGTGGTTGTCGTTGGTACGATCGTTACTGGAACGGTTCACATTGCCTATGTAAGTGTCTAATACTTGGATTTGAAAAAAAATATTGAGCTCTATTGACTATCTTAAATCATATTTCACATATTTATGGTAAATTGACACACTCTTTAGAGTATCACTACAATGATGATATAACTTTTTATGAACCGACGCACTTATTAGTAACATTTACGTAATTTCTAGGACGTTCTGGAGATGTGAACCGAAAGGTGCTGCTTTTGTATTCTTTTTGTGCAGGTGGATTGCATATGGTAAGGTGCATAGTTGTATTGCACATCCTGCTCAGCTGTTCTTGGGGGAGTGGAGTAGGCTTATGATATGATATTTCACATATTTCTAGCCTTATTATTATATTTTCTATATCAATTGCTAGCTATAAGCAGTTGGAGATCAGTCTTCTAAATCTCTCCCGTTCTTGCCTTTCAGCACCAACCTGCTCCCCAGCTCCAACAACTGAAGAAGAGTGTATAGCTTGTCCCTGCCTATATTGGAATAGCACCGATTGCGTGGGTAAGGCCAAGAATCACCAAAGATTTGTTAATGTGATTCATAAAAGCTTCCACTTATCAACGAAGTGTATCAATACAGCAGAAATACTTATCAGGAAATATTCACAGCTCACCAAGTTGGTAGCAAAGTCTACCATTATAGTTATTTTGTTCACAATACAAACAAAAGGAAATAAGACTATGTAAAATGGCTTCAGGAGTGAGAAATATATCATGGATCATTGGCCACAACTGTCCTTCCCCACGATAAATCGAATTATTAAACCCAAACCCTCCTACAACCTCTCCTCGGACCTTCAAGTATCGTCGGGGTGTAAAATTAAACAGCCCCCAGGCCACGTGAAACTTTTGCTGGGAGACTATAGGTAGTGGGTGAAAGTGGCCGTGGATTTTAACCCAACCAGAGCTAACGTAGTGTAGCTCTGGCGGCCAGGGTAAGCTAGATAGAGCTACACTGTGTAGTACTACTACTTCTTCCCAGGGGTCCTCCAAGCAGTGTTAGTAATATAGGCGCAGTCATTTATAGGTTTTCTTTATCCATCCCAAACATCTGCTTGTTGGCCACAAGAAATTCTATCTACTCTAGTGTTTGATACCAAAACCCACTAGATTAACAGAGGAAACAATAATACCAACACAGGGCAATCCCATAATGTACCGGGAAAATGGTGGGCGTTACCTGGCCTAATTTGTGAGTACATATTCTTCCATGCATGACGTCGAGTCCCTACCCTTCTCGCGGTATCTGTTCCTTGTCAATATACCACCTCAAGTTCTCATAAGTTTCACATAAATGAATTTGTATCCAGTCCTGTCAAAAATAGTTCCGACAGAAAGGAAAGCTAACATTAGAGAGAAATATCATGAATGTTGTCTTTACTTGATTCCAGAGGCATCTGAGGGCGACATCACAGGTGAGGCCCAAGTTAAAGGACTGTGGGCGCGTGCCTTTGTCAACAATCAATGCAAAGGTGAGAAATGGCGTCTGCTTTACTCTTCTTATATCAATTAAGCATTGCATTAATCATGGAAAGTATACAAAAAGGGTAAATTACAGAATAGGATTAAGTTGCGATGTGTGAGACTACTTATGAGAAGTTTACGCAGCATTAACTGAATTAGATTAGAGCTCTACAAATAATTTTAAAGGAAATATCTTGTCCGATGACACTGGAATAGAAAATAGCCAATGAGACCTTGCTGAGAAGAAATTCATTTTGATCTATATTCTACAGTATATGTAATGTATAGTTAGTTTCTTTCTATTGATCATTCAGGTATATGTGTCAAGGTTGGAGAGACGATCAGCAGTGACACTGTGAACAATACTTACATCATTCTCCCAAAGCTATACGTGGACGATAATCGCAAGGTGTTTGGTAAGCACGGGTTTAGTATGATGTGACACATCTCATTCATATAGAATGGGTTCAGGCAGTATATAGATATATGTGTAATAGGCCCCTCGAAAACCATTGATACACAATAAGTAGTATATTTTATAGTCTAGAAACAAAGTACCTATATCTTTGTTACATCGAGGCATATTTCACTCGTAGTGACAAATGCACTTAGGTACTAGCGATGCGGTATGGAAACACGCATGAATAAATTGAAGAACCATTTACTGATTTTTCTCAAACCTGATAAACTTGTTCATCTCTGCGATCTTTGTGTATTATGAAAGTTATGTAGACCTCAATGTTTGGAGACGAGGCGTAGCTTTGAGAGTTCTCTCACCTATGTAGACCTCAATGTTCTAGTCCACGATTTCATTGATTTTGACAATGCGATGATCTCTACTTTTGAATGTATCATCAGAGGTTCTAAATGAAGAAGCGACGAAGGAGTACCAGAATCAGGAGGAGTGGTGCAAGCATAGCAGCGCAAACCGTTATTGGAGAGTGACCGGGCTCACCGCCAACAACTGTAAAGGTAAAAATCTGATCTTAGATATGTAAATATAAGAACAAATGATTGACACCCACCCCCGAGGGTTTAAACCTAGAATATTAAAATACACATGCAATATCGATGTCGATGATCATTGACATTATAATTTACATCAATTATCCAGTATTAGTCAAAATGCTATTGATACTTAACATGCTAAACGTCACTTTTATCACAACATATTTTGAAAACCTCATTTTTATCATTTATATTCATAAAGCAGTGTTTGCACGGCCCGGCGTCCACCTACTACGATAGAAATTTAGACCAACCTATATGGCTCCGATACAAAAAGTTAATATCGGGGACATATCGGGAAGGTGCAAAATCGTAGAAATATGTCTAGACATGCCAATACACCACGCATTGTATGGAGTTTTTGTCAGTGTCTAATCACAGAAACGTGGTCAACTGCCCCACTATAAGGTGACCTTCCGACGCGATTTTGATTTTGTATCGGGAGGTGCATCATAGACCATATCGGAGCCATATCGTAGTAGGTGGACGCCGTGCCTAAATCGCGATTAGGCCTGGCGTCCACCTACTACGATAGAAATTCAGGCCTACCGATATGGTTCCGATACAGAAAGCAAATATCGGAGACATATCAGGAAGGTGCAACATCATAGACATCTGTCGAGAGATGCCAATTCACCACGCATCGCAGTGGGTGTTTTTCCGTGCCTAATCGCAGAAACATGGTCAACTGCCCCGATATTAGGTGACCTTCCGACGCGATTTTGATTTTTTATCGGGAGGTGCATCGTAGACAATATCGGAGCCATATCGTAGTAGGTGGACGCCAGACCTTATAATGTGCTACTGAACAAAAAGACAAAAACGATTCTAGCATCACAAACATTTCTGCCTTCATAATTTCTGGTAAAGAGAGACAAAATGTCTATGCCCTCATAAAGGTCCGGTTGATGATATTTTGTTCATGCCTGCAGACCTGAAGACTGCCGGAGCGTGCTCCATTGCCCAAGTGCGGGCGGCCGACCCTCGCCTGTGTAACGCTTGTAGTGGCTACTACTGGGACAACACCAATGGAGTCTGTGTGGCGGGTACGTTCATAACACATCAATTCGTTATCTATAAATGAAGATAATCACAAATAAGTATGAGGAAAGGTAGAATCTGTGGTGAAGGCCGTCCTGGTCTTTTGTCCCGTCACTAATGCTTGAAGCCATGCATACATGTATTTACATATCTAGTAGGACAGTAAACTACTATACATTGAATGCAAATATATACAAGTATTTCACGTTTCGTACACCCTTGTAATCATTAGTCTACCTATAGTACCTAGTGTTATGCGTTAAGTGTTGATATATCCTTTTCATCTTATACGTAACAGAACACAAATGCGAAAGCAATCCAAAAATACACGCCACGGTACCAATAAGATATCATAAAACATAATTACTCTTTAATCAGGAGGCTCGTAGGTATATTCCTTGATCAGTCCAATGACTAAATGCTCTTGTAACACATAGGGTCAATGATCATATCCTAGAACAAATGGCATGTCATACTTAGTTGAGTTTTAATGATTTTTATTGGAGCAGCAAAAGCATGCAGTAACGACACGACTAAATCGACCGCGGCAGACTGTGCAGCGTGTGGCCAGGGATATGTATATGAATTATCTGTAACACAAGGATGGGTATGCAAACGTAAGTATCATAGAGAGACATGGTTAGTGTGGCCGATTGGAATCTATTCCATGGTATTTTGTATCGGAAATATTCATCGGGTTCGAGGAATGAGGTGGATATTTCCGATCAAAGCAACATGTCTCCTTATCATAATGTACTTGGAAAGCATTAAAACATAATTTCACTTTCATCAGATCACGAATTTACGTGAATGTTGCCGACCAAAACAACACAGAACAGATGTAATTCAGACACACTTATTCTGCCTCCTAATTATTATATTGGAAATAATTAAAACCCATTTTACTCTTCACTTTTATATCGTGTCAAAAAGTCATGTGGTACGGAGGGTAGTATTATCTATAGTTCATCACACTGCGACAAAAAGAATCCATACAGCTGGCCAGTAAGTGTGAGCCATTCATTCACATGTATATATTGATGAGATAGGACATCATTACAGTAGTGTTACATTTCTATTTCTCTATTTCGGAAATATACAGGCACCTTTCATTGGCCTAACGGATTATGCTGGCTCTGCATAACACTCTACTGGATGCGCCCCTTGGTTATGATAATCGAAAAAGGCTTGGAGTCACTCATTTAGATTACTATCCGTACGCATGATAGTAACAGTGGTGGGGAAGTCCTAAGACACTCGGTACTATCTCTTGCAAGCATGCCAGCAAAAAATCACCGCTGAAAACACCTCTAACGTTCTGTATGAATCCCCACCATGTTCTCTGTGTGTACACAGGTCAATGTGGCAGAGCCCCTATGTGAGCCAGACGACCAGTATGTGAAAGCCTTGAACTGCAGAGATAATATTTTGCATGCAATTTCACACACTTACTGTTTTCTTTCAACCGGTAGGACTTAACTGCGAAAGCGATCTCCTAACCTCAACAGCGCGCTGCCAGGCTTGCTCCTTAACTAATTCTCCGAAGTACTCAGCAACATCCAATGGCTGTTACGGTAAGACCGACTACATGACTACGTGTTTTAGCACTTATGAAGTTCTCGAGGAACCACATTCAAGTGAATTCCACTACTGGCCATACAACAAAGCTTTATCTAAGTTTTATGTATAGAGATACTGGATGGTCCTTCGGGAATCAAAATAAGTCATTAGAACTCAAGAATATCCCACTATTCTGCTTTCCTGTTTTAGCTAGTAATTAAGCATCAAATCACTTAAACATTTCTGTCAATTGCATGTTTGTTACTGTTATGCTTCTGACCATTAGCATGTTCGTATTAATGTACCATTCAGATTTCATAATTCTCTATTATTACACGACCTGCCCTAACATTGTATATCATGGGCTTAACATGGTTTAAGGCTTCGAATACTAAGGCCCAAATCACATCTACAGAGATTCCCTGACACGAGATAAATTCCCTGCAAACATACGATTACTAGAAACTCAAATATGAGCTGGAGGAACAAGATATCATTAATAAAATTGGATACACATCAGTAATACATAGGTTAAACAATTAGATGTAGTACAATGCAATAATCAGGAGCAAAACATCTTCTTCTGATATCACCATTAGCAATCATGGAATTACCCAATGCAATTAAATGAAAGCTTTATAGTAATTGCATTCAATATATATTGATTGTCAGAATGAGAAGTTATGTTGTTTCTAAGAAAAGGATTTTATCATTGTTCACACGACCTGTAAGTTTTCATTTGTCTTTTTTCTTGTTCATGTGTGTAAACCTTTTGTAGCGTACCCAACAACGACAGTCATACGAAGGGGTATTAACTTAACAAGCCGCAAAACAAACAAACTGGTTTGTGGGAGCATGGGTCGCAAACTTTAGATAAATACATGTATCAGACCGTAATAACCACACATATATTTCATGCAACTCAACATGGTATTTAAAATGGTGGATGGTTCAGTTTGATCTTCATATCCACAGCTTGTCCAGACAAGTGCAAAACCTGTACGACAGAAAGATGCACGGAATGCAATTCTGGTTATTACTGGGACGAGACTGAAGGGAAATGCAAAGGTAATTCAGAACAGCCACTATATATCTAATGGTTGGTGTTCTCTACTATAGATAAGACATGTCAGTTCATGGCGATTCCGGTTAGAGATAAGTTTTGGTAATCCGTTAAGATACAACATATATATATATATATATATATATATATATATATATATATATATATATATATATGTCAACATATTTGCTGGGATTAAACTTAAGATTCTATGAATATCTAACATAATACCACATAAGTTTAAAACATAGTTCAGGCACCTGCCTGAACTATGATAGATCACCAGTTGAATTAACTAGGTATCCGTCAATGGCTATCGGGACAATGCAGAATGCATTATATTGATCATGGCATTTATGTGGCAAAACCTCAATATGATGAAACATATAGTAGGAAAGATCCAATATCCACAGTTGACATATCAACTACATTACTGACGACCTTTCAGAAGAAACAATATCAAGTGCCATTCTGTTTTTTATAATTCCAGCATGCACCCCGCCACTGATATTGGTTCTTGGAAAATGCAAAGGTATGTACAGGTTGTGGAACTAATCTTTAATCAGGTTTACTCCAGAGTCACACATTCCATAAATGTAAGATCTAAGCCTGGATGGCCAAGCATTTAGAAGACTTAAAGTAAGAAGGAAAATGCAATTCATTGGATAGCTCACCGTGGTTCTGTTGGAGTTATAAAGGGTGTTGAAATTAATCTAAACATGACAATTTCCCTGTTTCAGCATGCCCAACCAACTGTATGCAATGTGATGACCCGAAATATTGCCAGAAGTGCAAGCAGGGCTATATCGCACGTGATGGAGCCTGTATATGTAAGTACATGTAATCCAAAAGTCAATATCTTTAACTGACCTATATAGGCATCATACAGCCATGTAGTCTTTTTCATAAACACTTGGAAATATATAGTTAAGTAAATCTGAAATCTTTCGAGAATACATATATATATATAAAAATAAATATATATATATATATATATATATTTTGAATTCTGTCTTACCTTATGTATTGCAGCATGCCTGATGGATGAAGTTGAATGCGACTCATGTAGGAGTCTATCCACCGGCCAAGGAACCTACTGGGCCTCTGATATCTGCAAGGGTGGGTAAACAACCTTCCCTGATAATACTTTTTCAGAAAAGTCCGACACTACTACAGTAAATCCTTGTCACTTGCTAAACGGAAAGCACTCTGGGGTAATATGTCACATATGAATGTGATGCGTTTGGTTATTGAGAGGGTTATTATAAACAACGTCATAGAAGTTTAGATCTTCTAGCGTGTGAATAAGGGGACACACAATTTCAATTTGAGGTTTTCGGATAAATTTTCAGTAGTTCCATTGCCACTCATCGCCTATTGACTCATACTCGGACCCAAGCGTCTCCATTTTTCTCCAGTCACCGTCAGGTCTCAAGGGATGTTGGAAAACTCAGGGGACCAACTAGGAACTATAGGGTCCTGTTGAATAATTTAGCCTCGTATATGAAAACCCTTGTCTGTATGCGAAAGAGACCCAAAGATGAAGTAGAAAAACTTTCAACACTTATGGATGGTCTTAGCGAAAGAGATTAAGCGATAACCCTCATAGTCTAGTATCCAGTACTTTGTGGACATCAGTAATTAGATAGACAGACCCTTGGCAGTCTCGGTCCTTCCGGAAACAAGCTACTGGGAGGACCCTGGGGTCTGTTGAAAAATATAGGCTCCTCCTTGAGGACCCTCTGCTTTTCTGTACACCAACGAGACCTGGGGACGAAGTGGGTATACTTCATTCAACACTTTTGGATGACCTTTGGCCAGGTAGAACAGTGTTAGCCGAATGGGCTTGAATAGTAAGAGAAAACGACCTAACTGTAGGTAAACTATGTCTTAGTTTGAGGTCACATATCGTGGATATTCGATCCAATGCTGCAGGCGAAGGGATAAATGTCTGTGATAGGTGATCGAAAACTAAGACATAGTTCTGCCTACAGTCAGGTAATTTTCTTATTATTACATACCTCAATTAAATAAAAGATTGCTATCATGAACACTTATGAAGGCATCACGTCACTCCCCATAACCCCACCATGTTGACACTGTCAAACCAGAAGTCCATGGTGGTTATTTCCATTGAGCATGCACAGAAATATGTCAATAACTTCACTCTCCAAATTGTAGTTCCAGACGCACCCTTACCGAATAGCGGTCAAACATCGGCTAGATGTAATGTTTGGTTAGAAGCGGCATAATGCAGCGAGGGACTACAATTAGGAAAGTGAACCTTATTAATATTTTCACACATGCGCAATGGGCACATCCGATGTGTCTGTGCGTCGCCTGTTGTGGACCTAAGTGAGTGACTTGTTGTTATTATCGATTGATTTTGCATATTTGAGCCATTTAAATGGTTTCAGATGAATGCCCTATGTTAGATACATCAATATTTGGTCATGAGGCACTTGCAGTTGGTACGGGACACTTGCATCGTGAGTTTGAAGTCGTGAACTGATGTTGTCTACCATGTTGAACTACATGCATTCAACAAAGTGCAGCACAGTGGCCTGGAGTCACCGAATATTACAACCCCTTGAGAGGGTAGTATTTGACTGACATTCACACACAGATATATCATAATATCAAATTATAAACCTTATCCTCATTCGGGATCTTCTTGTACACTGTCCTTTCAAGTTATTCAAAAGACCCCTGGCATACTCATTTCGGAAACAATGTGACAATAGCTGTTGAAATAATATGACAAACCCGGTGTTTACACTAGACGATTATAGGTGGGATTCTTAAATTTTGCACTACGTGATGACTTTCAGCTGTCATCGGTGCAAACCACTAGTAAAAACGCTTGAGAAAATTCTTGGGTCGATGCCTATTGCGGCCAGTATTACGTAATCTAGCACCACCTGACAACTATAGGCTAGACGATCAACATTAGTCACGTTTCTAGTCGTCTAATGTAAACACCGGGTTAGAATGCACTTTTTTCAACCAACGAAAACTAGATCGCTATTCATAGCATTGATAAGAAACATTTGAACACGTGGGTATACATTTCTAAATCGTGTTTGTCAGAATCACCGGTGCCTTCTACCGGACGTTCTCTGGCACTCATGTAGAAAATGCTCGCTTTCCCCCTGTAAATTCATCGGTGTTGGATTCATGAAAGGAGACGTAATGGTTTCTTCTTCTCCGCAGCTTGCCCTTCCTTTTGTGCCAAATGCAGCTCCTCCGGAGTGTGCGAGAAATGTATCGCCAATTACTTCCTCACAGCAAACAACGAATGCCAACGTAAGTAGTGCGCTTTCCAGTTTCCGTGTGTGTGGTGTATTTGGATGAGAGATGAGTTATTATAACTCTGATTATAAAGACGACAACAACTTCCATGTTCTCTTTAAGATCGCGAACTCATTTTGCTGCTCAGCTATTTATTCTAAGGTCTCACAACACAGAATATATATATATATATATATATATATATATATATATATATATATATATATATATATATATATATATATAACAGTGTGAACACCATCTTATTTCAGGTCGGGTTATCGCCAATGTTGTATAGTTCAGCATTGGCCTGCTTCCAGCCTACTGACTTTTGACCTTCGATAAATTTGTCGCCGATGTTACTACACCGGCAGGGTGCATTTAAGAGGATTCCTCCTGATAGGCGGCAACTGATGTGTTCAGATTTCAATTCAGAGTCTTCATGATTATTTAGATGTACCATGGATATATTATATATATATATATATATATATATATATATATATATATATATATATATATATATATATATATATTGCAATACCTTTTTCTTTGGGTATATGCTATACATTTACATTATTGCCAAATGCATTTTCAATTGAATCTGGATAGAACGTTATTTAGAATGTCTATAAAGTCTTGCAAGGTTCTACATCTTGGAGAATATTAAACGTTAGTAGGCTATATTATACAGTACTGTTATATAGATTCTTCTCATGCACATGCGTGCAAACGTGTATGTTTTATTTTCAAAGGGTGTGAACGTTTTACAAATACCGCTGACACATGCAAATTGTGCTTCAATGACGGCCGAGTATACCACGACGGTACTCAGTGTGTGGGTAAGTTACATTGTTAGTCTGTGAATAAATAGAAATTGGCAGGCTGGCAGCATATCAGGATCTTACGTTAACAGTTTGTGAATATATGAGAATATTATGTGTTAAACCACGTCATTGTCAGAAAATAAATCTTCATGAGAATCTTAGGTTTCAGTTACTACGCATATAAGAATAACATAGATCATTATATCAGAATATCAATCAGTCATCAGAATATTATGTTGTGGTGACGGTGTTGGGATTGGTATGTGGAGAAATCACACTTTGAGTGGAAGAAATTACAACGTGATACCTAAAAACTTTGATCTTGCAGATTGCGGTCCATATTGCACAGAATGCTCTGCTACAGAATGCAGCAAATGTGCCGAGGGACACTATGTTACATCGGACAAGAAAAGTTGTGGCAGTAAGATAATTCCCGCACATTGTATACAATATTTTCACAACATTTTCACTACATTTTAAACTAGTTAGTGATAGTAGTCCAAGTTTATTGCTGAGCTAGGGAGAGAGAGGATGACGAGGCAGCTTCACATATTATTCAGAGATGATTTACACTTGTATAACCTATTTGCATAACATATAGCAATTGTGCAGCTATGCATGTAGTCGGTTATTGATACGAAGCGCCATGGGAGCACTGTATTTTGCTGGGGTAAACTTTGAGGGCCTTCGCTTAGGGCAAGCTGCCTTTGATGTAGACCTTGATATATTAAAAAAAAATCTGTATAGCTATCTATTCACCTTACCTTTGATGGTAGATATGGCCCTTTGTGATTCAAACATAAATAAGATAAGCTCGATTTGCTCCTTATCACAGCCAGGCACTGAGATAAAAAAAACAACTTTCTTCACCCTTTTCAGACTGCACAAGTGACTGCACAGCCTGTGATGGAGGTGTCTGCTCAAAGTGTAAATCGGGATATTACTTGAAGACTGACAGTAGTAATAAGAAGGTTTGCCAAGGTAGGTCGGGTGTTATGTACCGACTGTGGTGCATAGATTTCAAATGGGATATCTAATATATGTAATGATCAGAAAAATACCAACTCCTGACATAGTTTCATGTGGCACACATGGTGTTTGTACACCACATTAAATCCATAAACTATGACACCTTATGAGACCGTGGCCCGTTTAATAATCTAGGGTCGTACATGTAGACCCTTTTCTATATGCCATAGACCCAGGGACGATGTGGGTCAAATTTTTACAACACTTATGGAAGACCTTATGGAGGCTAATATTGTCTTAGCAAATATCATTATCAAACGACAACCCTTGTACGAGCTATAGAAAATGGTCTTCAAGGTAAGAGCCTAGATTATTAAACGGGTTCCAGTCTCATGACCGAGAGCATTTCCCGGGCAATACAACGTCATTGGTATAAAACCACTATTATACCATATTTACTGTGTGTCAATGACATACCATAGCACTATTCTTATTCCTTGGAAGTTTCAACGTCGTTTTGGACACTTTCTAACACCAGGGACTATTTCAAGCTGGTTTGAATTAGTTGTCTAGATGGGCGGCGATTCTGTGAAAACTAGTCGTCAGTATAGACGCTCGAGTATATTCTGAGGTTGACGACTTTTGCAGTAGACATTGCCACCACGTGAGGACGCCTAGCTTGATGATATATATTCGTCTAATGTAAACGCCAGGTTCTTCCAACCCATTAGATATAGGTTACATCTCGAGGGGTTTTATTGTTTCTGCAGCAAAACACGCCAAGTGCTTGACGGTGAAAGACTTTGAGGGATGTACGAAGTGTGAGGATGGATACTACATTTCGAGCGGTGGATGTTCGGGTGAGTCTTCACCTCTCTCATTATAGATAAATATCTAAAAGGCAGAGCATTTCTCTAGTTAGACAAGAGCTTAAACTACCCACATTAGAACCCGTACTAGTACCGTCAGAGAATTATTTGCAAACTCTATCTTCACTGAAGTTTCAGGCTATCAAATCTATTAATGCGCAGTTTCATAAAAGTCCCATTCTTTGAACTCTATCCAAACTGACCTGCCGTCTAGGAGCAGCGATAGAACTATACCAATGATTTGTCCCTACATTGGGTGCCAGGGTAATCTATACAGGGGCTCCACTTTAAAAGCAGTTCGGGACAATAGTTATTCTCACTAGATGTAATTATGTACAGTTTTGTCTTAATTTCTATATCACGGGGAAAACCCCAACCACTATGAATACAATTTTTCTCATTTTCTATAAGATTCTGTTAAGGTCATTTCGCAAATATATGTTTCACACATAATATAACGGTATAAATACTTGTTATTTTTCAGTTTGTCCAAGCCAATGTGCCCTTTGTACCAGTCAAACCAAATGCTCGAAGTGCAATGCAGGATATTACTACAGCAGAGATAGCGACTCATGCAATTGTACGTCAAGATTTAATCCCATCTTATCCTTTCCTATTTTTATATTTCACCATAAGCATAATTCGAATGATAATCTCGGATGGTGGCCATTTAGAAACATGACCGCCTTATTCGGTCAGAATAAAGTAAGACGAACACCGTTCAACGCTCATACCATCCCGTACGCCTTATTAGCAATTAACATTCTATACAATGGTAAGTTTATTTGAACGAGGATTTCAGCCTCTGGCAGTTATGCCATATATGGGAGCCTGTTAAGCTGCTAAGCATGGATTGGTCAGTAAGCCAGATTTGACCCTCTTTATGAAATTCATGAATCTATTTTCTGATTAAGTCCCCTATTCAATTACATTTACTTCCTTGGATAAAAATGTTACTTTTTCCATGCAGCGTGCACGATGGAGAAATGTGACGCTTGTTCCTCCGATTCTGTGTGTACACAGTGTGAATCTGGGTTCTGTTACGATGCCTCCATCCCAGCCTGCATTGATGCGAGTAAGTGATATAGCCCTGAGGACATGGAATGTAACCGACAGGGTCCGTACAGTCCGAATACGTCTCTACGTCTGTGTAATACCTCTAATCTCTTCCCAAATCCATAATAGATGATGATGAGATACACATTCATAAGTCTGCATCCATTTCTAATCGTACCTCACTCATTATCTTTACAGTTGTTATTAAGCATGTGAAAGTCAGCTAGAGGCCCGAGACATCCGGCCTATTTATTTTTGAATTAGGATTTTGGGGTTAACAGATTTCAACTGAATAATGCTCTTTCTCCGGGCACATGCCCATCATATAAACATTGCCAAAAGAGCCTACACGGGCCTACTATCGAGTATTCTGCCTTACTTTATGATAGAATGGTAATAACTCTGAAATTGTCAAGCTATACAGCCTTTTCTTCTTCGCCCTCAGCTTTAGTAGATTTACTCCTATATCAAAGGCCAATTCTTCTCATACCATGTCTATGTGGTATAGGATGTAGACGAACTCTGACCTTTTTAAATATGTAGGGGGGGGGGGATTTCTACCTGAATTCATCACAGAGATTCGATCACCACCCTTGTGGTACAAAATAGGACCTTTGATGGTTTAACTGGACGTTAAATCAAACCAACAAACCCACAAACATAGGGTTAGGAATCAGGAACTAATATGACGATGTAGTTTGTGATTGGTGGAGGTCAGCAGTTCCTTAGGTCTAAGCAATGCAGACCAGCAGACCAGGGAGCTGTTTCAAAAGTCGAGTGAAGTCTATGGTTTTGAAACAGCTCCCTGGAGGTAATACCCGTAGAAACCGTAGAACAAGTTTCAGTTTATCTGAAACACGTACATGACTGGGCTATTAGCACCCCACTGCATATCCGGAGATATTGGTGTTGTGTAATCTTGCCAAGGCGGTCCAACGTCTGAGCTCAGAAAGAGTTCTGAAATTCGCTTTAGACAATTTTATCAAATAGATTCCGGGCTACAGCCATATAAGAATAGACGTCTTCGTATTGTTTTATGGTCGATGCCACATGTATCACACTGTTCACGTTTTAACAAGGGGAAGAATGAGGCAGCATCGATAGATGACGGTGAATAAGGATTTATGTAAAGATAGAATTTTTGCTCGTGAAAAGAAACATTCGTTTCCCTTTGACATGTAACGAGTTTCAGATGGCATAACTCCTCTTTTGATATTGAATAAAGCCATCGTTGTGTACACAATTCATTGATATAGATCACCCTCCAAATTACAGAAAGCAAAGGCTGTAAGGACTGTCAGAAGAAAGGTGACGAAATCGTATGCCTCACCTGTCCTGGTGGAAAATTCAAAGATGTTTGCTCAGGTGAGTGTTGGAATGAATGACGCACTCAATAAATGGGAGAATTTTTCAAATCTATTGCATGAGATATGGTTATTCCTCTTTTGATTCAACCAAGGCCAATTGAATTGAATTGGGTTCAATTTTTTCTAATTGTAATGAAATGCAGCCAGATCCACCAGACAAGGTGTAAAGGTTAACCCATTCGGGCGGAATATGGCTTGAGACATTCCCGAGTACACGTAAATTGGATTACGCCTTGAAGCATACCCCAACTTTGAGCCATTATTCACGATATTTGTACATATTTAGGACTCAATTGTGTTTTGTACCATGAAATAATAGATATATAAACCCAAAACGGCGATGAATATACGTATATAACCATATCTCACATTTTTTAGATTAAAAAATGGTAAATCAGCGGGGAACCAGTAAAATTCAAGGTTGTTCACTCGTTGCTCTAGCTGGATGTTACCTGTCTCATTGTTCATTCGGGCAGAGAACCAGTCCAATTGTTAGTGTAACCCTAACATTAGACACATATATAGCTGGATTCTGGATATCTGCCGGGGACCCGTGTGTGGCCCATGACAAGCTGTGCACCGTTCATACTAAAATTGTCAGTTCCGGTTGGCTTTTGCGGCGATTTGAACATTTGCCAGTCTTGTTTATCTATTCCAGCTAAGAATATTTTTGTGTGTATGTATTAACAGTGATGTGAATCTGCTTAATTGGTTTACGGTCATTTCTGATAGATTTATTGTGCTGGGCGTGCTTATATTGCAATAGTATATTTTGAAATAAGAATTACCGCCATTTTTGTTTTTGCTTTTGAGTACACGCACCTCTCGCGCTATTTCCCATTACTAAGACGAGCGTTAGTCTCACCGAGCACAAACATTGATCCTGATCTCTATTTCTGATATCTTTAGCATGTGAAGCCTACTGTGTCAATTGTACAAGCACTACCGACTGTACAGGATGCATGAGTGGCTACGTCCTCGACAACAAAGATTGCAAAGGTAATAACAAATTTTAAGATAATCACTGTTATCCATGAATGATAAACTAATGCTATCTTAATAGTGTGAACAATTTCTGAATCATTTCTTGACAGAGACGAGTCGTTTTTATGGGATATAACGTATCATGCCACGATGCGATAAGGGATTTTGCTACAAAAAATGTATGCTAATTCTGATTTTCATAAGATGCTATAGGTCTTGATAAAGCCTATCCATTATACGAAATGTCTATAAATATTACATTTCGACAAGATATCAATGGTTGTACTATTTCCTAACAATGGTGGGTGTACTTTTAGAATACCTTAAGTAGACATAATGACCTACTATGATATTGAATTGACAATGTCTTAGGTACTGCTACACAGGTATAGAAAAAAAAGCAGGGGAACATGATGAATACCATTGACATATTTGCAATTTTATTTTCTCTTACAGCGTGCCCTGCAAATTGTAAGGTGTGTACTACAACAGAGTGTACGGACTGTAATCCAGGCTACTACATTACAGCAAACAAAACATGCGAAAGTAAGTTTGCCCAACCATAATTTCTGGTAGGAATTCAATCTACTATTCACTATCTTCCATAATAAATCTACCCTCTAAACTGTGCAATAAAACATCGATTTATGATAATCTTGACCGTTGGCCAATTATTTGCATGGGAAAACTCCTAAAATCTGAGTGGAACTGGCGTCGGTGACACCTTGTGTAGGTGAGAGGTGCGGAGAATAAGTTACAACCATTGACACTAAGTGGCGCCTTGATGCCTTTATAGGCAAATATACTCTGTATAGTTCTAATATATATATATATATATATATATATATATATATATATATATATATATATATATATATATATATATATATGCCACTGGCATATCCATGTGGTACACGGTCATCTCGGCCCCATCGGCATCTCGGACCCCTTTTTGTGCGGTCATCTCGGCCCCTCGCGGCCGCGTTTCGCACACCAGCTTTCGCGGGTTAAGGATAGGGTTAATGTTAGGGAAAGGATTAGGGTTAGGGATAGGGTTAGGGTTACCACACATGTTTTCTAAGATATGTTTTTGTTTTGTAAGATTCTTTATTGTGGATAATAGGCAAATACTATAATACAGCAAAGCTTGTGTCTTTGGGAATCCGTATTTTGCCGGAGTAATCACATTGGAAAACATTTCCCGTTTTCGCGCATGAAGGCGTGAAAGCTGTGAAAGCGGGGGGCCGAGGTGCCGATGGGTCCGAGGTGCCGTAGGGGGTCCGAGATGGCAAAGGGGCCGAGACATCCGGGAACCCTATACATGTTTATATGCGTCTCCGGTCGTGTATACTATCACCCAGAAACAGAATAAATCCTATTTATCTTGCAATGCCGGGGCGCCGTTGGCAATAAACCAAAATGGGTTTACTGACCACTTTCAATTACCAACATTGAAGATATCTATTACAATAAATATATAAAGACAATCATACCTTCTGCGACATTCTTGCCAATATTCTTCATGAAGCATGCAGCACATATAACACAATGCAGTCAGTATCGATCGTGATGTCAGTGTCTTATAGTTTTAAATGCTGACTAACTTAAAATATTTAATAATAATATCTGTTTCTCTTTTTCACAGAGTGCCTGGATGGGTGTATGACATGCAGCTCCAGCAACGACACGTGCACGCAGTGCCTCCCGAACTACCGGCTAGAAAGCAGCCCCAAAGTCACATGCGTCAGTAAGTATACGTCAATTACATTATCACTAAAACAAGCCCATTTTGATGAAAGTAACTGACATCACAACGCAGGTAATGTAAATGTCAGTCTCTAATAACTGGAGGTAGCTGTGCCCCAAGTCGTTCTTTTTCCGAGATTTCACTGATATCCCTGTATTACACAGAATACACCTAAAAAAGACACTATTTCTTTCTAATATATCAGCAGTGTGTGAGGGGTAGGCCTTTTATTGCTTTATAACATTCTCAAGGAGAAATTGCTTCATATCAGCTTTAAAGGTTAGAGTCGTCACATAGACTTTGAGATTGTTGCTAAAACCTGACCCCTGACCATCTGCGTGTCAACATTCTGACATTGGGCAAAGAGCAGAGACCCAGTGTGTCAGTATCTTAGAGGCGTGTCTAGATGACCGTGACCAATCAAGTGCTCGAGGTGGAAATACCTCATCAACCCACTGGTGCTTGATACATCTGGATCCTAAACAAGTTGACTGAGTGGAAGTGGGTTACAGAAAATGACTCAGAGACTGAATATGGCCCGAACCTTTTAATCATTATTTTATCTATAATTCTTAATTATTGTGCAAAGGAACATTTGGATGGTTATCCTCTCGATAGACACGGTTATCGAGAGGCCGACCTCCAGCCGCCAAATTAGGGTTGGTAGACTTAAAATGGGGACCAGAAGCCATGATTAATCATCCTCATGCTGGTCCATTTTTAAGATGCTGACCATTACGCTGGTGGTGTAAAGCGAGAAGAGCTAATCAGCTTTTAAGCCAGTTAACTATTTATTTCAATTTGATGGTGGTATTTAATGTACCTTAGGATTTGATAATCTTTCGAGAATATTGTTGTTTAGATTTTATTTCGTTTGTTTCTTTGGTTTGATTTAATGTCCTACAACCTTGTGGATACAGGTCCAGTGCCCTAACCACTGAGCTAACTCCCCACCCCCTATTGTTTAGGTGCGCTGATAACATCTCTTATGTTAATTCGAGGATCCTTGTATCTGAATCATCAAATCGTTCATTTCTACTCTCATGAGAAATGTCATTGATTCCTTTTTTCATTTGAGGTATTAATCCTATAAACATAGAGGAGCATTCAGTGGCCTATAACACCCCTCTATAACAGTGATAGATAAGATGTCTTGTTATAATAGAAATCTGTGAAATGATACTGTACATTCAATTAAACTTTTCCTTTTGCTCTTTGGATATTACTTAGAGTTGTACAATATAAAAACTGAGACATAACTGCCATACCATGTCCACGTCTGACGGACGAATCTTACAGCAAGTGTCCCTGACCTTCTTTTTGTGCCAGACTGGTACTCCAGGGTATTAAAATATAAACTTTAAAAGCATGGTACCAATACTCTGGGATTTCTTTATTTCAGAATGCAGCAGCTCCGTGTGTCAGCGATGCTCATGGCCATGCATAGCATGTACTGATAGTGCTTACCAAGTGGACACGGACACCAAACAATGTGTGCTAAAACCTACGACGACAATGGAAACTACTACCGCCTCCTCTCCACCAAGTTCGCCCCTCATGGTGCACACCATCGGAGTTGCCCTAGTCGTAGGCAGCTTTGCTGCAAGTAATAGACTCAATATCCCAATTCGGCTCATTCCATGGTAAATCGCGTGAAATATTCCCTGCCCTCACAAGCTGTTTTCTGTGATATAACTGGGAATTTAGAATTTTACAATGTGATATCTGTAATGACCTATTTGTGGAAATGTTAATCGAGAGATGGAAAAATAACATTACTTTCAATAACCTTGAAACACCAAAAAGGTGCAATATTAGAATTATGTATACCTAAAATAGTTAGTTGTGTAGATAATGCTAGCAAAAGCAAAGCTGTGATTCTGGTTCTTATTTGTTATGACGGAGAAAATGACCTTTTATGTCTCAGCACAATTGATAACAAACTAGCACTGGTGATAACCTGAAAATCACTTCCAAGCGTTGAGATGCAGATGAATATCGATATAATTGGTCATAGATGAAGTTCTAACCCAATACATATATGTATACATTAAAATGATGGGATTTTCGATGGGGAAATTGAATTTTAAAATCATTCTAGACTTTCACACCATTGTCTCAGTGTATGTACCAGTGGATAAGATCACACCTCTGCAGGCTCAGGGGGGCCTGTCACAGGATTGTTTTTGTGAGCTTGCTGTGCGCGTATGAACCATAAGGGGAATGCCCAGTGACTGATATTACCAACCACCCTGTGACCGGCCTCCGAGTCACATGTTTACACGTTGACGCCAGCTGAAGAGGTCTAACTTACCTGCTACATGGCGACTGTACTATCCATCTAAAGGGTGTGTTCCATTGGACTGGCATTGAATCTGCCTCCATTGGGCATCTGCCAAACAAGCGTATAGTGTACAAACCCAAAGGTCAGTTAAAATGCCGACGTCGCACGGTGGCTGTGTTTGCAAGCATCTGACAAAAGCTAATTGATTAGCTTTATGGAACCATGTCAATTCCATGGCCGTATTGCAGCCGTCATTGAGCGCGGGGTCTCCTTCACTGCACCGATAACTATAACAGCCTAATACATGGCAACGACTACAATGGAACACCCCCTTTCAGCTACTCCTTATGTATAACAGCAGTATATCTCTTAAAAAGACACAATTTTTGGATTGCGGGCGTATTAAGCCTCACTTCATCAGTACTGAGGTTTACAAAATACAGGCTCTTATCTTTACTACATAATATGACAGCAAAATCTATACCTATATCTTTAAGTTTGCATATCCACTTATCATAAATACTTGTTATTCTTCGTACGCAGGAACCACAATAAACATCTGGAGGTTTGTGTTTGGTTCTACTTAGATGGTAGTAACAAAATATGGCATCGTCAATGTGATGAAATTTTTCAGTCTGCTATTTCCCCATTGTCCCTGTGATGCTCTATATGTTTGGCCAGAAGTGCCTGGCGTGTCTGGTACCCAACTATACAGATACGGTTCATAGGATGGGGTTTCCATGCCGAATCCTGTAATATTCTATGAGGTCAGAACTCCTCTGCTGTGTGCCTGACAGAAATGATACGGTACCGGCAAGGCTTGTACAAAGGCATGAATAAAGAGCGGATATCCCTACAAAGTGTCACTGGTGTCTGTTTATGCATCCTGGACTCTAATGGCTCAGTTTCCACAATAACAAATCACGATATTTTAACTGTTTCCGGTAAGTGATGTTCAGTTTGTGTCACAATCACTTGGAGATATGACGTGAAGTATACAGAGTGTTTTATCATTATTTGTAGCACCTTTTAAATTTCTAGTGTTGAATGTATCATGCACAACATTGGCGACATTTTCTTGGCCATTGACGTCACTTACCGGAATTAGTATGTTGGCTAAGTGGAAACTCTCCCATTACTACAGCAGTTGGATGAATTTGATAATCACATAAGAACATACGCTCTGTAAAGTAATTCTAAATCTATCTGTTCAAATTCCACGATCAAAGACCCACATGGGAGGAGTCATTTCAGCAACATGAATACTCATTAATCACTGACAGTTCCAAAATCATCAAGATTTTCAAACGACTTACATTACTAACCTATATTGGAAAGCCTTGACAAACTATGTTGACTCTTGTCTTCAATCATAATAGAAAGAGAATCAATATTTGAAGCGCGTTAAATCGTCTTGCCATAGAGTAATATGAGGAAACGTAGTTACTAAGCTCGTAGTGATGACTTTCGAGGTCATTCGTCCTGTAATTACGGCCAGTCGCCTGATGCCCACTTTTTCAAAAGTTTTGCCAATACGAGTATCAACCTTAATTCAAACAAATTTATTGTTTCAAATTGGTTCATACTGTATCTTGATTTCGTTGATATGATTGTTCCAAATATCGGCGAAAATATATTTTCTCTCCAATATCTGGAACGTTTCTTTGTAGAATGTTGGTAAAGACAATATGGCTTTACATTTAGTTTTATTTTGGAATAAATCTAATAGTGTTTCACTTTCTGAAATTTCTTGACCCAGGCGAGGCAGTGTATCCATTTCCATATTGTTCTGGAATGAAGGTCTAGTTAGAGCGTGCTGCAAAAATCTATCCCTTCACCGCCTGCGTGCAATTCAGTGTGATATTGGGAGAGGAGCAGGGTGCCAGGGTCTTAGAGGCATGCCCATCTGACCATAATCAATCACTCAAGACTCAATTCCTAGTAGTTTCCTAGGCAAGAGAAGAGAACCAGTATAGTAAGCAACTATTCAAAATATATTTGACCGAGAAAGACATGATATCTAATCCAAAAGACATACTTTCCAATATACCTTGTATATTTCCAAGATAATCTACACAGAGAAAAACAGCCTCTTCTCAAGATCAGCCACATATAGATAATGGGGGAAACATACCTAAAATCTCTGAAAGAATTGAACAACAGCAAATGCCAGGGATCAAACGGTATGACCTCGGAATTCTATAAATATTTCTTGGCAGACTATGAAATACTAGTCTAGAAATCCATAATGCAGGGTATCGATGAAGGTTTCTCGAACTCCGAATAACACACAGATTACAAAGTCTTCGAAAGAACTTCTGGCAGTCAGACTAGAAACCCGTATTAAAACAATTATTTTGGAAGGTCAGACGAGTTTTATTTAAATACGATATATATATATATATAATCGCATTTTAACTATTCAAGATTAGGATATATTCTAGGGATAAAGTTCGAGAAGTTCTTGGTCCTCTATCACTAATGCTTTAGAAATGTTTCACTTAAGAGAACTGGGCCGTCCATAAAGTACATGCGCAGAATTTCTGAACTTTTGGGCCCCCAACCCCTCCCAGTCCGGTACGCAATATAAAAAAGAAGGAGTATACGCAGAATTTCCAACCTCTACCCCCTCACTACGATCGAACTTCATGGATGGCCCTAAAGCCACATTAATTGGGTCCAAACCATCTATAGAAACCTAAAAGCTGAATTGCAAATAACAGCTTCCATACTTCATGGTTTTCTCCTGCAAGAGGAACCCAACATGGCAGTTTCATGTTTATCCTTCTATTTATCTTACTAATAGAAGTACTAGCGATACAGATAAGGAGTAATCCAAACAATATACGGATCAGGATACGCGGGAAGAAGTTAAAAACCACTATGATTGCAGATGACTTGACTTGGTCGGTTAGTGACCTGGGGGCCGCACAGAACCTTTAAAATTCAGTACAAGCATGTAAAAAAGATACATAAGCCTGGAGTTCAACCTGGCGAGAGAAATGGGAGGCAGACTTAATGCCCAGGGCTGAGGAGACGGGAGAAGGGGAGGCGGTACAGATACAAGAACACCTCCACACTATCTAGAGGCAGGCTTCCCACTCGGAATCAAAGGTTTTCTGGAGATATTCATCTATCTAATTAAAAAAAGAACAAAAGAAAACTGCTGACATGAGATTGGATTTTTCATTGACAAAAAATATTACACTGACCCCCAGAGCTACACTAGGTTAGGTCTTTTTTTCACTTTGATCCACTAATACCCGTTTCCATTGACCGACGAAAACGGCAGGGATCTTTTTGGTTTCTCTAAAAGCCCGATTCCATTGGCCGTCGCCGGTCTACATGCAGGAACCACCGATAAACCAATAGCACTGCTGACCAAAATCAGTAAAGGGAAAGAGACTTTAAGGGGAACTAAAAAGATGGAATCTATCCACCCTCCACACCCACCCTCCCCCGAAAAAGACCCTAAAAAAACCTGTTCTTGAAACCCCCCCTCCCCCAAAACAGAGAAAGGAAGTTGCCCCCCCCCCCCTTGAAATACAAAAAAAACCCAATCAAAATTGGTCCCCCCACTTGGAATACCCCAAAAAGGTGGAGTGCCCTCCCTTGGAAGATAATTAAAAAGGTCCCTCCCCCTTGGAATACCCCACCATACCTTGTGCAGTTTGTTGTTGTTCCTAGCCAGCGGTGTCTGTTTTGCTTGGGGGACAGTCTGTTTCCTGGGAACTAGGGCAAGGGCCTCGATGGAGGACACCTTGTCCCCCAAACTATACCCGTTTTGGGCCTGGAGCTCCTGGTAGTGCATGTTGAGCACGGACGTCCACTCAGATTTAGATACCAGTTCAAATATGTACACTATGAATGCCAGGTAGTCCTCTAGGTTGAGTTGGCGAGGTCACCATCCCTCATCAGCTGGTATATCACCCGTATGTTCGCTGCACCCCGCTCTGCTATGGTGATGTATATGGTTATGATTTCATCCGGGCTGAGCACCATTGTCCCGTCCTCTGCTTCTATGAATCTGACCGTGTCTTTTTTCTTTTTTTGCTATGCGCAGTTTTACATGCTCGGGCACAAAGTCTGACACCTTGAGGGCCTTCTTTCCACCAGCCTTGATTGTCAGTAGCACTGTGGGGTTGTAGCTGTTTAACCTGCTGCTGGTCAGTGCTCCCCCATAGTCCCTCGCCGCTGCACTTCCCTTCCACACCCTCGTCGCTTGCCTTCAGAGCCTCAATGACCTTCTCTCACCCAGAGGCTGCATGGAGTAGGGCCGTGTTGTTTTTGGTTTTATCCGTCATTGAGGGTGTATTGTTGTTGTCTTCACTGTCCTCTGACTCGCTCCTCCTCTTCTCGGGTGTCTCTGTAAGGTTGGGTTACCCAGCTTGTTAAGACCTTGCTGTAACTGTCTTGCCTGGCCAAGTGGTATCTCCAGCTCTCTGTCATAATGACTAGGACGTCGAAGTCGGCATACTCCTCAGTAGACAAAACCTCTGTGGTCTTCCTTTTGAGGCCCCCTGACTTTGCCCAATGCTGTGAATTCAAAATCCACCCTTATCTCCCAGGATTCCTCACTGTTCTTGTCAGCCATGATGATGTGTGACTGGTAAAGCATGTGCTGCACCTGGGACCTGTTTCAGTAGTTTCGTGACATTAGGCTTAGACAGACATCAACAGCGGCACCAACAGTGCAAGCAACAGCGGACAAAAATTTTGTGAGGTTTCAAAACGCATGTCACAGTTGATGTCAAATATCAGTGTATCAGAGTGGCCAATTTTCTTCATATTTGAAACGATTATAGGTTCTATGTATCCCTTACTCGTGTTCAAGTTTCATTGCTTAATTCTCACGGGAAGTTGTGTGTAAAATTGTCTAATACTTTTGAAACTGGACACACCGTATTTGGGGTCTATCTTCTCCTAAGTGCTGCAACTTGTGTTGATTTGTCCGTATGGTGTCACAGACGCCCTCTAGACATGTCACAAGACTACTGAAACAGGTCCCCGGGCTGTTGTAGGGAAGTGCCCCGTCACCCAGGCTAGTGCGTCGGGGGACAGGGGGTGACTGTGTGAGGTGGACCTCTGTAACCACTGCACCCTCTCTCCCGTCTTTCATTTAAACCTCTATATATACTATATACCTCCATATCATGTCCATATCATGAATATCTAGAGAGTAATTATATAAATCTGTTGATCTAGATCTGTACTTATTATTATGTGGGGCCATGACGTCTCCTGCATACATTAGTCTAATTATAGATTTAAAATTCAGTTTTTCATTCTCGTAGCTAGATTATCTTATTAGTGTTCTAGTCTAGGCACCTGTTGCACTGTGAAGGCACATAAAGGATCATGCCTCATTCTGGTGTGATATACTAGACGCCATAAGAGGGTCAACAGGTCACATTAACCTAGAAAAATGTAGGTAGACTTTCTGTACACTGACAGCCAGAGCTACACAAAGTTACCTCTGGTCTGGTTAAATCCAGAGACCGCCTTGACCCTAGACTGGTTCCTACCTGTGTAGTAGTTATACCTTTAGCCAGAGCTCGCCTACTACTCTCCTGCCAGAACTGCTGTACTGCTTGGAGAGTGTGTTATGTTCTAACCTCGAAGCCAATTTGCTAATTTGTTATTTCCCTTTGTGTGTATTTTTTAAATACAATAAACATACAGCTAGGATCCCTTATCAATTTGTTAAGCTATGAGTACTTCCTATTAATTATTTCTGCTTTTAGATACTATATAGAACAAAACTACTATATAGAACAAAACTACGAGTGATCCAGTGTGTGATTTAACCCGACCAACCGCTATATTGTAGCAGGGGTTGGTTGCCAAACTAAACTTCTGTGTCTTGGAAGCCTGAGCCTTTGCTTCGAATACATACTATTTTTGGCAACCTTGACACTGCCCCCCCCCCCCTCCCGCGCACACGTATATACACCACTCTCATATCCAACCACGGAGTCAAAGCACGTGTTCCAACCGTGGTAACTCGGGGACACACCAACAAGGTCACATTAACCAAATGATACAATCAATGCGTTTATATGAAAGCGATAAAGAAACAGAAGATAGTAGATGTATCATATCATATCAACCATATATGTACATTTCATTTACATAAGAATATATTAATTCATTGATTCAAAGTCTGACAGTGGACTCGAACATTATGTTTATGGGTCATTCTACGCAAAAACGTACTTTGGCCATCTCAGCATAGAAAAAAAACAAAGTTGTTCTCTCTTTAACAAGTACCTTTTCTTTTTATTAAAGTATACATCTTTAGGTATCAGACAAACCTAATTATACTCATATACTCTCAGTGGTTCAGTTTTTGTGCCACCTAAAAAAAAAGGTAATTTTTCTTATGGAACGTTCAGTATAAAAATTACTATTCGTTTAAAATGTCCATTAACACCAATGGTAATTCAAGTAACCACCTTAGAAATAGGTATCAGTATAGCTAAGTATAACATCTTACAGCTTGCAAAATATCAAGTCTGCTACCCCAATATGAATACTCATTTACAATCACTGAAAAATTGGATTTTAACTTGAGAGTAGTGCATATACAATTTAATGTAATACCTAATTTGTAAAGTGTCTACAGTTAAGTAAAACATAATAGACATAATCAAATGCACTTAAATACAGACTTAGTTATGTTTTCTTTCCACAAGAACCATTCCCAAACTGTTAGATGCAATCTGAGAGGTACACTCATACCGTGATAGTAATGTTTTAAAAATACCGAACGTTCCTCAAATATACCAAACGTTCCGCAACAGACACAAAATCTCTTGTAGCACCTGAGATACTCAATATGGATGGTTCTACTACTAAAAACCACTGTTACTACTAGTAAACATGATAAATATCACGATGGAATGCGTTACAACGCATAATCACATACCCAAACTGTTTAAAAGTTCAGGTGAAGTTGAAAAAATGGCATAAAATTTAAGTCTCTAATCTTGCCAACCTACACTAACCATGAATACAATATCATAGCAGCCTTCTGAAACACTCTGCAGCATCGTATACATGTCTATAACTTTTATACACTTCAGCAGTATGTTTGAAAAAACATACATCATCATAGAACCACACTCTGGTGGACCCTGGTGGTGATACTGAACGTTCCTCAAATATACCGAACGTTCCGCAACAGACACAAAATCTCTTGTAGCACCTGAGATCATCAATATGGATGGTTCTACTACTAAAAACTACTGTTACTACTAGTAAACATGATAAAAATCACGATTGAATGCGTTACAACGCATAATCACATACCCAAACTGTTTAAAAGTTCAGGTGAAGTTGAAAAAATGGCTTAAAATTTAACTCTCTCATCTTGCCAACCTACACTAACCATGAATACAATATCATAGCAGCCTTCTGAAACACTCTGCAGCATCGTATACATGTCTACTACTATAAATGCACTTCTGCAGCATGTTAGAAAAAACATACATCATCATAGAACCACACTCTGGTGACCATGGTGGAGATACCGAACGTTCCTCAAATATACTGAACGTTCCGCAACAGACACAAAATCTCTTGTAGCACCTGGGATCATCAATATGGATGGTTCTACTACTAAAAACTACTATTACTACTAGTAAACATGATAAATATCACGATGGAATGCATTACAATGCATAATCACATACCCAAACTGTTTAAAAGTTCAGGTGAAGTTGAAAAAATGGCATAAAATTTAACTCTCTCATCTTGCCAACCTACGCTAACCATGAATACAATATCATAGCAGCCTTCTGAATCACTCTGCAGCATCGTATACATGTCTATAACTTTTATACACTTCAGCAGTATGTTTGAAAAAACATACATCATCATAGAACCACACTCTGGTGGACCCTGGTGGTGATACTGAACGTTCCTCAAATATACCGAACGTTCCGCAACAGACACAAAATCTCTTGTAGCACCTGGGATCATCAATATGGATGGTTCTACTACTAAAAACTACTATTACTACTAGTAAACATGATAAAAATCACGATGGAATGCGTTACAACGCATAATCACATACCCAAACTGTTTAAAAGTTCAGGTGAAGTTGAAAAAATGGCTTAAAATTTAACTCTCTCATCTTGCCAACCTACACTAACCATGAATACAATATCATAGCAGCCTTCTGAAACACTCTGCAGCATCGTATACATGTCTACTACTATAAATGCACTTCTGCAGCATGTTAGAAAAAACATACATCATCATAGAACCACACTCTGGTGACCATGGTGGAGATACCGAACGTTCCTCAAATATACCGAACGTTCCGCAACAGACACAAAATCTCTTGTAGCACCTGGGATCATCAATATGGATGGTTCTACTACTAAAAACTACTGTTACTACTAGTAAACATGATAAAAATCACGATGGAATGCATTACAATGCATAATCACATACCCAAACTGTTTAAAAGTTCAGGTGAAGTTGAAAAAATGGCATAAAATTTAACTCTCTCATCTTGCCAACCTACGCTAACCATGAATACAATATCATAGCAGCCTTCTGAAACACTCTGCAGCATCGTACACATGTCTACTACTATACATGCACTTCTGCAGTATGTTAGAAAAAATATACATCATCATAGAACCACACTCTGGTGGACCCTGGTGGAGATACCGAACGTTCCTCAAAATATACCGAACGTTCCGCAACAGACAAAACATCGCTTGTAGCACCTGAGATCATCAATATGGATGGTTCTACTACTATCAACCACTGATACTACTAGTAAACATGATAAATATCAGGATGGAATGCGTTAAAACGCTTAGTTAAATTTAAAAAAAATGATCTCAAGACAACGATACCGAATGTTCCACATCTCCTTTGGAATGTTCCGTATCTTGTCAACAAACACTGAGAAATTCAGCAATTATAGGCAATTTCAAGGGCTTCCAGTTCTTCTGATGCCAAAGCCAACCACTTTCGACGTCCAGATCCTGTTTCTCTCCTGGTTGGTCGAAAGAAAACGTCGTCAAGAGAAATCTGCAGGCGGTCAGGACGTGTTGGCCACTTGAACTGGTTTGCCCGCAGAGTACTGTCTGATTGCTGGAGAAAGTTCACAATGTACTCCTCCTCAGGTAGAATTGATTCCACCTGCCCGATATACCATGCTCCTTCATACCGGCAGGCCACCCAGGAATCAATAACCAGTGGCACAGGAACAGGGGACGTAGTTGGTGATACAGGAGCAGACGTCGACATCGGTAAACTAGCATGGGACTGCGTTATTGAAACAGGAACAGGGGACCCTGTGGGTGAAACAGGGGCAGGGGACGGCATCAGTGAACCAGGAGGAGGGGACAGCGTTGGTGAAGCAGGGGAAGGCAGAGGATCTGGTATGGTAAACAGAGTGTGGGTAACCCACCCATCACACCCACACACCCACACGTTATCTTGGAAGCAGCACGGCTTGTAGCACGAGGTGCTCCGTAGAGACACCTTTCTCACTCCAGGTGAAACAACCGCATGCGTCTTCATCGTGCCCGGTACTGCCTTTTTGTGTGAGAATTGCTGAAGGTCAAGTCGTGCTTGTTGTATCACTTCACTTGATACATGCAGGTATTCCATGCCACTCGCCATTTCCAGACTGTTCCCTGCAGCAGCGAAGTCAGCAGCAGTACGGATGATCCTGTTCCGCTGAATGGTGTTATCTGCCATGCGCTTCGCTGCTGTGCCTGCACCATCACAGGGCCCCTTTCCGTGTCCGGATTCGAAGTAGAGCCATGTTGCCTCAACACCAAAAAGATCTCTGTGTTTCACCACCACGGAGATGCAGGCAGCATTACGATACTGCGAAGTAGGACTGTCAGTCACATAATGCACCTGCTGGATGTTAGGGTGGTGCTGCTTGATGAAGTCCATGATAAATTGTGTGAAGGCAAACACAGCACCTGAATCATGTTTCCTGTCATCTGTGACAAGAATTAGAGAAACCGGTGTAACAGTGCCATCTCGAAGCAGATGGATCACAGCTGGATGTACGGTAACTGGCCCTTTCGCATAGTACACCGACTGCGGCTTCTCGGGATATGAGACCAGCCAGTTCTCAGAGAAGTCCATTTGAATAGTGCAACTGTTCTCAGTGAGCGTGTCACGGAGGAAACGGCAAGCTGAATACTGTGCGTAGACACGACTCACGTGGCTTTCCATCTCGTTTGCACTACTGACAAATGACTCAATGAACTGTTCCTTCTCCTTGGTCAACTAGAGAAGGCGGAGTTTCTTCGTTTCCTTCCCGTCTCCATAAGGAACCACAAGCCTCTCCCACTTCTGGTAGTGGATGATAGGCTGAAGTCCCCCTTCCTCTAGCCTTGTCCTCAGGGCTGCAGGAGTCATTTCTTTCAGCAGTGTATCTGGCAGCGATGGTAATCCCAGATGCTTCACGGATCGAATCATCAAGGAAAAGTTCTGGTGCCTCTGACACAAACACACCTGTGTGTTGTTACACGACACAGGCAAAACATAACGGTTCCTCTGACGTGTCTTCATAAAGAAGGACAAGCTTATCTTCGTCTCTGGATTTTCCGCAACAAACTTTCCATGGAGAATGTGCATGATCCGGACGTTTCAGGAACTCCAGAACCATTTCCTCCATCCGTCTGAAGAAGCTGTTCCTTTTTGATGGCTTCTTCTCTTTGGGGGCGAGATGTCTGCGGTCCAGACTTAGATCGGCAGCCAGTTTGGTAGTACCGCCAATCTCCTTCAACCGCTCCGGGCTGCCAATCTCTTGTATCACTTGGCGATGCTTACTCTTCGGCAAGGTTTGTAGGCCCTCCACCAAAGTATCGTACAGTTGTGACTTCATACTGTCCGTGGGAGTGTCCTGCAGGTCTTGATTCTCCTCACTCTCTGCCTCTGCCGTGGTCTTCTGCGGTGTGGAACCAGCTGTGCCAATCTCCGCCAGAAAATTGTCATAGCTTACTTCCTTATGAGAGGACCTGCTGCTTGTTTTCAGTTTCTTGTTCGATTCTGCCAGCACACGTTTCAGGGCACGTATCTCCTGCTTGTCCTTCCGGATAACATAGTACAGGTGTGACTCTTTGGGTGTCCTTCCCTTCCGCCCCCGTTTGCCTCCTTTGGATGGTGTCAGCTGCCCTTCTTGCCACTCCCTGGAGAAGATGCAAGTGTAAATAGATTAGTGTGTGAATATATATATGTGTACATTACAAATGAGTACTTCTTATTGGAGTATTATAATTATAAATACCTCCACCAGTGTCTTAGGGTTAGGATGCTTCATGAATGCCATGCTTTCCTTAAAGTACAACTTATAATCTATAAATACAAACTGAAATTCTTAGTACATCTCAATCACAGAAGTCAATGTATTTGGAAATGTTGTGTTCCATCATTAATTATTTTGTGCCCATGGAAAGGAAAACTAGTATAAAATTTATATAGTTAGTTAAATCAGTTTATTAATAGGTATTAATGTATTTATTCAAATGTATTTGTAAAAAGATGATCTACAAGGGATGAGAGTGTACAAGTTCTTTCCTTACAGGTATTCAAATATATAAATGTGAAACTAAACAGGAGATAGAACTCATGTATATATGGGATAATGGAAACCAATCTTGACGAGTGCACCTAGTTTAAAGGTAAAAAAATCTTTGATCATACCACAGGTCTGCACACTCCCTCTCATGGCAGAATCCGTGCGCATCTTTGTATCACGGCACTGAAAAGACACATGTGTCTTAACCACAAAATGCACATCTAGAAATCTATCAGTCTCTGTTGCTAAGAAAACTACTGATTGATCTATGAAACCTACTGAACTGGTCTATCAAACCTACTCAAATGATCTACTCTGCAGGCGTGCACACTTACATTCAAGACAACTAATGCTATCAAGAACATTTCAATATAACATGCAATTTCCTTAAATGCACATCTATAATGAATGTAAGAAGTCTGTGGATGTCAATGGTCATATTGTCTCCCTGAAATGATAAAATATACATTTATAAATTCAAACTTAATTGTAGCACTACAATAATACAAGATGTACTTACACTATCTCTTCACTGATTTGGGAGGCAGGGCCAGGTTCTACTGGTGGGATGGCTGTCCTTCGGCTTTTTCTCTGATCAGGCTGTAAAAGAATATATACACATTTACAGAAATATACATATATATAGTCACACTTGCATGTTTAAGATACATGTTATAGAACTGTACCTTGTATGATTTCAATCAAAATCTAACTTAACTCATTACCTTGGAAAGACAAGGTTTGAAACCTGAGTCTGCACTCAAAATTATGGGTATTGTTTGTGGGTTTTTTTTGGGTTCTATTTTCTATTAATTAAATTAATACTTAGTTTGGGTTTGATCCATTCTATGAGATGCATTTAGGTAGAATTCTCAACCCTCCATATTTAGATATTAAATTACTTCCCACACCACACAGTTATGAGTAAGAAATACAATATTGTGAATATATTTTTTTGTGAATATATTTTGGAATGTGTGAATTTGGACTGTACCTTGTGCAAGCTTAGTTGTTGTCGGAGGGAACGACGGTTGTAGTCTTCCTCGTCCGATGAAGAGGATGCCCTTCCCCATTTCGCACCATGTTTGACACCCTAAAAATATAATAAACACTTTCAATCAAATAACCCTGGGCTGATGGTCAGTTGTGGCCATGAAGCAAATCATAAATATTTCTCATGTATTATAATAACTGAACTCAGAGAGTTCAATTATTATAATACATGAGGCCAAATTAAAACTCACCGATGGCCGTGATGACCTTGTTTCTCCCGAGCCAGATGGTGTAGGTGGTTGAGTGGCCTCCCTCTGCTCCTCCTCCTCGTGCTCTGCTTCACTCTCCTCCTCCTCCTGATCCCGCACCTCCTCTACCTCTTCAGCCTCCTTCGTCTCCAACTCTGCCTTCTTTCGTGCCCGATACCGCTTCTTTCTCTCGTTCGCCAACTGTCTCTTCCTCTCGTTCACATCCTCTGTATCGTTCTTCTTCGCCCAGCGCCTTGCCTTCCTCATTCGTTTGGCTTCCCAATCATCCCATTTCTTTCCGTGAACATCTTTTTGCCTCTCCCGCCACTCCTTCTGACTGAGTGCGTGACTTTTGTTTTTTCCCATTTTGAAAGTGCTGCAAAAAAAGATACAAATTTTGGCCTAACAAATAAACATAAAACACAGATTAATACCTTATTTACAGGATTTTATCCAAAAAAGACAAATTGGTGAAAATTAGTGAAAAAGAAATTCTCATAAACTCTTTCAAATTACATTATTTTATTAGATAATACTATTGTGCATATTTGTGTGAAATTGTATACAGAAATATCCATTATTACAGTATTGACACCCCAAAAACTTATAATAGGGGAACGTTCGGTATATAAAGATGTCGTAATAACCTAATATGGAATAAATTTATTAAATTTTCTGTACGATATTTGGTTGAAAATCACGAAATGGCAGCAAATGGGCTATATTTTGAATGTTTCTAAAAGTTCTTTTTGGGGAATGGTTTAAATGGTTCCCATGCATCTAGGGCATTGTAAGGCAGAGTCTACAACCATAAATACCATATAACTCTAATATTTAGACAAATTATGGCTAAAAACGTGAGGGCGTCACGTTACGACACCGGCATAAAATCATGCATAAAATAAAATTAAAAAGAGATAGAATCATATAGTTTTAACAGTTTTTAATTACTCTCATATATGTGTCTTCCCAGCATAAAATGATAGGCCTACATAGCTTTCTTCATATCAAACTCAAATTGTGCTATTTTGGTGTAGTTTAGGCAGTCACGTTACGACACCCCTTAAACTATTAATAACTTCGGTTCTCTTAAATATTAGTAAGAGTTCTTTTGTGGTATTAAAGGGCCGATATATACCTACGAAATGGCGAAAAAATGAAGTCTTTATCTTTACTAGAAAAAATGTTATCAGCCCAAACATATTTTTTCGTCACGTTACGACCCCGTCACGTTACGACCCCGTCACGTTACGACCCCGTCATGTTATGACCCGCAGTGGGTCACGTAGGGTCAGGAAAAAGGTAGAAATAATTTTCCTGTGTTTGGTACATATATACCTTTATATGACGGTTTTATATTCATATTAGCCCTGTGCTAAAGCTAATTATGCTAGTTAGCGTTCCCAACTTTGCACATGAGTCCTCTAATATATAGAGATGATATTTGCAAAAGGAATTAATGATCCTCTCAGATTAGATTTTTTGGGTAGTTGCTGCTATTTCGTGATTTTCGACCATTTACATTCTACAGCTATTTTCCTTAAAGTTAGACATATTGGAGTATTCCTAACGTCAAACCACCGTGAACTGAGAAGAAAATTGAAATCAATGGGAACGCTCGGTATGTAAATCACAAACGTTCCGCTCGGTGAATATTTCCCGTATTTCTATTAGTATTTATATAACCTATGCAAACTGTACGGCCTCAAATTATAGATCTATGATGTACACATATATGTTATAGCTCAAAATCAACTAGATATAGATCATAGGTATTAAATAATCACAAATGCTGGCAGAAATTCATAGGAAAATACAGAGTGGAACGTTCGGTATTCGACAACTTGACCGTGGTCATAGAGCAAGTCCCAAAAGAGAACAAAATAACATAATTGTACAGTTCTGAAGTAATTCGAAGGTGAAATACTACACACGGGGCTACAATTTTATAGGAAAATCAATTTTCAGGCCTTATAAATATGCTGATACCGAACGTTCCCTGAACTACCATGAAATTTCCACAGGCCAGTAAACCATAAGAAACATGTACAAAAAAAATGGCGTCCCTCTCAGATGATAGCAGATAGGTTTTCACATCATTGAATAACACATTTAATACGATATAACATGCTAAAGTGAGCTGTACATTGGTAGATGGTAGGTTATTCTTCAATATTTTCATAAGCCAGAAGTGGTATACCTCTTTTAAGCGATATATTTTCGCTAAAAACGTATGAGAAAAACAAATTACGCCTACCCTATCGATAGTTGAAGAAATGTGACTAAAGTTGGCGCTGCCGGTGGTGCTTTCGCTTGTTCCTAGCCGGATAAGTTTCCCGCCGGTACCGAACGTTCCATACATACTGAACGTTCCCTTATCGAATTTTTGATCAATGGCATGCATTCTCGTTGATCAATTCGTTTGTAATTTGTTATGTGATAAGAATGATGGTAATTGGACCACTGTAGGCAGTAGCTAGTTTAGGAATACATCTTGAGCTTGGGGAGAATTAATTACACATTAAGGAACGTTCGGTATCAACACAGTATAAAATCAGAGGCAGCATACTTATAACTTGATACAGGTGAAGGTTTTGGTCCTAGAAAGCCAATATTTTAGGGATTTATTGGTTGCCCATGGCCTTTGGTCAGGGGTGGTCATTGCCCCCCCTGGTGAAACACCTCTGTACTAGCGCACCCCTGCGCCACCTCTGTACTGTCGGCCGCACTAAACATCAAAGTGCGCTAGGTCGACACTGTACTCTCCCTCATATCCTCTTCAGGTCTCACACCCTACACACATACTTTTTCTTCTCTCGTACCTTGGCTATTCCGCCCGTCGTACCTCCGGTCTCCATATTCCCCTGAATATCGGCGACCGTGTACAGGCATACCAGGACAGAGTTTGAAATATTTACGGTGAACTATGTTGACCAGAAGCGGTATGGCTGCTGCATCCGCGGCAACGGAGACGGACTCCGAGGTCACCCTACGGCAGCAACAAACGGCTGCAGAGAGCGATCACATGGTTTCGGTCTCCCAGCAAGGGACCAGCGCCAGCGGTCGTTCCCGGGTCTCACGGGTCACTGCCCTAGAGGCCAACTTAGGAGGGGTGAGGATGGACGTGAATGAGGTGAAGACAGACGTTAACGGAGTCAAATCCGACGTATCCAAGATGTCACGGCAGATGGACGGCATGATGGACGCCATCATGCAGATCTCACGGCCCGCATCACGGAGGAGCGGCTCACGGGCGTCATCAGAGGCCAAACGGACACGGGACTGGGCCCAAGAACAGACGGAACGCCTGCTGCCTCCACCACGCCAGTTGAGAGAGACGTACACGTCGGAGGAACACCTGCAGAGGGAATTCGGCCATGAGGCCATGTGCCACGACAGGACCACTGGTAAGAACTCGTTATTATCAGACCTTAATGCCCGGAGGCCGACCGCCAAACCTTATATGTTTATGGACCGGGACAGAGTTTACACGCTTCACCAGAAGCTGGATTTACGGTCGGGCCTCGGGCCTCTTGAGTACATCAGTTGTTTTGTGGCCCTGTTAAGCGATGAGCGCGCTCTGCACCCCGAGGACAGGGCAGACATGTTCCGGCATCTTCACCAGGTTACGGTCCATGCTCAGGCACGGCCGTGGGCCGGGGTGAGACGTTGGAGCAATTACGTCTTCGACCAGGTGCAGGCCGGCAGGATGCGGTTGTCAGACCACGGCCGGATACAGGAGGAGCGCGTCCGGCTCGCCATGACCTCTACCCACACCTCCAACAGCAGTAACAACACGGAGACCGGACGCGCTCGGGGATCTGAGGCGCCTTGCCGCGACTTCAATGGCGAGAGGGGGTGCCGCCACCGCAACGACCACACAGAGGGGGGCATCCGGTGGTTGCACGTGTGCACCTTCTGTGACTCAGTCGGCAGGAAGGAGGGGGCGTGGCAGGTTCAGAGGAGCTCCTGGGGTTCCTGTACTACGGCTTCCCCCTAGGATACCTCGGGCCTGAGACCGACACGAGGGGGGTGGCCAACCACCCCAGTGTGACCGGATACCCGGACCAGGTAGAGAAGTTCCTGGAGAAGGAGGCCTCCTTCTCTAATATGATGGGACCGTTTGAGGAACCGCCCTTCACCCCGTGGTGTCACGTGTCGCCTCTCATGACACGGGAGAAGCGGGGGACCGACGATAGGCGGATCATCACGGATATGACTTTCCCGCGGGAGCGCAGCATGAACTCGTTCGTGATAAAGAACTCTGTCTACGGGCTGGAACGAGATCATGGCCTCCCAACGGTTGACGAGTTCGTGTCGAAACTCGTGAAGGCAGGTACCTCGTCATATATGTCATCAATCGACGTATCACGTGCATACAAGAACTTCAGGTGTGATCCCCTCGATTGGCCCCTGCTGTGTTTCACGTGGGAGGGCGGGCACTACTGTGATACTGCCATGCCGTTCGGTGCCCGTGCCTCCTCGTACCACATGCAGTGTGTGGCCGAGGCCATCGTCGGGATCCTTGGGTCAAAAGGAGTCACGGCCGCGATGTACCTCGATGATCTGATTATCCTCTCCGAGGACCGAGGTAAGGCGGCCGTAGACTTCAACATTGCACGTGATCTGTTCATCGAGCTGGGCCTCCCCGAGGCACGCGACAAAGCTCAGGTTCCTTGTCAGGTCGTCACGTGGCTAGGTATTGAGATCGACGCCCGTAGGATGAGTCTCTCCATCCCTACGGCCAAGCTGGAGGAGATACGTGCTCACGTGTCGGCCGTCGCTAAACGCCGCACCCTCACGAAGCGACAGCTGCAGTCAGTGCTGGGACGGATACTGCACGTGGCGAGGTGTATTCGACCGGCACGTGCTTTCGTCTCCAAACTGCTAGAGGCTCTGCGAGGAATGACGGGGTTCTATCTTAACATCAATTCCGAGATGCGGCAGGACCTCGACTGGTTTGTGAAATTCGCGGAGGGGTGGAATGGACGCGCCCTAATCCCTCGAGGCCCGCCGACGAGGCGCATCACTGTCGATGCCTGCCTCTCGGGCGTAGGAGGCAGTGACGCCCGTTTCTCCTATTCCGGCCAGGTGTGCCCTGTCCTCGACCCCGTGGAGTGCATCTCAGAGCTCGAGGCTCTGAACACGATATATGCACTCCACATCTTCATCACTGACCGAGACCGTGGATCACGCATCGAGGTATTCTGCGATAACCTCGGGACTGTGCAGACTCTCAACAGTGGGCGTGCCCGAAACAGGGTCCTGGCGGAGTGTGCCCGCCAGGCATGGATGGTGGAGGCACGCCTACAGGTTGAGTTGGTCTTCACCCACATCCCCGGGGTCCAAAACGTGATCGCAGATGCCTTGAGCAGGGCCCACCTTTCAGCGACTGATTACGATAAAGCGACCTCCCTCACTCGTCTCCATGAACAGTATCCCATCGTGCCATGTACACATGCATCGTTTGTACCGATACTCCGTCTCTTCTGCAGATCCGGCGCTTCTTTTACTCCAAGCGAAAGCGTCTGCCAGACAGTCAGAGGCGCGTGCCCCAGGCACGCTCGCCAACCAGCGATCCGCAGTGGGCACCTACCTGGCATTCTGCAGAAGGATGGAGATCGACCCCAGGGCACCGACCGTGAGCCTCATCACGAGTTACATGGAGTACGTGGCCGACCACGCCCCTTCCCCGGCTACGGTCGAGAACCATCTATCACACATCCGTGCGCATCTGCGACTGATGGGGGGGGACGTGGCCCCAACAGAGGAACACCGAGTGAGGCGGGCACTGGAGGGCATGAAAAGGAACAAGGATTACGTCCCAAACGTGAAACCACCAGTGACGATGGACGTCTTCTGGGCCGTTCTCGACGAGCTCGCGGTATCGCCTCTCCACACGGCGATAAGGGCGGGGCTCCTGTTGATATATTACGCGGCCCTACAGCAGGGCGAGGTGGCGCCGCAGTCGGCACGGGCGTTCGACCCGGCACGGCACCTGACACAGGCATTCCAGGCCGGCATACCTGAACTCGATATCCAGAGGTATGGAGGGTGGAAGTCCCAGGCACATCGTGCCTATATCAAGGTCTCCGACCTTAGAACTGTCAACAACTCACTTATTAAGTCCCTTTCCTTCAGAAAGTGACCTTTTTTCTATCCCAACCCACCTCTCCCTATAACTATTGGCTTCTTGGCTATTATTATTATCTTATTATTACATGTTACTCATAACTATGTAATATTACATAATAACTTCATTATGTTCTCATATACTGTTCATAATTGACAACAATATACATATGTCAATTATACACTTATCCTTATTATTGATATTCATTGTATAACCTTATTAATATCAATAAGAAATATAAAATTTTATAAAATTTTATAAGCCCACTCCGGCTTTCCTCTTGTTTCATTTGGGATCTGGGGTAATGGGTTGCCCATGGCCTTTGGTCAGGGGTGGTCATTGCCCCCCCTGGTGAAACACCTCTGTACTAGCGCACCCCTGTGCCACCTCTGTACTGTCGGCCGCACTAAACATCAAAGTGCGCTAGGTCGACACTGTACTCTCCCTCATATCCTCTTCAGGTCTCACACCCTACACACGTACTTTTTCTTCCCACCCACCCTCACCTTTTTTCTTTTCTACTCCCTATCACTCGTAGAGGCTATTATTATTATTATCTTATTATTACATGTTACTCATAACTATGTAATATTACATAATAACTTCATTATGTTCTCATATACTGTTCATAATTGACAACAATATACATATGTCAATTATACACTTATCCTTATTATTGATATTGATTGTATAACCTTATTAATATCAATAAGAAATATAAAATTTAATAAAACTTTATAAGCCCACTCCGGCTTTCCTCTTGTTTCATTTGGGATCTGGGGTAATGATAAATATATGTGTCTTTCCAGAGTAAAAAATGCAGCTGGATAACTCAGAGGAAAACATATGATATACTGCTTTGAAATTCACATACCGAACGTTCCATAATATAAATGTTTTCAGGTATAAGACTCTAGGGAAATAAAAAAATTGTTTGAAAGACAAGAAAGTTGTATATATTATAGACCAAACACATGTGGTGTGATTATTACAATTTATTTGGTTGGTTTTAGATGTTACATTGTCTTATAAGGTCTGTTATACATATATTTCTTTAAAAAGTGGTATAATTTACATGTTTTTCCATGGTTTCCATGATGCAACAGCCAAATATGTGGTAAGAACACCCTAATAATAGACATTTTCTGTTACATTATGATATTCCCTATCCAGCAATACCAAATATAACTCCATGAGATAAGTACAAATACCATGAGCTCATGTAGAATGTAGGAAGGTATGGAAATTGCCCAAAGTAGTTTTTGCGTACAGTGACCCATATGTCATGCCCAGGTAGTATTTCATGTCTGTGCACTGACCTAATATAAGCTGCGTCTCTTTCTTTCGTGGTTTCGTTTTCAGGCAGGATTCCCTGATACTATCTAAAACAGGAAACACCGACCGTAGCGGAATATATTCGACCAGGGGTGTCACTTGTGATCGTGATTGTGAGAAAATACCTGTTAAAGATAGAGATACCGGATAATACATTATCTCACCCCAGTATTTTTCCCCATAGGCTCCACGTTAGGAACTCGTACTCCACGGCCGTGAAGGTATTCAACCCTATACTCAATGGCTAATTCGGGGATTGAGGCAAGTCTACCGGGGACCCTGCGCCGGGTCTGCTGTTCTCCACCGTCTGTGACGGGATGCATCACGTGTGGGTGGACACGGCCATGCGTGACGAGCGTGGGGTTACTTCACAGCCCTACATTAACCGCACACATCCAGTGCGTACACATCCACACGGAGAACGGGGGCGTCGACATCTCTGCGTAGTGGGCTATCCAGCAGTACTCATATCTAGACAGACCAAGTGAGGACTGATTTGGATTATTCGTATATATATATACACACATATATATATATATATATATATGACTCCCTTCTCTCTCGTCATTCCGGATCACAATCGCAGATCGATGTTTTTGTAAGTCGGTAGCTCCTTATCACATTCGCAAATTGCAATCATTGGATTAAGCTCTGTGCATCGCCGCTGTTGATCTTAGTCGCTGTAGCACGCTATATCGTGATGGAAGATCGCAGTCGTAGTTCGCGGTCGCACAGTGTGACAGTTACGATGCTCATTCTATGCACGTTGGGCACAGTATCCAAGGGTCATCAAGTCCGCCCTGCCTGCCCCCCAGACGTCAAAGTGTGTGAATTCTACCTGGAGCTGAAGGAGGCACTCACCATGACAGCCATAAGGGAGGAGGGGGAGGACAACCTGGCACTGGACTTTGATGAGGACGGCAACACCTACAGACTCCTGGGTCGGTCTCGGGAACGCGTGGAGGATGTCGGTAAGTACATGGTTCTTGGTCGTACCTGATGGGACACACAGTCGACCACCTGTAAATGGGAAAGCAATTTTCATTTTGCCCAACAGCGGTATCTAGTGGTTCAGAGGGGCACATATAAATAGAACCGACTTAACCGGCTTTAGGCCCTCCCGATGCACTCCGGCGTGACTATAATCAGACGTAAACTGTCTCGATACGAAATCGAATATGATTGATTACGTCGGGAGGCCCTACGACGCACACATACTGATAAAGTGTATCCTTAACTCTGGCCCACTGCCCCGACGCAGACACTCCTTACAATACAATATTTGATTCTGCGTCGGGAAGCAATTAATAAGGCGCGTTGTGGCGCATCGGAATCCCGGTGATTTATTTCCATAGGAGATGTCCTGATGTGAACACATACTAGGCCATGTTGGGCCCTCCAATTTGTCAGATACACTGTGGGATAGCGCTAAATCGGGACTGATAAACAATACTGATTCCTGTGGGGGTTTCATTCTCTAACTCAAATAGGTAGTCAACTATTTTTTTCCTTTACCTATCCGCTTGATTTTGGTGACAAGCCATAAAGCATATATAATGCTTACCTATACCAAATGGGTCATATATGTGGGCTGGATAAAAAGTATAAATGACTGAAATTATAAATACTATAGCACTTGAACTTGTAACGCAGACTGCTCCGAGAAATTCATAGTTAAAAGCTTTGGGACTACAGTCTAATACCTGCATATTAATGACATTTTATTTTTTTTATAAAAGTTTCGTGTTTATTTTGAATGGTTGGCATTAGTTTATCTTTTTATTGACATTCATCATAAACGAACAACATGAGCTCTCCGAAGGGTCTCACCGCGGAGAGAGGCTTGGTTTGGAAAATGCAAGGTCACTCTGCATAATATACCAACTGTCCTAATATTCATTTGAACCAGTTTCCAATCTAGGTTAGAAACAGCAATGTTCCACTCTGGGTCCCTGATTTGAGTAATAGGCTGTCTCCATTAGAAATGCCAGATCCCGTGATAGTCTGTCTGTAGTGCCACCAACGATACGTCGGTATCAATTAATCGGGCAGGGTGCGTTGTGTGAACTGTTTCTGCTGTATTCCCATGGTACATGCCGATTTAATTTTCACATAGAAAACTTGAAGAATACTGATGAAATCAAAGCATTTTGATCCTGTCAGTTTGTGAGAAAATCTCTCGGTGGTGACCTTGTTGCATAATCTAGGCCATATTAAACTGGAAAAGGGTAAATGAAAACGGGCTTAAAGATGGGGACTGATTTTGGGTCTCCTGACTGCTGACCTGGTAGATATATCAGTTTATAACTTCGTAGCCATTGGCCGACAAGTACGACGGAGATTGTTTGGGTTACCTTAACATTCTTAACATTCATTCTGCCATCGACTGCATGTAGGTATAAATTTATTGATGAAGGCGCATACACTGTTTCTACTGCATTTCCCAGCTACACACAAATTCGATTTTCACATTCAAATCAAGAGGATCGCCAATCAAATCAAAGCATTTTGATTATATAATCTATGCAACATTAATCTATGAATATTCTCTGAAAGCCTCATTTCCATTGACCGATCTGACGTTGGTATACCCAAAAAAGCTATCGCTGATTTCCGACTGCAGATCTGTGCTGAATAATAGGCCAGTGGAAACGGGCGCTATGTAGACACAATATGGTCATAATGAGCTCACGGATTATACATGTCTCATATTATCGAACACGTTCAGACGTCGGGCCGGCTCCTAAAAGTAAGCCTTGCAGACGTCAAGCCAGCTTTAAGCCATGCTTTGAGGCTTAACATGTTTTATTGCCAGTGGTCAATGGCTTTTGTTCATAGAGTTCAGTGACCTGGACCTTTCTGCTTACGGAGGGTGTTTATCCGCTGGATTACATGGAGCCATCAAAAGGCAGTTCTAGCAGTAAAACGTCCACCTACTAACTTCCCGATTCTAATAAAAGATTTGACACATTGGCCACGAATAAAGAACACTGGGGCCATGTCACCAAACGTTGATTTTTTTATTTTCCCATTATATGAGTGGAAAAGACGTCGACTGGTCGGAAGGAGGGCCTTTTTTCTTTTTTGCTTTTATCACGGACTTGGATGAAAGTAATTTTCCCTAGAAATTAGATAAGGTTCAGCAACTTTCCGGAAACCTTCCTCCGGGTCTTTTCCCACCTTCACTTTAGTGCATGGTGATCTCGGGCTGTATCTAGCGTGACTGTCCACAGGACTGGTTGGTGCCACAAATAACCTCAAACCAGACTTAATTGACAGCTTTGAACTACGGTGACCTTCTCACACCGTCAGAAATGTTAATATAAACTTGATAGCATACTAGTAACAAATGGTATATTCATCATTGATGAGTGGGCGTGGAATTAAAACTAAAGGTTAGGGTTCTGGTCAGTATATATGTAATTTTCTGTAACCCACCTTGGGCCCGGTTTGCCCTTAAGCGGGGTATTACTGTAAGGCTCCGCATTCACCAACGCTGATGCACCACGATAGACCTCACGACACGGAACGATTAAAAATGGCAATACGGTGGTGTATCGGGAAGTCCCTGAAAATTCTAATCGTAGCCTATCGGTGTATATCATAGTTCATCGGAAAGGCTTTTTGGGACAAAGAAAGGTGACCACGGCTACGATGAGCTGACGATTCTGTCAATATCGATCTCAGGCAGAATTTTGATATCAAAATATACTATAATTTTGGTAATATTGAATGAATCTGAATAATTTTTGACGAGTATATCCAACGTATACTTATGTCATTCTAAGACACCTAAAAAACAAATTGGAAAATATAACTGTGGCAGAATCATAATTCCAATATGAAACTTTTACTTTCAGACGCTTAGACTTTGTCAAATAATATTATACTCACAACGATTATATATCAATATGCGTTCTACCTAATTCCGATATTCCCCTAAGTATTCCACATGCAAAAGATATTTTCCCGTTAAATACCTCCCGATAGACAGCGATGAGCTACGAATATTCCAACATGTTGCATCTTATCGGGAGGCCTACGATTGGCGTTTACGATCGTAGCGTGCCAAACGTGGGGTATCGGTGAGTCAATTGTATATATGTGGTCCACGGCCGCGATTTTGTCTGACCTGCAGATAGAAACTTGATTCCAATTGGGAAGTCAATAGTAAGGTCTATCCGGACCAGATAGCGTTAGTGGGTGTAGGGTCTAACTATATTCTATTTAATGGAAGATATTCCAGAAGAGTATTGGTCACAACCAAACACGGCGTGATTAGGGTCACTTCTCAATGGGGAGAGTGCTAAGCAGAGGTGGATCCGAACACGGGCGGCCAAACATAGACATGCACAGCGTGTACTCTCAATGTATTTCCAAATGTTGAGTAAGCTGTAAAAGGCAACAAAATAAATGTTTACATATTTGCCTCTGTGTTAATATTACGACGAGTGGTACACATCTTGCAAGCAATACCTATAATTGCCTATTTATTGGAAAGGAGGAAAAATCATATGCATAATCACATGTACCTTTACCTTAGAACCCTGGCTATATTATCCAAAGGTTATTGCAACCGAGGCAATATGAAGCACCAGCCTAATAGTAAATACTATAAGCTAATAGTAATACGCCAAACTTATAGAAAAATATAACTTATAGAAGAAGCGTAAAATATACAGGCCGCACTAAATGGAGTACCTTTGGTAAAAATTATTTCGTTCATAAAATAAAGATGTCAGAGAGGTGTTACATATAGTGCCAGGATTTGGTGTTTACATACGAAGCGATATTAATCAGAACATTATAATGTCGTAATTGATGAGATGATATAGACTCTGTAAATTGTCATTTTGATTTAATGCTAGTAATAATTAGACCTGTCGTTCCTATGATCACTGGTGGTGTCAAATCACCGATGGGGGCCCATCAGGCTACGAGATGTGCCTTTACAAAAGCAGTTGGTCATAGTACACATTATGTAAAGTAGAACCCCGTCTATTGGACACCTCACGTAAGCGGGAACTCCGCGTAAGCGGGCACTCCGCGTAAGAGGACAGTTTTGCTCGGAACGGAAATTCTTCCCTATATCAGATGTTTAATTCAACCCTGTGTAAGCGGGGACCCCGCGAAAGCGGACAGTTATTTGGTACGAAAAAGCCAAAAACCCCGCGTGTGGAGAAAACACTCCGGATTATCGAGATTAATCTGTTTTTGGCGTGGCCTACAAGCCCTTCTCCAGAGGTTGGACAATAGAAGTGTGTGGAAGTTGTCCAGCGGGCCTGGGCGGGCTTTGTGAGTGGAGGGGGCAGCCCATGGCGGGCTAGAGCGGGTAGGTATGAAAGCTGTCGCGGTTACACAGGTGGTATGTGAGAGGACCTGGACAGGCTGCAGGTAGAGGCATGCCCAGGGTGGGCTGGTTGTCAATTTAGCAAACAGCATGTATATTTGTACATTTTTACAAATATCAACAACTTATTCATTAATTCATTCCTTATTCTTGATGTAATTATTTGTTATTTAAAATAACACATATTCTAATAAAGATTCCATATAATGATTATCGTTTATTTATACTTATACTATAGAAATACATCTAATAGGCAATCGAGCACTTATAACCAGCATAAACCTCAAAACCCGTGTAAGCGGTCCACGCGTAAGCGGTCATTTTGGCCCGGAATGGAGGGTGACCGCTTACGCGGGGTTTTACTGTATATTAACTAACCGTACACATCTGTATAAGTACGTTGTATTCTAGTTACGCCATCGACGTCGATATTTTATGGTCTTCTAGTTTCCCAGGTGGTTTCCAGGTAAAGAATAATCAGCACAATGGTCATTGCCCCGCTGAACCATGGCTGAACAAAACCATGGTTCAGCGGGAACAAGACCATGGTTCAGCGGGAACAAGACCATGTTTTTTACCCGAGACATAGTCTTAGGTGAGCCGTCGTAAGGTGGGGGCGACTAAGTGAACTCCGGTCGAATTTAACACACTGACACACTTCTCTAGAAGCACCCTCATCCTTTCTTCATGCTCTGTTTATCTCAATCTGAGAATAGTGCAATTAGACCAATGTAAAGCTTAGAATTTTAGACCTAGCCGTAGGCGTATTTCCAGACACTAACACACAGAACTAAATATTCCATTGCACCAGTGGGGCATACAGAGAGAGAGAACTCTGAGCATTAAACAAGAAAGTTGTTTGAACTTAACACATCAATCTGAGAGTTTCGAGACTAGGACATGACCCTATTAGCGGAAAGTCTGATGAAAATGTGGATGGGAGGTAAAATCTTCCTTGTTGATAGTGTCCTGAAGGCCACAGAGGATTGTGGGTAGTAGCGTTACTGCAAATTCAGAATTAGCCTCGATTTGAAAATCATATAAAATGCTGCTGATTGCTGCTATTCCTGCATAGTTGTAAGCAAGGGCAGTAATATCCTGGCAAGGACTCATTAACTGTTCCAAGCTATTCTGAATTTATTGTCGTAGACATCGATAACCAGGGCCCTGTTTTTTAGTCACGATATCGTGGATCCACGATGGCCTAAGATCGTAGCTTGAGGCCAAGACACTTTTTGGTGATACAAAATGGCCGCCGTGCTATAGACGGTGTCGTAGCCTGCCGCCTACGATCGGAGCTCAAAGTGTCGGCCGTCACGACAAGTATAGAACTGTCTTAAGTTCTATAACACATCACTGTGCGTATATAGATGATTTATCCACTTCATGACGGAATTAAGCGATGGAATTTTAACACGAGTAAGGGGTACATATAAACTATAATCGGTTCAAATATGAAGAAGATCGGACATAGCGTTCTGAAGTTATGGGCGTTTGAATTTGAAACATCGGGCTATCGATCGGATATCGCACAAGCATTCTCCTAGCATATCTTTCGTGGTACAGAGCGCGGAATCTCTGCTGGGAGAGTGAAGTAAGCGCAGTCGATGTCAAGGTCGCCGCATAAATTAGATCACGTGATGGTAGGGGTACACTGGCCACCAGAGCAGTATTTGCTATGACAAAATTCAAACACCGATAACTTCGGAACGATGTGGGCGATTTTCTTCATATTTGGTACGATTATAGGTTATATGTATACCTTACTCATGTTAAAATTTCATTGCTTAATTCCTACGGGAAGTGAAGTTGCGCATTCGGTACGACATGTCCAAATTTGTCTTAGGCCTATGACACATGTGGCGTCATTTTTCGCTTGGGTGAGCACCGATTGTCGTGACTATAATACACATTTGAGCTCCCTACGTGTCGTAGACGGACGCCATTTGTCACAGGTTCTAAGATCGTGGCTCTATAGCACACTCCCGCCTGGCCGATGTCGCCAATAACGATTGTCGTGACTAAAAAACAGGGCCCAGGGCCCTGTTTTTCAGTAACGACATCGTCGGGCAACGATACCCTACGATCGTCCAGCGATTCCACAACATTCTGGAAGACACAAAATGGCCGCTGTTCTATAGACACGATCGTAGTGCGCCACTCACGATCGCCGCGAAAAATGTCGGCCGCTACGACAAGTATAGAACTGTCTTAGGTTCTATAACACATCACTGTGCGTATATAGAGGATTTTCCCACTTCCCGACAGAATTAAGCCATGAAATTTTAATACGAGTAAGGGATACATATGACCTATAATCGTACCAAATATGAAGAAAATAGGCTGCACCGTTCTGAAGTTATCGGTGTTTGAATTTCGTCATAGCAATCGTCTGCTCTGGTGGCCAGTCACCCCCTCCCTACTCCCGATGGCAGTCAAGTCAGAACATGTCAAGGGCGCTGCATAAATTAGCGGAGGCGTCGGGAAAATACACTGGCCACCAGAGCAGAGATTGCTATGACGAAATTCAAATGCCTATAACTTCGGAACGGTGTCGCCGATTTTCTCCATATTTGGGACATTTATCGATTATATGTATACCTTACTCGTGCTAAAATTTCATTGCTTAATTCCTAGGGGAAGTGAAGTTGCGAATTCTGTACGACATGTCCATAGCTGTCATGAACCAACGACAATTTGGGCGACATTTTCAATCACGTGACCCCACGATTGTCGTGACTGAAAAACACGTTTGGCTGCCCTACGCCTCTTAGACTCACGACATATCGCCTATTCACTAAAGTGTCGTGTCTATCGAACACTGACGGCAAAAACACGTCGCCCATAACGATTGTCGTGACTGAAAAACAGGGCCCAGCTTTTTGAAATAACTATCGCACATCCAAATGCGAATTCGTTTTGTCAATGAATGTAACAGAGCGAGTGTGTGTGTGTGTGTGTGTGAGAGAGAGAGAGAGAGAGAGAGAGAGAGAGAGAGAGAGAGAGAGAGAGAGAGAGAGATAAAGAGAGCCAGAGAGAGAGAAAAAATCCCAATAGATCTGAAATACACTGACATGCAAAACATATCCAAAGACGAGTAACTATCCATATGTTCGTTTTATTTCCAGACCTCTCTAATATACCGCTAGGTGATGGTTCTTTCAAAGAAGTACTTGTCTTCAACCATAGTCTGCCTGGACCACCCATCATTGTATACGAGGGTCAACAGGTGAGATCCATATTATTATTATTATTATTATTATTATTATTATTATTATTATTATTATTATTATTATTATTATTATGTGAACCTATCATCCGTTCTGCAAACAATATCCCTTTACTCTCTGCGAGACAGCTCTGTGATATTGCTCAGATGCAGTATATCAGTGACCCAAAAGACTGCCCAGTTGACCATGACCAGTCACTACGGACTGAAATACCTTATAATTCCATGCTCTTTCATCAGTGGTATGTTCACCATTGTTCCCAGTCATAGATTACGCCACAGCAAAAGCCCGGACCATTTATTGGCGAAGTCGCTGTTTGATATCCGGATATAAAGATATCATATTAAACTTGAAACAATGGTAATTTTATTATTGATGAATGAGCATAGAATCATGAATGTATAACCATGACAACCCACTTTGAAACAAGCCATCAAGTCACTTTTACAACTGTAAGTCAATGAGATTTCAGTTTGTAGTAATTAATCATGGTCGATTGGGTACTCCTTTATGACATTAAGAAACTTGTCTCTGACCCTCAGACAGCGTTACTGAGCGTCCTTAACACACTCAATAAGTAGGTTATTCTTCCTCATTATTGATTTATTATCAGGCATTTCTCTAATAACATTTATTGTTTGCATAGTCAGAATATGCAAATCTTCAGGTATTGGATTCGTTTAAAATCTCCGTTAAGTGATGGAGACTGAATAACTGAAGAATGGGCCAAAGCATTGCTAAGGAAACCCATGGTCATGGATGAAAACCTTTATCTGTGGTAAATAAGTATAAACAATAAGCGACTTAGTAATCAAGTCCAGAACGTTCAACCCCGAGGGGGTTTCGAACCCACAACATCTGCACGTACTCTTTGGGGTTGTGTGAACATTTAGATTCCGAAGACAAAATTTATGGCCAAAATGTCAATTCTATTTAATATCATGCTGAACAGGTGGTGGTCAAAGTGTGGAACAAACTTACAGAATTCGGTACGACGCTCCACTTCCATGGATTGAAACAGCTGAATACTCCCTGGATGGATGGAGTGGCCGGGGTCTCACAGTGCGACATTCTACCAAATCAACAATTTACATACAGGTACTTGCATTTAAACAATCTCAAACCTGTGTACTTGACATCTAGTTTTATATCTTGTATGTTGTTGTAGGTGATCTCATTCCCAATAACCTCCAATCAAATGCTGCCTTAGATGTTAGACCATTCCCAAAAGCTTCATAGCAACTGATATATACCTGTATAAATATACCGTTTAACAATCTCAAGCTCAATATAGCGCTACACAATCTCAAATAACCGTACTGTGGTTTAAATTTGTTAGGTTTTTGGCATCACCTGTCGGGACACACTGGTACCACAGTCACTATGGCTCACAGAGGTCTGTGGGCGCAGCCGGCCCCTTAATTGTGTTGGAGCGAGACGAGGAGGCAGCTCAGCAGAGACGGGTAAGTACATAGCTATGTATAATATTGCCCCAGGGTCGCGGCAAGTGTGACAAAGCAGATTACATGAAAACAACCTTGTTTAGTTAGGATACAGATGGCGAATCCAGGGCTTCGTTCGTTTAAAATTGTATTTAGTGTTAGATTGTAAGACTTTACAATCTACCAATGTACATAGATGAGGTAGATTTGAGTTGGGAAGGAGGGGTCACAGTCATCTGTAAATGTGGAGGATCTTCTAAATGAAATCTCATGTTGTTGAGGTCCTTTACATGATATTCCATCCACTTGATATAGCAGGTTAAGGGCGATCAGTAGGATAATGGTGACCAGTAATATTCTAATATGGAATAGGTCTCGCATTTGAAGCCAAATTTCAATTCCAGGAGGATGCTCCTCTTCCCAAGTTCGACGACGACGTCTACATGTTGATTCAGGACTGGTTCAGGGAAGACATCAGGGACATCTTCCAGCTCATAGGATTCGATGCCGTGAGGTAAACGAGAATGAAACCTCATCATCCTCATATAGATAGCTTGAGAACTGATACAGAATAGACGAAATTATGTTTAAAATAAACGCTAACTGACTCGGAGATTCAGTATGATTATCCTTAGTAGGCCAGCAAACGAAGTCCTAAAGTCTATTGAGGAAAGTTGGAGATACAAGCTACAGTGTCAATAAAGCATTGAGCATTGACAAATACATATTCTTAGCTCAGCGTTTCTCTTGTAAGAATCTTGAAAACGCCATTTACTCATTGCTATCTATATATAGATGTAAGGAAGTTTATTTTATATGCTGGAGTAATTGGCTTCTGCTGACCTCTTTTGAATTCGATGATCGGCACCGTTTCCCTCCCTAAGTTCTTAATCTTATTGGGAATATTCTTTTCAGTTTTGGAAACGGATACGACAAGGAGTCCTGCTTTAAATCCACAAAACAACCTGATGGAATTGACAGCGGTGTTGTTCCCTTTGTGTCTGCTCTCATCAATGGCAGAGGTAGGTCTTCTTCATATGCAATATCAACAGTTTCATGACATATGATAAGATACCAAAATTCGATATGTATACTTAAAACATATTCATGAAATAAGAGAAATATTCAGAATAATCTATCACGCAAAGTGATGCCTCGAAGAAAGCTATATTCTTAATTACAAACTGCCTTGTTGCGTCTGAGGAATACTCGTGGAGAAAAATAATCTGTTTTGGTTTATTGTAAACTGCCTTGAAGTACAAGGGATTTATGACTAACAACACATTATTCTCTTTTAATTAAAAAAGATCTATTTATTAATTTCACCTCTCTATGACATAGGACGTTACAAGGGACAAGACGCCCGCTATCCACAACCTACCTTCGTCCCTTTCGAAGTCTTCAAGGTAAGATTATGCAAAATATCATCCGTAATACAGTATGTATTGAAAAGCTCACTAGAGGTCCCTTGTCTTGATCATGCCTATTTACATATTTAAAATCATTGCGACACAGTATGTATTTGTCTTCCCCAAAAGGATATAATCACACGCTACAGCTTCAATGCTGAGTCAATGAGAGGTCGAATAAGATATGGTATTAAATGGTAATGTGGATAAAAATGAGACATGACGGTTGTAGGCTAAATCTGCGTTGAAACAGTTAGATCCAAGACTAGTAACATTGGAAGATCACTCCATTCTATGCAGAGGTGTCTCATCTCCGTATTTACTGATAGGTGGTGTTATGTCTTCCATTGGGGAAACACATTATTACAATTCCACTCCCTCTATAGTAAAAGTCACTACCACAATACTCTAACCATCATTACATCCTATTCAAGGCACCAAAAAACGCTTTGTTTCCCCAACGATCTCCTTTATAGCCATATAGTGTGTCTTACTCTAAACCGGGAGAAGGGAAGGGCAGAAAGTGGGCAGGAAAATTGGTCTGCGCAGGGCAATGCATGGGTTCGATTGATTGGGTGGCTCTGTTTAACAGATTCACCAAATTCACGTTTCAACCATTTAGTTCTGAAGACATTGCCATGTATAGGGCATGAAGATGCTTCTAAGCATTTTTGATGTGCTCTTTTAAATAAGAAAATTATATGCAATCTTTTTCAATATATATATAGAAAACAATACTAATTGTTATACTTGTACAATGTGTTACATCACTGCAATTATATATGTTCAGGACTCGCTTCGAAATTATGCTCAGGACGAATGTGCGATGCAACAGGTTTAGGACGGAATGAGTTATACTTCAGAATGCATGGCGGGTCTGTTACTGAGCTATTGTGCTTTGTTACATAGATACGCAAGGGAGGCTTCCTACGGTTCCGAGTGATAGGGGCCTCCATGATGTTCCCGTTCCGCGTGTCTGTGGATAATCACCAGCTCTACCTGATCGCCTCAGACGGCAACCCGCTGCGCCCCCAGAAGGCAGACACCTTCATTATCTTTAATGGCGAAAGGTAGAATCTATTTTATCTTTTCATTTTGTACTATTATGTATGATGTCATCATGATGAATATATTAAATTATATCATATGTGATATAATAAAATGACACTTATCATATCGAATGCATAACACCACAACTTGATGTGAAACTGTTTCAACTACCCCCCCCCCCCAAAAAAAAAACCCCAAAAAACCCCAAAAAAACCAACACCAACCAAACATCAGTCTATTCGCAAAAAATCATTTTGTATTATAGTACTCGTTTCTTCGATGTTGTTTCCAGATATGTAAACCACGGTATCGTCAGCATATATTGTAATCTTACAATCATTGGTAGTTTTGTCAAAACTGTTAATGTACAAGAGGAACAGAATCGGTCTCAGAATGAGGCCTGTGGGACGCTGTGGCTGATATTTTTAGTTGAGGTTTTGTGATCATTTGTTAGTGTTTCTTGCATTCGATTTGAAAAATAGTTTTTAACCAGCTGTGTAGGTGACCCTTTATGCTAAACGGTGTGAGATGTGTTGAGGCAATGGCACCTCCTGAAGGGCAAGGAGGCAGCACAAGATACGTCTGGCAGTGGGAAAAGCAAGAAGGCATTAAAGGTGGCCTGACCCCAGAGAAGTCAGCGACCTTTCTTAATGCCAATGACCTTGAGAAAAGCCGCACATGGCTGAACTAGAAGGTGGGATGGTGACCTCTGAGCGTGGAGACATTTTGGGGCAGGGCCTATAGGTATATCAGACCTTCACAGAGAGGGTGCGACCTGGCTCACGGGAAATGAGAGATTCTGAGACATAATACTCACTGCAAACAAACAAGGCTGGTGTCTGTGTCTCTGCTATGCAGGTAAGGCAATAGGCTGGAGAACATTGGTTGAGCATGTCTGAGCCTATAGTCTCTGTTATTGTCAAATGAATCATAGCAGCTTTACATTTCATTGCCCTGATGTAATGGTGACCTCGTATTTGGTTGTGGCCCTTACATGATCGAATTCCCTGTTATATCAGTGGCAATGCTCTGGAAGCATAGGAGGAATTCTGTTTACCACCTTGCGATATTTCCATCGGTGACTACCCTATGGTTCTATGGCCAGGATATGTCCAATACAATAATTTTGAAATCAATACTGTAGATTCAGTATCATATTTCATACTTTCAAATCACTTTGCCATCCTCCTCCAATCTGCAGTCTCTGGTAGTTGGTTCAGAAAATAACAGAGAAATGATATAGATCTTTTTCCCAATTTTCAGATATGACTTCTATATCGAAGGTACAGACTCTATGAACGTTGGAAACTATTGGATCCGTATTGAAACATTAGAGAAAAGGTATCAGAATAAGGTGAGTTCTCTACTAGCATCTAAGTCAATCAGTAACTTAGCATACACTGATGAAGAACATTGTTGTTTCCGATATTTGATGAAGATATTGGGGATGGTAAAAACACGACATATCAGTCAAACTGGATATTCATCCTACGATCTTCTTATATTTGTATACGTTAACAATATTCATTACAAGCGTCACTGCTCTATAAGGATATTATACATAGACAGCAACTCTAAGTGGTATTTTCACGTTAACCACCATAGTCCGGATTAAGCCAAACTTTTAATTATTACTTAAAATAATAGATAAACTATTGAACTCGAACTATTATATTAACTAACCAAATAGTTAATCATATCAATACAACAAGGGGCAAACTGTCAAATGCAGCTTCTAATAGTTGCCAATGGGCTCTAGTCTATGATGCTCTTATGGTGTCCTACGGACATCCAGAGCATCAGGACTGCCTTGGTCTACCTCGGTGATCAGATATTAGCTGTTTGTAGAACTACTTTATGATATACTCTTTAGCATTAACATACACACAAAATCGACGCCATTCCGTCAGGCAAAAAGGTGTGAAAGGTATCCTGAAGTAAAGTTTTATAATACGTATCTGGGAGAAAAATAGCCTTGATACTCGATGCTTAGGCATACCATGATCACAATCACCTGGATGATGTATAACAACTGGATTTTGATGTATAGAAATACACTTTATCTTTGATTACAGTTGAAAGAGTCGGATGGAGTAAAAGCCATACTGCGGTACGATGGAGCAGCTGTCACCGACCCGACCACTTCTCCAAATGAATGTACGGAGCAGGAGCATTGCCACGAATACAACTGCCCTTATACGTGAGTCGACGCTACACCAGTCCATGCTTTACTAACCAAGTCGAGTCAATAATCTACATAATAAATATAGATGTCATAATGTCATAAGTGGACCGTTTGCAGGTTGTAAAAATTGAATTAAAACTGGTGGAAAATTATTCCTCATGTTGGAGGGAAAAAAATCCTCAATTCAAATATCATTTATGATTTATAGGTCTACAGGCGTTATCTTCTTACGATGATGACTTCTAGTCCTGGGAATCTCACAGAGCTCTGTTTTAGAAATTTTGTAAAACTCAAGTCAATTTTGCCATTTGATCGACTTTGCTTTGGAACTAAAGGTATTACTCTCATACACTCAGTGATCCAATGCTAAGGAATACGTTGCCAGGGGGTTGTTTGGCTGCAGGCACTGCGTGACCAACCAGATATGGTGCAACACCGGCCTGTGGAATAAGGCCTGATGACTGTTTATGTTCACTTATATGTGCATTACATGCTCATCATTGTCTCCCATCTACCAGGCCTGAGGTATCACGGACTGAGAACGTCACCTGCCACTCACTGACAGACCTCACTCACGCTGAGCATTCACCTACTCTACAACCAGAGGAAGGCGAGGAGATAGAGGAGTACTTCCTCAACTTTCATTTCGCCTTTCCTGATGTGGATAATGTGACACTGGCCGACCTTCGCCTCAGAAGTCCCGTCATAGACCCACAGGTACGTCACTCCGCTTAAAATGCATATTGATATTAGAAGGAGTTTGAGGGCCAGTGAGGAAAAAGAACCCCCAAAAACGGTGAGGAGTACTAAAACATGTAAGCAAGTATATGTGATCGGTGTTCATAATATTGTTTTAGGCCCCAAATCCCATTAGACAGTTCATTTTTTCTTTAGATTAAATTACCAATTAAATTGATATTTCTGAAACCGATAATAGATATACATGTATGGTGCTCCTGTTGCAACAATGCAGAGCTACGGTAGACATATCCCTTCCATACAAACCAGGATTTTGTAGTGAACATTACGTAGATATGCATGATGTATTCATAACTTGCTGTTGTTCTGTGACATTGCAGACTGGCAAGCCAGCACAATTTCGACTCCGAGATGGCGGTGGAACAGAAAAGCCTACAGTGAACGGTGTGCAGCACAAACTGTCCGTCTCCAGCCCAATGGTAAGCCAGAAGTATGGGCTGGTCAAAGCAGCTCACTGTATTACAATAAAAAGAAAGTGTCTTATCAATGTATACCAGAATGGACCTTATTGAATTAGAACAGTTAAACAGTGACCTTAAACCTCTCATAGTTACACATTTTCTGTCTGGCCTGACCCATTCCACTTTATCATCTAAAATCCGATGCTGTCAGGTTCGTTATAAGGATTATAGCCGAGTCTAATAATTATTCTTTTGATAATCCACATACAGACCTTCCCTGACAATCCTGACAAGTTCCTGAAGCGCTGTCACTACACCAGCTGTGAGGAAGGTTTGTGCAGGGAATGCGACCACCGGATCTACCTACCTCTAAACAAAATCATCCAGTTTAACCTCATAGTCACCGTAAACAATGCTCGTAAGTATATATATGGACACATATGCATGGTACAAGAATAACGTGACTAAACATATACATGCAATCCGAACTGCCCAACTCGTGCTGAAGAGTGAGAAATATTTGTACCTATCGTGGAGTAGCAAGGGTTTGCTCTGACCAGTGGCCAGTGTGCATCAGCTGACCAGACCAGACCTCTGCTGTATAGTATAAAGCACGGCAGAGAAGTTTTTTAGTTTCCCTTAAAGTCTATTTCCATTGACGGATTTCACGTTCGTCAGGGGTTTCTGACTGTAGATCGGTGATTGGAAGTAGGCCAATGGAAACTCAAAAATTTCTGCCGTTTTCGTCGGCCAATGGAAACGGGCTTATACAACGCGAAACGAGATTAGGCAGGTCAGGGCCTGTCTGGATTGTCTTTTTGTCCTCCGGGATGAATGGAATGATCTAAAGAAATTGAAATATCTAATCCTGAGTGTACGTGTATCATGCGCATAGTAAATGAGGGCAGGATTGATGAATTGGTCGCATCCTGATAAAACAAAACTATTTGAGGTTTCTAACTATACTTCTGGGAGCTGTTTCAAAACGTGGGTTAAGTCTATGGTTTTGAAACAGCTCCCTGGTTATGATGTTTTCTTCTAGGATGATAAGGACTTTCAGTTGTTGCCCACGTATATATAGATATCTCAAAAATACACGTTGATTTGAAAATTAATATAGAAATCGTTCTTCCGTTGCTCCAAGCATGGAATACACGAAAGAGATTTCACCGATCTGAAGCACATTTACTGATGAGCGTAGTTAATGTTGATATAACTTCGTTCCTGAAATGGACTAGGCATTTTGAGAAGCCATATATAGAGCTTTTGTCCCTTTCCTTTTACAGCGGGAGTAATCAACGGCAACGACCATCCGGTGCACATTCACGGTCACAGTGTGCAGGTGCTGAAAGTGGGTTTCCCAAAATATCACCCGGAGACCAAGTTCTATGCAAATACCTCGTCAGACTTCACCTGTGTTGACGAAGGCTGCAACAATATAGGTAACATAGTGCTCAATATATATATATATCAGGTTTCCTCTTATAGTCATGATTTTTATATTTTAGGTTTGTTGGGGTTTCATGGGAATATTGTATAATATATACATGTGTATATACCTTTTCGGAAAGCTTAGAACGACTGAATTTCAAAAACTAATGTTGACACATTTTGACGCGATTTTCATAGCCATCTTGGATTTTTTCGACATGGCCGACAATTTGTTACCATGAAAACCTTAAACTAGAGGTAATAAACCTGGCAACAATTGTAGAAATTATAGATGTTTAACCTCCCGTGGCATTTGGGGCAGCCATACTGGAATCCAAAATGGCCGACATATGGCAAAATAGTGCTGATGGTTTTCAGTCAACAATGTTGGTTTTGTGTGATTTTAGTAAATTTATAACGAAAAACGATGGGCAAATTGTTAGAAACAGGTAGAAAATGTCCGCCATCCATTAAATCAATTTATCGCTTGGAATAGATATTGCAATCCATGGGTATCGCAAGAGAATAGCAGTCTTGCTACAGTTGTAGATATATGGTGCAATGTCAATCAGGCAAAATCTGGAATGGAAACTTGAAAGTAGAGCTCAAGACTGTAAACAATTTTGATAGAGTTTCTAATGAACTATCTCCAAGTAAACTCACGCAACAGCCAATATGAAGCGGCAATCAAGAAATGTAAAACTAAGCGCAACACTAGTCTATGAAAGAAACCATCAGTCATCAGTACATAATCTGTATTCTTGGTCTGGAAATGTTAATTCTTTTCTTTCTATACCCAGCATGGACAAACAGCAGTTGGTTAGGCGGTAATGTACCGGGCCTTCTCGAGGAGGGAGCACCTTATAAAGACTCGCTGGTTATTCCAGTAGGAAGTTACACCGTCGTAAGGTTCAAGACCGACAATCCAGGTATGATTATTCCCATTTATAGACGCTATGCCAGTTCAATATGACAACCAGTGTATTGCTATTACCACCCATAGACAACATGCTAGTTCACATTAACAACCCGGTATATCGCTATCATAGACACTATATGTATTTGCCATTTGCAATGATAGCTCAGGCTTCACAACATCCTTTAGGATGTGTTTTTCTTTGAACGAAGTCCATAATGTATCTTCTCCATCATAAAATGCCATCATTAAAATGCATGCTGCCAATACGTGGCATCACAAATACCTGGAAAAGCCAATCTGCTGCTTGGTAAACTTATGATAATAGTAAACCCAAAGTAGTCACTATTATATTCGCAGACAAAATATATCCTACCTGAATCCATTCTAGAGACCCTCAATATAAAGATTTATGGTATGTGCGTATTATAGGGATATTTGTATGATATGTTTATGGACCTTTGCACTTTCATATTTACGAGTTACAACCATTGTGAGAATATGGTTCATTGCAGTTAAGATTTACGGTTAGAAAACGGTATTTTCCTGGCAGACTTGTTGCCAGGGAAATACTAGAAATATCGTGTGAAAGTTTTTATAGTGTACTTCTAAGCAAGACACATTTAGACTTCATCTTAATACTAATAATATCTACGTATCTGTTGGTCTTCTCTCCTCTTTATTACTTATCTTATATGACACTTATATCCGCCCTGCATTTAGATTATACAATTTACTTCTATTTTCCTACTTTATACAGGCTACTGGTACATGCATTGTCATATCGAGTTTCACAATGCCGAGGGCATGGGCCTCGTTTTGAGAGCAGGTGAAGAATCGCAGATGAACGCCAAACCAGAGCACATGCGCACATGTTCTGATTTCCGGTTTTCTGATGACCAAACCAATGGCAAGTAGATTTATATATTGCATCCAATTACCATTATTCATCATGAATATACGGCTCCAATCCTTATATAATATATATGACTATATAAATCAGTGTCACTCATAAAGTCTTTACTATATATATTGCTTATGGAGTCATAATCTAAAGAATTTCCTAATCGGTGAGATTAGTACAATACCAATAACTTAGTTCCATATACCGAATTCCATATGTTGTTAAATGTTCCCCTTTTTGTTGGTCTCACTTCAGATGAAGCCGAAGTAGCGCCTTGCGTGATACCAAACAGAAGGTACTTCATAACGATATTGGTCCTAGGAGGACTGAGCCTTTTCTTAACTTCCCACCTAATCGTTTTTCTGTGCCAACGGCAAATGGATGGCGCGCATGGTGTTCAAAAGGTACCTGTGATAGAACCATCATTGTAGACTTATAATTAGAAAGATATTGTTTTCTACTTTTCTTTTTATTGTCATACTCAGACTTAAGAACTCACGCGGAGGAGAGGGTATGTTATGGAGATATCTATTAATATTCTGGCGAAAGTGGGAAATGATCCTTTGTCTGTGAGTGTTTGTTGAGATGTGAGGGTTTCAGCGGTCACGTGCGGCTCTGAATGTACGTGCCCACGTGACCAAGTTGGAATGCGGGCGGTTGACGTTTTTCTCCTCTCGCTCACACATTAGCACTAGTTACACGTTACTCAATAATGTATCTGTGGTCCCACAATGGTCAAGGTGCTCCCAGCATGATATTACTAAGGCCCGGCGTCCACCTACTACGATATGGCTCCGATATGGGCTACGATGCACCTCCCGATGAAAAATCAAAATCGCGTCTGAAGGTCACCTAATATCGGGGCAGTTGACCACGGTTCTGCGATTAGACACCGATAAAAACCCCATACAATGCATGGTGGATTGGCATGTCTAGACATGTGTCTACGAATTTGCACCTTCCCGATATGTCTCCGATATTGACTTTTTGTATCATGGTAAAGCCTCGGGTATATATATATATATATATATATATATATATATATATATATATATATATATATATATATATAATGATATATATCTATCATTATCAATATATGTAAGTAGAATTCCACTATGGTTTCCTCCTGACACGCTACGACACACTCCGTTAAACTTCTACCACTCCGACAAATCGAACATGTTCGATTTTATCGGAAGGCCTGTGACACAGCTATTCTATCGTGGCATTATCGGAGTGTCTTAGAGTGTGTCGGGGTGTATCGTAGTCCACGTCGTAACACAGGTTCCACTTCTGCGATAGACCCCGTCCTACCGACAAATTCTTTTACTTATTGGAACGCTTGTCGTAAGGCTATCGTAGTGTGTCGTAGGCGCAAATCGTGATAGTGGAAGGGCCACTTTACAGATTGGAAGTGGCTAGAGATTGAATATTAATCAAAAACCTTGTCACGGCGTTTCCACTTTCTAATCCAGTAGCCTTTATCAATACCACGATCTATAGGAAATATATCTATTGAAGAATCGAGGAACCTCCGAGTGAACATTGCCCTTGATCTGTAAACACTGATGAATCCTATTGAGTCTTCCAGTGATGTATTCAGCAATGTTATATATGAACAAAAAACAATCTTGCCAGCATCTGTATGATTTTTCTTGGTAAATCGTGTTTTCAAAGTTTGATTTCTTATGTTAATTTGCTTATTTATATTTACATTCCATTTAAATGACATGAAATAATGTGGCTTTTTTATCATTCTTAAAATATTGAAAGAGAATGCTTGTACATTACTCGGCCATATTGTTAAATATTGTCTTGAACAGTACTCATGTGGTCATCTGTTTTCGTACTGTTACAAGGTATATTGACTTCTAACTTGAAAAGGGATTTAATCTGATAAAAAGTTGTTTCTGCAATCCACAAGCTGATTATGTTTTATGGATTATATTTGGGATTTAATTTTACATCGAGGATTGGGGGGGGGGGGGGGCTATTTGTTTATATTGCGACGTATCGTCTAAGTTAGTTAGACATACTAATGAAATATCCTCTGTATTGGAAAGATCTGTTTATTTGTACAAGTACTCATATATGAAGATTCCAACTTCATACATATATATAAGTGTTTATGTGTAAATACTTACCGTTTTTGATACCTTGTAACCAATTGCCATTGATGTTTGTGATATGATACGCCCATAAGAACAGGTTCTGAAAATCTGTCAATTTATGATCTGTATTTTTGTTGATGGTATCAATGTATGGTTAATCATAAGAGCTGTGATTTCTCACATCTTATTAGTAGCCCATGAATCTGTATTCATTATATCAATATTGACGACACATTTAGTAAAAGCAGCTAAAATGTAAATATATTAAGGAGGTCCTTCTACCCTTAGTTACCTTAAAGGCTATCAAGGAATTCGGTTGAATTTTCAATAGAGAAAAACGTTTAATATTACTTTTTATATATATCAATCACATCTTATATGTATCATATATTACATGGAATCTTTTTGTTATAAAAAAATCATAATGGTTTAAGACTGGAAAGCATTGTGTCAAAACTGCCGAAATAAACCATTTAATGTCACTCTTCATGACTTCCATCTCTGGACCTTACATACTCCAAGAGGAGAAACATATTTCTAAAGGTCTCAATAAATAATTTCCCAATGAGACTAATGTAAGCGCTACAGTCGGCGGTTAGTGGGGCAGATATAGCTCAACTATTAGGACAATTGTTCATTTAATGAAAGACGCGTGAGTTTTGGCACATACGTGGGCGAGGCCATAAGGAATATATCTAGATAGAGGGCATTGCAGTTAAGTCCTATAGAAGCGTTACCACAGAGCACTATGGCACTTTTCAGAATAGCTATTACCAAGATAAACCCAACATTACTCACCTAAAATATGTACAATATATAAATAATCCATTTATAACATATGTAGAGCAGCATCTTGGATTTCCAGCCAAAATTTACATAAATGAGAGACTATTGTGCCTAAAATTGTAATCACAACCATAAATATGACACAAGACTTAAATGTAATCTGCTTTGTTTTGGAAGGTTGAACCTCTTTATCAAACACTGCTGGTTTCTCCAATTAAGAAAGAATCACTTAAATGCCATCTTAACGGCAACAAATCTGCTTCAAGTTGTAGGATTTTGATAATCAAATTTTAGAATGTTATTCTGGTAATTTAAAGAAAAAGCACTTGTATGGAGTTGACAGCTAGGGGAAAAAACAAAACCTGCTTTACATAATACCTCCAATGTTTATCTTGAATATAATGATATTTTTTATACACCATTGAATGCCAGAAAACCGGTAATAAATAAACAGTAACTGGCATCTCTGAACTTTTAAAAGCGTGTTACTCTTTGTGGGCACACATTTGCTGGGAGAAGCTAGGTTGAGACACTCCCGCCAGGTGGCTTTTGGAGAATTAGGTGAGTGATAATAGGGGTTGCTCTCCAACATGACTACACTGACAGCGTATTAAGTACACCAAGGTGCGTATAAATTTACAGCAGGCCACCTTGTAAAGGGTCAGAGCCAGCCAAGTAAAGTATCAGTTCTGGATTAGATAAAACTTGATGAGAAAGAAGACCCTCACAGAAATTCTTCCACTTGCTTGATTTGAGTTATCTCGGAGTCATTTTGTATATTTACTGGGGATGCTGGTTTCATTATTTCCAGTTTTAAGTGCCTAGGACCAATATCAATCTATGCTTGGTCTTTTCTTTAGATTTTTGAACATAAAGATAATATTCCCAGAGCTGTAAATGTCACAATTTGATTCAAATAATGAGAAACCTAAACAGATGTCTTTAAAAAAAGTGATTTATAAACCCATGGCAGGCACCTGTGGCAGAGCCACATGTTCATGGGTTGGTAGTAGTAAATATTTATAGGTGGTAGGTTGTTTCTAACTAATTATAATATTTAAATTACTTTATCTTGTGAAAATACATGCCATCCTTAATATTGTCCGCCTCTACACCCCAGGCGAAAGTGCATGCGAGAAAGGTCGGAAATATCCATGCAACCTCGACACTCCGACACATACAAAACAAAAAGGTGTCATGCCTGATGAGAGACAGTAAGTATCAAAACCACAACTGACTAAGTTCTCACCCCACATGTGGAGGAAAGGCATGTTACCTGTACGGTAAAAAAGACAACAACCCACACCAATAATGACCCCAACCCACCAGCCAGAAATAGCCTGCCCGGTCTGAACGACAGGCGCGTGGGATTGAAGCTGTCACAATGCCCACCAGTCGTATACAAAAGGTGGACCCATGAGAGGGAACACTCTCCCAGCAGAGATCTTGTGCTCTACTTCCTGCGGCCGCTTATATCTCTGCCCCAACCTGCCTGTTTGGGCTCAAATCTGGCCCATACGCCAGTTTTTGAAATATCCTAAATTCTTAGCGCTTTGGGCAGTATTTTGTGGTTTACATGTAAATAGATATGCATGTATTTATATGGTAAATGATTTACACTCATTTCTGTTATTTGTTATATCAAATTAGGTAATGTCTTAGGGATTACTTTCTTCATTGGAAGGCACCTCATGTGTTACAGGGTTTTGTTTGTCAACATAACACATGTGCTCACTCGAAGGGGCAGTGTGATCAACACTAGATTCACATTATAAAGTGGTTTAGAGATGAAAAAGAAACAGCTGGATTGTCTGTTAACTCAATTTAACAATTCCTATATTTCCAAACTAATGATATGTGAGTTGTTTGACTCATATAACTTTTGACAGTTGCCTTGTCCTGAATCTGAAATGTTCGCTGGTCTCCCCTGTCCGATGTGGAGACCCAGGGAACAGGCTTTGGGTTGGGGCAGAGACTAAGCACAGCGCTAGCGCCGCGAAAGATCTGGGGGAGAGTGGAGAGGGAAGCTCTCAGACTGAATTAGAAAGATTGAGCCAATCAGAGCGGAGAACACCTCTGGTAAGGGGGCAATTTAAGCAGTAATGAGAGAATCACACTTGCTATTGGAGTTATTTGTGGTTGCGTTATGGCCCATGCTACGTTTAGACTGGATTATCTAGCGAAGTCCGATTCTCAATAAACAACATCCAAATACAGAGGCAGCTTGACTTAGTATCTAAGTTATGGATAACCATAACCAGAATGTCTACTGTTTAAATAAATGAATACGGAGACAGGCAATACTCTTGCCTGGTTCCTTTCTCTAGCGGGAAACAATTGGTTGTGAACCTGTTATTTGAAACACAGCTTTCTTGTGATTTATGTATCAAAGTTTTTCAGTTTTTATAAGCCTTTAGAGTCAAAATGATCAAGCACTGTTAGAATTGTTTACCAGGTGACAGAGTCGAATGCCTTGGCAAAGTCCAATGCGACAAGGCATCCCTCCTCCACATAAGGATCTTCCATATTTAAGAAGTCTTGGATTAAAAAAGAAATAGTCCCTAGATAGGTATTCCTTGTCTACACCATCTGGTTTTAGCATGTTAACTTATCTATAACCGGTTTAGGCCTTATGCCCAGTGATTTGGTTATATATTGTTGTGTTCTGGGTAACAGCATTATAATACTCTGCTTCTGATCTATGCTCCATTCACCTTTCTCTAAAGAAACCAATAAGGATTCACATAGAGGATTCTCCATTACCCTCTAAAAGGTCCGATAACATTTGACTGGGAGTCCGTAAAACACCGGCATTTTGTTTGGTTTAATCCCCATTAAAGAGTTATGCAGTTCCTCCTGAGTAAGCTCTCTTCGGGTTCCCTCTCCAGGAAGTCTACTTTATTGATACTGGAAGTAATCATATCTTTATAATTTTCTAAGAAGGCATCATCGACCCTAGAGTAGGATTCGTTTATTTTTTCAGGTTAGAAAATAGCTTGTTCATTTTTATCCACTTTGCTTTTGACATCTATATCGTGATACAGAAGAAAAAACTACAATCCCTAGCTCCAACGCTAATATGTGAAACATAGCATTGTATCTAGGTAATGAGACATCTAATTATCTTCAAGACTTTACTGTATACAAATTGGTAAATGAGGTCCAGGGATGGAACCCACTTTGCTCCTATAGAGACGAGACAATTAAACTTAACTTTTGGTATTTCTAAAGGCACACTAATAATATATGCCACGTATTGTGGACTGGGAAAGGTAGACATCGAGTTGATACCTGTTGAGTTGGATGTTTTCTGGATAATAGAAAATAGTCACTCACTCTGAATGCGCGGCTATTCACAAATTGACAGGACAGCAGGTTACTGGAGACGTTCTTCCTTTTTATTATTCAGACACAGCATTATAATACGTCCAGAGGCTCACCTTGGTTCCAACCATAGGCACTCTGGGGCTCCCACTCGATGGCAAACTACATACTTCCATGGACCCCACACTGTCAGTGTTGAGTGATTGGGAATATGGCCATATTGATACGGGTGCAACAATATTTGGTATTCAACAAATTAAAAATCATGTCTATTATAGAGATAATTATTTACTCTGATACTAATTATAATTTATACATATGCTTTCTTATATTTCTATCATAATACAGAAAGTAAAAAAACTAATTGAATGAATGTAATAAAGAAGTCTATTTGTTCAATAAATGTTCTTAAGCAAATTATACGTGTACACTCTTCTGGGTTTACAATATATTCGGTGAGTGTATCTATACAATTCGTAGTTATGTGAACATGCATATGGTCTAAATAACTCACAGGATAATTACAACACTCTGCTCTCGACATGAACCTCCAGTTGTAATGCTATAAAGCCCGGTATATATATCGCTGTTGACGTCCATATGACATGCGCTGGCGCGGCACCACGTGACCACTGGTGATGAGACGGAATGTTAGTGACGTCACATTCCACCTCGTCACTAGTGACCACGTGGTACGCTGACGTCATGGGTTGTTGAGAAAGCCACTCATTTCAATGATACATTCGGGCACATGGAGACGATACGGTAGGCCTGTTCCACTTACTGACACCACATCCAATAGCATGCATCTGAAAATAGATAAGACAATTGAAAACAAAAAATGCAAACTTTGCATTAAATCAACATATGATAGTCATAGGAAAATTGTGTCATTAATGAAAGCCCACCCACACATACCAGTATGTGTGCGTTGATCGAGTCACTATTTAGGATTCGAAGACTAGAATAAGAAACTAGTAGAACAAGATAGATAAGATGAAACATCAAGAAATATCAAGAGATATGTGATACTTTTGTTAAAGGGATGTTTGGTTTTTCTCCTAAACCAAACTGAATAACCATATCATACAACCAAAAATTAAGTGTATCATTCTAATCGTAAAATCATATAAATTTGAATCCATCGACAGTATTTCCACATCATGTTAAGTATGTTCACCTTTATTTAACAATTTATGCCATAACGGAGATCACAAATTTGTCTATTTTAACTTAGATGAAATTCAATCGATGTGGACACTTTTAAAACCATATCAAGCCTGATATGCATTACTTCCATGTGATAAAATTCGTCCTATGATAGCATGGGATGCCCTCTCATGATGTTACCTAGGATTCGGCTTTTTAAAGGATGGGTCTATAAGTCCAGGATATATTTTTGAACAAACAACAAAGGCAGAACTACCACTTGTAGTGTCTAGAAAGCCACAGTTTGAGCATGTCTGAAACATGGATATCAAAAGGGGGACTGTCTTGTGGAGGTCATCTGAACCAATGTTCTATGTTCTATACCCTCCCGTTATCAAAAGGGATATCTATATGTCATGAATCAACCGAAACCAACCGAAACTGCAAATTAGGCTTGAGTAAACTTCGGATGTCAGAGTCGCTGGCGCCATCCTGTGGAGGCCACAGAGACCAATATTTTCCGTTGCCCAGCCATACATCTTTACCTTAAATAGGCATGGACGGACATGATCTCTACCCCCGCTAAAACACACACACACATTCACGTTCTGCCCCACTGATCACTGCCGACATGCTAACCTTCTCACGTCCGCCATCTTTGTTGACACTAGATGTCATGCGCAAAGTAGCCGGCAAAGACTGTGTGACCCGCATGGGAAATGATGAGAGTGGGCCGAGGGACCCGGACTCAACGTTTGCCCGGCCCATAGTTCACTGGTGTGTGGAGAGTGTCCCCCTAGCGGCGACTGGGGGCAGAGACTAAAGTTTGGACTTTGAGGACAGTAGGGACGCACCCGAGATGGCGTGGCGAGACGCAGAGCAAACAGCGGCGCAGTAAGCAGCTTTCTGTGAGCGCAGTGTATTCGATCCCAACCAGACCCACTCTATATTCACCCACTGCCAGCTTGCAATGATACTCTTAGAATAAAGACGGATACATGCATATTTTAAGGTGTGGCCACAGGGGAAAACTCGAGGTTGCTCATCTTTACAAAAGTTCCTGGCGGCCAATAGGTGGCAGCCAAATTGTCATGTCAAATAACTTCAAAGGGATTCTATAAAAGTACATAAGGAATAGTTAGAAAGTTCGATTAATGCAGGGATTGTTTCTCAAAGTGCTAATTCCTACTTAAACGTAATATGTTGTTATTGCATGTGGTTCAGGAATCTCAGTCTAGTTTTATAATAATACTGCTTATAATAATGATAACACTTACAGAAAGTGCAATCAATAAATGTGTGCCATATTCAGGTGATTGTCAGAAACTCGTATGCAGAAGAACATAGCATTTGCTGATGAACAGGAAGAATAAGCCTTTGAGTGTAAGGTCTTTCCAGGTATGCTGGTTTCCAGCTGGTCCGCTTTTGAGATATAAATCGCACCGTGTGACCGCGCCTTATAAGACACTGCCTGTGTATTGATTGTTGACAATGTGCGTCAGGGAAGGATGGTGATCCGGTTCGTGTTAGCAGAGCAACAAACAGCTTATAGTTGTCTAGAATATAGTTTGCAAGGCATGACTTCTCGGGAAGACGCGAAAAAAATATGAATCACCTCTAGGGTTTGACCTGAAGCAAACTTGACTAAAAGACCTAAAATCCCTCAACTTGCGTAAAGGACTTGAACATCAGGCACAAATATGGCGTCTAAATTTCCCTATATCGGGGTTACATCTCTAATCTAAAACGTCCACCTGTGAGTCTCAGGTATAGAAGTTCAAAATGGTGGAAAAACAGTTGGGGAGAAGTGGGTGTGCGAAACTGAATAACTCAGGGCTCAAGTAGTTGTGTATGATAAAGAAGACGCCTTCCGACAGCAGAATTATTCTGAAGACATGCATCTCCCTATGGTGGGTCGTAAGCCGGCCCGTGTAGAGTTAGACTTTATTTGTTCAAATGCCTTTGTAAATACCGGGACACACAGACGTGCTGCCTGTGCTGATAGGCGGGTTAGTAGACAACTCGGAATATTTCTACCAGGTCACTCTAGAAGCTACGTATAACATTCTTACTGTACGGAGGCCAGGACTTTGGAGAATCTAGGTATAGCTATCATAAGGACGTCATCCCCGAGGCTATGTATAACAAGCATTGTTATTCCATGTCAGGTCATTTACGGAAAATTTATAACAGTTGAATTGCCAAAAGGCCAATTAATTCGCAAAGCTATTCATAAGATTATGAATGGTTTAGAGAATATCCTTATTAGATGAATGCTATTTTCATTCTCAAAGGTATCTATAACAGACATGTGACAGCGATATAATTTAAAAAGCTATGTATAGCAGTCCTATGATATGAGCACTAGGTCATCCAGCGGCTATGCCTTAATTTACAAACGGCTGCAGGTTATTCCCGATGCTATGTATAACAGTCTGAACAAAAGGCCATTCTCAAAGCAATGTCTAAGTTTATTAGAGCGTGCTTGCACGCGCTAAATACATCATCTAGAGGATAAAGTCAGGGTTAGAGTGGTCAAATTGAACTTTCAGTGTGCTTCCAGAAAACTATCCCTTTACTACCTGTGTGCTATTCACTGTGCTATTGAGAAGAGAGCAGGGTGCCAGTGTCTCAGGATCTTAGAGGTGTGCCCAGCTGACCATGACCAATCACTCAAGACCAAAATACCTCAAGACCCACTGCTGCTTGATCTGTTTGGATCATAGATAGGCAGTTAAAGAAATGGCAAGTTGACTGGATGCAAGTGTGTTACAGAGAAGGATCCATATACTCAATCTAACCCAAAACTTTCAATTGTTATTCATTTATAATTGCATGCTCATTCATCAATGATGAATATACTATTAGCTCCTAGTTATATGAATATCAGATTGCTCCTGAAACTATGTTTAACAGTTTTATCAAAGGAATGAAGAGCCATTTCAAAATCTATGTATAACAAGGTCATTGTTGTCAAGTTAGATCATTCTTAAAGCTATATACATGTGTAACAATGTTAAGGCTATTGTACAAATGTCAGGCAATTCCTTATCTTATGTCTAACGGTCTTTTATGAACTAGAATTTCTTACCTAGCCTTATTTTAGATAGAGGTGAAATGTAGTACGGTGTATATGTTAAATATGTTAGTCCAAAGCGACCCTTCCTGTTCCATGAAGTATATCATGTTTCCGTCTAAAATATATTTGCTAAAGTACATATTGCATATTGCACAGAAAGAGATACTCATTTTTTCATTGACGCACAGTATGGATTTGATTATCGAAGGGGTATAGGGTGTTATATTTGAAAACCATGCAATGAGGGTAGCCCATAGGTTGCATGAAGTAAAGGACCACTTTGAAACATTTTACAATAGATTGATATTGAACGAAAATGATATTGGCAAATCTGAAGCAAGCGTAGCTGCAGTAAAATAGATTGTTCAGATGATCACTGTCGGGAACAGCAATATGTGAAACGTCTATTGTGAATCGGTGCCATCTCCATATGGCATGCAGAGCCAGACACCAACATATGTGTACTACCTTATCCAATAACAGATAATCAAATCTACTGATAACTGAAAATGAATGCCATGTACGACATGCTTTGATCAAGGAAACAAGTTAGTGGTAGATATAATTCCGTGTTGGTTATTTATAGAACATATGTGCGGTTATTTATAGAACATATATGTATACTTGAACTTCTCTGACTTCTTTGAATACGTATTCTTGAATTAATCTTGGCATTTTTCTCTACCGCCCACAAGCTGGGATTCTGTTGGGTCATTCGCAGAGAGAGAGAGAGAGAGAGAGAGAGAGAGAGAGAGAGAGAGAGAGAGAGAGAGAGAGAGAGAGAGAGAGAGATAGAGGGGGGAACAATGCTGGTACCTTACGTCTGAATGATGGAAAGTATAAGGTAGAGGGCTGCGCAGAGCTATTTATAGGACATCCCAACTTATATATCACCATCCTCACACACTGCCTTATTGTATGTCTTCAGATTCATCGAATGGTGAGCCATATTTCTCGACACACTCTAGCCTTTGGGTGTGGCGCATACGTAAGTATATAGTGTATCCATGCTACCTTAGTATGATTAAAAAGAATACGCATAACCTCAATAGTATCATTTGAAATGAAATACCATAGAACATCGAATATAATATAACTACCATTGCTCCATGCATACTCACCGGTCGCTGGATTTCGGAGATGTCGCCGGTGTCGCAGGCCCGTGTCGCACTCACCACGCGGCTCCAACTTGCTTTCCTACCTCTCCGCTGACGATGTCACAACTGCCTCTGTTCCCTGGGAGGCCACCCCCCACCATTCCGTTATATGTACATACTAAACACGCATTATTGACTGATAGAACTCAGAAGCCAACGCGACCACGGAGAGGCGGTGGAGAGCCGGGTCCCGGGTCAGGGTGCCGTCTTTTAGAGGTGGCGTGGGGAGGATTTGTTTGTCCACCTCCAGTATGAGGTCAGCGCCGGTTTGCTGACGTCTTGAATGTGACTGGAATATTGTGAAAAGTCCGCCTCAAACAGCACACAGGACCAGCAGGTGAATATGTATGTCCCGTAGACAACGGACGATTCACCTCAAATGCTGTGTGCTGTGGCAGGATCTGACCAGAGCCGAACTCAAACTCGGTCACTTTGTCAATTGGTGAAACAAAGCCTGGCTATCTCGGCTTGTTGACTTTCAACTGGATTGGTTTGGGATCGTCAAACAAATGTGGCTAGATCTCCGTTTATTGTAAAGATCAATCACTTTTCTAAATAGGGTAATCTTTGTTCACTGTTGGGAATGACTTCTATGTAAAGCTTCCCAGTGAGACAAGCTTGTTTAACTTTTCAGCACACAAGTTCATGGGATCCACAGTAAATATATTTATGAGTCAGGAATTCTTACTCCCAAATCGAAATTAACTATCACAAACTTCGCAGCAGGAAGTGTCCCATCACGGTTAATCAAAGTTATGAAAAGTCATACACTTACAGGCTTTTACTTGACTTCCAAAAGGACCCACTACATATGAACATCCTCTGATATAAATAGGAATGTTTATGTCTCAAAGCTTGAGGTACACTGGATCCTTTTGCACCATTCTCTGATTCTCAGGAACATTGCCCTGCACGAATGGTACCAGAAACAACAGATCGCCATAAATCTCTCGACGGTTTTCACACATTCTTTTTAATAATATGGTTTCAGATGTTTCTGGTATTGGCCTCCGTGCTACATCATTGTGTACTGGAGTCTCAGATTCGAGTAGCCTATTCTCAAAGCAGATCGTAGTCTAATATCCGAAAAGGGAGTGAGAATAGTTTTGACCTTGAGTGTAATGGACAGTCTACTCAGTAGCCTCTAGACCCTGCTACAGATGTCCAGCAGGTGCTACTGGGGACTAGGCAACCGCAGCGTTTTCAATCGTGAATTGATCAGTTTGGCTTTATCGACGTGGATGGACAAATTTACTCTGTGCTTTGACGTTGCAAATGTTACAATGTCACCACTATCATTTAAAAGGGGCACTTGTGAGAGAGGTTATATGGTGCCCCAGATCTCCAACATGCTGAAAGGAACTACCCCTCCACTACCTGTGCATCAGATCTGTAAGATGCATAGGACCAGTCTTAGTGTAAATGAGGAGTGCTCAAGTTGGCTGCTTGCCAAGTAGGTATCTTATCTCGTCTAGTTCACCATGATACACGGTACGTTAAAATTGTGAAAGATATCAATACTGTTCTACTAATTGAATAAAAGGGAACAACACACTGGAATCAACAGTGATAATAGTTTATTGAAATATAGACATATTTTACTGCAGAATGGTAACGACATCATTAAGAAGATATATATGTCAATGATTTTGCAAATCATGTCATCAATATATTTCTCTCTCTGTCATAATTCCTTATATTAAGTAAAAATGCACATAAGGTAGTGCTTTTATACTATAAGTTAGATCACGAATCCTCTCATCAGGGTAGTTACATTAAACGTGGTTTCGATATCAGCTAAAGAGATTCTACGTGGAGATCGTCGTAAATATTGAAGACTATTCTTGTTGTTAAATCTGATCTGAAAAAAACCACAACTTTCCCTACTTTATCAAAATAATCTATATGATTTCATTATGAGTGCGATTTACACATTGGAAGAGGTAAATTGATGCCATGACTATGTGTATTATGTAGATTCAAATTGGAAACTACATCATGTAGAAAACCGACTATGTTTTGGTGAATTATTTATACTGATCAGCAGACTCGAGATCTAGACAGTGATTCAAGAAAAGCCATGAACAATATATTTCAGGCGGACTCAGTGTAGTAATGAAAGAATTTTGAGATTAGGCTAGTTATCTTATCTACAGAGTTATTATGAGATTCCTGGTGGGAACTACGCAGATATAAACACATTTGATTCTCTCTTGACTAAGCAATCATATTTGTCGTTCATTACAAACCGTATACTATGCCTTCCTTTTGATCATCCTGAACTGTATAGTAAAGAACGCACATTTCAGGCACGGACACTGGCTGTATGCCGAATGGGATGACTAAAGGCCAGCCCCCACCTACCACGATTCTGGTCCCGATAGGCCTTACGACTGCCTTCCCGACAATCGTAGAGCCAATCGTAGAGCTCCCGATGAAATCCAACATGTTGGAATTTTCGTAGCCTGTCGTAGGGTATTGCAGCAGATTTGATGGGAAAATATCTCTTGCGGGTGAAATACTAGGTGAAAGATCATGAAATTCTTGAATTAGGTAGACCGCATACAGATATATAATCGGTGAAAATATAATAATATTTGATGAAGTCTAAAGGTCTGACAATAATAGTTTCAGATCAGTATCATGATTCTATCACAGTTATATTTTTCAATTTGATTGTATCAGTGTCTGAAAAATAACTACAAATTATGTTGTAAGTATTTCTAAAAGATTATTCAGATTCATTCAATATATCCAAAATTATAATATATTTCAATATTAAAATTCATCTACATTGATACACGGATTAAATCGTGACCATGGTTTGTGTTTTTGGTCCTCCAAAGGTGTTTAAATGGCCTAAGATTTCCACCCATGTCCACGATATGGAACTATCGGGCACCTCCCAATAGGCCACGATTTGGGCATTTCAAATCGTAGCAATCGGTAAGTATATCGTAGACTATCGTGGTAGGTGGGGCTGGCCTTTAAGATGAAATAACACTTGATGAGGTCGCAGGTGTTTTGTCCCTAGAACTCCCGTGTTATTTCAGCCTACCGTCCTCAGTTTGGCTTCACATCCAAAGCTTATGCTCAGGTAAAGGTACCAAGATGGAATTAGTATTTGCAAGTTCAGCACCAGATTATCTCAGACTAACAGGTGATATCACAGAATTAATGTTGTATGCAAAGTTATTGCAAAGTACTGCATTAGTTGGTAACTGGTCAAAAATAGATAGAAGCATAGATAGTCTGTTTTGGAAATAATAATTGTCTTGGGAAAAAATTGGATTTTTAAATGATTCGATAAATTCCTGTAATCGTAGAGGGAGTATCGGTAGTCCATTAGAAATATGATCCGAGTAGCATACTGAGGAAGATGATTGTCAGCACGGGAGATGTCATCATGTGGCCTCTATTCGGTTTCTCCTCCAAATCAGTGCCGTTCCAGCTGTTACACAGAGATCCAGTGCAGCATTGTACACATACCTGAAAATATACAGTAGAAGAGTATACCCCTTGAGTCTGTATGGATAGATATAAATAGTTAAAAAAAGGAGAATTATATAACCTGGTAGCACACACATTCTGGCTGATCAACATAAATCAGGTTTCTGGATCGTTTAAACATAAAAAATGTCCATATTTCACGCCAGCGTATGTGGCGTATACAATACAGTTTATATGTATATACGGAAGCGTAATGGCTGTATTTGCCGTCAAGCATATATGAGATGAAATATGCTGTGCGTGATATATATATATATATGCCGGGCCTATAGATGTACGGATGGGCAACATCAAGACAGGGAAGGAGCTACCGAGATAATGACAGTCCTAATATAGTCATATCGGTGCTCATTACCCTATCCCCGGATGAAAGTAGAGAAGCAGTAGCTAGGAGTATAAAATTTTATTTAATTTTATGTAGTTAAATGCAGTAAAATATTTATGGCGACCTTACTGGACGACATATTAAAATGTAATGTGAATATGAAGGTAAGTAAAAGTAGATAAATGATAATTGACGGTAGAATGGATGTCAATTATTAAAATATTAAAATAAGATATACAATAGAGTTGTATAGACAATACATACGTAATTGTATGATATAATGAAAATGGCCTACGTGAGTAGGTGAAGAGAGAGAGGTTGTGGGTGGGTGGGACGAAAAAAGGTACTGTAGTACGTGTGTACTGCAGGGCGGGTGAAGGAGAAGTGAGGCCGGGGTCTGGACCGGGCTGTACCACGTGACTGCGTAGTAAGTGTGAAAGCCGCGAGGGGGCAGGAGGGGCGCCCGTGAGGCGCGGTAGAGGGGGACACCGGGGGGAGCAATGACTACCCCTGAGCAAAGCCCATGAGTAACCCATTACCCTATCCCCGGATGAAAGTAGAGAAGCAGTAGCTGGGAGTATAAAATTTTATTTAATTTTATGTAGTAAAATGCAGTAAAATATTTATGGCGACCTTACTGGACGACATATTAAAATGTAATGTAAATATGAAGGTAAGTAAAAGTAGATAAATGATAATTGACGGTAGAATGGATGTCAATTATTAAAATATTAAAATAAGATATACAATAGAGTTGTATAGACAATACATACGTAATTGTATAATATAATGAAAATGCCAAGAAGGCCAGTAAAAGGTGAGGGGGGGGGGGGTGGGAGAAAATTATGAATGTTTGTTTAGGGACCAAATTAGAGCAAGGTTAGCGGCCTTGGCATCAGTGTCCTTGATGTAATGTCGGTGGGAATTAGACCTCCAGCCGCCATAGCGCTGGATGGATAGCTCCGGCATACCTGCCTGGTATGCCTGAGTGGCAGCAGCTTTACGGAGGCTGTGGAGTGTGTAGTCGGCAGGCTGATTAGCGGTGAGTAGCAGTGCTTTCCACTCCTTGCTCAGGGTTCTAGTCGTGATCACTTGGCCATCTGCCAGGAGTAAGAACAGGTCCTCGGGGCTGGCCGTGGGGGCGGCCGCGATCATCTTCCTGATTGCCCGCACCGGGCACGAGGACGGTTCGCCTGCAGGGTAACTGTCTTTTCCTCCCCCACCATCTACATGTTCTTTGCCGCCTTGACGCGTATCGATACCTGTCCGGGCGTGACCACGACGTCTCGGCGTGACAGGTGTCGCGTCGGGTCGAACTTCGTCGCAGATGGTGGGGCGACCTCGCTCTGTCGCAGCGCCGCGTAGAATATCACCAGGATAGCGGCCCGCAGAGCGATGTGTAGGGGTGATTCGTCGAGGGCCCTGAGGGCAGCCTTGAGGACGTCCATTGGAACCGCCGGCTTGACGTTCGGTTGGTAGGTTTTGTTGCGCCTCATAGCCTCGAGTGCACGTCTCACCCTGAAATCCTCCGTCGGTGCGACGTCGCCCCCCGTCAGCCGCAGGTGCGACCGCACGTGTGATAGCTGGTTCGCGACCGTTGCCGGCGAGGGGGCGTGGTCCGCGACGTACTCGAGGTACGCCGTGGTAAAGCTGACGGTAGGTTTCTGGGGGTCGGCGCCCATCCTGCGGCAGAATGCGAGGTAGGTCGCGACGGCGCTGCGCTGGTTCGCGACCGTTCCGGGGGCACGCGCCTCGCATTGCCGAGCAGATGCCCTCGTCTGGAGCGATCGTAGCGCCGGATCTGCAGGTGAAGCGTAACACAGGGTTGAACAATACATGGGTACATGGCATGACCTCGACAAGGGAATGGAATTTCAGGTACCTCGAGGCCGTGTCAAAATCTCTCGAGGTTAGGTGAGCCCTGCTGAGCGCGTCGGCCACGGTATTGAGGGCACCCGGGACGTGGGTATACATGAAGTCTACCTGTAGTCTGGCTTGCACCATCCAGGCTTGACGGGCACACTCGGCCAGGACGGGGTTCCGGGCGCGTCCCGACCGGAGTGCCTGGATGGTGCCCATATTGTCACAGTAGACTTCCACCCGGGTGCCGCGGTCACGGTCGGTTAGGAAGGTGCACATCGCGTATACCGTGTTGAGGGCCTCGAGCTCCGCGATGCAGGTAACAGGGTCGTTCACCGGACAGACCCGGCCGAAGTAGGAATACCTCCCGTCTGTACCCCCGATGCCAGACAAGCACGCGTCCACGATCAGGCACTTGGTCGGGGGGCCTCGCGGGATGAGGGCGTGGCCGTTCCAACCCTCGGCAAAGCGCAGGAACCACTCATGGTCCTGCCGCATCTCAGAGTTGATATTGATGTAGTAGCCGCCCATCCCCCGGAGGGCCTCGAGCAGTTTACTCACAAAGGGGCGTGCCGGCCGGATACACTTGGCTACATGTAACACGCGCCCGAGTATGGATTGCAGCTGGCGTTTGGTCAGTGACCGTTTCTGGGCGACCGCTCTGACGTGCTCCCGGACCTCGTGTAGCTTGTCCTCGGGGACGGAGAGCGACATGTCTAGTAAATTGATCACGATACCGAGCCACGTGATGACTTGGCTGGGGGGCTGTGCTTTTTCTCGGGCCTCGGGGAGGCCCAACTCCTCAAAGAGCCCTCGGGCTATGGCGAAGTCAGAGGCCGCCTTTTCCTCGTCGGGGGAGAGGATGATGAGGTCGTCCAGGTACATGGCGGCCTCGACCCCCTTCTGGCTGAGGATCTTAACTATTGCATCTGCTACACACTGCATGTGGTAGGAGGAGGCACAGGCACCAATGGGCATGGCCGTATCACAGTAGTAGCCCTCCTCCCACGCGAAACAGAGCAACGGCCAGTCGAGGGGGTCACACCGGAAGTTTTTGTATGCCCGGGAGATATCGATGGTCGACATAAAACTCCCGGGCCCCGAGGCCACCAGGCGGCCGACGAACCCATCCACGGTCGGGAGGCCATGCTCCCGTTCCTCGCCGTAAACTGAGTTCTTGACAATATAACCGTTAACACTGTCCTCCTTGGGGTACGTTATATCGGTTATCACTCGCCGGTCGCTGGTCCCCCTCTTCTCACGTGTCATTAGAGGCGACACGTGACACCAGGGTAGGAAAGGGGGGGCCTCGAACGGCCCCATGAGGTTGCTGTACCCCTTCTCCTTCCTGATGAATTTATCCACCTGCTCCGGGTACCCCGTCGCACTGGGGTGGTTGGGTACCCCGCAGGTATCGCTGACCGGTCCGGCGTAACCCAGGGGAAACCCGAACCTGATGAAGTCCGTCAATTCCTCCTTGCCTGGGATTCCGCAGAGGTATCGGACCCAGACCGGAATGTTGAGGTCCGTGGGGATCTCGATACGGGCCCCGAGGGCGTTGGGTAGGCCCGTGCGCCTCACAACATCATAGATGTGGGCGTGCCCCGGCGGCCCGGGTCCCGCAAAGTGCGGCCAGTTGTCCCTCCTATGTCCGGCGAACGCCTCGGGGTCGGTCCGGACTCCGGCAACGGGGATGCCGGTCTCGCAGAATTTTCTCACGGCAGCGAAGTCGATGGGAGTGGATTCGTGGCCGTCCTCCCGGGGCAATTGCCGAGCCAATTGCTCCGTCTTCCCGCTAACACTACCACAGGCGGGAGTGTATTCCTCGGTGGGCGGGGCTGCACGCTCCGTGCTTCCCCCCAAGTGCGCGGCACGTGGTGTTGTTGTCACGTGGGGGGTGATGTCATCAGTCGTGCACTCCTTGACCGGGTACCCCTTGCTGAGTGCACTCGTACCGAGGCAGAGGGGTGCGTCTCGTGCCACGCTCACTCGCGGGGCGCGTCCGGCCCGTTTTTTTAAGCCGTTGGGTGTTGTTTCTGCACTCCTAGTTCGGTGGGGCGGACCGTGTGTCCGGCGTGCGGCGTCCTCCGTGGGGCGGGTGCGGGCGCACCGTACACGAGCTTCCTGTTGCACGCGTGTATAGAGTGTGTGCACATCCGCCCCACCGAATCACAGAACGAACAAACATGGATCCATTTGATCTGCCCGTCCTGCCCGTCCGTCTTGACCATTAGGGGCGCTGGTGGCGGCCGTCATGGCTAGGCGTACACGCTCGTCTTGAATGCGCACGTGGTCCGACCAGTACACGCGGCCGGCCTCGACCTGATCAAAGATGTAGTTGGACCACCTCCTAACCGCGGGCCACGGCCGTGTCTGGGCATCCACTGATACCTGAGAGAGGTGCCTGTACATATCCCGGCGGTCGCCCTCGGGTATCGCCCGCTCGTCCTCCATCATAAGCAAGTACGCGCTCACGTACTCCATGGGTTCCAGGCTTCCCCTAACCTCGAGCTTTTGAGACAGGGTGTACAGGCCTTCACGTTCTACATACATGTACGGCTTAGAGATCAACTTGGATACGGTCAAATCAGAGGAAAACCTACCGGCCGTGCGGTCGTGACGAATTCCCTCGCGGTCCATCTCCCGCTGGAGCAGATCCTCGCTCACGTAGCGTTCCCTAAGGTGTCTGGGTGCGGGTAGTCTCGAGGCCTGGTCCTGGGCCCAGTCTCTTGTGCGGTCCTCGGCCGTGGAGCGTGCCTCTCGTACCGTTGGTTGCGTAGCTCTGGTCGGCGACCGTTGCCGTGCCATGGCCTGCATCGTCTCGAACATACTCTCCATGGTCTTACCCATCTTCTCCATGTTTGACTCGAGTTTGGAGATCCTAGCCGTCTTGACCGTTCGCCCGCTGTCCGAGACTGACTCGATGTTCTCGTTGGAGGACTCGGCCGTTTCCTGGAGAGTGGCCTCCGACTCAGCCGTGGACTCCGGCGGCTTCGATGTGCTGGGCATCAGGGTATTCCTCGTAGTTGGACCCATTTCTCCTATCACTGTCTGTACCGCATCGCGTGTATGGGGGTGCTAGCCTGTACTTGGGGAGTATGAGGCGAAGCACGTGGCCAAGAGACGAAAAAAGGTACTGTAGTACGTGTGTACTGCAGGGCGGGTGAAGGAGAAGTGAGGCCGGGGTCTGGACCGGGCTGTACCACGTGACTGCGTAGTAAGTGTGAAAGCCGCGAGGGGGCAGGAGGGGCGCCCGTGAGGCACGGTAGAGGGGGACACCGGGGGGAGCAATGACTACCCCTGAGCAAAGCCCATGAGTAACTAATAAATACGGGCAATTTGGATGACTTAATCTCTTCGCATAGAAACCAAAATAATTGATCACGATAGGGATGTATGGCCTGGAACTTTATAATGCCGTTCAGGATATATTTGATAACAAAAGACACAATGTAGGAGACAAATTCGATTTAATTGTATGGTTACAAGCGCGCCTCAGCTGGGTAGATACTAGTTTGCTTTTTCAAAACCTTTTTTTATTCATCCTTAATTTTTTTTCTCACATATATGAATACAATGTAAAAAAAATAATATAAGTTTGGTAACCAGAGATCATCTATGTTTTCAGATGAATAAAATGCAAAATTTAGGCCCAATAGCTCTATTTCATTCCATTGGATTTCAAAAATTGTTGAATCAAAGTACCTCCACCAGAAGATGCGAGTGACTCAAACACACAATATTTCTATATACATGTATATACAGATTTTCGTGAGATTATGTAATACATAGTCTCATCCAGATAACAAAGCCACTACTGAACAAAGCTGAATGAATATTAAATGGAAAAAGGAAAAGAATACAAGAATAGATTCATGATAAAGAAGAAGATATGTACATAAGAAAACGTACCTTTGTGCCCTGTCCACTGGGTAAGCATGCTGGGGTGGAGTTACACTGGAGTTCACTTCGCTGAAAACAGCCGCGAACAATACCTGATAAGACCCCGTCAACCCACATGGATATAGCCTGAAAAGTGAATTATCCAACATGTAACGTTTTCATAGCCTATGAAGAAATTTAAGAATGAAGGAATCCATCTGTTTGGTAAAACGTTTAGGTCAAAGATGCTTAGTATCACAGGCCCTCTTGGGCCAAGTCCCAGTACAGTGTGTCGGCAATAGTTCATTCTGCCTGAAGGTAAATGGGATCGATTAGAGATAAATAGCTCATATAGCCTATTGATGAATATCGGGCCGAGCGGATGAGAGTTAAATTATATCAGCATGTATAGGTGAATTATTGTGACCTTACCGTACACTGCTCATGCTCACAGGGTTCGCGATCATTATCTTGGAAATGTCCTGTTTCACATGCCATTCCATAACACATGATGCAATATGCTGAGGGCAAACAGACAAATTTTTCCATTTATGTCTCATTGGTTCAACTTAAGGACTTTCTTTGGTACCAACAGGATTTCAGGCATTTTCTGGTGAATGCGCCCTCGGACTGAACACATGTGGTAACCGATCATCAAGAGGTAAAATAACAACTGTGTATAATGTCTAACATTTACTCACTATCATTTCATATTAATGGATATATTTTCAGAATTTTAGAATGAGCGACATGATATGTGTGTAAATCAATATCGGAAGGTTATGCGAGTAAAGACGTCCTTATTAATATGCTGTATCGTATGCTGCTTTATACGTCTTGGAAATATATATATATGCCTCGTATTTGTTATTAAAAAGTAATTCATTCAACAAGTCTCTTAACTCATTCAATAGTGCACCATTGCAGTTGCATCACCCACTGGTCATGAGTATCATTCTGAAGTGACTCCTTCAGCTATATGCAATGATATCAAACATTTTACAAGTATGCCATACGATCCCGAGAGTTCCTTGATGACAATAATCTAACCCACAGATAATTCGGATGATAATATTGTCCACTATATATAGTGAACAAATCATGCAAATATGTTAATTATTTCCTGTTTAGATTTGCACTTATCTCTAATCTTTAGTAACACACAATAAATGTTTAGATGAATCTTCAGGCCCTATGTAGCAATGCCCCGAAGCATCTTCAGGCGCTACATGTCAAAGTCTCCAGGCTTCTTCAGGAATAAATGAGTGAAGGAAACATTTGTTTTGCGTTTTTGTCTGTCTTGCTATATATATATATATATATATAGATATATATATATATATATATATATATATATATATATATATATATATATATATACCTCTGCTGAGAAAATCATACGATGATTCGTAAATATACTTACGGATACAGGCATGGTTGTCCTTGGATGCTATGTAGCCGCTCTTACACGTCTCACATACTCCCTTCGCTTTGCACTTCGTACATGGGGTACCAACCTCTGTTTGACAGCCTGGAAAGTATACAAATCAACCTTATTAGGGAATTCCTATTTCAATTCAAAATGTATACGGCCAACTGTTGCTGTATACCTATTTTCAGAAGATTTGTCCTTAATATTTTGCATGTCAACCATCAAGTTTTTCCATTTTCCAATTTCGAATGTGTCTCAAGGCCCTGATTTGAAGTAGATGTATCTGTGATGGGAAACCACATTTTGCAAAATGTTCCATGCTACATAATTCAAAGATGATGGAAATCTTTAAATCTTACACATGATTCATGACTAGAAAAATGGAAGCAGTTTACACCTTTATGGGAACTTGTCTGGAAAGGTATAAAATATGAAACGGTGACAGCTCTTTAGTGATCCTGACGTCAGTGGTAGTGCCGACAGCATTATGTCTCCTCCCCGATATTTCCCCAGGACATATTTAACCCTATAAGGCCTTGAGGCATTCCCAGGTAGGGGACGATGAATGCCTTGAGGCATTCCCATGCAGGGGACCATTAATGACTCCAGACATTCTTTAGGGCCATTACTAAAAACAGTATTCTCTTTGACAGAATTCATAGACTTTCTGAATTTTTTTTCAAAATAATTGAAAACCACTATATACATCATTATTCAATGTGAGTGTTGTATATGCAATTAAGATAATGCATATCAAATGCACCTGTTGGATAACTTCCGGTACCATTGCCTTAAGAGCATCATCCCCTGGGGGTATATTGCTACATATCTGTAGTACTTGGCATGTGGGCCTCCCTCTAGGGGCCCGGACTGAAAGTGTTAATCTACACGTCATGTATGACTCAGTGCCCTCATTCCACAGATTCCTCGCTTGATCTAGACGATATTTGATTAATTCCCGACTATCTAGAGGTCTATAGCTATAGGACAGTAGAGGTATATGGGGTGTGCTCAGTACTCAGTTGAATGTCTAATTCACAGCCCGATGCTCTCACCACACTGCTCTATAACTTTGGACTTTCAAGTTCGTAATATATACCATGCGCCAGGGCAAGCCAGTTTTCTTATTTCACTAAACTGTAAGCCTTTTTTATACAAACAGAATTTTGAGATGGCTGAAGTAGGGGACCTACCAAGTGAGCCAAGGCAGCAATCTCCGGAATCGCCAACACAAAATGGCACGTATGTGAAATATTATTTCATAGTAATATCTTCCACCGATAATTTAGCGTATTGGAAGCAATAATCAGGGGAAATATAAAATCAGCTCACATACACGTAATTTTGTCTCGGCGATTCCAGAAATCGCTGGACTTTTCGCTTGGTGTGCCCCCGGCTTTAGAGGATTGCGGTACAGGGGGCTGTTTCACTAGGAGCTATAAGTCTCGCTGTTTGTAACAGTGGCAGCAAAGCGGCAGTTTGCGTTTCATTAGAAGGTGCAGTCAAGCGTGAACAGCTCTTGGGACACAAGCGGCACCAACAGTGGCAGAACCCGTTTCATCAGCGCAGTGGCTCTCGCTGTTAGTGCCACTGTGGAGCTGCTGTAAGCGAGAGGGTATACCCTCTCGTTGGTTACGTGTACAGAAGGTCTTCACTCACTTTCCATAGAAATTAAGGCATGAAATTTTCACTAGAGTAAGGTATATATATAGCCTATAATCGTACCAAATATGAAGGAAATCGGCCATGCCGTTCCGAAGTTATCGTCGTTTGAACCTTTTACTCCCTCCGTGAGATTGCGTTAGTTGCTGTTCTTTTTCACTCCCTCCGTAGTGCGGCGAGGTTTCGGCTGTTCTTTTTGTCTCCCCCTGGAGGCCGGCAGGAAGTACAGTATTTGCTATGTCAACATTCAAACGCCGATATCTTCATAACAGCCGATTATCTTCATATTTGGTACGATTATAGGTTATATGTATACCTTACTCGTGTAAAAATTTCATCGCTTAATTCCTATGGGAAGGGGTGAAATTCCACGTGATCCCAGCCCGTCAACGAATAAATTCGAACGTCAAGTGCGTGTGCATAGCGAGACCTGTGCCAACAGTGAGAGTTAGTCTCACCTCAACAGCGAGACCACTGATGAAACGCGAATTTGGGGTTGACACTGTTGGTGCCACTGTTGGGGCCACTGTTGGGTCAGATTTTTGAAACCTGCTGAATTACGCTTTCTTCCTGGTATCAAAAACTCAAAAAATAATTTTAGAATAATACTTCTTTTTATATTTTATATTAGTCTCCCACTAAGCACCTTCCAGAAAAACATTATTCCAACAAATTCAGACAAATGGTTCAGATTTGAGAGCCATGTGAAATTGCGTATAATACTGCATGTTGTCCACCCCCCTAAAATATTTGAAATTTCAAGAAACGTTATAAAAGCTTATAATTTGTGAAACACTGATATTATGATATAGTAACATATTTTATATGTGACACAAAACACCTCTATCACATATAAGATATGAAACAAAAGCTCTGAGCCATATTTGGTGTTGGGCCACACAGGGGTGTCGGACAACACAAGGGGTGTTGGACAACACGTTTACAAAATCACTCAGAACATTGGAAGAAATAATATTTGTGGCTATAATCTTTTATATTCTTAATGAAATGATAGAAATCTTCTTTTTTCAAAGCAAACCACTCAATTATGGATAAGAAACAACCCCAAAATCATGACTTATATCCGGGCATGTTGTCCGACACCCCGGGGTGTTGGACAACACGTTTAATTTTTGAACCACAAAATTTATATTTTTTCATTTGGAAAAAAACCAACCTGGGTATTCATAAGTGGTTGGGATACTTAACTTATACAGGATTATTTGTTATTCCACCATAATTAGCATTTCTTCTGTACATCTTTTAACATGTGTGTTGTCCAAAACCCCATTTTTTGGAAAAAAATATCATCCTGGAGTTACAATGTCAGAATACATTACAATATCAGAATGGATAATCTGGTTGTGTTGAAGCTTTCAGGTCTCACAGTCAGGAAATTTTACAATAAAGAAAAATTAATTTCTCATTGTATACCTCATTAGTACAATCCTTTTAAAATTGGGGTGTCGGACAACATGCTCTATGGGGCTCTCAGTCGGAAAATTTAAAGATCCTGGATAGTTTTGACCATTTTGATATTTTTAGAACTTTAACCAATTTTCAAAACTATATTGTCTACACTTCTCATAACATATGCTTTAAACAAGTTAATAGAAACAATTGGCTCAACATTGTGCCTCCAAGATTTTGAAAAAAAGTGAATACACTAGAAAATCACAGTTTTTGTTGATTTTCGGAAGGAAAAATTCCTCAGAGCTATACAAAACCCTTTGTTGGAATGAAAGACCATCTAAAGATGCACCAAAAATAAAAATCCCACCCTGTTGCGGTCTCACCTCTCGCTTGCACTCCACTACTAGTGAAACAGCTCCCAGATATGCAAGTTTACATCTGGCCACCCTATCGGTGTACATCACGACCAACACGGTGTAAAACCTCTTTGGAGAGTGACACATATCCATTGTGGCTTATCAAAGGGTGTTCAACATTCATCCTAACTTACCTTTAAATACTGTCGATACTGTCTTATGAGCGGATGCCATCTATACTACCATTTACCCATAGAGGCTGCCTTATCAGCAGGTGTCATATATCCATCATCACATACCCATAGAGGTTTTCTCAGCTCAGGGAGTGCTAGATATTCATTATCACTTACGCATAGAAGTACTCTATAGCACCACTTACTTAGGCATGTCTTGTTATCAGGGGTAGCAGTGTATCCGCTTTCACACTCAGGACAGGTCCATTCTGAACCCACTTGCTGGCATGTTTTGCAGTGGCTGATACTACAGACTGAAAAATGAATATCAAACAACAAAACCATATAAATGCTCTTTGTTTTAAAACACGTTATAATTTATTTTGGAGCAAAACCATGTATTCCATTCCTTTGGAGTATTGGCATTTAACATTCACATTTAACAGTTTCCCTGAACGTACAGATATGTGCCTGACACCACAAGTATACATACACTGCATATTTGTGATCTTCAGATTCATTCCTGTTTTTTTCTTTCTAATTATTAGTATGAGCTCTATTCTGCTATCTAGTTTCATGTTGACTGTATCAGATTGTTTATCAGTGTTGCGACCCTTCTGAGGTATAGCATTATTCACTTTTCAAAATTCACAATTTTCACCAAGAGGTGTGGTTTTTAGAGCGTGCTTGCACGCACTAAATACATCATCTAGAGTTTAGAGGGGTCCATATAGACTTTCAGGGTACTGCATACAAATTATCCCTTCACTATCTGTGTGTATTCACTGTGATATGGAGAACAGAGCAGGGAGCCAGAGTCACAGTCTCTTAGAGGCGTGCCCAGCTGACCATGACCGATCACTCAATACCAAAATACCTCAAGACCCACTGGTGCTTGATCTGTTTGGATCCTAGTTAGGCAGTGGCAGAAATAGCAAGTTGACTGGGTGCGATTGGGTTACAGAAAACTATCCATAGGCTAAATCTAACTTATACCTTTTAATTGTTATTCATTTATAATTATAGTAGCATGCTCATTCATCTAGTATGAATATACTATTTGCTCCTAGTTATGATGTTTCCAGTATAGATTTGACTGCAAATCTATACTAGGTAGTAGCCAGGATTGAGCTTCGGCTCAATCCTAGCTAAGTAATGAGACAGGGGGAGCCCGGTCCAACATGACCAAGCCAGGGAGCTGTTTCAAAACATGGGTTAAGTCTATGGTTTTGAAACAGCTCCCAGATGCCAATTACACTGGCAACCAGAAATACACAAAGTTAGCTCTGGTCGGGTTAGATATGCGGCCACCTTGACCCAGTAGCAGGACCTGTTTGTTACTCTCCAACCAGATCTTTCGTACTGCTTGGAGAGTGTGTTATGTCATAACCTCAAGGCCAATTTTCCGTTTTCTTATTTCTTTCCTGTGTATTATTTCAAAATATAATGAACACAAATCTTGGTGCCTTTATCAATTTGTCAGCTATGAATATTTCATATTATGTATGTCTTCTTTTAGAGTATACATAGAACAAATATATTTGGTTTGAGGCAAACACAGAAGGATACCGTATGTGATCTAATCCTACCAACACCTATATCGTAGAAGGGGGCTTGATTGCCAAACTAGAGGCAAATGAGATCCCAAGCTGATCCATCTCTGAAAAAAGACTCCAAGTAAGTCCCCTCGAGATCTGCTGTGTAGGACCCAGCCGTATATACTAGGAGCAAATGTTATGTTCATCATTGATGAATGAGCGTGCAATTTTAGATAAATAACAACTAAAGGTTTGGGTTACATTCAGTGTATCGATCATTTTCTGTAACCACGTGCACCCAGCAAACTTGCCATTTCTGTAACTGCCTGAGTCTATCTTTAGGATCCAAATATATCAATCACCAGTAGGTCAATGAGGTATTTCGGTCTTGATTGATTGGTCATGGTCAGCTGGGCATGCCTCTAAGACGCTGAGACACTGATTCCCTGCTCTATTCTCACTATCACAGTGAACGGCATGCTGATAGTAAAGGGATAGTTTTCTGGAAGCACACTGAAAGTTCAATGTGACCACTCTAACCTCTAGATGATGTATTTATCGCGTGCAAGCACGCTCTAACAAGGCGGGTTCCATGATCCGGGATACACCTGTAGCACGTCCGTACATGGGCTCAACCGAACTACCCAAGGACAGGGTTAGAACTGCCACCTCCTCTAGTGATGAATGACCAAACTACCACTTGTCATCTACACCCTCTTCGTATTCATATAACCGAAAGAGCTATGGCATTTTCACACCAGGGGGCAATATGGACAACATGGCAATATCCTTGGACAGCCTGAGCCCTCATACGTATTCTCCCCCAAACACTTTGCAATGTTCAATTACCTTTTCTATCCGAGCCACAAACTAATACGTATATGATAATTAGAAATTAACCTTGAGTGGTTTACAGAACCGCCTGTCCACAAAACAATCGATTATTGTCTTAGATTCCACTGTATGTGATGGACGCCATTACGCAGAGTTTATCAGTACTTAACACACGTTGTGTGTATATTTTGGTGCTGCCCTATGTCTTTATGATGTCACCTACTGCAAAAATCAAAAGTAAAGACACTCAATTTGAAAGCAGGTTATGCTAACTTACCCTGACACGTGTTAGATGTTGTCTTATAATATCCCCCGAGACACGTTGAACATGTAGCGCTGGTGGCAATTCCTGATATAGTGCATGTGGCACAGCCTGATATAACACTGCAGGCTACAAAAGATACCACAAGATGTAGCCTATGTACATTTCTTCTCTCTCTCTCTCTCTCTCTTTTTTTTTGGGGGGGGGGGAGTGAGATTTGCTCCAAGAATAATGATAAAGATGTAAAAGGGTCAAAAGAATGTATTTCATGTGATGAAATTAATCTTCAATTTAAGAGATCTCACACTGAGATAAAATTAAAGAGGCAGTACAATATAAAAATATTGTATAATATGGTAATTGTCCATGTTATTGGGATTTACCATGCTAATTGTATTCCAATTGTTGACAAATGTTGCCTGGAAGACCGGCTGTATAAGCCGAAAGCAATAAAGACTTTACACAAAAAAAGAAATATGTTGCAAAGACGCATGGTGTGTTTCCTGATGTCTGATAGCAGTTGACTATACAAGACGGCTGAGGATCGAGAGAACATTTTCTTTAGGCTATGGGGATACGAAAATACAAAGATCTGAAGGAACCAACACGTATGGCCGCGGCAGGGATGACCCAAATAGTCAATCATATGAAATATGATGAACACACTACAGTTGTAGCGGATACCTCTTTTCTCTTACTTTTAAAGGCTATTCTATGCGACATATCAATATATTGCTGGAAGTATAGTTGATATGGCGATACTAAAACATCGGGGCAATATCACACCAGTCAGGGGTGCATGACGATACCCTTGTCCAGAGACCCAACTCTGATTAACCGACACCAAAACATATTGTTTATATTCGGGAATTCTCTCAACAAAATAGCAACAGGACACATCAGTCATGCCCCATATTTGGGTTATAGTAATCTATTGGGTTGATCTGATTTAATTTTCGGGCAGAGTCAGCTCCATGATAAAGGGGCTTTAAAAATACACAGATTCCCAGTGTTTTTTCCCGCAGAGTTAATTGCACCTTCTAGCCATAGGCACCCATAACAAGAAACTCGGTAGGCCACCGGTAAGACTTTGATGTCAATGAGAAGTAGTTTGAAATAGGATTCTTACGTTTGCATCCAACTACGGCGAACGGGTAGTAGCCTGATCTACATTTTGTACAGGAAATAGCCGTGGAACATTCAAGACAAAGAGGTCCACCAATACAGGCTGCAGAGGAAGTGACATTAGCACGTTAATCACATGTAGGCCCATCATGTGTTGGTAAACATCCACAGTAAATGGTACCCAAACAAAAGTGGTAAATAAAAGGACACAAATAAATATAGCTTAAGAGGGACTTCGTGAGAAATTAATGGTTAATACTAATACTAAATTGGTTCATAAGTAATGCCGTAACACAATTATCCGAATCTGAGAGAAGAGAACAAGAAAATTGATCCATCTTTAATATCATGGTTAACGAAATTTTACATCAAACTTTGGATATCTATATATTGATGTTTACACTTGGGACCATGACCTGGGCCCCGTTGAATAAAAAAATGAACGATAAAAAAAGTATCTTACAAGTCTCGTTGGTGGCAAACTGTAGTATAAAAAACTATCGTTGAGGTGGACGGGCATTGGACGAGAGGATAAAATGAACGATTGTGAGTGGTGTTGAATAAAAAATCGTTCATTTCAAAATATCGTTTATTTATCGTTCAAGTCTCCTCGCAGACGACCACGTTTTTGGCGTTGTAGCCGATGTCAAACTCGTTTTTCATGCACTAAATCCATTCCAAATTAAAAGATATTTTCAACAGAGATTACTATTCATATTTGATACATGTATACCAAATTTCAACATTTATTAACGATTGAATCATTTTTTGTGAAATGTTTGAAAATTACTGGGAAAAAAAGCTTGCCTTGGATGTGGTTAGACCTCTCAACCTGAAGGTTGAAAGACCAATGCCTATCCTCATTGCCCACAGAATTATACATGTTTAGTGGTCCCCGTGGATATAGGTCAATTATATGATCTTCTACGATAATTGAACGATATTATCACAGACGACAGTGCTCACATGGACAACCAGTTTTATGCTACACTGAAAATAAATTATCGTTTATTTCTCATCCATCCTTCACTATGTCTTATTGTCCAGCCTCACGGACGATACTTTTTTATTCAACGGGGCCCAGGATAATAATACATTTTCGATGCAATAGTCTCCCGGTCATTTTTTAGATTCCTTATTACTGGACACTTCTAGCATTTATCAAATCGAAGATAACTTACGCAGACAGACGCCGCTATTCTCGTAGTAGCCATTTTGACACTTGATGCAATTGCTTCCCGTGCAGTTCAAGCAGAAACTCTGTGGACATGCTGTCAGCGTTCACAGAGTAAATATCACATCATTATTATTATCGATTATATATGTGCGTATACTATATATATACATGTATATATATATATATACTCCAGGGCCCTGTTTTTTAGTCACAACATTCGTAACTTACAACACATATCTGCCGACAGTGTGCTAGAGAGCTACGATCATAGAGCAGGTACGACACTTAGTGAAGATACAACACTTAGGGATCTAGAAGGTGTGCTATAGTCACGACAGTCGGTGGCCAATGGAGCGGAAATAGTGGCCATAAGTGTTGTATCTCTAAGACCACTCTGGACATGTCGTATCGAATGCGCAACTTCACTTCCCGGTGGAATTAAGCAATGAAATTCTGACACGAGTAAGGTATACATATAACCTGTAATCGTACCAAATATGAAGAAAAACGGCCGCACCGTTCCGAAGTTATCGGCGTTTCAATTTCGTCATAGTTTAATCTCTACTCTGGTGGCCAGTGTAGCCCTATGCTCACGTGACCCTAATTTATGCAGTTACCTCGACATTCACTGCGCAGGGAGGTGGGAGGGTGCAATGGCCACCAGAGCAGACATTTGCTATGACGAAAACCAAACGCCGATAACTTCGGAACGCTACGTCTGATCGTCTTCATATTTGGAACGATTATAGTTTATATATGTATCCCATACTCATGTCAAAATTTCATAGCTTAACTCCTATGGGAAGCACAGGAAAACTACAGTGACGTTTTATAGAACCTAAGACAGTTCTATACTTGTCTTAACTTCCGATACATCTTGCCAAGATAGTTCGATTCAACTTACGACCGTGTCTATAGCACACCCGCCATCTTGTGTCTTGAAAACACGCGTAAAATCTTGATCCGCTCTCAGCCGATCGTAGACTTGCGACGTCGTGACAAAAAAACGGGTCCCTGGTACGGAGTCGCCCTTCAAAGGCAATAGGGAGTATGTGTCGCTACCAACTGACTTTACAAACTTGGTTTATCCTCCGAAGAAGTCCATGCTGCCTACTTAGGGGCCCTTAAGAAACCGCACATATAAGCACTAGACGTCAAATTTCTGAAAATCGAAAATTTGGAGACGAAAGGTGGTATGTAAAGGTAGATAATCAAAGTGGCTGATAAATACATCAGGTTTTTTTCTGTTCTCAGAGAGAAAAAGACAATTCTGTATAGATCTGTTGAGGAGGCTGGGCCCTGGTCTACCAGATACTCACTGCTGACGTCACAGAAGGTGAGGTAGTTGCCAGTTCTGCAGACTACACTTTTTGGCGGGCTGGTACCGGTTGCCTTGTAACAGTCGTTTGCCTTCGGATCTGTAAAAATACATATCGAAACTAGTAAGATAGTAGGAAGGTATTCAAAAATCACAGATACACATATCTCGAAATTGCAGGTAATGATTATTTTGGATGTCTATAATGATAATAGGTGCTACCAGCTAAATGTCACAATTTCAAAATGATTTACTTCATCATGATTAGGCTTCTAATACGAAAGCTCTACTTACCGGCACTGTGATCTGAAAAAGGTCAAATACACTATATCAAAAGAACATTTGAATATGTCAGCAATGGCGATTATTTGGATACTTTCTGTCTCCAGGTTCAGCTCCACCATGATATGTGAAAGTTTCATAATCTATGCTTTTCATGTATTTTCTTGTTTTATTTTCATGTGATTAGTTTATGTGATACGGTGATTATACTGGACGTATGGTACTGTAACCAAGATATTTCCTTTACAACTTTACCCGCATGTTGCTCTAATCACTAAACATTCTGTATTTTCGCCTCTTGGAAAATTCCACCCATGTAATTCTGAAATTTGCTTTGAATATTGACGATATCCTCCAATAACTTGCTTATAGCTTACTAATTATTCGTCACATCTGTATGTGAAGCCAAGGCACAGTCCTCACGATGCTCGCCTCGTCTCCACCCATGTTCTATGATGGGTTGAGCAGGACTCCTTGCGGCCTCAGACTGGCTCACTACGGCAACCTAGTGTCAAACCCCAACAATCAACAAAACTTACCCTCTCACAACATTTCACCTACCACCACCATTCACCACTTCCGCCCGCTTCATTTCAACTCTGCCATAGCTAGCCTGGAAGCCTGGCCTAGTTAGACTATTTATTTCATTAGGGCAGGGAACCAATCTAACTCCGCCGTTCTCAACAATCATACCCATACAATTTTACCCACCCTCCCATCCCCCAAACTTATTTATTTTATGGTGTCTTGTCTCTCCTTTTAACACCTATATTTTTCGTTTTGTTATTTTATCATTATAATCCTATATGAATAGGGGTAGCAATCCATTTATATTAATTATCCTATACAGACAATGTATTCATATCATGATAAATACATTTTTATACCATTATTCAATAATAATTAATTAATCTATTAATAAAATATATTTTTTATTTACCCAACGACTGTCTTAATCTCCTTACTCCTTTATAGGTAGGGCAGTAGTGTACAACACCGTGACAAGAAACGGTAAACTATCTAAAAAAATTGGTCTTAGGTTTCACATATATTTTGCCCTTAAGACAACTCAAGGAGCGGCAGTCTAGGCTGAACCTAAGATGATTTCTGCTTCACAACCGGTGTACAGGCTACCAGACGTCATACAATCCGCTATCGAAAAATTCACGAAAGAATTGGAATAATTAACAAAGTTTCAAATCGTACAATACACGACATTTTTACGCACCGACACACTCTCTAGTCCTGGTATCAAAACAGTAGTTGTCGTCGCACACGTCACAATTCCTTTGTGGGAGAGTAGTCACTCCGTCACATATCTTGCAATTATCAACTGGACATTCTGTTATAAAATATGAAAGAAGTACATATAAAAGTGGATTAGAGATATGGAATACGACTATCAGGATTGGATTTTCTTTAGATATAAAACTTCTAATGAAAGTGTACTCAAAAAGGTACATGGAGGTGCAGCTTTAATTATAAAAGGAATTCTTATTGATGGTTCAAGATCCTTAAGTACAACTATCTAATCTCTGGTAGGGAAATGAATCGGGGTTATGTAATTCATTAGACGCTTCCGATGAAAAGACTCCGATGATGGGTCGATTTTAGGAGACATATAGGAGATATGTGAGTTTAAATGAGGGGACGCCAGGGGGTGCTCTCTACTGAGCTGCTCACAGGCAGTAACCAAGTCAGAGGTCACCGGAGAGGTGGGACCGCCCGGTCAACCTCCTCACTCACCTGCACGTGCCGCGCAATCACCACCCCGCGCAGCCTCCCGCTAAAAGGTAACTGGACCGATGGCACCACGGACCGATGGCACCTGAGGGAGCTGTTTTAAAACCATAGACTTAACCCACGTTTTGAAACAGCTCCCTGGACTGATGGCACCTCTTTTCAGTTTTACCTGGACTGAGGGCACCCATGGCTGGACTGATGGCACCACTTGCCTAGACTTATGGCACCACCTCATTCTTTTTTACCTGAACATGGGAACTACTTGATATGTATAATATGTAATATGCAATAGTCATGTAATAACAGTTTAGTTTTTCCTGATTTCTTTTTTTAAAAAAACCGCTGCCACCGTGGCCGGCACCGTGGCCGGCACCGCGGGGCCGCGGGTGGCCGGCCGGGACCACGGCTGCCGGCGCCGAGGGGGTCGGAGCCAGGTTTTTTTTTGTTTTTTTTTTGTTTTTGTTTTTTAAATCATCGAATACATTTTCCTATATGCGAATATAATATACCCGGTAGTTGAAAAGTGGTGTAGACAGTATAATCTAACAATAACCATAAGTCTCAGTGAGTGGTGCCATCAGTCTAGGTAGTGGTGCCATCGGTCTAGGAAAAATGTTGCCATCGGTCCGAAGAGGTGCCATCAGTCCAGGTGCCATCGCTCCGTGGTGCCATCGGTCCAGTAACCCGCTAAAACCACCACCCTCCCCATCGCCGCAGGGCTTACGGTTATAGGAGTATAGACTGGTGCTGTCAGCACTGATAAAGGATATATATATATATATATATATATATATATATATATATATATATATATATATGTGTGTGAACTGAACTATATAGCATAACTATCGTCCATTTACCTTTGTCTGACCAACATGTTTATCACAAGCTTCATTACATCTTAGCATTATGTAATCATATATTAATCATATGCGTATGTTCTCATACCCGCTGCGCATGCAACCTTTATGTATTCACATGTTAATTCATATGTGTATATTCTCATACTGCGCCGCACGCGCCTTACTGATAGTAATAAATCCTTATTGTTCCCAAACTCCAGTCTCATCATTTAAACATCTGATTTCAAGATTCAACTTCCAGACCAGAGTGTAATATTCTGTGAGAAGCGAATAACTGAGAAGAGTTTATATTGCAGTCTTCATGTCCCAGATGTTCTGCCATGTGCTGGGTGCACCGTGGACACAGCCTTCATGCAGCAACTCTACCAGCACTAAACACTGAAATTTTAAACAACGGTACCAGAGGGACTTCGTTAAAGTGTAAATATTCTGTGGGACTGCTCGGGCTTAATTCACAGATGCATTTTTCTTATCATCTGAAGGTAACAACGAGAATTACATGATCCTATTTACAGTAAGCTCCAGTGTTTTTCTTTCTAAACAGCAACACTGCCATTTAATAATAGCATTGTCGCAGTGACTGACCTGACGGTATTCTTAGACGAGGGTCTATGTCCGATGGCAGCTATCAGAAAGGCATATCTTAATCAGATCGAAACTTACGTGTAGAAACGCCCGCGGTAATGTAGTAGCCATCTCCAGAGGCCGTGCAGCCAGCGCTGGTACATGTGGTACAACCAGTACCACAGTCTAACAAATGCAAATAGAATAACCGAAATATTGTAACGTATACTGTTATATCCTTATGGTAATTTATTTTCTTTGTTTTATCGGGGATGAAGGCTAGAGTTGATAAATAGCATACATATTTGCAATTGATTCAAATTGAATTGCTATACTTTGGATTCCATGATATGTTCTGTGAATTTCTTACTACTACTCCTACTATTTCCAATACTATACTTTGAAAAAGGCATGGTACCAGATTAAACTCGAATAACAAACGCTGGGATATTTTACCTTATTAGACACGCATAAAACGATGCTAGGGAGTGGACAACTTTTGAATCAGATCAGATATGTACATGTAGGCCTATATATGATGAAATGCTACCTACGGTTCCCATACTATATAAGAAAGTATATTACATTGAATTTATTCTTTATGTATTCATAAACCGCGGACATAGTGACAGTAATAAATGGCACATCCAAGCTTGGAATCATCTGAGCGTGTAGGAGGCTACAAGTATCATGTAATCCTAATGTTAACAATAACCCACCTTTACACAGCGAATTTGACCAAAACTTTTGTCCACCGCTGCATCTGTAACAGGAGTCCACATTGAAGTTTGAACTTGGGCAGACTGTAATAAAGAATAGACCCATCTGTGAATCGAAGTGTTCAAATCAACGATACACGATCGAGGCGTAAAACCGTTAAAGCAATCGGAGGAACCTGTCCATGTGTAACAAAGTTGGTTTTCTAATAAAACGTCATGTTTTAGAGGCATCACAAACTTCATCAAGTTAAATACCTTGATGATGCTTCATGATACTCTCATACAATCCGGCGACTATGAACGTTAAAGACTAACTACAATAACTTTAAAAATTAAACCAAATCTAAAAATGCAGTTACTTATATTGTTTTACAATATAGATGAAATATAGAAAATTTATTTGTAGACGTGATCGTCAATAGTTTTCAGAAGGGCTATGGTAGAACTTCTTTAGATCCCTTGGTTTTTGATTTCACAGTATGTCTTACTGCGGCGCTGCAGTAGGCCGCAGAATAAGCCGGCGTTTACACTAGACAACTGAAAATGTGACGATTATAGATCGCCTAGCGAAAACCAGGAAGGTGGTCCTGAGCCAAGCAACATCGTCATCTAAAATCGTGGACACAAGAACTCTAACCGTTTACATATGACAATTTATAATCATGGTGTATTTCCATGGCTATTTCAAACGGCTTTGAAATAGTCGTGGCCACAAATCCTCTGGATAATCGTCAAATGGTGAAATAATGTGACAAGAGTAAATCGTAGCCCGTTTTTTAAATTGTGTCGTTTCACTAGACGATTTATAGTCGTCAACGACGCATAATTGTGAAGTGGTGCTAAATTCTAGAATCGTTGACACTAATCGCATTGTGTAAACGCTGGCTAAAGGGCATATATACCCATATGATGGCCATGCCTGAAACCAATACATCTACATCTACATGTATAACCTTACATTAAATGGATCAATAAGTTGATTTACCATTGTCGCCAAAATTATAGTGTAGACCTTAGAGATAAAGTATATCTAATACTAGGAACAAATGTTATTTCCATTTATAATGGAAGAGCGCGGTATACCAAAATCTTATCAAATAAAAGTTGTTTTTTTTGGGGTTTTTTTGTCGGCTTGTCATAGAGGTGTTCTAGCCACGTCTTCATAATCAAATAAAAGTAAGAGAATATAATAGGAAATTATTGATCAGTAAGCCATTTGTATTTGAAAGCATCAAGAATGTTTCAATAAACCCAGACAATTGATTTAATAGTTGTTCTCAAGTATCATCAACAAGAATATTTATTATGGTATAGAAATCTACATGTGTGACAGATGGCAACTGATTACTTAATCAAAATAGGTGAATCCTAAATCTGCTGAACATCATTAAGTTTCTTTTTAAATATATCATGTAAATGTTTTACTTTAGCAATACGTTGGCATTTTTCTTTTGAGGTGTTTGTCATTTGTTGGCTAACATTTTTGATTTTTACTTATGCCTGGTCTAGCATACCACAGAACCCATTCAACTCGTCGTAGTTGTGACTGAATTTTTCATTGAGGGTCTTGGTCAACTGCCCTATTTCTCTGGCTAATAGGTCAGCTGTGCCACTCAGTTCGCTCTCTGATAGCCCCTTAGCACTTGATACACTCATGTTTGTTTGGCTTGAGGGTACTTCATTTGGAGTACTACTAGTGCTCTTGGTTGTCCTCTTACTAACATATTTGTCATTTGTTTTTCTTCTACTTCTAAGAGTCCTTTTGACATCTTCAGATCTTCTGGAATATCCATATATTTGGCACTATTATCATGGTCCATTGATATGTGATTTCTGTCCATTGATATGTGGTTTCTGTTGATTTGCTAGACCACACAGCACACCAGTTCACATGGTCACTCAGCCATGAAAGTTCTATTACTGGGATACTGGACCCCTGCCCATTTCACCAGACCTTTATAGTTGGGACATTGATAGTGAAGTGTTAGATTCTCTGCAGTAAGCTGAAAGCCTGTGTGAGCATTCTAACCTCTCTAGATGACGTATATGAGCGCGATTTCCCGCGCTCAAAAAGGAGAAAAAAATTGCCTTATATATGAATCTACCCTAATAGGAATAGAACTGGATACAACGCAGCAGGATTTTGATAAGATGCCCAATATGAAACCCATACCCTGCCTGTTAGTATAGGATGCCTTTAAATTCCAATATAGTGGAGACCTAATATAGTGGACCCACGGAATAGTTCACAACTTACTTGCTTATCTATTTCTATTGCATCTCTCGTGGCTACAAGTACTTTTGATATAACAATTCGGCGTTACATAACAAGGCAATTTATCTCAGTTCCACCGATGATATCCACTATGTTCCGTTCCTATTATAAATTGAGTGAGGTATACTACAGAAGTCTCGAGTGCTTTTATATAACCTCTTATTGGTCTATCCATAGATGCTGGCGTGAAAGTAGAAATGCCGCCACAGATCTGAGCGATGTTCGGGCGAGTGGTGTGACTGACCTTCACATTTCATGCCAGTGACGGTGGCCGTGGTCGCGGTATTCACCCAGTAACTCTTTGCAGTGGTGACGGCAGCGGCTGCTGGCAGACCACAGGCTTCGCATTGGTTCATTGTCGACACTCCACAGGCTGATAGAAAATACAGGGGGTGTTTTTCAGTTGAGACGATCTTAACTTGAGACCGTTTGAGGGCCAAAGTGTTTTTCAGTTGAGATAATCTTAGGGGATCTCAAGTTGAGACTGAGATAAGACCGTTTGGGGTGCTTTGGGTGTTTTTCAGTTGAGACGATCTTAGGGGATCTCAAGTGAAAGGATCTCAACTTCGGTCTCAACTTGAGACCAGTTGATACTTGTCTTAACTTTCTCATCTGGTGCCAAAACATATCAAAATTTAAAGATATTTTGAGCCAAGTGTATTAGTAACATGGCAAACCTATATATTCCAAATTTCATAGTTTTATTGTGGATATTATGACCATGAGACACAATTGATAAGCAACATAAAAATGGAGGCACTGCACCACTCAGCTAGTTTGTGCTGAATCAACTGTATCGCTTAAAATCGGTCTCAACTTGAGATCGATCTTAACTTTAGATCACTCTATACAGAGGGCTAGGGATCTCAAGTTGAGATCGTTTTAGCTGAGATCCCCTGGTTGGACTTTAGACAACATCTGAAAAACACTTGCCGCCATTGATCTCAAATTCGGTCTCAGGATCTTTGATCGATCTTAGTGGATCTCAAGTTGAGATCGTCTCAACTGACCCCCCCCCCCCCCCCCAAGGATTTCATTAACGAAAGTCTACCTTGTCTGAATTCCGGATCCAACTCTAGTGGAAGTTGTTTTACTTAATCGTATTCAGTGTTTTTACTACAACCTTTACAAGGAGCATAGATAAAGAGACTAGAAACACCATTGTTTGTAGAATCAAAGATGAAACAAAAATTTACTAATTATCAGTCATATTCCGTGCTCGGAAATCTAAGGCAAAAGCGAGACGCAATTTGAGTGAGCGGTATTTCAGGTAACGCAAGCAGTCTATTACCATGTACATGCAACAATATTTACTGTTCCATTGCAACTTAACAACTGATCATTTACCAAGAAGAACGGAAATTCACACTGCTTATCTAGCATCGTCCCTAGAATAAGGATTGAATATAGTGTAGAAGTTGTCTAAGCAACCATTCATAGCTCGGTACCTTTACGTGAATATGTTTTAAAATTCTTTATCTCAAATTCTGTAGGATCACAGTTCTTTGATTTCAAAGGAACAGGTAATAGGCAATTTCTTTTATCATGATTTATAAATTATTTTTGACATTAAGTATTCATTATATATATATATATATATATATATATATATATATATATATATATATATATATATATATATGTATGTATATATATATATATATATATATATGTGTGTGTGTGTGTGTGTGTGTGTGTGTGTGTTACTCCTTTGAAATAGAAACTTTAAAGGAAAAAGGTATATTAGACATACCTACACACGCGTTGCCGTCCCATACCTTACCGGCCATACACTTATCGCAACCCACAGTAGGGCAAGCCAGACAATCAGCAATACCGATGCATGCTGCAAAAAAAAAAAGAATTGTAAGACGAACATGCCATCTTTAAATCACTCTATAACGCTTCTATAGTTAGTGATTTCATTTTATTTGAGACTACTGCATGTATTTTATTCATGTACTGTTTGGGTTTGTTCTTTTATTACTAACATAAAGAACGTGTAAGAAGTACAGAAGCCGTTCACAGATGGTTTATTCAACAACTGATTGAAAAATACGCTATGTGATGGACCTATGAACGTCATACCTTCAAAGTTGAATAAATTATGGTCGAATCTATCTGATTAGAGCAAACCCATCACAGCGCCATTTTAGCGGTTAATAAATGTTAAATGAATTTCATGGAATCATAATATATGTGACTTGTCATACCAACTACACCAAGTAGATGATGAGTACTATAATCTCTCTAGAAATAACATGGGCTGGTCTGTGTCAGTATTCTTTGTCTACATTTGACACCATCTGTAACATATGATGTAATTAAGTGAGAATCTATCATTATCTCACCCAGTTATTTTTCTCCATAGGCTTAACGTTAGGAACTCATACTCCACGGCCGTGAAGGTAGTGCACCCAAGACTCAATGGCTAATTGGGTGATTCATTAAATTATTCAATAATATTATATGGGGCGAATTAAAATCAGAAACCCACTGGATTAAAATAACTTGGTCTATACTCCACCTCATTTGACTGCAAAGAGATTCATTCAGCTTTGCTTCGTGAATTATGCTATAGTCAAACTCGTTGGAGTACCAAATTATCTTCATCTCGTGAGTTTCCTCCTAAATACAGTTTGAATAATTAAAAATAATGCATTAATGGTCACGTACCACCAGTGGTTAAGCAGGCATCTTTGTTTGTGTTGAGAGTAAACCACTGAGTCACAGCGGCACACGTAGCCCTACGACTGGGTGCGGGCGTTGGCCTCGACAAGTCAGTATACACTGTCAAGAACAAGGCACACTTTTAGATGACAGTGCCGTTACGTTCTTATCTTATACCCAACCTTACAAGTGATAAGTGACGATTGCAGTGCCTCCTTTTGAATGTGTCAGGAACTAAAGGCGCCATACTAGCCATATTATGGAACAGAAAGTACTTATTGAGATGTCAAAATCAAACGATTATTTCAATTTGCCACTGTATAGTGACGAATTCCTCAAACATGGATTTTAGGGGAAATGATTGTATACATACACATATCATCTTATACAGATACACAGCTTAATATAGTGGCATGGTTGTAAGGTTGCGTGTCCAGACAATTCATTGAAGTGTGGAGGAAAGGCGACTTCCAAACCCTGTAAATATTAACTCTCTATCCGTAAAAAAGACTAAGCTCAAAAATGAAATCTGACATCAATCCGGGAAGAGGCATCCCTTAGTGTCTTACCCTCTTAAAACAATATGAAGCAGAGAGTAACTCACCATAACATTTTCCATTAGTATCAACCCAATTGTACGCCTTGACATTGTTACCCTTCTTTTTGGAACACTTAGTACAGCGTGCGGCCGTATCAAAGAAGTTTCCCTGGCATGCAGTAGCGTCCGTTCCACCAGTATTCTGTATTGTGGTGGTGTAAGCTGAAGCATACGCATGTATGTTATAGTCTATATATATATACAGCCAACATATCTCCAATGTTTATTGCTTCTGCATAGGGCAGGCAATGCTGAAGCGCTGGGCGCTGTATCTGACTACAAAAATTTTAGGAGTTTGGGTATTATTTTGATATTTCCTATACAGTTTCCATGTAAATTATGTTCAAACAACCTAGGAAGATGGACGATTTCTTTTAAAACAACATCACGTTATGTTATTGTGATTTTCGGGGTAAACTGGTGATAGTTCAAGCGATAGAGATCGTGATTTAGCCTACTCTTTAGTGCATTATCTGCCTTCGGACCAATAGGCAATTGCAAATGATAATATATCTAACTTATATCTAGGCCACCAACACTATAAAATACACGATAGTAAACGAAATCATCAGCCTATTGTAGCTCCATGAACATCTGAATGTGAGGCATACCAAGACAGCTTAACCACACGTCGTCCCAGTAGTAGTTACTGCATTTGTTGCACTTTGCAGAATCGGTCAGTGATGTAGCGCAGCTAGAGGCAATATCTGAAGAAAAAGATTTACATACATAATAAGAATGATTTCAGAGGTAGTTCCGGTCTTTAGTTGGGCTTAGTTCTGAATAGACATAAGACTTTTTCCAGTCTTTAATTGTAAAACGGGTGAATATATCCTATCCAAAGAAAGAATACAGCCCACATGGAGTTTCATGCGGACGTGATTGTATGGCTTTCCTACTGTAAAATTTCTTTCTATATCAAACTGGCAGGTGAGGCCTATGTCTATTGCCAGAGGTCTATTGCACTTGGCTTACGTGTTCCAATCCACAATGCACCACTTCAATGCTATTACAATTTAATGCCTAGAATAAACTGGACCAAGCAAGATTCTTCAGGTTTTAGTTTGAAGCTTCCTTCCGGTGCTAGTAATTAATTCATTCACGCAAAGTCAGCTTGTAATACTACCTTGTGAGAGACCCATCTACCCACCTGTGTTATTAGAGCGTGCTTTTACGCACTATTTACATCATCTAGAGATTAGAGGGGTCCATATAGACTTTCAGGATACTGCATTCAAACTATCCATTCACTATATGTGAGCTATTCACTGTGATATTGAGAACAGAGCAGTGAGCCAGTGTCACAGTCTCTTAGAGGCATGCCCAGCTGACCATGACCAATCACTCAAGACCAAAATACCTCAAGACCCACTGGTGCTTGACGTGTTTGGATCCTAGATAGGCAGTTGCAGAAATGGCAATTTGACTGGGTGCAAGTGGGTTACAGAAAACTATCCATAGGCTCAATCTATTTGCTCCTGGTTATATATCTGAGTGTCTACAAAAACTAGCCGTTGCTAGGTGTGTGGTAATAATAATGTTCGCAACCACTATGACAGCGGGAAGAAAGGAGAGACCACTAGCATAGCCATGGGATAGGCTGTGATTCGACACTTCGCAAGTGCTTCGGATGGCGTTTTTAATAAATTTCAAGGAATATACTAAGCGAACGTCCTTTCTCTGGACAATACGATTTTCATCCTCGGCCAGTAGTTCATCTCATACGGCCTGAGGCCTAGGCGTCAGGCCGTGTGAAATCTATGACTAACTTCGGACAAGAACAGTTTCATCCACAGTATGGACGTTTCTTAATTTTACCAATACAAGACCCTGCGTATATTGATGGACCTGTGCTTTAATAGGTTATGGAAACCTGTCCTACCTTCACAACTGCCGCCGTTGGCGGTATTCCAGAAGTAGTTGTCACACAGATCACACTCTGTCTTAGTCATCAATGAAGCGGCTCTGGTGCAGTCCGGTACTTTATAAATGAAAGAACATGTCAGGTTCACCTTGCATGAAGCAGGAAAAACCAATAACATGGACACAGTTTGATGTTCGTAGATCCCCTCATTCTTATTAAAGGTAAAGTATACATAGAATAATACTTGAATTCCCCGGCTTTCTAGGTAACCCTAATCTAACCAGGTGTGATCAGCGTGCTACCTTGTGGGACAGTATGGAATCAATCTATATAATGGTTTAAGGGAATAAACTCAAAATTCCCTCGTAGACAGCTTACAGTTCCTTATAAGTACAAATTTGGGCCCGATAATTCAGAAATTTGAGAAAAATGTGGCAAATATCTGTCCGATTTCTTGATAAATGCAATATATCATAGACCAAAGACATCGATACGCCTCGTCTACATACACATATCATAGACCAATTACCTAAAATTGTCTGCTTTCACATTTGCTTTATTCCAGTCATATCTATAACACGTTCAGCAAATAATTGGCCAACTAGAGATTGTGGAAGCAATATCACAAACAGGCTGTGAGGACACAGACTAAATCTTGCATGCAGAACTCATGATTTGTGTTACTTACTCACGCAAACAGGTATCCACAGTTTCTCCATACAGCGACATCCCTCAGACGTAGTAGTGGACGAACATGTCACTAGAGTGATATAAAGAAACGGTACTAAATTTCATATAGCTGTTTGTATGAGGTAAATTATTTTATGTGAAGCGTAGCTGAGTGAAATTCGCTGTGCAAAACAACGTTTACATCTGAGTCTATATGAGTCTCATTGAATTTAGAATATGATCAAACATATTCACCCACCGAAGGTAAGTTATGAATACGAATCCCCTTTTCCGAATGGGACGGTTCCATTTCCCTGAGACAAGAAATGTCAGAAAACCCTCTCACCGAGGGAAGAAGGAGAGAAAGTCGTGGCTATTGTAGGGTGGGTTTGTGGTTGTTTACTGGACGGTGGAGCGGGAGAGAGTGAGGCCGAGCGCTCACTGAGCAGGGGGAACTACACACAGTCACTTGACCGCCCAGTGGAGGGGGCCAGGTGCAGAGATCGGTGTCACGTGTTCTGCTCGCTGACTGGTCAATTCTTTCGTCCACTAGTTACACACGAACACTTTATACCACCACTGTGACATAAAGTGACGCCATATCAAATCTATGGAGATTTAAATTAGGGTAGGATAATCAAATGAATCAAGATATATAATAAACAGCTCTCGTTTTATCAAATAACATCAGGTTTCAATCGGACACAGATTCAAACAATTGGAATACGGAAATAAACTTACGGGGATACCCATAGCCACCTGGAGATATCATTGTGTTTGATGCTGCAGCTGAAAACACATGGTTCTATCAGTAGACACAAAACAAGTCTAGTTATATTGGTTTGGTTTATAAATACATGTTCGGACAACCATACATAATATTCCCATCATTTTGATTTGCATTGCTGTATTCTCCGCACACTTGACGCGAAGTAATATCCGGGCGAATGCAAAGATATTGCGCAGTGTCAACTATACGGAGAATACAACCATGCACATCAAAATCATGGTAATGTTGCATCCACATCCACATATAGAATAATAGGGCTTTTACTATTCTACTTTAGGGTCTAAAAGCTTAGTATGGAAGCTCCAATAGGTGGATGATAAATTTATATGTATACATACACAGTCTGTTTTCCGTCTTTTTCTTGGAGCAAGATCTTAACATGAATTTGATTGCTAGTACATCTTATAAATATAGGGAGCCATTAGGCATCCGCTGACACAATTTCCACCCCATCTCACCTGATCCCCTTGTATAGTATAAACTCATTGTTCTCAATACTTACGAAACATCTAGGATATAGGATAGTTCGTTCTCCACTTCCTCTCGAACCATTATGAAAATACTGCAGCATATCAAATCTATTCTTAATAAAAATCATCGAAGCTCGAAAAGTTCCCGGATTTTGGCCAACTGAAATTTATAGGTGATTTTCCATATTTTCTCTTTCATGGTTAAAAGGGTTTCTACCTTTGCATAGGCTTGCACTCCAAACGGTGTTCCGACATCCAAGTCTCTTGCATGTAGGAGCTGTGTTTATTGTAGCACTTGAAGCACACGCTTATACAGATCGAGGAGAAAAAACGAGGAAATTATGTAATTCACATGTTGAAAGATGAAACGGATATGTATAGCTCTCTGGTGAACCTATTAAACTATTCCCACTTATGATGATCGTAATTGGCATTCCCTTTTCAAATTTTTATCATTCATATTGAAATAGTAAGATTATCAACAAGGGATTTCGTTATTATTTCTACGAATACTGTTCTATATATTTCTCTTCATATTTGAATATAACAGAGTTGTATGATTAATTGTTTAGATTTCATTTCCTGTCATCCACACCGACCTCCTCATTAGGCTGTGAAAAGGTTACTATTCCTCCTTTATTTAAGTGCGCCTTTACATATCTATATAATATTCAGAAGTCAAATATTCGGAAACAGCATTTTGTAAGATTGCACGTCTCTGTCAACAGTCGTAGACAGCAAAATGAGAATTTCATACCTCGAGTACATGTACTATCGAAGACATATCCTAGACTTCTGCAAGCCCAGCACTTCTTCTCCGTAGCCTGTGCCGCACAGTAGGTTGTTGTCACTGCACATAATTTGATCAGATGAATACGGCAATATACGAGACGGTTCTGGAAAGCTATTTTTGGGGTCATCCTTTCATTGCGTATAAAGTAATCAAAAATGTATTTATATTATGTTGTTTTCTGTATTTGAGAAATTATATATGTTGGTTGATCAGTCCGAAGATATGTATCATGAGGGGCATAATGATATCACCAACGAAAAGCATGGCCTTTTAGAACTAAGCGATTCTACAAATCGAAATTATATTAAGCAGGGAATGCACTGCAAACTATAGTACCAGATATCTCAGGAACATAATCATACATGGCTGAATTATAAAGAAACCATTAGGATGTATTTGGATCTTGTCAGGGTTGCAATATCAAATGAAAGCATACCTTTGTGACATAATCCGTTTTCAAAGTACCATCCCGGACAGCCAAGGCACTGAGCTTCTGTCGAAGGCGCGTAGCAATTATTGATTTTCACTGTAAAAATAGAAATATGCTTCTTGCTTGAAAAGACTTACTGCTTAAAGACGAGAGTAAATACAAGTCTACGTACATGTATATATAATTTGCATTGTTTTACACCAAGCTGTCTTTTGAAATAGTCTAATATCTATCATTGTCCCTTTCAGTAGTTCTTGCATTTGGTATCTCAGGTAATCTGCGCTATAGATATATTTATAATTCAAAGAGGCAAAACATTTCTTGAGGTCGAACCACCTACTAGTGAAGGTGCTGGACACAACACTGTTGGCGTTAGCAGTAAAAATGTCATCAAGTTCTAGCCACTTTGATATATTGATGTACACCCAATCATCTGAACAAAGACACGTTCTGTTGTATACCCCATGCAATCTTATAATTATGGTAATGGCAAGAGTCCAAGAGATAGAGATTGATTAAAAGAAGCTGTAAGAATACTAAATAAAAGGGTGAGGGTATGAGTATCTCACTTACCGCAGGCCCCTCCAGATTCTTGGTATCCATCCATGCAGATGTCACAGGACGTTCCGTCGGTGCATGCCAGACAATTTGGCGCGCATACTAGAAACACATTTCAAACATATTGTTGACTTACGTCAGAAAAATACCAACTTGCGAGAAATAAATAGGAACGTACACACATAAGAATAAACAATGTGATTGTGTTTCCATCCCCTAGTGGTCGGGAATGGTCGGTCGATTGTTCCCTCTTGTTAAGAAAACAAGAACTAGCAGGCTACACATTTTATATTCCGTAACTAAGCAGCCATATCAAAGCCAAAGCACATTCTTCAGATTACTTAATCTCTATTTGCATCCATATCTCCATCTACACAAAAATATCATTTATATCACTCTGAGAATTTCCCCCGTAGATTTGACATGGGAACTCGTATTTAAAGCCTATGGATAATTGCACAATTTTATCCAATCAATGTGAGATACTCAATGGAAGATGATGTCACAAACATTAGTCAATCAGTCAGGGATAGGGGTGAGATAAAATCTGAACCGCACTCGATCTGTACCTTGTGAAAATATGCCATTCATTATTGCCTGCTATGTAATTTCTGCAAACAAAACTCATGGCATATTAGCAGTAGCTATGGCTCTCAATGCAGGTCTTTCTTATTGTATTCGAAAGTGACATAGAACTTATCTCTAATTATATCTACTGTAGAAAAGATTGAGTGTTCTACAGTGGATTACTGATTATCCCTTTATGTGCTGCTTTGGCCGACGTTATGTAGAAAGACAAACACACATTGACTAGAAAGAACACTATTGTCTGAATTTTAACGTACATGAACAGGCACTATTGCTCCAGTATCCTCCAGGACAGGCCGTGCAGGATTCTAGTGAATTTAGCGCCGTCACATCCAGGCAACTGACGACTGGAAAACAAATAAGCATTAACACCTCAGCCTATTCTGTCATACGTCTACTAAAATATAATATGTCCATACGGACATTAGGCTTTTTAGGATTGTAGATCTAATCAATGTAAGAAAGTTTGATATTTGGATTGATACATTGCTATTGAGATCCCTGTATACATGAACACTGTGAACTGTTTACTGATGTTTCCCTTGTATTTGTAAAGCAATATAGATGTCGATTGAGTGAGAGAGAGAGAGAGAGAGAGAGTTCTTATAAGTACTCACCGTTACAGGAAGAGGGGGAGGTAAAGTAGCGACCTGCACAGTAAGTGCACTCCAATTCGGTGTTCAATACTCCAGTGCAGATAACATCTAGGCAAGAAATATAAACTTGTCATCATCAATAAGCAAAGGTCATCCTGGAACTTAATATTGAACTAAACAGTCGGAATTAACGAGCAGTATTCACTTTCAAGATGGATCGGGGAATTAATCATTATGCAGGCCAAGGCCATTTTGTTATTTCCCTTCCTGTGTATTTTTTCGAAATATATTGAGCATAAATCTTAGTTTCGTTATCAATTTGTTAGCTTTAAATATTTCTCTCCAAGTATATATCCTTTTAGGGCATACAAAGAACAGAATTACTTGGTTTGAGGTGAGCACAGAGGGATACCGTGTGGGATTTAAGCGGGCCAACCCCTATATTATCGTAGCTGAGCACAGAAAAGGATTGGTTGCCAGTCTAGTATAACACTGGCAACCAGGGCTACACTTTACTTTAGGTCTGGCGGGGTTAAATCACCAGCCATTATTTCCAAGAAGCTGTTAGTATCTCCCACTCTGCCTGCAGATCTATTATACCGCTTGGAGAGTGTCATTTCGAACTCTTTATGCCATTTTTCTATCTTCTTATTTCAATTTGTGTGTATTTTGAATTCAATGACCATAACGCTAGATTTTATTGTCAATTCCATGAGCATGTTTTAAACAGAACTTGTGGTTGATTTACAGTAAGTAAAAAACTGGGCAAATAATGTGGTATACCATCTCATTCAATTAAATTGTTTAACCCCACAAATACATAGTAATTAGCTATAGAATAGCATAAGGGAACCATAGGGACCAACTAATCTTCTTACCTTTGGACATTTTACAGAAACAATATCATTATGGGAATGGTGACAGGAAATTCATGATTCCTTTTAAGCTAAGTGGACTCTAGAGCTACATACTTCACACACTGTGCTGTGTAGCAAACATACGTCTACTTGGGTAGGTTCTGTATGATAGATGCTTTCCATGCTTGTGTATCACTTTGCCCTGCATATGAACCACCTATTTATGATTCTAGATGTAATATGAGCACATTTAGTAATGCCTGACACCAATCTAGTGTGATATGAATGTCAGTTGAGGTATAAAACTATAATAGACAAACATGGTGAAAAGAGTCGACACTTTGTCACATATAAAACACGATGAATTAGGAAATGCATGTTTTTCATACTAACCGGAGGGTGGCCAGTCAGCGTTGTCCCCACTTCCAGGTGTATCTTTAAAACAATCGAAATCCATGTTAGTCAGACCTAGGTGAGTGTAGGGAGTATTGGATAACGTTGTTATTGAGCACATCTACCGAATGGAAACGCATTGAAATTATTATTGTTTGTAAAGTCAGTACCAATTGAAAAACATTCCTAAAGCTCATCGAAGTACTCAGTAGGCATGTTGGTGAAAAGATATCTACAACAGAATGTTTGTAATTCTGATATACTGAGTATCATAAAATTTAGAAATAGGAGAATTCTAGTCATTTTCCAAGGGGCCTGTAAAGCCATGTGATGGAATATCAAGGTTATATTGCGAGTACTTACCATACAAAAGAGCCAAATAATTTGATATAAAGTGATTTCATTTCGTAGACAGAAGCTTATTCCGGTGAAATTGTAATCATAATGTAGTATGCCTAATCATGATTATTTTTTATCAAGTTAATGTATCATCTCCCTCATATCTTCATCATTATCTCATCCATCATAAATTATTGTTATATCATTATAGAATGTCCTATTCTGTTATTAATGTAAGTTTGTTGTTGCCTTTACTAATTCCAACATGAATATTCAGCAACTAATTGAATGTATGCGAACTGAAAGCAATTTGTCGTAAAATGGGATAAGGAAAGAGCGAGGTCGTATACCATTGAATCTATACTGAATGAAATAAACCGCATTGAACACGAGGCAGTAGCTCAGATGGTGGTGATGACATGCAGGGGAACTGCTCATTCAGTATTATATATTCTAGGCTTTCTTCAATGAGTGCAAGCAATACAATAGCAAATACTTTCAGGCCAAGGACGGAAGTGTGTAAATACTCCTCACTAAATTGGAGGATGATTTTACGATAGAATCTTTCTTTCAGAGTACAAGATATATACAGGAAAAAGATAATAATTTCGTGAAGGCTGGAAGAAAGCCTTGGCAGCGTGCAACGTATAGCCGATATTAGTGCAGCACATTGTGGCGTATTGGACAATCAATCTTGAAATTAATTAACCAAATCGAATATCATTTCTGGTGGTGTACATCACCTTCGCATCAGATCACACCTACTAATTATCATAGAGATGCAATAATTGGAGGAATTACACCAGGATAGATACTAATCTAGAAGTGATATAAATTTAGAACTATTGCAAATTAGACTTACATATTAAGTTCTGTGACTGCTGCAGGCTCTGTGTTGTTGGAAACGTGGCAGCTTGTAAGATATAAAGAATAATGTAAGTATAGTAGAACCGTTTAGGGGACTTCCCGTATAAGGAGGTGTCCCCTGTAAGGGTTAAACCTTTCTTCAGAACGGTTCCCTCTATTATATTTAACCCCTTGTAGGAGGAACCCCGTGTCAACGTGGACTGTCCCTTTACTCGAGGTTATACGGTAGATTAACATATTGACAGGAAAATTGGGAACCATGTAGCATTGGAAGTCCTAAAACTATCTGCTCTTGTGTAAAATGTATAAACATTCTGCTCCACATTCAGAGAGTTCAGAGAGAGACATAAAGTTTTGTAGAGTTCGTGGTCTCAGACACCCAAGGCCTAAAGAAGAAACCAACAGGTTTTGGTCAAAGTTGTTGTTCTCTATCTACAATTGTTCAAAATGACACTTTGTGTTTCAATATGGGGGAGTGCCTACTTTAGAAATCATAGCAGTTTTATTTTAATCAAACAGGGATACGTACCTTCACATGTGGAAGTGTAGGCATTCCATATATTTGCTTGACACTTGTTGCACTTATCTGCCGCAGACATGGCTGAGCATGCTGCAAGAAACATTGAAATAGAGAAAGTCTAAAAATCGTGCAAAGTCGGAGATGTATGTAATCTCATGACAATTGTGACATAGCATTGAAAATAACATAGGGTGCCTTTTAACCATTAATTATAACTGAAAGTGGTTGGAATTGAAGTCTGTACTGTCCACCTCTCACGTTAAGAGCATCCCTCTTCATAGGGTGAAACTTGGGGATTCTTCATGTTCTCATCCCGGCGTGACTAATACTAAAGGCCGAGTATTTTTTAATGTTTTGTTTTTCACAGCACTGTAGACTACTCGTGGTTGACAACGTAATACATTTGCTATTGCTCATATATTACTATACATCGATCACTTGTGGTTTACAGCTGCCAGGTCATGTTCATTATTATTGTCAAAATGTACTGTGATATTTGCCGAAGCATGGATCTGAAGAATGAACACTCACAAATTGTATTCAATTAAAATGTTGATACACATAAATTGTCATGATCAAAGACAGAACAGCAGTCTGTGTACTCGATTGTTCGTCACCAGGGGGTTGTTTTTCAGTCGAGAGGATCTCAACTTGAGATCCGCTAAGATCAATCCAAAATCCTGAGACCAACTTTGAGATCAATGGTGGAAAGTGTTTTTCAGACGTTGTCTCAAGTCTACACAGCTGATCTTAGGGGATCTCAACTCCAAGGATCTTAAGTTGAGATCCCTAGGCCTCAGTGTAGAGCTATCTCAAGTTCTATAGTGATCTTCCTGTGGTTTAAGTAAACCGGAGCCTCTAAATTGCCTATTGTCGCCCCAAACTGTTATGTCAAGTCCCTTGCTATACCTTTTGTGAACCAATGTCAAGTTGAGACCGATCTCAAGTTGAGACCGATCTCAAGTTGAAACTGACTTTGAGCATTACAGTAGGTTCAGCACAAACTAGCTGAGTGGCGCAGTGCCTTGTTTTTATGTTGCTTATCAATTGTCTCTCATGGTCACAAAAACCACAATAAAACTATGAAATTTGGAACATACGTTTGCCAGGTTATCTATACACTTTGCTCTAAATATCTTTTAATTTTGATAAGTTTTAGCACCGGATAAAAAAGTTGAGACAAGTATCAACTGGTCTCAAGTTGAGACCGAAGTTGAGATCCTTTCACTTGAGATCCCTGAGATCATCTCAACTGAAAAACACCCAAAGCACCCCAAACGGTCTTATCTTTGTCTTAACTTGAGATCACCTCAAATGATCTCAACTGAAAAACACTTTCGATCTCAGCGGATCTCAAGTGGACATGATCTCAACTGAAACACAGGCCCCAGGCGTGTATACATGACATTCAAATAGAGGATGATAGCCCTAGCTCCAATCCTTTCCATCTTTTTCCAATTGCGAGTTGTCTTCATCTATTAGAAGATGATCAATGCATATATCAGAACATTTACCAGGAGTACACCATTTGTATTTATTGATTTAAAAAGAGATAACCAGTTAGATGACATCCCTATAGTTCATAATCTTTAGCTAGAGACTATGATTCACCTTGGCAGCTTCCTGAGCTGCTCAACGCGTAGCCATAGATGATACAGGCGTCACACACAACCGGAGACGCTGTTGCCGAACTACAGTCTGTAGGAGTAACTGTAAGATAACACCATATAATGTACACCTCAAAGGAGATAGTACAGAGAGTAATGTGGCGCTCTCAGCGAAAAGAAACTTTATTACATTCTTGTACAACGATGAGTTGATAAATAAGAGATCAATGTAAAAAAACTAGAGTATGTTCATGCATAACTATTGGCCGATTGAATGATAGAATAATTGAGATTGACCTTGAGGCTATGGGATAACAATGACAGGGAGAAATGTTAGGTGGTTGACAGTGCATTTTAATTAACAAAATATGCATTCACGAATAGGCTTTTTCCAAGATATCTATATGGTTGTCTATGATCTTCCTGGCAAAGCTCATAACTGCGTATCAGTTACGTGTATAAAGTCTTTCGAGCAGATAATTTAGAATTCTATCAATGTTTCCAAAAGATATGATTGGGCTCATTGTTGCCTTTCAGCGTCTGAGCAACTTGAATTGTGTAAAGAAGGACACCCTCTATAATACCCTGTGAGAAGCTTTAAGATCACAGGGGATTATGTGAAGGTTCAGGAGGAAGACTTGGATATTCTCATGGCCACGGGTTCTAATCACTTTCGAATCAACCAGACGTTTCTCTCTAACTCAATTTAGCGACTGTTCAACCATGTTCTACTTCGTTTTCAATTTCTCATGTCAATCATCTTTGGATCAATGTTTCACAGAGTTCCGTGATAATAGGGCAAATAAGATGCGAGTGGTTTTGTGCATTCCTTCCGCTAGAAAATATAGACTATACAATATTATATTTTGAACCATTCTAGCTGATCAACTCAGAAAATGATAAGTTTAGACTATGCACATACTATATTGTGTTGTAAAGTAGACCATTAACACACGCAATTGTGAAAGGTATTAGAGTTTTCAGCTACTGCCTCATAGTTCAGTGTAGACATGACATAAATACTAAGGTCTCACCTTTTACACAAGCACTTGTGTAACCAGGGCAACTGGCGCATGATGTCGTCGGGGCCACTTGATTATCACAGTCGGTCTTCGCTTGCGCTACAGAAGTACAGAATTAGTATGTGGTCTCAACGTCAATTATGTTGTCTGTTATCTTTATCATGGAAAATAATGAAGAGGACAGGTTACAAAATCAACATTAACATTAAATCACTGACAAATTGTAAAGTTCTGGGCCCTGTCACGACATCGTCGGCCAACGATACCCTACGATCGTCCAGCGATTCCACGACATTCTGGAAGACACAAGATGGCGGGTGTTCTCCACTTCCCGACGGAATTAAGCCGATGAAATTTTAACACAAGTAAGGGATACATATAACCTATAATCGTACCAAATATGGAGAAGAACGGCGGGACCGTTATGAAGTTATCGGCGTTTGAAAATGAAACATTGAGCTATCATCGGATTTCGTACACGCACTCTCCGAGCAGATCTTCCACGGTTTAGCGCACGGAATCTCTGCTGGGAGAGTGAAGTAGGCGCAGTCGATATGTCAAGGTCACCGCATAAATTAGATCACGTGATAGTAGGGGTACACTGGCCACCAGAGTAGCACTTGGTATGTCGAAATTCAAACGCGGATTACTTCATAACGGTGTGGCCGATTTTCCTCATATTTGGTATGATTATAAGTTATATGTATACCTTACTCGTGTGAAAATTTCAGCACTTAATTCTAACGGAAAGTGAAGTTGCGCATTCGCTACGACATGTCTAGAGTGGTCTTTACCTACCACATATAAAACGTGTAATTTTCCGTACTATCCGCTTAGAGATCTTCCCGCACATAGAGACAGAGTGAACACGACCTATGCTTGGAGACTGTTCTTCTTTTTTGTATTTCTATACTCAGACAAACTTCTTCTCTTATGATTCATTTCAAGCCATGCCAAAATCATAGTTTAGTATTGTAGTTTTCTGATCTATTTTTCTCGTGAGAAACCAATGGGATCTTTTGGCTGGTACCCGCCTGTGTCTTACGATCTTAACTTTCGCTGGTAGCCCTTTCAAAACTCCGCTGATACCCCTCCCCCCACCCTCCACATCTCCAGCCACCAGTCTAAGTATTTCACCTCAGCCCTGCAACTGGATTTGTGGAGCAGTCAGCTGAGTGTGCGCCTAGGGATGCGGGCGTAGAGTGTTCGATTCCCGCATCGGCTGAAGACTTCTTCTTTTTTTTAAATTTCTTTATTGAACTAATAGAACTAACTCGGGACTCGACGAAGTCGCTAGTAGACCTACAACACTTGTAGCAACACTTTCCGGTCCATTGGCCACTGAGTGTCGTGACTATAGCACACCTCACACCGCCCTACGTGTCGTAGAGCGGCGATAATTGTCCGACCCTCTAAAATGTCGCGACTATAGCACACTCAGAGCAAAAACATGTCGTTCATAACGATTGTCGTGACTGAAAAACAGGGCCCTGGTCTATACATCCCTATCTTGGCCAAATAATATTGCTTTATATGATAAGTAATCATCAAAATTACCCTTTATTATTATTATATACCTATGCACTAAATCAGTGTAAATACGTACTGCTCCTAGGGGTACAGTTATCGTACACAGAATGCACTGTACGCCGTGATTCTTTGTACCGGTGGCTTTGGGTATCGACAGACTGCACCCTTTGACTAACAGACTGCATCCTTTGACCCTCACCGGCACGCTTTGGCTGACAGACTGCACCCTTTGAAGAAATAACGCATTTTGATTGGTCGAGAGGCCGACAACAGAATTCTAGGTGCCAGATTCAAAAATGGCGGATCCCTTCACTTCGCGAGTTCTGTGGCGTCGTACAGTAACCACGGAGCGAGTTAGTGAAAAAATACATCAAACATCGAGGTGGAATACGATAACGAACCACATGATACACTTTAGATAGCTTAGATATGCGAGAAATATCGATTTCGATACGTTCACGGGCCGAGCGGGCGACTCGTCGATGTCAACAAATAGCGGAGACACTGCACCGCTCGAGTGGAGCTGTCCGACGGGACGATCGAGCGTAGCAGGGTGACCCTGCGTTAAATTATGCGGCGCTATAATGTATTCGCGCATGCGCTGTGATCACTTCCTTTAAACAACATCCGGCGTGTCTGCAAACGTACACATCGTGTTTGAGAGTTGTGCCAAGTCATTTCGACATCGAATTACGGTCAGTTTTAGCGAATTAAGACCGAATTAAGGTATATAATAATATGAAACCATAGTGATGGTGACAGTACGGGTTAGATTTACTCGTTGTTTCGGAGAAATTCGTTCTGAACTCGCCGTGCCGGCTCGTTCAGAACGAATTTCTCCGAAACAACTCATAAATCTAACCCGTACTGTCACCATAACTATGGTTTCACATATTAGTGAGCAAATTGACTGCATTGGAACAATCACCATTTAGGTTAGCCTTCTCCTCCCCGATGTTTACAATATGGCTGCCATGCCTTGAACGGCATATTTACCCCTATTATCACTCAGCTATAGTTTCTTGTCTGTCCCCATGGGGGCAGGGGGCTCTACCAATGACACTTTGAGTTGTTCAGCGTCATGAGCAGCCCTGCTGGCATGTGTGACAGACCGGAACAGGCGCACAACTGGAACAATTCGCCAAGCCTATCATTTCAACCCCTTGAAGTGTATAGAAAAGAAGTACCATTTTCTCAATAAATCAGATAGGATGTTGACTCATAGTAGTATCTAGTACATCTGTGTTTGAGTTCTTACACCCCCTAAGGCCTAAGGTCTAAGTCTAGGACTAGGTCCCTGGACAAATGATACATTTCTTCCACATATTAGACCTAGGTAACCTCAACTGAAACACAATGATATCACCAAATTCTGAAAAGGAGGAAGAACAAACAATGAACACGTGGGGGTTGTGTCACCAAACATTGCCAATAAACCTCGATAAGAAAGCGAGATCACAAAATGGAAAGGAGTAATACAAAATCATTTATCGCAACATCGTCTAAATGAGGAAATTCCGGCTTATTGCATCATTAGATGAATGATTCTTTGACAACTTTACCGTCCCAGAGATGCATTGCCACCACTCAGTCGCGCCATCTTCAGGTTGATGGCCATAACTGAGGCTTTGAGATTCAGATATTGAGTCTTTTCTTCCTACCAACTCTAGAATAAACCCTTTAACGCATATACCAGGGTGAATTGTATACTATTTCACTGTCATGTTGTTCAAATTAGAATTCTTATACATTACATGCTAATTGCCTTATTTACCTTTGGAAAATGAATATCGTCCACGTTTATCTTCCACCTCCAATTATTAGTTGTATTTACCAAAAATGAATTCTGTTTGTGTAAATATGCGCTATATGTTGATGCGGTTGCCATTAAGAAATATATTGATGAGTGTTTGGTCTGTGTGTCTATTCGCCATCAAGTTTGGAGCATGCAGGAATATGAATGAGGCGATAGCCGAGTGTATATATTGAAGTGCTCCAAATGCCATGGCGAACAGGAACTCAGACAAAACACGAATATGTTTCTGATTTTATCTTAGCCTGGACGGGTGCACCCTTGATCTGTTGATCGCCCATTAAGTATAGTTACCATGCTCACAAGACTGTTGAGTACGAGTTCCTGAAGCTAAGCTTAGGGACGGTCATACCAGACTAAGATGAAACATATACACAACGATGCTTAGTATAAGGAATATTTCACGGCAGGGTAATACAAAAACCCCTGAAATTCCATAAATATAACGCTGACAAGTGGGAAACGACATGCAGTCCTCCGGAAAATGCAAAGCGAATATTGTCTCTTTAACCTCACGACAAATTAGAAGCCACATGTATGTGAAGTTTATGAGTATGCAATAGTTATCATCATTAAGAGTAACATATTAAGGTGATTTGATCTGGCATTAAGGCCGAACTATATCACTTCTTCACATCAAAGTATGTGTTTAAGGGAACTGCTTACACAGTTATATACATGGATGCCTACATACATATCAGAAAGGGGTAGCATGTATGCTGTACGCATTTATCGGATGGAGAAAGATGGACTTACCACAAGCACCAGTTGCAAGTTCGAACTTGAATTTACACCGTGTGCAGGCGCTCGCCGAGGTACAGCTGAGGCAGTTCGCTGAACATGCTGTTGAGGCCAAGAAACATCACCGTCATACAAAATAAGATATAAGCCAAAAATTTTCCTAAAGTCTTTCAATGAGAACATTTATTTTGTGAAGGAATGCAAAATTAAGATTTCCGGTTATACCTGAAATTGCTTATTCGTCAGACTGATCTAATAAACCTTTCAGGATATAAGAATATTTGGGATTTATGGCTAATAACCTTGAAACTTGAAGGCATTTAATTGTTACAATTAGGACGTGACTAATAATCTAGGATCGTAAATGTAGACCCTTTTCTGTATGTCATAGAGACCCAGTGATGGTGTGGGTCAACTTTATTCAACAATTATGGACGACCTCGAGGACGGCTAATACTGTCTTAGCGAGCCAGGACACGGGGAGGGGGGGGGGGGGGGGGGTTCAATCATTATGTTCGATACAATGGCTGGACGATACGTGGCAAAGTTCATTACATGGCCAAATTCATTACATAAAGGAGATCGTAGAGAGACACCTCAATCGTTCGTACAAATTGCTGCACGTTTGACATACATCCTACGGGACGATAGGTCTACTATGTGTTAGCTATGAGCCCCCCACAAACACACAAATGCCTTCGTATATTCATTGAGCTCCACAGTGTGAGTTCTAGACACACATACACTGCACCCCTTCACCTCATACCACATACGCTATAAGGTATATTGATGAGTTTTATGAAGTATATCAGTAACATAGCAGCACAACGAAGTATATCATGGCAAGCCATTGTGTCAATTTTTTTTATCGATATCAACACATGACTGACACCCATGATACTCCCATGAGGTGTCATAGATTTGGACGGTCTAAGACCATTTGGACGATGTACGTCACCATTTATGTAATGAGAATAGGGCCTGCCATTTTATCTTATCGTACGAAGGTCGCAGCTGTACGACTTAAAGTTTCATGTAACGTGAATCGCCTAGGACCATCCTATGACCTTTAATAAGATCGTACGATGATCGTGCGCGCTTTATGTAACGATACCCTGGATCTGCAAATGTGAATGGACTTGTTTCGTCCCCTATCAGTTGTCATTAGTTTCAAACTGTCTTAGCTTGGGTAGCCACATAGATCACGAAGGTCTACATTATTAGGGCTAACTAGACGTCAACCAACTTACGCAAGCATTGGGAGTTTGGAGTATCGTAGAAATATCCTGGACAGGCCTCACAGTCCGACTGTGACGTGGATGTTTTGACTGCGAGGCAGTCGATCACTTTAATGAAAAAGAAAACATGTCATATAGAGGTATTAAACTTAATTCCTTAAACAGCACCACCTGTGTATGAACAATATAAGGAGGACCTTGTTACCATCTTGGCGCTCCATGATTTCACAGCTCTCACTCACTCAACGTGAATAACTATATATTTAACCGATGCTGTAGTAATTTATTTTCTAAAAAAAGGTCTTACCGTTTGGGGAAGTGAGACAGAATATCTTATATATTTGGGATATTTCTTTACTTTGGTCCAAATAGCAATCTTTTTATACCAATTTCCAAAACATTTGTAACGTAAATTTCAATATTTCTCAACATTTCTTTATCTCATTTATTCAGCGTCAGTTTTATATGACTCCTATGCTCTAGCCTTAGTATATTGAGGTGAAATACAATGACACACCATAGATAGCATCGTGATACCCAAACGTGTGGACGTTGTCGATACGTGAACGAAAAATAGTATCTAAGGAATCCATGTTTAATGGCTTGAACCTATGTAGTATTCAAGAGGTGGTACAATCTGTGTAGAACATGCTTCTTTGGTTCACTGCTAATTCACAGATATACAGAAAAGAGAACTTGATAAAAGATTGAAGCTAAAAATCATTGATTGGCTCAATAAATTGCCTTCTGAATGAAGAACCTTAAACTAAATACGCAGTTTAACCAATAAATGATACACCAGAGTGTACGTCAAAGATGATAACATAAACATCCATAACTTCTTATTATTCAATATCATATGGAAAATAGTTATACGTTGTAAATGGAAACGGACGAAGTTAAGAATATCTGATATTGCAATCGTAAAAGTAAAAGTAAAGTGTAATGGAAGGTGTACGGTCGCGGGTTTACATATACGTGTTTGTATGTGGCATACAGACCGGGTAATACAGAGTTGCGTATGCGTACCTTTGCAGACATTGTTAGTGGTGTCATACCGTCGGTGGATACAATGGACACATTCTTCTGGCGTGTCCAGATTGCCATCACACACGTCTGACAATGGAAGTGAAAGTGTTTAATTCACAACCATTCCTGTGAAATCATGCCCTTATCTATTAAGTCTCTATCCATGACTAATGGAGAAGCAGGTCAATCCAAAAGATTGTAAATATAACATTTAATTGTGACTCACAGTCAAATGCAATTATTATAATGGGCGTCCATCGGATACTTCAGAATGATAATTACAATTTCATCTTCAGTCTTATATCTGACATCAATACTGGAATTAATATCTCGTACGTTCCGTATTATGATATATTATTATGTGTTGGGTAAACTGTTGATTAAAGAGAGACTCTTTTACTATAGGAGATATCGTCTTCTTTACATTAAAGATTAAGTGATTTTCAACGACGCCCAAACGCGATTACAGATGAATGTAACGTTTCGAGGTGGCACAATGCAATTGCGAACTCTTCAAGGGTCTGGGTGGTGCACCGGAGCCTTTAAAACTAGTATAATGTGGACGTTGTTTAAGAAATTAATGAAATACTCACAGGACATGGTGCGGTCGGCGAAGTATGGTTCATAAGGAGCCTTCACTGAAAAAGGAAAGGTATTTTTAGAATGATACATTACCATAGATGCACTTCAATTCGGCAAACATTCATTATATTCTAGAGCTTTTCGAAACAAGTGCGATATGAGATAAAAACTAATTTAGGAAGAGTCCATGAAGTTGCTGATTGCTCCTTGCATGCTCCCTCTTTATATAATGAACCGAACCATTCGACAAACGTCCCGTAAGCATTATCATTTTCACTAGCATCCTCTGAATTGATTTCGAATAATTTTCCATACGATCTTCATTTTATCATAAATGGAAAACATTACATTTATCTAGTCTGTAATGTGATTCGTTTAAGCAACACATGTATACGTTTGCAATCAACCGTTTTGTGAAAGAATTCTTCATTACTTATAAACCTGGTCCACAGGGTCGAACTTGATAAGAACTTTTTTAAGATACCGTTTGGTTTAATTGCATTGACTGACGCATTTAATCGGTTGGCAATTTCAAGGCAAGTGTACTCACCTAAGCACTGACTCGTCTGCGCATTCCATGTGCGGTATTTACATTTCGTGCAGTGTACAGCCGAGTCGGTCGTCAAATCGTTCATATTACAAGCTTTTGAGAGGTACAGACATGAGATAGTACACAGAAACAACAGGGAATCAAAGTTTACTAAAATAATCAATGGAAAACACGACAGGTTAAGTACCTGGACTATTCTATGAGCACTGAACATCACTGAATTATTAGTGTTTTTTTGTTGTTGTTTTTCTATTTGGTGAAACATCCAATAATGTCATGGGACAGAAACACGCCGCATATTCTAAAGCTTATGCGGTACAATCATGTTTAATGAAAGAGGACGAAATGGGTATGGTATGAATGGAGAACAATTAGTATCGGGAGTGTCAATATTTCTAGAAAATTTGCGTAGTTACTCTATGGATGGTCCCTACGTATAGCCCAAAGGGTGATTTATTTTTATAAGAAGGCAGAAGGCACAAGTGAATGTTAAGAATTTGTGAGCTTACATGTTTACATACCACAGATACATCAGTGGTGGTTTGCAACCTATCGCTCGTAATATTGGCATTAATTAAAAACAAAGATCATACAGAGTAACACATTCGTACGCTAAGTACAGTCACAACAGATAGGCTACCTACATTTAGTGCACGTGTTTGTACCGTAGATATAACCTAAAGCCCGGCACGGCCAGCATGTCAAAGCTGTGGTGAAGTCGGGACATCCCACACCCTCTTGTACGACTGGAAGAGAAGCAATGAAGCACATTTAATCTCACGAAAGCACTGGAAAGGGAAAAGTTCTCTCGCTTATGGTAGACAGACAGGGTAGAAATGTCCACAATGAACATTATTTAGTCCCTGAGATATTTCGAAAGAAAACGTCATCTGCAAAGAAGTGGTGTCGACCTTTCATCTCTCATATATCATTTTGATTTTTAACATAGAAATTATGAGAAAGAGGACTGAAGGATGCTAGCATTGCCTACTTAGAAGAGATAAGTACATGGGAATTTGGGAAAATAATTCTAAACAAGCATTGAATACATAAAAAAAAACAACTCTAAATTCAGAGTTGATAAGCATACAAGACGTTAAAATGAAAAATAACTAATGAATCTGTCAATGATGTTAATAAATAGCAACTGCTATAGATGTTGGAGAGATAAAAGATAATATTGGAGAATTTGGGGGTATTAGAAACACAATAATAGATATGATAAGGCCCAAAACTAAATGCAAACATGGAGATATTAAGGCAGTGATAGAGCATAAGGACAGGAGCTCTTACACACATACTATTAAACGAGTTTGGGAGACATTTTCTCTTATACCTGGTGTGCAAGCTGTATTGCCAGAATTTATGGTCCAACCGGGACAGGCCACGCACTTTTCCAATGTAGGCGATGTTATTGTAGCTGGGTTAGTGCAATCAGATCCTATAAGAAAGGATAGAACCACATGAACAGATTCCGAAACCCATAAATCTCAAGAAGCAGTAGATTGCACCAAGAAGAATTATATCATTAATCCTTTCAGGGCGGGTACCTGTGGCAATGCCATGTGGTAAAGAGCGGGTACTAATGCTAATGTATACCGCCAGAGGGCGGGAAGTCTCAGGCCTATTGTGATAGTTCTATAGTCTAGGATGTGATAAAATATGTAATGATATAAATCCAATATTTCCAATTTTATTCCACGAAAACGAAATTTTGCAAATTTAAGAAAATGATGCCATATGGCATCACCCGCCCCAGCACGGTTGTTGCCATATGGCATCACCCGCCCCAGCACAGTTGATGCTATATGGCATCACCCGCCATGAATGGGTTAAAGAATTAAAAGGTACGATACATTAGGAAAATTAAGTCCTAAATTCCTCAATATGATAAAGTTGTAGGCTTGTATCTCACACATACTGAGTCATGGTCTTTACATTCAATTGGTATAAATAACCTTGGTCTACGTTAAATACACCTGTGTCTAGTACCGTAGAACCTAGGTAAGAACGTTTTTTTTTACCCGCAGAAGCACAGTTAACATCGGAACCACTAGTTGTCAGTACGTAGTTATCGAAGCATTTAGTGCAGACCGTAGTTGAGGAGCACGCGTAGCAATTGTCCGGACATACTGAAACAAGGGAAATGATACTGTAATACCAAAACTCACCTAAAAATTGGTTGTAATCAGAGAGATAACCCAAATTGGAATCAGTGAAATTGTATTTTAAAATGTTTCGATTTTCAATGCAGTAGTGACGCACTTTGGTAATAAATTAGATATTTGATATGCATCAGATATAACGGTCAAAGAGGAAAGATATCGATAGATATTCACTATTCTCTGTGTCTATCTTATCTCGGGCCTGCTCCCTAACTGGAGAGTTTCAGTTGTAAAAATGCTCTTGAGAAAACTACTTTTTCGTGGTTTCAATATTAGGAAAACGTTTGGGGTTTTGGTTCCGGTTTTCATGAAACCTCATCAGGTGCATATACTGCCGCTACATTATTGAAATTATTTGATTCATTTGTTATAATTTTTTTGGTTTTAGGCGTGTATCTTACTGAGTACATAGATCTTGTATTTTGACAAAATGGTAGGGATTTTGCTATTTATCATAATCAAATTTCGACAATTATGGTGGATTTACAATTGGCTTACCTCTGGCACATGCACTGGTGACGAGGCCGTAGCCCGGACACGCCTGACAGCGCTCTGCTGTAGGCGACGTTATAGTCGTCGGGTTTGTGCAAACCGCTGTCACAGAAATAATCCACATTATAGCTTGCACATGTCATATATATATATATATATATATATATATATATATATATATATATATATATATATATATATATATATATATATATATATATAAAACGATAAATCACCCTGTATCTTTTCTAATATATTCATTTGGGCCTCTCCTAAATATGTTATTACCATTAATCGTACCATATGTCACTTTGATTACCATTGATCTTACCATATATGTCAACCAACAAAAATAGACTCCAATAATATAGTTTGTCGAATTGTGAATTGGTAGGTGTAAACAGCCAAGTTCCAAGCATGGCCACTGATTTCTCTCCCCGAAAATATGTAATCTGACACCTTCTCAGAGCAGGGTGAAATAATTGTAATGAGATGTTAAACTATCAACAGTCGGAAAATATCACCAGGTTCTAGAGAAAACATTGTTTTTACCTCACCGACAATTATTTTTAGTAGTGACAATCACAATTATTTTGCATATGGTAAATTCATACATTTAAGAGATAAGAGTGGCAGCATAAAGTAGAGCGCAGGATCTCTGCTAGTTGGATAAAAAAATACTAGATATGAGAGCGGAGCAAACGACAGGGGGAACCAACCAATCGCTTGGTGTATTTAGAGCAACAGGCAACAAGGAATACCTTTGCCCCTGACAGAGATTGTTCAGCCTTGAGCAGTTCTAATAAACAATACCATTCTAGATTCTGAATGTCTGATGCTCACAGAACGTGACTTGATTTGATAAAGTTGAATGGGGAAAAGGCTTTCTTACCTGCCTCACACGCTGTGCCCGCGGCATTAATCGTAAATCCAGGGCATGCCAAACACATGGCTCCAGTGGGACTACTTATAGTTGTGGGATTCGTACAATCCACTAGAGTGCAGAGAAATGTTGATATTTTAATCATGCGAACACTTTCCACAACATTTGGTGACAATTACGGAAAAGTGTAATATGTATTAATTATAACCCTGCTTAAGGGTTATCATATGACACTTGAATAATTGATTACATGATACATAGCTAGTTATCATATATGAGTTGCAGGGAAGTGGCTAGAGAAGCAAATGTTCAACTCCTCATTCTGCGCCCCATAATAAGTGGAACTTATATACATAGAAATAAGATAAAAGAGGTCCACAAATCTACCTCGTTTGTTCTGTCTCTGCCGAATCGACTAGAAGAATGAATGCAGCATGTACAGAAAGGCACTTAGAAAGCTATCCCTTGAGGCATCTTCACGTACTAAGAGAAAACGTGGTTACTGAGCCCGAAGGGATGGCCGTTCGAGGTCTTTTTATGCCATAAATACGTCCCGACGCCGCAGGCGGAGGGACATATTTATGGCATAAAAAGGCCGAGAATGGCATCCCTACGGGCTCAGTCACCACGTTTTCTCTTATTATTACATACCTAAATACAAAAAAAACCGCCATTTTAAATACTTATGATATCTACCAATTGACCCGATGGTCACAGTGCGCCCGAATATTCACTACGGGCGCAGTGCGCCCGAACATTATCTATACTACACCCCAAGCAGCGGGTAGTATTTCATAGACGTTCGGCCATAGGTATGTAATAATACATGGCAAGGTATCTTCAGGACTGACATATAATTACTAGGAGCAATGTTCAACATTGATAAATGAGCGTGCAATTATAAATGGATAACACTTGAAAGGTTTGGTAACATTCAGTCTTTGGATCTGGATTTTCTGTAACCCATTTGCACCAAGTCAACTGCTTGAGTCTAGGATCCAAACATATCAAGCACCAGTGGGTCTTGAGGTATTTTGGTCTTGATCGATTGGTGATGGTCAACTAGTTGAGTACACATCTAAAACACTGAGATACTGGCACTCCGCTCCTTTCACAAGATCACAGAAAATAGCACATAGATAGTGAAGGTATAATGTTTTTGCAGTTCGCTGGAAGTCTATATGTGACTATTTTAACCTTTAAGCAATGTATATGTGTGCGTACGAACACGCTCTAATTAGGTATAGCGCTAGTCACCTGCTGTGGCACAGTCTATCGTACCGCCTCCTTGGTCAGTGAGGGCATAACCAGGTCGACACAGGGTGCATACCGTCGATGAGCTACAGTCGTAACAATTCTCTGAGCAGGCTGTAACAGAACGATAGAATAGAGTCAATAACGTTATATAATTCTGGAACTCACACAATCAAAAAGACTTCACAAAAGTAATATTCAGCTGCTTTCGTGATTCAAGGAATGTTTCTAATACTTGCCGTTTGAAAAGAGCCAATTGAGATAAAAGTTTCAGTGTGGAAAATGATCATAAAAATTACGTATGCTCAGCTGAGATGGATCGATTCAATCAGTCTCAGAACAATGTTCATATCAATCGTTGAATAATGAATGATACATGTACATACCTAAATTGAATATATAAATCACTTTTATTTTCAAGCGTTGCAGATACAGATATGTTACACATGTAAGATATTTCCTTTTTACTGTACGAGAAAAAACAACAAAATTTGGACTAGACAGATCAATTACATTCCAAACAGATTTAGTCTCAGTCTTGGCATAAAAAGAAAATATTCTGAAAAGAATACGCTAATATAATACTCTTACTCTTGGCGCAGGTGGGGCCTGAAGACGTAAACACGTAGCCGTGCGTGCGACATGCCCAGCATCCAACCTCCGTGGTGAACGTTTGACAATCTGCAGCTGCATCCTGGACTGAAAACATGTAAGAGGATGTCAGTGTCGTGGAGTTGCTATCCCTACACTTAGTTCATGGCTTCTGGTATAGATAAACCTCAACGGATTTGTTAGAAGTGGTCTGAAATATACATTATTACATATTATTGCATAGGTATGAACACTTATATTTATTTGTATACATTATATCACAAAACCAACAACTCCTGATTATGAATTGAGGTTGGTGTAAATGATACTTGTTGCTTTATACATGAGTTTTGACACAACGTTTTGGCCAATAATCGTCTGCTTCACGATGATGGGTTTGCAGGTTGATGGGTATGCAGGTTGATGGGTAGGCAGATTGATGGGTAGGCTGGCTGATGGGTAGGCAGGTTGATTGGGAGGCTGTTTGATGGGATGTGGCAGGTTGCTGAGTAAGTAGGGTGATGGGTAGATTGGCCACCAACCCTGTCTGCACTGACGTTAGGAAGGTGGATGGGTTGGCAGGTTGATAGACAGGTAGTTTGATGGATAGGCAGGTTGATTGGTTTTCAATAAATACTCTTAGGGGCCGTCCATAAATGATGTCGCACTTAGGCGGGTGGTGGTGTTGGTGGGGGGCGGGGAGAGGGTAGATTAAAAAGTTTGACACAGCCTAAAAATCACAGGGGTGGGGGTGTCCAGGGTTGTGTGACAGAACACACATAACCTGAATCCAAAACCTTTGAGGCAACTTTGCCCATGCTGGAAAGATGTTGGTTATGGATCAAGATTTTTCCCTAATAACTAGTTGAAAGCTATCGCTCGGAGTATTACTATGCATAAACTACGTGGAGAATACGACCACGCAGATCCAAATCATGGTAATATTATATATGTATTAATCGCTCTGTATCCTCCAGGGGCTTATATCCTAACTATATGTTCCACAATGAATTGGAGATATATTTCTATCACGCAGGTCGAAATTGAAATATCATCCAATCATGACAATAACGCTGGTCTAGATCGTGCCATGAATCAGCAGGATAGTAAAAGCAAGCTAAATCTATGTACACATCTTCTCTTATCAAAAACCATTTCCAATTTTTGATCGGAAATTTATAAGTCTTAGAGCATCACAAAAACCTAACAATACGGATTAGCTAACACTTTTTATTTTGTATCGTAACCTTAAGAGATCAAAATAACTGAATCTTGAATAAAACTAGAACAATTGCCAGAATCTTAAATAAATCGTTAAAACCTTTCATTATTTTATATAGTTATGAAATAACATTTACCATACCTGTTCTAGGTGCCGGCAGATTAGAAAGAATATAATGTAGATACCTCTTGTGCACGTTGATCCGGAGACGAAGGTCCAACCGGGACAGGCGGAGCAGAGGGCCAGCGTCGGGTTGGCTATGCCCAGTGGGTCATCGCAGTTAACTACAGAAGAAGGCGAGAAGTCACAGGAGAAATATGAAGCATCAGTGCGTGCTGCCATGCTGGACACAGAACAGTATTCAACGTAATGCATATACTCAACATTATCTCACCCCTGGTATATTTTCTCCATAGACTTAACATTAGAAACTCGTATCTAACGCCCATTAGATATTCATGAAAAATATCCAATGGGGAATTATGTCATAAATGTTAGCCCATTAGTCAATGTTAAGGGTGAGATAAATTCAGAAACCCATTCAAGTTTAATGTCAGCGCTCGATCCCATCTCGTTTGATTTGCTACACAATTCACGCGGCTTCGCCTTGTGAATTACTACGCGATTCAAACTCGATGGGATACAAGCTCAGACCCTAAACATGCATAGGTTTCCTCTATAATCTCCATTTAAAGGAATTGGTATGTATACTCCCTCCTTGTATCTCCTGTCCCTGGATGGACAAAGCCGGCGGGGTAAATGTAAACATGGCCGCCGAGTTACTCGACAAGGTTGCAACATGGCTTCTGCGACAATTACTGGTAAAATATACCAATCACTCTATATTATACCATATTTGTTTCACAATCATATACTAAGACATCTGATCCTATCTGGTTGTTTTCTTCTACGTTTCCATCTATTATATGCATTCCATCCTACACAAACTCTATTATGTTACCTTCCATAGCTACACGACCAGCGATTATTCACAAGTGTGAGTTGCTCACCTTGCGAGCAGGTCACAATGCTACCGGAGCCGGGGGTCAGGGCGTAGCCATCATAGCACGTGGTGCAGGTGGTGGCGGATGAACACTCCATGCAATTAGCACCGCAGGCTGAAGTGGAGACCACATTAGTATAAAAACTCATCACTTTTCAGTGTTAAAGGAAGGGTTTCATTCAGTATTAAAGGAAGCTTATATAATCGATGATAAATATCAGTTTAAATTGTTTTATTTGAATTAATGAAGAGTCCTTACGGTTTCAGGCAACATGGCACTGATCTCACAGTGCACGACTGGTGCGTCATTCTCTATATCTTAACCAAGGAAAATATATACTGAAGTCTGAACTCCGGGCCATATAGAGTAACTGCCTTAACCTGCCAATCAAAGGTTCATAGTCCCGTCAATTACCATGTGATTTACTCTCGCCAATGAAAATGATGGGCGTCAGCTATAATTTCACAAGAGCTATAACAAGTTACAATTACCTCAAACATAGTAGGTTATAATTGTTTATATTTCGGTTAATGCTTTCCGTTAAGCATACCTTTTCTTTCTCTATTCAGAAATGACGCACTGACAGTTTTGATAAGCTGCCCTCATAAGGTACACTTAGCAACATCTTGACATTTAATTTTTGGTTTGCATTACTACCGGTAAATCTGTAAAAAGCATGTGTCTTACCGCTACATCCAGAATTCCAGAAGACGCCGGGACAGCCATTACATTCAGTGAGGGTTAATGTACCAGAACAGGACACCACTAAAATCATAACAGGGTCACAGTAAGAAACAATGAAACTGGATTCTAGAATTCCTATTCAATAAGCTAAGTATCTAGTATGTGATTCATTTATTGGATTGTTTTTTGACAGATTGTTCGACAAATGAGGTTGCTCGATCAGTGAGGAATGATTAGACCACATCGGGTAACCAGGATAACTCTTCCAGAGTCATTATGATATGTGATGTGTACACATTGTATCTTTGAAAACCAACAACCAGGGGTTAAACTAGTTTCATAAGGGGTTTAACTCGCTGCCCGACCCATCATGACAATATGAATACCAGACCTCACAATCGTACATGTGGTAATGGATATGTTATGAACTAGTCATGAGGCAAGAGCATTCCATCTCGCGGTTAGAGTACACTGTGTAGTTTTTTTTTATTATTCAATCACATGAGAAAAAGTTACCTTTGACAGATTATATTCGCCTAATGTCGTTCTTCCATTAAAGAATAACAGCATCAAAGGTCTCTAGAGCATTCCCTTATGGGTGCTCCCAAGCGACCACCATGTGAATGCCTGATCCACTGAAGCGAATTTTTCATGCGACCATGCCAGCTCCAGGCTAGTGGGTGCAACCACTAAATTCACCTCTCTGGATTTTAGCGCCAAAGGCCTGGTGCAACGGAATCATCTCTAGTCAATGAAAAGTCATAAACGGCAGCGGATGGTCATGAAAACGGCGCCGACCGACGCATTGCACACAATCGCTCCTGCTGGGACGGGCCGGCGTGCGTGTGCGATTATATGTGATGTGATGGATCTGTTGCATCGCACATTTTGAAATGTTCATGTTATTCGACAAATCCGTCGCACAGGCATGGTGTGCTTCTTATCGTATTTACATATAATGCCCCTCTCTCCGACTAACTCAGGCAGCATCTACCACTGGTACATTCAGTTTACTGCAGTCAACCATGATCATATACAAGTCAGCCTCAACTCAAATTCACTAAGTTGACTGACTTCCCATGAGAAAATGCGGCAATGCGACAGTGCAAATACATACGACCATGCAAAGGCATTTAAAAATATCAAAAGGTTTATATATTATCGCATGCCAGTCGCATGTCCATGCGAATTAACATGACTTTAAGCGACCACTATGCGAACGGTGTTGAGAACATAGCTAGGTTGGTATTATCTTTATCCTTTATTCTATGCTGTTGTTTTTCCAGGACTCATTGCCACAAACATTGCTATGAATCCGTCGCACCAATGGGTCATACCCACGGATTTTCTTGCGATTGAGTGCAACGAATCCGTCGCAATTGGGGTAATTAAACTCCGTCGATAGGGCTTCAATTGGGAATAATACATGTTCAACAATGGTATCGCTCCAGAGGGGCCAGGCCTAAGATTTGACATAATCACATTTAAGCCTATGAGACATCGACATTTGTTCCCAATTCTTCCCGACCATTTCTTCTCCGCACTAGAAACCTACAGGTAAGAAATGCCAGGAGGTATATCAAAGTCTTGAAAGCGAGTATTTTGTTGGAGAAACCGGACATGATATGGCAACAGGTGGAGGGATGACAGAAGGGCGAAGGAGGAAGGCGAGGACGAAGTTGATGTAGCTGTGTTCAAAACTCAAGTAAAAGGACCAGTTTAAGTACGTTTCTGGCAGACTGAAGGGAATTGAGTCGTCCTTAAACGCCCTCGGATCGGTGAAGTGCGTACATCGACCCGATTGATGCAGATTGTCACAGACCCGACGGATCCGTCGAGCAAAGGTAGAATCGGGCACAACCGTCGGGCCAATGTCTTATATGCTTTATATATATGGCTCCACTGGAGCGATCGTGTGAGATCCGATGGGCGTCGCCGTTTTTTTACTGTCGCCCTGCTTTTATTAGCTTAGGGACTAGCAAACATCGCATCGTACCAGTAGGGACGGACCCATATACTTTGTTTTTGCATCGCATTGTCGCCATCAAATACGGTGTCGCCATAAAATACAGGGGTTTATAATTTTCCTTATTTCTGTACCTTTTTTTATATTTCTTTCTAGTCACCTTTCTAGTTTGACCAGAAAATTCATCATAGGCATAGATCTGTGTAACTGTAGTTCTGTGTTAATGTGTTGAGGTGCTGCTGTTAACGGGTCAAGAGGTTATCTTTTGGGTGTTGAATCAGTATACAAAGACCTACCATTACAACTGGTGTCGTAAGACCGACCCGCGCAGTAGAGACACTTATCCTGAGTGTCCAGGGCCCCGGAACAGGATATAGCTGCCGATGTTAATTTAAAAAAAGTAATTCATATTAGATAATTTGATTACCAAGAAAGAAGTGAAACCTTATTCCAGAAAGAATACTTTTAATGTTACTAATAAAAGTGGCATTCCGCTTTTGATATGATGAAAGTTTCTCGTGTTGGGTTGCATAATTTGCACCAATTTACAATTTCTTATTATCAGAGTTTGAGCATGTTGTAAACATGGATTGCCTTGTTCAAACTTGACTAATCATCGTATACTGATAATAAACAGCAATCTATCGAAATGATTGTTTTTACAGCGACGATTGGAAATCAGGCAAGCAGGGAGGAGAGGGGGGGCAGGGAGTGAGGTAAGGAGGAATGGAGGGAGGGAAATCGGCAGGGAAGTCGGCAGTGAGGGAGGCAGGGGTGTTAGGTAGTCGATCGGTCGGTTGGTCAGTCGGTCGGTCGGGAGAGAGGTCAGGGCGGAGGTCCGGAGGGAAGGAAGGAGGTCGGGAGGGAGATAGGGACGGATGGACGGACGGACTGAAGAACAGACTGACAAAGGAAGGGAGGTCAGGAGGGAGACTAATTTATTCCAATGAAAAGAGCTAAGGATTTTCTACATGTTGTGTCATATGTTGATGCATAATGTGTTCTGGGATTAAGTTCTTTAAGGTATGACCTAGTTTAATGGACTGTTTATCATATTTTATTTTGGTAATTGCATAATTTACCTTTACAGAAGTCTGAACCACGACTTCCGCACAAAGCGCAGTTTGTTGGATCCAGTTCCAGATGGCACGCTAAAAGGAAGGAGATGTATGCTATTGAAGGACATTTTGTAAAACAAGGGCTGATCAAAACATCTTGTTTGTTTGTAAAGGTGCAATGCAAGGTATTATACAACTACATATATACATATTTCTGTTAAGTGGGCGATCCGAAAATTGTTTTATACAAGGCAATATAGCAGATGGTACCCCTTATAAAAACCTGCGAAAGCAGAAGCGGAATGTACTGCTTATTTTCTGTCCTTGCAATAAAGGAAACAATTATATCTTATTGTTTTATAACATTTTTTGAAACTACCTGATATAACCGCCCTTTGCCTTCTACGACCATTAGCTAGCATAGAACAATATATCATTTGATCTTATCTAATTGCAATTTCACTTTTTACTCAATTGTGATCTGAGAGAAAATAGCGTGAATAGATATATCCCTGAGTCTGGCCTACCTTGGCAGGTACTACTGATGCTCACTTTGTCGTCACAGGTATTGCAATCAGTTCCCGTGGCTGTGGTGCAGTCTAGAAACATGAATGAACCTTTATAATGCTATATTTCTGGCAGTAATCACCAGATGAGGTCACATGTGTATTATATTATGGTCACTAAGGGTCGAGGGCCATGACCCTACTTCCTTCTTACTACAGCTGACATCTTATATGCGTTGAAAAAATAAAAAGGTATTTTAGAACAATTACACAGTTCCTTGGCTAGATGTTATCATAGGATTATGTAACGTATGTGTAATATAAGAACTGAAGGTCTTGTAAATGATAAAAGTATTTTCCTAGTATGTACTGAATTGTACTCTGATAAGCTCAGTGATGTATATACAAAATATTACCATGATTTCGATCTGAGTGGCCGTGTTCTCCGCATGGTTGACGCGAAGTAAAACTCCGAGCGATAGCGAGGAGTATTACGTAGTGTCAACTACAAGGAGAATACGGCCACACAGATAGAAATCATGGTAATGTTGTATTTATTACTCACCTTTCGAGTAATTATCCGGATAAAATCTAGTATTAGAAATTCGACCCTAGCGCCATGCTTTGTTTATATGAATTAGTTCCTATAACGCCCGTCAGGTTTCCGAAAAAGCCATATTCTCCTAGGTGATTCCGGAGGTCCGTATTCTACTCAGTAGCGATTTATAAGCTCCATAAGCTTAGCAAAGAGACTCCGTACTAGGTGGGTAATAAATATACTTATCCTACTCCTCACGGTTATGCCACGGTTATGCCATGACATATTTACATGCCACTGGTGACATATGAAGCCGTTCGTTGTCTTCCGCTACAGACACACTCTTCATGATATCATTTCATGAAGACAACTGACGCCATATAAATAAGCAAGTACCATTTTGTGATGTTTCCTTGTGATATTTATATACATCAGGATATTGAAGCACACTCACCAATCATAGCACACACAGGCTCAAACGGCAGACCACATGCAAGGCAGTCCGCTTTCGGTGAAGTTTGGAGACAATCTGATTGATGCAATACAGAAAGAGACGAAAATTATATCTCTGAACAATCGTAACATACTTAGAATATAGAATTGGATCAAGAATCGCATAAATAGTGGCATGTAGTTCCCGGGAAACAATCTGCAATCCGGTAATATCTATTGGGACCTTCCCATCTGGTACTTCTGTTTGGCATCGAGCCATTTACGTTAAAACAGATGTCAAGTTTTTGCCTAACAGTTTCTACTTTACCAAATCATGCTATTTTAGCTGTTTCTGGTGTGTGATTTTCATTCTGTGCCATAGTCACTTGGATTATTTGAAGCACTTCACATTTCCAGTGTTAAATCCTAGTACTGTGCACAACATTGGCAACGTTTTCTTGGCTGTTGATGTCACTTACCAAAATTAGTATATTGGCTAAGTGGAAACCCAACCATTGTATCACATTAGTAGTAATGGTCGTTATAAAGAACCCAGTCTTTCTCATAATTATCAATATCCAAGGTGAATGACTTGTACCTTCACAGTATCCGTTTGCGTTCTTCCTCTTGCCTTTGGAACACACAGAGCACAGCGCAGCGTTGGTGGTGTCCTTCACTGCGCAGCCCGGAATCGGATGGACTGTAACAACACGACAAGATATACATACATACATCTTAAGGTCAGCATCCTAAGTGTAGTACTTAATTTCTCTTGTTTTCCTCACAATGTGTCGATGTAGGCTTAATACAATTATAGATGTGCGTTAGACTATATGTTGAGTTTGAGACCAAAGTTTGGATCTTATTCTCCTCTCTTGAAATTGACCCAATTATGATCTCACCAAAATAAAACAGGATGTATGTATGGCACTCGTTGAGAAAGTATCATATTTCAAAGATAGGAGACTCAGACATATGTAAATGTTGGTCTTTGGTTACAAAAGTTCAATGTCCGGAGCCTTTATATTTTACGTGTCATTGGAAGTGAATATTTTGCAAATGGGTATCTTAGTTAAACAATATCCATTTGGGATCGAAATAAGGGCCTGATAAAGCTAAATATTCATAATTCCTTTAGTAATATTAGTTACCAAGTGACATGAGAGCTAACAACGTTGTTTTGGTCACGTGTTAAGTTTAATAGTAGACACTTTCGCCTGGCAGAAGTGAAGTGTTTATTAAAAAGTTCGTGCCATGTAGTAGTTCTTTGTGCCCACCTTCGGCAGGGCCCCTCAGTCCTACTCGCCGACCCTAGTGTATACACCAAAATCATCGCATATCCTCATCACTCTATTTTTAAGAAAATCATGTGTGTGATGCGTATATAGGTTACGTAAAATGTATACATTACGTTGGCAGACGTTGGTGCTACCAGCGGCAGTCCATACGTGGACGGTTAAGTCGGAGGATCGCACACAAGACGTACAGATCCCCTCATTGGGCCGCCAGCAGTCTGAAAGAGCCAGAATCCTGTTGAGATGTACCACATTTATACGGGCATTGCATTTTATACAAATATCTCATACATGTGTTTCATAGCGATCTTCTATATAGGTCTAATATTGAATGCTGGGATGCCATTTATTCAGGTGTCATATATCTAAAAAAAGGTGTTACCATTGATAAGAGGCTGCATGGTCGTGGGTTGGTGCCTATAATTACATCTTTTTCGCCGGCTCAGAAAGAAAATGTTCTCTTAGGGAGCTAGTTCAGGGACACATCTCTATTGAATAATTGACAGTAATCAAAATAACGCCAAGAGTTAACTGAGTCATACAACATGTCAAATATTACTACTCGGCTTCAATGAGTTAGCTATGCGTAATATGTAAACATTGATCACGTTAAGTTAAATTGCCATTATAGAACGCTAAATAAACCAAACTAAACGAAATCTAAAGCGGAATTTACACCGAGAGACTCATGTATTTGAAACTAAGAGTACTTCACACATTTCCCCCAGCCTTGGACGATTATTTTGTGGTAAAATATTTCACAGCAATTAAGGTGCCAACCATTGCTTTTGCCAGTCTCGAGGAAAGATGGCGAATTGGATTCACATGGAACATAGTCTCAGATAAAGTCCTTGTGATCACTATCCCTGGGACTCAAATACCCTTGAGTTGAGGAGTGTGAAAAACATGTTATCTTGTTTCCTGGCATCTTATTGGCTAGGTTGGGTACTTAGTCAGCCAGTCATCAGTAGGAATATTAGTCTCCGTAAAATGCCCCTATGAATTTTAAACATGTTTAAAATCAGAATCTCTTGGGATTCTGTACCTTGTTAGCATTAACACAGTGGCCCATGCAGTAAGAGAGATCTATTTTAACACTGCGTGAGGCTACACAAACAGCTGTACTAGTTGAGTAAGCTATTATATATGAGTTTATCATACAGAAGGACATCATTAGGACCCATTGAGCTACCGACGGTCTCTGACAAACGTTCCGACACAGAATCGCGTTTTGTGTCGGAGGTGAATTCTGAGACATAGCAGTGGATCAGATTTTCCTGCACGGCTTATGACACACTAAGACACGCTTCGAGTGGTTGGAGTCTGCGGCTGCCACATTTCAAAGTTAGGCCAAATGTCGTCAACAATTCATCGACCACATTAGTGTGACGTCGGTGATCAGGGTGTTTCACGCACATGACAAAATGGCTAGGAACGAGATTACAATTGGATTTCCTTGAGTGTGTATCTATTTTTCCTATCATAATGGAGTTTGAAATGGGCTGGTTGCATAAATCATTCGTTATATTCGATATCACGTTAGCATAGATCTTTTTTCCATTCAGATAAAAAGAGACCAAGTACATTCACCAAATAAGACGTTTTTCCAAGTACCAGTTGAAAAGAACAAGTTCGTTGCAAATAACACTACAATACAAAGTCCGATTAGCAAATATAGTAGATGTAAGGCGAAATTTGAGCGCAACAGAAACCTTTTTCATAGCAGGTCACATTCAATTTTTCTATCACCCTCGTGGCATGAAAAAACACATCATGTCATGGCCTGCCACGTACAATTAGTCAATGTTAAGCCTATGGCTACTTTATATTAGGGGTAGGGTGATGCAGAATCTCCAACCTGGACAGCTGTTGACTGTATGAAGGTACTTGTTTGAAGCACATGAGGTGCATTGAGCAGACCCCAATGGTTTTTGACAGGTAACACAGCTACTATCCAAGGTACTGCAAGCTGTGAGTTGGAAACAGAGGCAGAATGATGCAACGATCTTGAGAATTATAACAAAACAAAGTGACAGGGTATCCATAATTGATTTTAAGGTTCTCTTATATATACTGTAGACCATTTGACTATCCACTTCCGCCTACTTCTGGACACAACTAAGACTGTATTGTTTCTGAAACGAAATAGTCAAAAAGAAATTGTGATCATGGTAATTTGTAGAATACTAAAATACGTTAGAAAACTGTTCAAATATCTTGAATAGATAAATGCATCAATTAAGGAAAAACAAATGACATTATGTCAGTTCCAACGCTCTAGGTAAAGGAACAAAATCCTGAAATGTATATCATATTAAGAGCAAACCCAATTGTATCTTGATGGGTAAATAATTACAAGGTCTCAATATAATATAGAAAAAGAAACGTATTCTATAAAAATAACTTTGAAACTCCCGCCTTAATGCATTGAACAGGAATGTTTTCTAATAGTATCGTTCTAGATTCCTGTCAAAATTTCCTAGGTAAGCGCATACAAATGTATAATACCCATAGATCATTATATCAGAATTAGCTGTAGGTGGTACTTACCGGTGCAGGAGCTACCAGACAGGTAATACCCAGAAGCGCAGCTTGTACAAGTTCCAATCCCATCGGTACAGGCCAAGCAGTTTTGTGTGTAACAGGCTGAAAAAACAAATTCCACTTCCTTAAACCTGCACCCGGAATTAGCAATATTTAAACAGTGCAGCGTACAATGTATCTTAATAGATCTGTGTTATCATCATGTATAAACACTTAAGGCTTTGCTTCTTCTTACCTCGACTCATTATGGCTACCAGGATTAAGACCAATGCGGGAGCGGGAGAGACGAGTCGTTTCCATGGACGTAAGATCCGGAGGCACCCTCTTCTAGCGGTCACGTGGGCACCTCCGGCTCACACGTGACGCCGAGCACTGGGCCTCACTCTCTCTAGACTTGCTCGAGTCTTTGATTATGAACATTCATTAAATGATTGATCACAATCAGAATAAAGTTTATTAAAGTATGTGTCCTTCTCTGACGGGCCCATAAATCAAACCTGTATCCCAGCGGGGAGAGTAGACATAGGATGCAGGGACTGGAGCCAGTCTACACTCTCTCCTGCTCCCTAGAGCAATATCAGGAATTGGGCGTACTGCAACAATTTCTATTCGATCTGTGTACTTATATAACTTATATTTACCACCTCTTAGGGCGAGTATACGAGCAGAAGTCAGCGAGGGCACGGCGGCAATACCGGGTAACATGTGTGGCGCCACCTCTCGGCGCGATCGGGAATCAACATCTACGACGTGTGGCCCTGACGTCACGCCAGCACGCGCGCCGCAGGACTTGAAAGGTTCTTTGACCCGCCCACCCACACCAAATTTCAATGACTGTCGTTCTTCTCCAGTAGGCTAAAATCTACAGGTACTGTATTCCTCATGTTTCAAAGTATACCTTGCTATACCACATGTCAATTTTTCACATTTAATAAATTGTCTAAACTGCCGTCGCGCCTCTCGTCTTATTTATAATTATATAGACGGCGTCTCCCCGACTTATTATATCGCACTGTATATATAAATCACCATTATTTACTTGGTAACAAATACAAGTTAAAACACTATTACTGATACAAAACTCTGCATATTTCAAAATGGGATAAGGTCAGACCGTTTAGTACAGATGTAACTTGCTATTTATTTCCAATGATCAGAAAAAAGTTTTCATCTGACGGACCTATAGGTCAAGAAGGCATGTTAGGGACTGAGGTGGAATCCGGATTCAAATAGTAATTCCCTAAAAAATCTTATAGATTGACATGTGCTGCATATCTAAATTAATTGAACTAAGCATTTGTTTGTAAATAATAACTAAAGAAAAAAATTGTCTGAAATTATAATATGAAAATACTGCATCATTTCCAACCAAGCCTTACTTCTCCATTTTCTACCTACCATGACAATGCTTTAACATATGGCACATATCACAAAAAGGGGCTTTTTGGTTCTTTTCTATTTTGATAATAAAAGAGTCCATTTTGACTTCTACTATGAGTACAATAACAGTTGAGGTATCAAAATGATCCTCAAAGAAATCTCTATTTGATTAAACTGGGCTTTGACTTTGCTTCCATATGGAATTCTATGGAATCTTCACTCATATTCTAGAAGTCAACATTTTGCCTAACTTTTAGCATGATTTCAGAGAAAATATGTTAAAAATGAAAACAGAAAAATCACCTGAATAAATTCAAAATATATATGACAAAAAAGCCCATAATCTCTGCATTAATATGGTACCCTTTGTAAATGTATATCTTTTTAACAGACAAAGTTATGAGAACTTTTGTATGACAAGTAAAAAAATAACTAGTTTTCAGTCCCCAATATGGTTGCGAGGCCTATAGAACTCGCTACCCATATCATGTGATACCACTTTCTGCTGTCGCACTGTGTCTGAACTATCTAAATCCATCCACCCGCCCTACAATTTCCTTCAAGTAACTGTAGGCTTGATAAAGCCTAGGTTATATTAGTCTACATGTGGGTTTCTTATAAATTTCCTCTTCGTAGACCAGTCATTGAAGTATTTGTTTCGTGCATGACTCAACAGCTGTCTTTTTCTGCCCTTTCCAAAGAGATTGAATACCACAGGTTAGGTGGAGTTGAGTTGTGTGATAGGTAGGTATCTAGTGGATCTATTTAGGATTGTACGGAATCCTCTATTATGTAGTTTCTCGATCATTGGTTTTCTTCATACTAACAAGTATTTAAAAGAGCAATATTCAAATAGCGACGTGATGTTAGGGACGTATATTTGCTTGGTGGCTTCCAAGGTTAGGTATCTACGCAATTTACTAAGTTTTAAGAGATGCTGTGCAGGTAGCAACTTCCATGTCTTACCTACACACTGGCTGTTCTGTAAGTAGTAGCCCTTAACACAGTCCGTGCACATGGTACCAAACATTGAGCATGTTGCACAGTGAGCACCGCAAGCTGAAAGTAAACAGATCCAACACATTTCAACGTTCCGTACTTTCATTTTTCACAAAGAAGCAAATCGTGAAATCCGATTCTACTTTAGCATACTTATCAAATATATTCGATATCCTGAGACTATATATGATTATTAATTCCCAGGCATATAGATGATCACTAACAGAATATTACATGGTAACGTAGTCCAGTGCTCAATATAGACCTACTGTGTATCGCGTGTTGCCATTGTATGTTGTACGGAAAATCGTATCGTCAGATATGAGTACACATACTTTTGGATTGTTGAATAAACACATCTTGATAAAAAAAATCCTATGCTCATTCTCTACTCGTTCTGTGAATAGCATTGCCCTGAGGCACAGATTTTTTGTTTTTTTATTATTAGTAGTATCTCTCTTGAAATAGGTTTTTCAGATGCGTCATACTCTTACATATATAGCCAATACATCGAGGTTATGGCGACATGAAAAATTTAATACACATAAAGTGTTTAGAGAAGATAGGTGGTGATTTAGATGAAATTTCAAAAGTGTCACCATTACATTATGGATTGTCCTTTGCCTAGCAGGGGACTGATAATCAAAAATGATAAACTTTCAATGAAATATTTTAGACCTACGTTTACACGTGCCGGCGGATAGAGTCACAAATGGCGCGGTACACTTTCTACAACTCAGGTAATTAGGGATATTGGTATCCGCTTCACATTCATCACATCCAGATTGGCATACTGGAAAAGAACATAGCTATATTAATCAGAACATTGGGACAGTTCATAGAGTTATGAGAGGTAGAAAACAGGCAGTGAACGTCCGGTTATAGAAACAAATAAGGGAGAGGTTAAAGAACAATGACAGATGACGAAAAGGCAGGTGAATACGAGAGGAATAGGTGAGAGATAGGTGAGGCAGTTTGGAGATGTGTAAGCGACAGTTGCGAGATGAAAGACACTGCTTTGAGAGGTGGGTGATACAGGTTGGGGATAAAAGAGAAAGAAAGGTGTAAGGCATGTAAAAAGTAGAAAGAAAGTTATATCAGTTTAGAATAAGGTATGAGAAAAAGATACAAACGAAGTAAAAGAAAGGTGAGAGAGTCCGATTGGGACCAGTGGAGGAGGAAAGAGAGACGATAGTAGGCATAGGTAAATTAGATAGTGTGCGATGCAAAACAGACTAAGGGAAAATGATATAAGAAGAGAATGAAGAGAAAAAAACCAATGGTTAACAGGTAAAAAGGAATGTAAAAGAGACGGAGAGACCTATATGGCCACCCCTCTCATAAGATCTCATACTCTCTAAGTCGTACTCTGTACTCTCACTACGCTCTATGAAGAATAATTCTTAACGAACTAGGCTTAGATCCTTGAGAATTCACTGCCCTGCCTCCCATGCTAAAGACATACATCAATGGAACCAAATATTCCTATAATCTCAATGATGCCACCTAGCGGGAATACTGTGTGCCAGTGCCTTTATAGTTCCAACGAAAAGTCAAGGGATGAAATGTCATTGGTTTATCTTCCCATTATAAGCCAAGATTCTTGAGGATCGTCTCATGATTTAAGAACAGGAGGATTGAACGTAAAGTGAATCCAAAATGTATTTATTGACTTACCAGTACATAAATTCCCGAAATAGCCATCCTTGCACTTCTCGCACTCATTAAAATTGATGCATGTTTTGCAGTTTGGAGCTCCCGGACAAGCTGAAATACAATGATCCGATTTCACCAACCTGCTATTCATTATAGGGAAGGACTGACTTTCACTACCTTTGTCATCTATTGGAGTTGAGTACACGTTGCTTAGAGTACTGACATGCGACACAGATGAGCGCCAGTATTGGTTACAGGGCTGTCATATGAGGCAGGGCCTCGCACTAAATACCATAAGATGTCATGTCATTATCATATATTATAGGACTTAGATGTGACGCAGTGGGTTGCCTCCATAGGCTATAGGACTGTCGCGTAACATGGCGGGGACAGTCACCATCTGCTATAGGACACGCAGTGATCGCCATTTCTGCCACCATCCGCCAATATATTGCTAGATAGATCCGCTGTAGTGGGGGCAAACAAAATCATATATGCTGTTGTAATATATAGATAATCGTGAGACGAGATTAAGACCCTTCAATGGCAAGCAAAAAGAAGCAATTTTGATAAAAATCCATTGATAACTGGACATGGCTCCTGGTGTTTTGTTTGGTGTCAGGGCAAGATGGCCGCTTCCATAAAACAATAGCTATGTTCCCTATAGGGCTGGACTATCATGTCACATCAGTTTATTCACGAGGGACTACTGGATAGGAAAGAATATAGACTCACGCTTGCACAAACTATTTGTATCTTTGAGGAAGCCATCGGAACAATCGTTGCAGACGTTCGGCAGGGTACAGTTTGCACATGATCCAGGATGGTCGACGTTACCGGCACATTCTGTAATCATGTCGACACAATCATGCAGTTTCTCGTTATTATTTAGGGTAGTCGTGACAAAAGTACCACAACAAAAACCTACATGTTTTCTTGCAGTTATGGTGAACAACAATGTAATTTCGTTCAATTATTACCTTATTGATTATTACCTTATTGCATTTATCTTCCTAATACAATGTAACACAATCTAGTCTTTGGGTAAAATAAAGCAGTAAGTTTAATATGTGATGCAAGTTTTAACACACTTCAATTTATATGCATTGCAATATAAGGTAGTAACATAGTTGCTCCTGAAAAGTATAATATTGCCCTGACATCCCCCCATATTTGTAAATGTAGGTTGGCGGGACCTAATATTTGATCATATGGTTCACTCGAGTAGGCACAACTGAAGCCTGGAAGCATGGCCCATATATACGAATAGAGGTTAGGCCAGTTACTGCCCGCCATATTTCTGGTGCATTGTGGGATTTCACTGAGTTGGGACGTTGCCAATTCAAAAGGTTTCTTAATTCAGAAATAGCAGGTCATTATTCACAAATAGCAGGTCATTATTTACCTCCCCCAATACGGTTGGTTTGGGTATCAAACACTGGAGCAGATATCTTATTTACTTGTGTCAAAGAAGCTTATGTCTGGGATAAAATACCCATAAATAATTGAAGTTATATTATGAGCACTTGAACTTGTCATACAGACTAATTGGAAGGCCCCTAGAGAGAAGTAGCAGTTTTTACAGTCTAGTTCTGTCAGACCGATATTAGTTTATATTGTATTGCCATTCGTCTTAAACCAATGTAAATAGGTTATTAGGGGGATCTCGTGAGGCTGAAAAGTTTGATTTGCAAATTTCAAAGTCGCTGCAAATTACACGCAACCTGCCCTAATATCTATTTGGAGAGGGACCCAGTCAAGGACAACTGAGGCTGGAGGTGCCATGACATGTTCTTGTGTGTGTTTGGTGGGGGGATGCGGGTATTAAAGGGTGCGGCAAACTTTGGAAAACATATAACATTTAAAATACCCAATATCCCCTTCGGGTCAAAGCATGTTCACTTTGACTCACACGACTAATACAGTCTAAATATCCCTGTTTCTATTATCACAGAGGAACATTATAGGCGTAGGTTAATGGAAGAACTTTGATCCAATGCCTCTGAATATTGATTCGTATATAAAAGAATTGTAAATTAGGGGATTTTAAGCGGCTTACTTTGACAGGTGCCGCCGCTGAGAAAATAGCCTTCTTCACATTCATAGCACGTCCCTCCAACACAATCTGCGCGGAGCTGGCAGGACTTACAGTTTGCCGGACACCCTGAATGAGGAAGGAATAGCACTATGAAGTCCTTATGTCGTGTCTTTTTATAGTAGTTTGTATGTATTTTTCTCGAATTATTTTTGATAGTTTAGATTTTCGAAATTCATCATTGAGAATTTTGAACTCATAGAGGTCATACAGGAATGTGTGAAAATGATCGTACCTAACTTTATGGAAATATATTTGATATTTTCTATGTCCCAGTTGAATTTCAGTTTTCAGTAGCATATGTCCTAGTTCTAGGATTGTGATGGCTTACCACTTACATGAATAATGCCCTCTATATAATTAGGAAAGCAAGCAAAGAGTTGCAATGGTATTTCTATATTTAATATTCACCAAATGTATCGTAGAGTTCAGACATTTATTGTCTATGCTTCAATCATATAGAACTCTCTAAAACTTAAAAGAGGGGAAATAAATAATCTTGAACTTACTCTGGCATAGCCCGTCTTGTGTGCGTATGTAGGAAACCAAGGATGTGGATACACAGTTCTCACAAGACAGTCGATATGAGTCACACTCCGCACAGTTTTCCACGCCGCATGTGGAAGCTACAGAGATAAATACATACACAATATTAACTGGTTTCAGATACAAGCGGCGGTAATCTCCGAGGACAAGGCGCGTAGTAATCTCCGAACGATAGTGAGGTGATTACGAAGAGTCTAGTCCGAGGAGATTACAGTTGCTTTTATCTGAAACCAGTTTATATTGTATTTATTAACCACCCAAGACGGAGTCTCCATAGGAATAGCATTGGGTTTGAGTATTTTGCTACTAGGAGATTACTGAGGCCTGTAACCTCCTGCGGGAGATTACTGGAAATAGTTCCCAAAACGACATCAGGCCCCAAGCGGGCGAAACACGAACTAATATATGCAGTGACAGCAGCAGACAATCACACGTCACAATCAATGTGAAATACAGAATAATTCAAGTTTATTGAGTTTAATCTGTGGCAGTTTCTCCTAAACTCCATAATCTGTCAGATTACAGTTGTCAATGAGTTCTTACCTTGTTTTGTCCTTATAATCGATCCTCCGATGACAGCATCATGAAACCAACATGGCGAATGGATACAAACTAGCTGCCACCTCACGGGCAATTTAGGAACGACATTAACGATAGGAGGCGCATCAAGTGTCAGAAGAGGATCGTAATTATTAACAAAGAACGGTAGAATATTGTGTATTTGTTAACCACCATTCCTTGCTAATAATTAAGATGCTCGAAACCATTATTGTTTTTAAATATCATAGCAAGTTCCAACTTCCATTTCCGATGTCAGTGTCACTGTCAGTAACAGCAGCAGACGATGTTGCATCACATCACAAACAACAGAACTACATTTCAAGTTTGGTGAATTCATCTGTGGTAGTGTCTCCTAAACTCCATAATCTATCAGACTACAGTTGTTAGTCTCACCTTGTCTGGTCCTGTATTTCAGTGTAAATCCATCCTGAGAAGAACATGTAAACTTTATCGACTCCATCGTGTTTTTCCGCGATGTTCGCCTATTTCGTAAAACCCTAATCATTGGCAAAGGGGAACAAACTGAAATGACCCTAGGCGACACAAAACTCCAACACACTAAACACTACAAATACCTAGGAGAAATCATCAAGGAAAAGGGCAACCTGGACGATCAAATACAGGAAATAAAAAGAAAAACGGAAGCGGCATTCCAGACAATCCTATTCCTTGCAAAGGACACAAACTTCAGAGGGATAGAAATGCAGACAATATGGAAACTAATCGAGACATGCATAAACCCGATCACCACCTTGGGAATCAAACAAACAACAAACAAACAACAAATAAACTAAATCATGGACAACATAATAAGGAGAACACTCAGAGCCCCATCATCAACCCCAGAGAAAATCTCTACCTAGAAACAAAACTTAACCCTTTCTGGCAGGGCAATGCCATATGGCATTCCCCTGGCCATGGCAGGACAATGCCATATGGCATTCCCCTGGCCATGACAGGACAATGCCGTATGGCATTCCCGCATGGAATGGATGAACCATTTTGTATTTGTTCCTTTGTAACTTTTTGAAAAATCATCGCAGAATCATGAAAATTAAATGATATATTAGGATAAGTTTTGCCAGGAAGTCTTTAAAAAATCTAAAAGTTCTAATAATAAAACAGATTTACTGGAATTTTTATATTTGTAATTTCTTTAAATAATATTTAGTACAAAAGCCGGCCATACAAAGGCCAAAATTGGTTCTGGTGCCTGCTATAGTATGGGTACATGGTGAATGATGTGTGGCTCTTGAAGGGTTAAGGACCCAGAATCAACCATGAAAACAAAAAGAATCCTACACTACTGGAAAACCCAAAACGGGAAAACCATCACAAGCATACCAAAAGATAGTAGATGGCTAGCAACAACCGAACAACTGATCACAACACTAGGAATAAACCCAACGGCATCCAGAACCACAACCAAATCCCAATGGAATAGGATAACCCAGAGAATCATAAACAACGACTGGCTAAAACAAACAAGAGCAGTAGCAGAGAAAAAGAACAAAGTAAAATATATCCTAAACAGAACAACAGAGGAAACAGAGAGGAGACCAACATATCTAACACTAATGACAAGAAAATAAGCAGAACAGATCTTCAAACTAAGGAACAGGATGTTCCCTACCAAGGACAACTTCAGGACAATACACCAAACGGACACATGCAGGGGGTGTGGCCAAACACAGGAAACAATACACCATGCCCTAAACCAATGCACAACCCTCCACCCAACGGACGCCACCAAGACATACCTAAACCAGGCTTTTGACCACAACATACAAACCCTAACAAATATAGCAAAAGAAGCAACCAGGATAGAGGAAATACTTAAGGCTAACTCACAAACACAAACAACCACACATAGAACACAAATAGCACAGCTCGCCACTGACACAAGTATGGGCTTGAGCGACCTGGCAATCCAGGAAAGTGCACATGAATGATGATGATGATGAATGATGAGGTGGCGTGTGTGGTAATAGTTCACGTTGCGCTCGCTAGGCGCCCGATGACGTTTTGGGAACTATTTCCAGTAATCTCCTGTAGGAGATTACGGGCCTCAGTAATCTCCTGGTAGCCAAATACTCAAACCCAATGCTATTCCTATCAAAGAACTATACGGGTTTTAGTTCTTTGTTCCTATGGAGACTCCGTATTTGGTGGTTAATAAATGGTGATCCTCTCAAAACATCTATAAGTAATATCTCTATAATTTGCTTTTTCCAATGGGTACATTTAATGTAAGCACAGCGCGCTGACAGTGGTAAAATTATTAAAGATATGTAAGTGTAGACTATTTGTTAATTTTCAACTCGGGAGAAGATTTGCTATCACACACTTGTATTTCTTTTTCCAGTAAAAAACTGACTTTCCGTATCAGATGAAAAAACATTAAAATTGCGGATGTTTTACGACTTAAATCCTTGTTGTCATTCTGATGAAATAATTAGCAGTTACAGTGATTTTATCGAACCTAAAGCCTATATTTATATACAACATCCATGTATCTGATAAGTTGAATATTAGCGGCAGGGTGATATTAAATACCTTGATTTTACACGTGAATAAATTGGAAGGAGTGATGGAGCTTTCATTTACCTGTGGCAGCATCTGTACTTCTGACAAAAATGATTACAAGTAACACTGGAAAAGAATACAAATACTGATTTACCAGTAGCAGAAATGAGTGTACCAAGAAATGCAATAGCTAAATGGATGTCTGTTAAAGCTCTGGAAGAGACTGGGACAAGCCCATACTATGATAAGTGCCACAACAGCCGACGTTTACATTGCTGTGTTGCTCCCTAGATTCGGTGGTCTGGCTCTTATGTAAAAGGGTATTTAACCCTTTGCCGGCCGCACGCCTCACCCGGGCGGCAATCCTACGGCAGCGCCACCAGCGACGTTCACCTATACTATGGCAGCAGCAGGTTTCAATGTGGACGTTTCAACGGCCGGCCTCTTTTGCCGTGAACGGTGCGCATCTCTTGTTTTGAAGGTGGTAGTGGCAGAATTTCTCCATTTTCTCCGTAAATTGATGATGTTTTAATAAAAGATGACCATTACAGTAAACAGGAGACCTGTATCTTGGTGTGTATATGTATTTTGTGAATAAAATTAATGGTTGAATATATGTAATCTCGAACTGAAGTTGGCCTAAAATACGCGCCTATGTAAAAATTAACCGTCCATGGCGTCCGCCTATCTAAGGCCTTACACACTACTGTAGCAGATTTGTTCGCATCAATATATATTGTCGTTAAAGTTGATGAAACCCCCATACATATTCAAATATGATCCCTACCTAGACGATTCTAAAGTATCACGAAATAAAACAACGCCTAAGGTGATTTAAGCAATATCGAAAGTTTAAACTCGCGCACCAAAGCAAAACCGTTGGTGGGGGCGGGAGTGTCAGTGTCAATATGGACAGCTAAGCTGATTCCTCTACGCAATGGACGCTGTGTAAAATCATTTCCCCTCGTCAAATAGCGGATTAACAACAGAAATGAAACCCAGCAACTTCATTATAAGGCTTGTGCCTCCAAAAGGATATAAATATAATGGCGGAAAAACCATCGAAAGTGTGGTTAATACGGTGATAACTTCGGATCATTCAGCCTGGTGGTATAGGTGTCAAGTCCAGTGACAGCGCCATGTCTGCTAAGCTGTCTGCTACAAGTCAATGCGACAACCCACAGAATTGCCATTTATATCATCCTATGGCGTCAACAGTGTAAACTGAGACCAGCATCATGTTCATCTGATCAGCAGCTATACGAAGGTGTCAGACTTGACACGGTGGAATTAACCTAACGCTTTGTAACTAATATCGGCAAAGCCTCTATAGAGTGCTGTGTAGATTATAAGGTTGAATCTATGGGAAGCCATGTCACTGCTCGAAACGTAGGGTTGTCAAGTTATAATACAAAATCAGCTCGCACCGGGTTTAAACTTTAGATTAATGATGAATGATACGTATATTCATAATCTACATACTGTAAGGTTTCTTTCTATGTAAATAATGTCCAGGTTTGACGAGTTTATATTTAATCATTCAAATTTAGCCTTGGGTATTACGCAGTCGGCTTGCTGGTTCAGTCGAATTTCATACGATGATCACAAAATCAGCTCAGATAGGGTTTAAACATTTGAATTAACCACAGGGAAGTGTATTTTCACATTCTATAGACTCCAAGGTTTGTTCCAGTATGTATTTTATCAGATTTAGACGAGAAGAGACCAAGATATTAGTAAATTAAGATGCGAGTTACGCACGTTGAATTCTGGCCTAGCTTGATCCGCCATTTTCCATACTGTGTAGTTAGGGTGGTCGAGCTGTCATTAGAAATCAGCTCGCACCTGGTTTAAACTTTAGATTCATGATTAATCATATATATATTGATATTCTACACACTCTAAGCTACCTTTCTATGTAAATAATGTCCAGGTTTGACGAGTTCAGATTTAATATTTCAAATTTAAACTTGGGTATTACGCAGTCGGCTTGCTGGTTCAGTCGAATTTCATACGATGATCACAAAATCAGCTCAGATAGGGTTTAAATATTTGAATTAACCACAGGGAAGTGTATTTTCACATTCTATAGACTCCAAGGTTTGTTCCAGTATGTATTTTATCATATTTAGACGAGAAGAGACCAAGATATTAGTAAATTAAGATGCGAGTTACGCACGTTGAATTCTGGCCTAGCTCGATCGGCCATTGTTCATACTGTGTAGTTAGGGTGATCGAGCTGTCATTAGAAATCAGCTCGCAACGGGTTTAAACTTTAGATTCATGATGAATGATACGTATATTCATAATCTACATACTGTAAGGTTTGTTTCTATCTGAATAATGTCCAGGTTTGACGAGTTTAAATTTAATAATTCAAATTTAGCCTTGGGTATTACGCAGTCGGCTTGCTGGTTCAGTCGAATTTCATACGATGATCACAAAATCAGCTCAGATAGGGTTTAAACATTAGAATTAACCACAGGGAAGTGTATTTTCACATTCTATAGACTCCAAGGTTTGTTCCAGTATGTATTTTATCATATTTAGACAAGAAGAGACCAAGATATTAGAATATTAAGATGCGCATTACGCACGTTGAATTCTGGCCTAGCTCGATCCGCCATTGCTTATACTGTGTAGCTAGGGTGGTCGAGCTGTCATTAGAAATCAGCTCGCACCGGGTTTAAACTTTAGATTCATGATTAATCATACGTATATTCATAATCTACACACTCTAAGCTACCTTTCTATGTAAATAATGTCCAGGTTTGACGAGTTCAGATTTAATAATTCAAATTTAACCTCGGACACTACGCAGTCGCCTTGCTGGTTCAGTCGAATTGTAGACGAGGTTAAGAAAATCAGCTCAGATAGGGTTTAAATATTTGAATTAACCACAGGAAAGTGTATTTTCACATTCTATAGACTCCAAGGTTTGTTCCAGTATGTATTTTATCATATTTAGACAAGAAGAGACCAAGATATTAGTAAATTAAGATGCGAGTTACGCACGTTGAATTCTGGCCTAGCTTGATCCGCCATTTTCCATACTGTGTAGTTAGGGTGGTCGAGCTGTCATTAGAAATCAGCTCGCACCGGGTTTAAACTTTAGATTCATGATTAATCATATATATATTGTTATTCTACACACTCTAAGCTACCTTTCTATGTAAATATTGTACAGGTTAGATCAGGTTAGAATTAATAATCGAAAAAAGAAAGTCAGCATTACGCATTTTTGGGTTTCAGCTAACTAAATCATCTCTTTCGGGGTTTAAATCTTAGATAAATGAATTTTCATATATTCTAACGTGAACTACACACTCTCAGCTTCATGATGATATAATATTGTCCATTTTGGTCGATTCGAGACTAAGTAATCGAAGTATTAAGATGCGCCATACGCACTCTCTATACTTTACTATAGGTTCAGTATGGGAGTGTGGATCTGGGCCAGACACGATTCAGAAATTCATTTATTATTAGGATTTAACTTGAATTCTATTACTGGAGACTTTAATATTCATAAACTACAGATTCTCAGCTTTCTCCTGATATATACTTTGTGTATTTCGGACAATGTGGGATTTAGTTATTGAATTTAGAAGATTAAAAGCTTTACTATAGGATTGGTAGGGGATTCAGGCGCTGGTCGAGATACGGTTTAAAAAACCTTTTATTACGAGGATTTAACTTGAAATATATCAATGGAGACATTAATATACATAAACTACGGGTTCTTAGCTTTCTCCTGATATATAATTTGTGTATTTTAGACAAGGTGGGAATTAGTTATCGAATTTAGAAAATTAAAAGTACTCTGTCAATAAATTGGCCTATTTCGCCACAGCTGGGTTCTAAGACATCTCTTTCAAAATGATTTCTTTGAGGCTTTTAACCTTGAATCTATGAACGGGGACTTATATCAGGGTAAACTACACTGTCTGAGGTTTGTTTATATGAAATATAAATCATTTTGAACCAGCGGATGATTTAGAATTGAATTAAAAGTAATGGTCATCTAAGCTGAGCCTTTACTATGGGAGCGGTAGGGGAGTTAGGCGCTGGGCAAGACACTATTTAGAAAATCATTTATTATGAGGATTTAACTTGAATTCTATTACTGGAGACATTAATATTCGTAGACTACGGGTCCTTAGCTTTCTCCTGATATATATAATGTGCAATTCGGACATAGTGGGATTCAGTTATCGAATTTAGAAGATTAAAAGTACCCAGTGAATAAAATGGCTTATTTCGCCATAGCTAGGTTCTAAGACAGCTGTTTCAAAATGTATTTTTCTAGGCTTTTAACATTGAATCTATGGACCGGGACTTATATTAGGGCAAACTACACTGTCTGAGGTTCGTTCATACGAAATATGATTCATTTTGAACCAGCGGCGAAATTAGAATTGAATTAAAACAAATGGTCATATAGCTACAGATTTACTATGGGTTTGGTAGGGGAGTCGGGCTCTGGGCAAGACATGATTTCGAAATTCATTTATTATGAGGATTTAACTTCAAATATATGACTGGAGACATTAATATTCGTAAATTATAGATTCTGGGCTTTCATTTGATATATATCTCGACCATTTTGGACAAGTTGGGACTTAGATATTGATTTTTGAAAATTAGATTCGAGCAGTGACTATATTGGCTTATTTCGCCATTGATTATACTATGGACTCGCCTAAGGATTCTAATGGAGTTTGATCATTACAAGGCTATATGTGGTTATCTCCCACACTCTAAGGATCATCTACATATACATTTAATGTCCAGGCTGATATATTGAATTTGGAAAATTCGACTTGTGCCTATTCAGCATTGACATCTCCAGGAGGAGTTAACTTTTAAATCGATTGCTGGACAATGATTGACTATTTCTACAGACGAATACTTCTGGAAGGCAGAAAAGAAGACAAGGTAGGTGAAGTAAGATTTAAAATATATTTTAATATTGTGTATGTATTTTTTTCAGATCTATGATTCATCAATATTGTTCAATATATATATATATATATACACAGGTTGACAGGGCTTGATACATTTCCAGGTGCAGCAGTCGTCATCGTATTCACAATATGTACATAGATTAGTGTTGGCTATACACAGATAGGCATGTTTTATTTCAGATTCAACAAGATATAAATATATTCAGTGTCTGTCTGGCACAAGGTATATGATCAATTTCTACAGTTCTGAGGTTGATCTGAGACTGAATTTATATATTACATAGGCAGGAATGATTTTTGTTTCAGATTGAAATAGTCGACAAGATATAAATATATTCAGTGTCTGTCTGGCACTCGACGTGGTCGGACCTGGGGGCTTTGTCTCTGATCTAATAATCAATTTGACCATTTCTGGTCGATATATTTTCACAAAATATACATGTAGAGAACCGTGATGGTTCATAGATCACCCAGGATTACTTTGTTTCAGATTCATACAGTAGATTAGCTACAAAATCAATTATAGTTCGTGTCCATACACTTCTCTGGTGAATCATAGAATAGCATTACGTGCTAGATCACATAGGAATGGTTCAGGTTGATATACATAGATTAGTGTTGGCTATACACAGATAGGCATGTTTCATTTCAGATTCAACAAGATATAAATATATTCAGTGTCTGTCTGGCACTCGACGTGGCCAGTTGAATCGTAGAATAGCATTACGTGCTAGATCACATAGGCAGGAATGTTTCAGGTTGATATACATAGATTAGTGTTGGCTATACACAGATAGGCATGTTTCATTTCAGATTCAACAAGATATAAATATATTCAGTGTCTGTCTGGCACTCGACGTGGCCAGTTGAATTGTAGAATAGCATTACGTGCTAGATCACATAGGCAGGAATGTTTCAGGTTGATATACATAGATTAGTGTTGCCTGTTGGCTATACACAGATAGGCATGTTTTATTTCAGATTTGACAAGGTATATTATCCATTTTTACAGTTCTGAGGTTGATCTGAGACTGAATCAACGCTATATATATATATTACACAGGCAGGAATGATTTTTGTTTCAGATTGAAATAGTCGACAAGATATAAATATATTCAGTGTCTAGCTGGCACTCGACGTGGTCAGTTGAATCATAGAATAGCATTACGTGCTAGATCACATAGGCAGGAATGTTTCAGGTTGATATTTAAATTTATCGGTGTCTAGCTGGCACTTGACATGGTCGGAGGTGGGGGCTTTATCGCCGATATAATAATCAATTTGACCACTTCTGGTCAATATATTTTCACAAAATGTACATGTGGAGAACCTTGAAGGTCTATAGATCGTCCAGGATTACTTTGTTTCAGGTTGATACAGTAGATTAGATAGAAAACCAAAATATTGTTTGTGGTTGTGAAAAAAAAAGAAAAATCTGCGGACAAACCTTACTGAGGCACCTACCCAAAGACAAACTGAAAAATTTACTGGCAGGTATTTCTAACAAACTAATACGAAAAGAAATAGATCTGTGTGAGTGTGGTCACGGGGGGAAATAAGTAAGACAGGGTAAATAAATCGTGATGTAATGAATAAACTCAGGGTTCTACGGGCAGATCTAACTGGAGAAGGTGAAACTTAGCGACAGTGTGGTAAATCTTGAAACAAGGCGTGATACAGAGATGCACTCCACACTCGCGGCATCCTTATCTGCTTTGTTTTTCGCGATGCTTCAAGGCCATTGCCAAAACGGTGGTAGCAAACCCTACAGTAACTTTTTCTGCCTAAAGCATCGGGAAAACATCGCGACGTGAGACGATTGCCGCCAGTGGGGACAGAAGGTGGAAGTGCCGACTGTGTGTTTGCATCTTCCAACATCTGTGCGATTAAACTTAGGCTGAAATCCACGAAGGACATTTTTTTTGGGGCATACTGGTTGAACAAAAGCTGGGAGTTAAGTTTCATCACTTCTAGACAAAAGAAAAAGAGTTTCTTCGGCCATTTTGTGCTTTTCCTGCCGAAATTATAGTACCCTGTCATCTGATCACAGAGGTCAACGCCCCCCATGTATCGGCAATAGGAACGAACCGATTCCGGGCAGGGTATTTCAGTCTTCTCAAATTTACCAGCTTTAGAACGAATGGTTCGCTTTGTAGTGGACATGGACGAAGAATGAATGGAGGACAAAATACGAATTATTTTCCTATCTCTCCACAGGGTTAGTAGAAGGGTGCCACACTTATAAAAAATAGAGTCCCCCCGCTTCGCTAGCTCGACATGTTTTTTCCCCATCAAACCCTTGGGTACCCCAGTCCGGTTTGCCCGCAGAGTGCCACAAGCATAAGTCAAAAACGTAGCGAGTTTCTGCAACAAAGGAATACCTGTGTAAAAATTGTCAAAATAGATATGGTGTCCACGGTTTAATAAGCCTGCCTTTGTCAATAAATCAATAACAATTTTCTCAGTGGTGGTCTTGCCTGTGCGATCATCTCGCCCGAAGTAAGGAGCTATCTGTAGAACAAAACCAGAGCAGGACTCGGCCAACACCCAACATTTCAACCCCCATTTACATGGTTTATTTGGCATATATTGCCTGTGTCGAGTCCTGCCCTTGTGTTTTATGATCGTTTCGTCTACAGCTAGCTCCTTCTTTGGGGAATAAACAAAATTCGTGACAGTATTGAGGTGGGAAATAAACCAGGAAATCATCGGCCAGGGATCACGACGGCGGGAACTCGCCCCACCGGAAGTAGCTTGCGCTGGTGCCGCGTCTGTCTCAGCGTCGCCCCCAAAGTGTAGAAAACTGCGAAAAAAATGATTCAAACTTGTCTAAATTTCAAGTATCGATAGAAAACAACAAATTCAAATAGCAGAACAAATTTGACATGATAATTCAAGTTAAGAGCGTATCTATCAGCGATCGACTGCAGGGCCTCTATGTGGCTTCCCTGTGTTTACATTTTGCGAAGGCGACGTCATCTGAAAACAAGAGTGCAAGTTAACGAGTTTAGACTTACCGTAGGATGGTTTTGAAGCGAGTTCTGGGGATTGTTTCGCGAATTCCTGGGGTGGCGATTTCCTTAAGCGTTGACCAATAGTGTTCGAGTGCTGGCTTGCGGATGATACCCATGATGAAGGTTAGGGCGAGGAATTGCAGCATCTCTGGGACAGTGACATCTCTCCATGCGGCCATTTTCTTGGGTTTTCCTTCTGGCTTGTTTTTCTCCGCGTAGCGGTTGACGAACACACACAGCTGGGAAATAAAGTCCAGAGGAAAAAAAAGACGGAAATAGTCCAGTACTGTCACGAGTTTTCTGCGATTTATCTCTGGCTTCAAACCTGGGGTAGGCATATCCAGGTGGAGATCTTCAGCCTTGTCCGTGTTTTCGGGTATACGAACCCAGCCCCGCCCACCTTCTGTCACTGACAGCTCTGCAGTAGGGCGATCGTCTTCACTTTCATCCTCTTCGGAACTTGATAAATGAAGGTCCCAGTCTTCATATAAGTCAGCACGAGTTTTCTGGGAACGAGTTATTCTCACAGGTTCATCCTCCTCCCACTCAGAATCGGACATCTTGCGATTTTTGGCGATCAGAATCGCTGTCAAGTCAATTGCGAGTCGATCGATTGAAGCCACAACCACTGGCGTAGGTGCGACTGAGGCTGGAACGAGTTTCGCCTACCTTTATAGTCAGGTGTCAACGTTGCTATGGAGACATCTGATTATCTAAGTTAATATTTATCAATATTATATATATGCACATATACCCTGAAAGTTTCATTAAATTCCATCGAAGATTTATTGAAAAAAAATCGCGATTGTGAAACAACGTTAAAAAAATGCCATATGGCATTGCGCGGCCGTATCTACGGGAATGCCATATGGCATTGAGCGGTCGTAACTGCGGGAGTGCCATTTGGCATTGCGCGGTCGTATCTGTGGGAATGCCGTATGGCATTGGGCGGCCGGAAAGGGTTAAAGAACGAAGCAGCAACACACTCGATAAAAACTCGTTGACCTTTTTAGAAACTCGCTGGAAATTGAATATTCATTAAAACTATTATTTTATCAGTCATGGAATACAAAGTCGCCATTGGAAATATATAGGGCCTCAGTTAACCACGACCCATTATATAAAATCTATTAGATATCATAACTGTTGAATACGGATTCAAATCCGTGGTATACGGCCTTCAAAACCATGGTATGCGCGAAAAATGGTCTCTTTGTACTAAAGAGTCCATACTGTTATACCCTTTAATATGGCAATCACTGGTTTTATTCCATTCAAAAAGATGGATGATACATGCAACAAAGGATGGAGTTGTGGACAGGTGGCTCTGAAAGCACTCGGGATCGTGTATTACTACGCGTCAATCTCTCGTGCTTTATGGCTGCCTGTCCAAAAACATCGATTATTGTTTATTTATTTAGCACATGTAGCAGCTTATTCCACTTAGAGCGCTAAGGGGTCACTACCACATATGATTTGATGTTCCATCGGCTATAGTCGAGCACACACATATTACATTTAGTGTATGCTAAATTAATTTTGTTTGGATTGATAGGGAATGGCCCAGTCCTTCTTTCAAATGACTGAATGGAATCACACAGGTCACGATATACTTAATTAAGTTAATTAGATTTAAACGTTTGTTGTAATTTGTATTACTTTTTGCACAACGTATTCTGGATTGCAAATGCCATCAACTGCATAAACTAGGAGCAAATTGCGTGTTCATCATTAGCGTGGTATTATAAGAAAATAGTAATTAAAAGGTATAGGTTTTGTTCAGTCTATGGGTCAATTGTTGTAGCTCAGGCCCTCTACACCCTATCAATGCCTCAGTATTGGCATGCACATAGTGAAGGTATGATTCTGCAGAACATCTATATAGCTTCTCCCTAAACTAAGAGTATTTGAGTTGATCTGACGCGTTCAAAATTTCGTATTACACATACATTAAGGAGAAATGCCTACATCTATGTTGCAATGATTGAGGCGCGACTCTACGCTTCATCTTTCGGCCTAAAAATTGAAATCCAGAATTGTAAATAGAAACTGTTACATTAATGAGAGAAAAAAGGGAAATAAGAATAAGGAAAATACTGCACACACACATGCTGTCAAAGGTTCTAATCATTGATTTTGGAGTCAGCATAGATTTCCTATGATGCTCGGTGAAGGAGAAAAGGTAGGAGACAATCGATGTCCCATTGATCCAACGCGCAATGGGGGTACGATTAGGTCTCACCCTCAATAGCACATTTAGCCTAGCATATCGCTAATAAGAGTTTTGAGCCTTGCTTCTATTGGATGATAGCGCTGTCCAAACTGAACAACTTCTATGGTGTGAGTGTTGCTGAGTATGTTACAGGTGTATGAAGGAATGATGTCTTTGACCATTATGAAAATAGAGGTAAATGGGTGGAGCCACGAAGTTTCATAAAACAATGCTTTATTGAGTAACATTTAATAAATTCAATTCACAGCGCAGAATTTTTAATGAAATGTCTATTGTAAATGTATATGCATGGGATCCAATGTATTGTACTGTACTTTATCATGAAATCATTTTGTTCACCAAATTGAAGATGGAATGTATGATAAATCAACTCTTGAGCACAAGGAGCAAAATGTAAGACCGCCAATCATTGGGAAATATTATTCAATAAACAACAAGAAAAATAAAATAAAATAAAAATAATAACTGAGGCTGCTGATTAGACTGGCTTCAGTCCCCGTCTCCAATGCCTACCCCGACTCCTCCGCCTACTCTATCTCACCGAGATATAGGGCCTGTCAGGCATTAGGAGAAGTCCAAATGTTGCAAAGAAGTTTCATTTCTTGGTTATGTCTATAATCACAGAATTGGGCAAGTCTAGGTACTGATAAACAGCCCCAATCATAGTGCAAGTACAATATACCTTAATAACAAGAATACTGTAATTAGGCTTTAGTACAGTCGAGCACTTTATATTATTATATATAGAACTCATATCTTACACCAGCTAAGCTACAACCAAAGGTTATCTTTTTTTCGTTCATGTATTGTTTCATGCTGTTGTTATCAGTTTGCGTTTCATTAATATACATTAGTTTTACGAATGTATAACAAAGCCAGGCAAATAATAAACGAATCTTGGTGTAAACATGGAATAGGCAAAAGTTGAATATAGTCTCTCTATTCATATATTTTTTAAAGAAAACCACAAATATAATACGCACCTACTAATAAGGTACAGACCGGATGTTGTGTCCCTCGTCGAGGCACCATCATGTGGTCACCGCCGGGTTCAGGAACCCCACTACAATAGATTTTAAAGATGGACTCTTGCGTGAGTTTTAGTGATGAATTAACATTGACAAAACATCATCGACAAAACAACGGGTAACATTTACCCAGGCATTCCTTCTCCATACTTATAATGATATAAATTTTGATTTATGATAGTATATTTGAGAATTCCACCTTCTTATTTAGTTTGTTCATGTCAATCGTTGGTTGCATATATGTAAGCGGGCACCCCACATAAGCTGACACTTTGACCCGAATCGCGGGGTCCCGGCTTACGCGGGATTCTAATATATTTGTATTTCTAATACAGTAATACCTTTAATCGTATACTTGAATGATACCTAACACACTCACAAAGGGTATTACATAATCCAGTAAATAAGTAAAAGGAATGGGAATGCCATATAGTAAAACCCCGCTTTAGGGGACACCAACCGTTCTGAGCAAACTGTGCCCTTTAAGCGGGGTCGTCACTTAACCGGGGTTTTCAGTCTGAGGATGGGTAGGCAATATTTTACAGACCGCCCCTCAGATACCTACCTATTTTACAGGCACAGACACCCCACAGACACCTACAGGAGCTTACGCAGGTAAGCTAGACACCAGTCTTCCCGCCTCAGCATCATGGAGTTGTCCCATTACACTAAGTCCATATAAGGAATAGAGTAGACCAAGTAGCCAATGACTGCATTCACAGCAAACCCCGACCTTGACTGTGACCTCCTTACATGATATTTTCTAGCGCCTTGGAACGGTTCTACGGTCAAGAGTTGACCGCAAATCTTAGGGGCCACAACCACTCTCTCAGATACACACCATGAACAAAGAACCAAAATAATCTGGAGTAGTCGTGCCCACATTGTCCAGTCTAATTGAATGAGGTGTCCCCGCAAAAGTGACCAAGCGGTGCTAAGAAGAATGTTGTACAGAAACGGACGGTCCCCTTAAGCGGGGTGGCCCCTTCAGCGGGGCCCCTGTAAGCAGGGTGCCCCCATTGATTAGGGATGAATTAAATTCTTAAGAGATGAGAATATTTTTGTTCCGAGCAAATTGTTTCCTTACACGGGGTCTCCCGGAAGTAAGATTTTACTGTATTTGTATGGGGAAAACACATTCATATTACCATGAATTTCTAAATGCTAGCGAACGGTGCTATCCCCGAGGGGAGCGTGCTTTGCTTATTATCTATAGACATTTATCATAAAAATATCTATAGGCCTAACATTAGGAACACGTTCTCAACAGGCATGCGAGTACGGTAACTTATACTCATGGGTGATAAACAGATAACTATATCCACGCTAAGATAAAATCTGAAACATATTCATGTTTGGCCTTTGTCTCCAATAGCCATCTCGTTTGAAGCGCTTCAGGATATTCACTCGACTATCGCCTGGTTCATATCCCTGAGCGCTCCAAACTCGATGGCGTACGGGGACACAGACCAAACATTCATCAGTTTTATTCTTAGTAGTTAAAAGGAAATTAAAGAGATGAAAATAACTTGGTCCGTATTCCACTAAATTCCAAACGCTTAATTGATTTAGCAATTAAAATCTGCCTCCTCTTCAAGTCAGTACCAAAATATGCTGAACCATCTGATTGTGAAATATAGTTTAATTTTTGATGGCCATGTGAATATCAGTCGTTATTTTAAAATGAAAGTCTGAAAGCACTCTTAGATAAAGTCCGGCTGAAACTCAATAGCATTAGAATTAGAATGTAAGATGGGTAGACCGCTATATCAAAAAAGGGAAATATATAAAAATAGGAGAAGGTTAGCTGACCACAAGGACGATTGATAGCTGTATCAATCCGTTATACAAAATGCGATAGTAGAATTGTTTCATGTACTTCTGATTGATGGAATGGAAATGAAAAACAAACACTGCTATTATAAAAAAAAAGAAGCAAAGATGTGAAACGGGTAATTGAGATTTTGGAAGTCATATGCAATGCACTTTGAATGCTGCTTTGTGGATGTAACAGAGGGCAGAACTCACCTTTCCGACTGAGCGGCTCCACCGGGGACTCTGAGAGTGTTATAGGTGTATGGTGTCAGATGTAAGACTAGATTCCTTACTGCGCAGATCGCTACATCTCTAACACCCTACATGGCTTCTTGACGCCTCCTCTATGACATAGCAACCTCCCCAGCAACTTGCCTAGCCGCGCCCAAAGACCAATAATTATCGGGAATCATTACGTGTTCTTTGTAGAACAGTTGGAGCGTGAAATCACAGAACGTTTCCCAATATTCAGGCTTGCACCAAAGACGAGGATTAAACTGTATTCAGCATCCGTATCAATAATACAGTATTGAGTTGAACGAACCGATCTTAACTTTTACTTCTTTCATTGAACTTTACATTTGGTTTAATCTAACAAAATAGCTAGCAGTACCTCTGTGCGATTTCGATTGCTTATTCTTGTTTCCAAATGAAGAGATAGGGGCCGTTTACCAATGTATATGATAGGAAGCAAAGTCTGCTACACATTACTGCATAGGCGCAGAAACAATTGTCTGGGTTATTTTTGTTTTATTAAGAAAACATTCATTTTGGTGCCACCAAGTGCTTTTTAGGCTCTTCCCCAAATCTTAATCATTCGACCCATCTATGACGCCTACATCTGAACTGAAGATCAGTATATTTCATCTAATAGTTTCATGTATGCAAGTTTTGTATAGACTTTTATGTGTTATAGCAAAATTTGAAACAAGGACTGTCCATGATCTTTTACATGTTGAATTCAAAACAGAGGTGCAGCTTGTAACTGTACAGAATAGAAATAGACAATGTTGACACAAGAAATAGTTCTGATTTATTTCATTAAAGAAATCACGTATTGTAAAATTAGTTCTTCCCTGAACACTAGAAAAAAACGAACAAATTCACCATGTAAACCTGTGAGGGTAAAAAGGTAACCTTGTCATGTACCGGATCTACATACATGCTATTTGCAGTATCATTACCCTGACTGCTGTGCAGTCGCCATCTTCCTCACATTTTTGTGAATGTTCAACCACCCATGCCATTATCATTTCAATAATCATACATATAATCACTCTATTTCAAAGAATTCATATACAAAATCAATCAATTTCATCAGAAACATGGTTTGTATTTTTCAAATACCACGCTCATTTTCATAGAATTAGATACCATTTTAAATATCCTAGTCCTGTGTTATTTTGTGTTTACATCAGCTGGTGGTGAATATCCGTGTTCAAGGTCTTCAATCTCCAGGTTGCACAATGAAAGTAAGAGATCTGCAGGAGGTGTAGACACCTGTAAGTACTTATAGGAAGTCACTCCATTTCATTTAGCAAATCCTTGTACAGGATATGATCTTCGGGAACGTAATGTACCGTCGCAAAAGGACTTTGATTAAAAAAAACTGAAAACCAATCTATAATCACAGTCACAAGAATGTTCCCAATTGAGAGATGAGTCACTTCCATCATAATTATGCTGGTAAGAGAATAAGGTCCTGAGTCAGTTCCTTCGGCCATGAAAATCTCCATAACTTTTCAGGTAAATGTGGCTCCATGGAGGATGTCCTTGACGTAGTGGTAACCGGCGTCTATGGTGACCAATGAATTCCTGATAGATATAGTGAAAAGGAAGTCAATATTCATAATAGAATTTTAGTGTAATTCTCTCGACAAGCATGATAAAATCTGACAGTAATTCTTGTTATTCTGAAAGATGTAGAGAAAAACATTTGAGCTGTTTATCAGATGGCTATGAGGGTGAACCTGGGAGATGCTGTGGGAGAAGGAAAGTGATACAGGGAAGGATTAGATATGGTACTCTGGTTCTAAATGACAACAGACTCCGTTAACCTTATTATCTTACAAGCTAAGATGTTTATTCACAAGGTTATTCCACCAAAATGACTTAGATGTTACTTGATTCTTATTCGAAAGCTACTCTTATGAATCTTGGCCAGATGTATAGGTTTTACCTTATGAAAGACTTGGAAAAAGGTTTGTAAACCAAAAAAATATATGGCATATATGCACTATGGAGTAGTATTTCCAAATAGCTTTTTCAACTGTCTTGTCTTTCTACTTTCAAAGTCATATCAGGACCCAAATTGCAAAGCTACCACTAAATTATAATGTTATGAATATCATTATTTCCGTTGCTTTACTCAAAGAGCTGTTTACCATGTGATGAAATCCGAAGATCCTATGTGGTGGTCTGATAGGAAGGTACACTGGGATGTAAATCCTGTTGTTAAACCGCGGATACACGGGTCGAAGTCGGGGCTGCCGTATTCGAGAGGGGTATAGAGTGAGATTGGCAGGTTGACAGTCGTGACATATACACACGGACAGTAACACGATGAACATGAGTGACACACAAGTTATGACAGCTGTCAGCACGATGACTTTACCATCAGCACCACCTAGAATCACAAAGGTCAAGTTAATCATGAGGTGCGTCTGCAATATATATGCAGCTTCACGTAGATGCAAGCACGACTAATTCTACTTGAATATTGTTTGTTCATGACATCTTAAAACACGAAATGGCCAAATCATACGTATACAGCGCCACCTGACGACTCACAGCTGTCAATAGCTAGACATCGGTACATTGTAAAAGCCTGAGGAAATTTTTGGGTTGAAGATTATTACGGCCGAAATTGTGTAATCGAGCACCACCTGAGGGCCATTGGCTAGACGATTTACAGTCCTCAAGTTTTAGTCGTCTAGTGTAAACGCTGAGTATGTATCTTTATTCATATCATGGCAAAGGATAAGAGGCAGACATTTATTGGCAGTAGGCAGTACATATCACCCACCTTTCTATCTAATTATAGTATCTGACAGCCAGCCTACTTGAGTGCTTGCCCTCATGACTGCTCATCCTAACAGCTTCACACTACGCCCGCCCATTCAATTTTGTAGCCTCAACACTCACCTGTACAGATTATTCCCCAAATAAAAAACTCTTATGTATTCTGTAAGATTAGTTTGTCATTCATACCTGCAATAACGATATCACATATGTTACCAATGTATCCAGTTGGACAACTGCATGTGAAGCTCTCACTACCCCTATTGCATGATCCTCCATTGAGGCAAGGGGAAGAGGCACAAAGGTCAATATCTGTGGACATAAGATGAAATACATAGAGCTGCGCTGAAGGTATACAAAGGGGTGAATTGGTAATATGGTTTTGTAAAAAGTGACAAAAACTACATGTAAATCAGACATGTAAAACCTCGACCCCTAGTAAATATTTTATAACTCATAGGTCTCCATCTCGAATTTACCAAAGACTGCTGCTACATGGCAATTGTAAGAACTGTGTAATAAGTGTACGTACAAGCCCCGAAGTTTATATGATAATGACTTTGATCTAGGGTTAACCACAATCTCTCTTTCTATGTATGACTATACTTACTAGGTTTTTTTTTATGAAAGTCAAGTTACCTTTATCACATATATCTCCACTATAACCTGATGCACATGTACAGGTTCTAGTGTCACCACTGCTACTGCAGGTTCCTCCATTCAGACAAGGAGATGGAATACACATATCTAAAGGTAGACGGAATATGACATTATTGTGAATGATTTAAAGAGTGGCATTGTAGTACGACTGCGTAGTGCTTAAATTGATATGTGGTTATACGATACAGTAGACCTTTCGGTAACACTACCACAAGTAACCCTCTGAGGCCAAGATTTCGCTCAGGTTTGGCACTCCCCATATATAGCACCCTTTCACCATTGGTCAGACCGGATTGTTGAATGGACTGTTTTAGGTTGCTAAAGACCTTTGTTCTTAGTCAGCCTTAGATACGCTACCTCGGAACGCGGTCACATGGTATACACAGTCACCTTGCCCTGTAACTGGGGGAAGGGGGAAGGTCAGGTAACCTATTGGCACCGTGCTTTGCTGGGGACCGGTCATATAGGCTCAGTTGTGTCTGGGCATCATTGGTGTATTGGGGACAGTTGTCAAAATTTGAGTTTTTCTCAATCGAACAATCAGATGTGGGTCTGGCTTATGAAAATGGTTTTATTTTGACTTGTGGCTTCGAATACGTCAAAATCTCATCAGGTGTCAGAGGGACTCCCTTTTGGGGTTGGAAACTTTGAGTGATAACATAATTAATCCATTTCACTGTTTTTGTGTGTTTCTGTACACTTTATTGTGGTGTGTGAGTGCGCAACCGAGGAGGTATGAAACCTAAATTGATCACAAGGTCTACGAAGGAATAAAGCGGTTTGCCAAGTAGGTCCTACATAACACAGTCTGTACTGTGTTTATGCACATCATTGATAAGGATGACACTATTTCCATAATTCCTTTAGAGTAAATTGTTTTCCTTTAGCCTAATTGGATTTGGAAGCTGCCCTATATGATCCTAGAGATCAGAGATCTTCTGACTTATGTGTCATCAATTCATCTTGCTATTATTGTTACATTGTTGATATTTTAAACCATAACTGTTGTGAGAACAAAGAACAGAAGAGGAATATCGAGGGAAATGGCACATTCGATCAATTATGAATTCATACCTACAACAGCAATATTACATTGTTCACCAGTATATCCAGATGGACAACTGCAACTGAAGTTGCCACTGCTAGAGTTGCAAGTCCCTCCATTTAGACAAGGTGAGGGGTCACATGCATCAGCTTCTGTGGATACAAAACATTTTACGCTTATATGTAGTGAAAGGAGTACATGCTACACTATGATATTAAGAAGGAGCTGCATCAGGATTTGTATCTACTGAAGATATGCAATTAGTTTTCGTTGTAGAGTAATCTCACAAGGCAAAGCCAGGTGAGATTATGTAGCAAACCAAAACAAATTGCATACTTTCAGCATCTGCAAATCAACTCTGGTTCAGATCAATCTCGCTTCTATCACTGATTGATTGGCTCACACTTATGACATTATCATGAATTGATACTTCTTTTTGAATACTCAAATCCATTCATACCTGTGACAGTTGCATTACATAGTTCACCAGTATATCCAGATGGGCAATGTTAACTCTAAAGGGAAAACACAAGGGGTGAGATTTCTTTTCACTTTTCCCTTTAGCTGTATTTCATTGTCATTAAATGCAACTCTGAGTACATAAGAAAGATATCACCTTTTACAGTAATGTGAATCTTTTGATAGCACAAATCTGTTTTGCTTTACAAAAAAAATGGTTGTTATAGCAGTTGGACTCCTAGATTACAGAATGTACCTCAGTCAAAAAATAAGCAACATGTAAACTAGCTATGTAAATACAAGGAGATTTTGATGTGCACAAATACGCTCATCAACTGCATTTACTACAAAAAGAGTTGATATCACAGTGTACTGTTACACATTTCTTCTTCTTGTTTAAAACAACAAATTTCGATCAGATTGCTTTCCTTCTTCTATTTGGTTGCAGGTACAATTGACTGTAAACCAACAACTGACGAATCTACTTGTCATATTAAAACTATTTGATACATAGAAATAGGTGTGCTCTACCATTACCACAGGTGACATCTGAAATAGGTGAGGACTCTAACAAGAATCAACAAATCCATTCATACCTATGACAGTTGCATTACATAGTTCACCAGTATATCCAGATGGACAACTGCAACTGAAGTTGCCACTGCTAGAGTTGCAAGTCCCTCCATTTAGACAAGGTGAGGGGTCACATGCATCAGCTTCTGTGGATACAAAACATTTTACGCTTATATGTAGTGAAAGGAGTACATGCTACACTATGATATTAAGAAGGAGCTGCATCAGGATTTGTATCTACTGAAGATATGCAATTAGTTTTCGTTGTAGAGTAATCTCACAAGGCAAAGCCAGGTGAGATTATGTAGCAAACCAAAACAAATTGCATACTTTCAGCATCTGCAAATCAACTCTGGTTCAGATCAATCTCGCTTCTATCACTGATTGATTGGCTCACACTTATGACATTATCATGAATTGATACTTCTTTTTGAATACTCAAATCCATTCATACCTGTGACAGTTGCATTACATAGTTCACCAGTATATCCAGATGGGCAATGTTAACTCTAAAGGGAAAACACAAGGGGTGAGATTTCTTTTCACTTTTCCCTTTAGCTGTATTTCATTGTCAATAAATGCAACTCTGAGTACATAAGAAAGATATCACCTTTTACAGAAATGTGAATCTTTTGATAGCACAAATCTGTTTTGCTTTACAAAAAAAATGGCTGTTAGCAGTTGGACTCCTAGATTACAGAATGTACCTCAGTCAAAAAATAAGCAACATGTAAACTAGCTATGTAAATACAAGGAGATTTTGATGTGCACAAATACGCTCATCAACTGCATTTACTACAAAAAGAGTTGATATCACAGTGTACTGTTACACATTTCTTCTTCTTGTTTAAAACAACAAATTTCGATCAGATTGCTTTCCTTCTTCTATTTGGTTGCAGGTACAATTGACTGTAAACCAACAACTGACGAATCTACTTGTCATATTAAAACTATTTGATACATAGAAATAGGTGTGCTCTACCATTACCACAGGTGACATCTGAAATAGGTGAGGACTCTAACAAGAATCAACAAATCCATTCATACCTGTGACAGTTGCATTACATAGTTCACCAGTATATCCAGATGGACAACTGCAACTGAAGTTGCCACTGCTAGAGTTGCAAGTCCCTCCATTTAGACAAGGTGAGGGGTCACATGCATCAGCTTCTGTGGATACAAAACATTTTACGCTTATATGTAGTGAAAGGAGTACATGCTACACTATGATATTAAGAAGGAGCTGCATCAGGATTTGTATCTACTGAAGATATGCAATTAGTTTTGGTTGTAGAGTAATCTCACAAGGCAAAGCCAGGTGAGATTATGTAGCAAACCAAAACAAATTGCATACTTTCAGCATTTGCAAATCAACTCTGGTTCAGATCAATCTCGCTTCTATCACTGATTGATTGGCTCACACTTATGACATTATCATGAATTGATACTTCTTTTTGAATACTCAAATCCATTCATACCTGTGACAGTTGCATTACATAGTTCACCAGTATATCCAGATGGGCAATGTTAACTCTAAAGGGAAAACACAAGGGGTGAGATTTCTTTTCACTTTTCCCTTTAGCTGTATTTCATTGTCAATAAATGCAACTCTGAGTACATAAGAAAGATATCACCTTTTACAGAAATGTGAATCTTTTGATAGCACAAATCTGTTTTGCTTTACAAAAAAAATGGCTGTTAGCCGTTGGACTCCTAGATTACAGAATGTACCTCAGTCAAAAAATGAGCAACATGTAAACTAGCTATGTAAATACAAGGAGATTTTGATGTGCACAAATACGCTAATCAACTGCATTTACTACAAAAAGAGTTGATATCACAGTGTACTGTTACACATTTCTTCTTCTTGTTTAAAACAACATATTTCGATCAGATTGCATTCCTACTTCACTTTGGTTGCAGGTATAATTGACTGTAAACCTACAACTGACGAATCTACTTGTCATATCAAAACTATTTGATACATGGAAATAGGTGTGCTCTACCATTACCACAGGTGACATCTGAAATAGGTGAGGACTCTAACAAGAATCAACAAATCCATTCATACCTGTGACAGTTGCATTACATAGTTCACCAGTATATCCAGATGGACAACTGCAACTGAAGTTGCCACTGCTAGAGTTGCAAGTCCCTCCATTTAGACAAGGTGAGGGGTCACATGCATCAGCTTCTGTGGATACAAAACATTTTACGCTTATATGTAGTGAAAGGAGTACATGCTACACTATGATATTAAGAAGGAGCTGCATCAGGATTTGTATCTACTGAAGATATGCAATTAGTTTTGGTTGTAGAGTAATCTCACAAGGCAAAGCCAGGTGAGATTATGTAGCAAACCAAAACAAATTGCATACTTTCAGCATTTGCAAATCAACTCTGGTTCAGATCAATCTCGCTTCTATCACTGATTGATTGGCTCACACTTATGACATTATCATGAATTGATACTTCTTTTTGAATACTCAAATCCATTCATACCTGTGACAGTTGCATTACATAGTTCACCAGTATATCCAGATGGGCAATGTTAACTCTAAAGGGAAAACACAAGGGGTGAGATTTCTTTTCACTTTTCCCTTTAGCTGTATTTCATTGTCAATAAATGCAACTCTGAGTACATAAGAAAGATATCACCTTTTACAGAAATGTGAATCTTTTGATAGCACAAATCTGTTTTGCTTTACAAAAAAAATGGCTGTTAGCCGTTGGACTCCTAGATTACAGAATGTACCTCAGTCAAAAAATGAGCAACATGTAAACTAGCTATGTAAATACAAGGAGATTTTGATGTGCACAAATACGCTAATCAACTGCATTTACTACAAAAAGAGTTGATATCACAGTGTACTGTTACACATTTCTTCTTCTTGTTTAAAACAACATATTTCGATCAGATTGCATTCCTACTTCACTTTGGTTGCAGGTATAATTGACTGTAAACCTACAACTGACGAATCTACTTGTCATATCAAAACTATTTGATACATGGAAATAGGTGTGCTCTACCATTACCACAGGTGACATCTGAAATAGGTGAGGACTCTAACAAGAATCAACAAATCCATTCATACCTGTGACAGTTGCATTACATAGTTCACCAGTATATCCAGATGGACAACTGCAACTGAAGTTGCCACTGCTAGAGTTGCAAGTCCCTCCATTTAGACAAGGTGAGGGGTCACATGCATCAGCTTCTGTGGATACAAAACATTTTACGCTTATATGTAGTGAAAGGAGTACATGCTACACTATGATATTAAGAAGGAGCTGCATCAGGATTTGTATCTACTGAAGATATGCAATTAGTTTTGGTTGTAGAGTAATCTCACAAGGCAAAGCCAGGTGAGATTATGTAGCAAACCAAAATAAATCACATATTTTAAGCATTTGTGTGGGTACCGTGTTCTTCTTTTCATTGCCGCTAAACCTGTTCGGACACACTCTGACACACCCCTCCCGATAGCTCTATGATTAGAAAATTTCTTACCGTAGCCCAATGGCAGCACATTTTGTAGTGTGTCGGGACAGTGGGAGTGCCACTTAAGCCGGGCTCTCACTATCCCAACACACTACGAAAAGTTCTACGATCCTGCTATGATAAGAATTTTTCCAATCTTAGAGCTATCAGGAGGGCACTGTCGGAGTATGTCGCAGTGTGTCGGAACGGGTTTAGCGGCAGTAAAAAGAAAACCACAGTACCGACACAAGCTACAATTCAAGAGGTGCGCCAATGCAAATCTCAGGCAAGCAATCAATAATATTTGTTAAAGATTCGTATTTGTAGATCACTTCCTGAATATGTACAAAATTCCATTGGAAATATAAAAAATAAACGAGATATAACAAACAAAGCTCATATATATATATATATATGGTCGATATTCAGAATTTGACAGCACTTCAGACCTTGAGGGTAAAAAAATAATATTTTTCAGATCCTTTAAGAAGTTTCCCCATGTGATCTAGACAGTTTTATGGTATCATCCCCAAAATGGCTAATAGTTTGGACATATCTTGGGTTCAGTATGCCATACTGAAGTGATAGTCTCTTTTATATTTCTGCCTCCGTGTACATAGTACTATTAATTAAGAACTCTTTGTTCAACTTTTGTAATATCAAAATAATGATTTTTGTTTGTTGGTTATGCATAAAGAACATGTTCACCTAGAGAAAGAATGTGAAAAAGATTTCCTGTCTAGTATAATGAAAATTTGGTTTGCTAAACATATGAATGATATTTTTTGCCAGAGTTGGACATTTCTTTATGAATATTGCAGTTTTTTTGAAAGTGCCTTAAAAATTTTGAAAAAAATATATACATGTATATGAACATGTCCCCTACCAACCTGGTTATTCTCAAGGATCAAGTACCATTCAGCTGGGAGCTAAAAATGGCAGAAGGGTGTACACGGAGGTAGAATCTGTACACGGAGGCAGAAACAAAATCTTTTATCTTACCCTGTGCCCTTCATATATGACAATTTGTGAATGCTTTTGGACAGGAAATATCAGCATATGTGTTTGAGGTATACTTGGTATGGTTTTATATGTAATTTCAAAGCAATTTTGAAATGAAAAATAATCTTTCTTGAAAGTTGTTTTATCTTTTTTCCTCTTAATGTCTGACCAAGAAAGTAAATATTTTCCATGGATTCTTTGATCAGATACGATGCCTGTGTGCTCCTCCATGATGTCTCAGGTCTCACTTCAATTCCACAGACCCATTTTGTTTTTAAAAAAAGGAAGAAACCCATGTACACGGAGGTAGAACCATGTACACGGAGGCAGAATCTGCCTCTGTGTACATAATCTTCCAGTATAACCCTATAGTGCTTGGGCAGATTTTAAAACAATTTTACACAGGGACAGGTGTAGTCAGAACATACACATATTGTATCATATTTAAATCTTATTAGCAGATCTTCAGGAAATATTGCTAAATATATGTGTACACGGAGGCATAAGCACATTTTAACCATTTCCATGCCACCAACACCAATACCCATCAACATCAACAACCACACCTCTTAACCAACACCCACAGCAACACCTACTAACACTAAGACCCATAGCAGATAGTTTTTCAGTTTGAAAATAGACATAAACCTATGTACACGGAGGCAGAAGTGTGTACACGGAGGCAGAATCTGAATTGTTTGCCAGTACAACTCCATACTGTGTGGGAGGATTTTGGTTCAATTTTACACATGGGCAGATGTGGTCATATGCTACTCATATTATATCTTTTTCAAAATTCATCAGAAGATCTTAGGACCATATTGATAATTATAAGTGTACACGGAGGCAGAAGCACATTTTAGCCAAATCAGTTAAGACCATGCTGCTCCTACTACACATATTTATGATCAAATATATTTTGGGCATGGTACAGAGGCATTTTTTCTATATTTGATAACTACCAAAAATATATCATATACCAGTGTTTCAATGCTATTTCACTCCCCTAAGTAATGTACACGGAGGCAGAATTCACTTTTTAGCCAACACAAATATTAATGAAAATTATGGAAATTTCTTGCCAAAACAATTTAAATTCCCATTTTTATTTACTTTGCAATGTTATCTTATTGTAAAACTAGTTCAGTGGTGAAACTGAGTTGGTTATTTATAAAGTGTAGACAATCTTATAATAAAAATAAAAAAATTTATTGAAAAATTGGCTTCTTTTCATGCTTTTTGGGCCATAATAGGCTAGATGTTGCTAACAGATAGGTAAAAGTATGTATGGCAGGAAAGCTCTCTCTATGGCACATGCACTGGTCATAACAATTCATAAATATATTCATTTTTATTAAATATATAGCTCTGGACATCTCTGAAATTGAAGTGCTGTCAAGTTCTGAATATCGACCATATATATATATATATATATATATATATATATATATATATATATATATATATATTTATATATTTATATATATATATATAATATATATATATTATAGCTATAGACGTGCAATCGGCTGAGCGACTGCTGGTATGTGATGTCGTTCTCTCGGCGGGCGGGCGGCGTGTGAGTTAATTTATTCCGGTGAACTTTAAAGGAAGGTACACGCTGGTTAATGTGGGTCACATGTTGTCTGATTCTGTCCGTGGTTGGTGCTGATCGAGACAGTAGGTGGCGGGAAACGTTCTAAGCCAATGTATTGTTCTGGCTTGGAAGTGTTTGGGGGCCTGTGGAAGGGGACCAGTGTAAACAGGTGTTACAGTAGCGTCCTCTGGTGTGACTCTTTGGCGTTATAGGTCAAGGGAGCCAGTGGTGGCGCTCCCTTGTGTGTGTATTTTGGTGGTGTGTGTACAGAGTTTGTCCAGATGTTTCTAGCTTTCTGGGCCATACCAGCAGTTTCAATTGCGTACAATCTCTTCAGGCTATGATTGGCTGATCGCTTGAATATGTCCTCTTGGTTTAGAGGATAATTCGATATGTTTTCCTGTTTGGGAAATTGGTTTCTGGGAATAATTTAAGAAAACCGTCACATTTTGGTCGCCTCATTGGTGGTAGGGTACGAAAGGAATCGTAGTGATCATTTTTCTCCTTTCGCTGCACGCCACCTCCCACACCCCAATGGGAAAGCGGAGTTAAATCGTAAAGCGAGGAAAGTTTTTTTACCACTATATATATATATTAATCATATATATTAATCAAGTATACATTTATCTATCGCTGTCACAAGGGAAAAGGGATAAATAAATATAAGAAGTTCTATGATGGACTCCACCCGGATGCCAGAACCAAAGATGTCTGGAGCCACTTGTTCGCAAAATCAATCACTACAAACTGCAGACTGTTAATCGAAGCCGCCCTATAAATCACACCGAGGGTCATGCCATGAATAATTAAGTATAGGCAAGAAATTTTCAAATTGCTAATACAACAAAGCCAAAACGCAGTGGCGTATGGCCCAATGTGTATAGCAGAACAAAACGGGAATAAATTGGACAAAGCATTTACGTATATGCATTGGCGTGATTTATATGCATTGAAATTAAAATCACACTTTCCCACATCAGGCCACCACAAACGGGCTACTTATATCACATAAACTTGCTGACACTATTTACGATATGCGGACTCAGTGGAGTTGCATGGACTAAATAGAACTAGTTACTATCAAAATTTCGGATTTTGAATTTAAGGCATTTACTCCCCAGTCGTTACGTCACTCATGTGGCCCAGTGGGGCAATTACATTGTACCTGGAAATGAACAGTGGAGCATATGGAAATGTACCTGTAAATGTTATATAGAAATAAGACTAATAACGATAATTCATATGTATATATTCAATAGTATGTATTTTTTCTTTCATAAATGTGCCTCAACAACCAAAACTGAGGAACATGTGATCTAAAACCACAAAAGCAACAAGATGTTCATATCATCACACACACCCAAAATGCACCACGCACGCCACCCAAAGCACGGTAAGGCAAAACTATATATTTCTAACTATCCTCCTCGATGTCAGAGCTGCGGCATTTGCCACGAAACCGGGAGGGGAAAAAGGTCGAGAAATGTTTGTGCAGGGGACCAGCCCACACCCACTGGGTAATTTGCCAAAAGGAAAATGGGAAAGACGGGTAAACTAGAAGAAGGAGGAGGGGTTAAAGGTATAAGTATTACGCATCTCAATATACGAAGCCTACAAGCAAACATAGACCAATATGCAAACTACTTGTCAAACAGTAATATTCCTAATTATACACTACTTAGTGAATGAGCACATTCACCAGTTAAAGGAGTTCAATAAAGAGAAGTAGTCTGTGCAATCCCGGTCTTCAAATAAGTCTTTACCAATATCACAAAAGTAGTTATTAATAAAATCAAGTATTTTCTCTTTATCAACTCGGTCCCCATTATCATCTATTAACGAACAGTCTGAGCTATCTGTATTACTACCAAGTAGATCCCTTATCAACCTCCAAAACTCTTGGGGTTGCTTCTTGCAATTGTCAATCTGCCCTTTGCAAAAACTACTCTTAGCCTTTTTTAACCCGTATCTTATTTGTTTACTTATAGACCTAGCACTAACTAATGACACATGAGAATGAGTTATTAGTTAGTGCTAGGTCTATAAGTAAACAAATAAGATACTCCTCCAATAATAGTTTTCTCTCATTAATTAGGTAATATATCTCGTCAGATACCCAGGCATCCCTAGCTATTTTATCTTTATGCTTCACGATTGGGTATTCAGTGTCAAGAAAATCATTTATTAAATCAATTATGATCTTCCATAATATATCAGTATCTGTTTCACGATAAAACTGACCCCAATCGTAATTAGAAACATAATCATATATACAATGAAGCATATATACTTGTAATGGAAAAGAGAACTATCTTATTTACGCAAAATCATAGTCATACACACCGGACGTATACATACGTATATTAGGGTTCTTCGCGCTGTGTACATACCTGAATTGTCTATGATGGTGACATACAATGATGGTGTTTGGTTATGCACGTACAGCTGAAACATCTCGGATTGTTCGACTTGTTTATCCTCTTTGACAGTTACATTGATCACGTAATTTTGTTTTCCAAACTGTAGAGTTATACTGGCAGGAGAGACTGTGTAGTCCAATGGCCGTTGCGTTGTAAAGTCTACCGTATACACTCTGCAATATTCAAACCTTAGACGTGACTGGAGTTCTGATAGAATGTCTTCTAATCTGACAGAATGTAGGCAAAATATAAAACAACACTTTTTACTCCTGCCACTGCGCGAAAAAAAGGCCATTTCATATGTACACCACCGCGTAAACGCGCGTATATAAGGTATAATTACCCGGCCTCATAAGTAGATAAGCAGATCGGGCAGCTGGGATGCCGGGAGTCTGGGCAGCTAGGGTTTATTGTATGTAATTAATCAAAAATACTCAATTGGGGTTATATGATCTTGCCCTAAAATATCTAAAGCATGCTTAACCCTCACTCGGCAATCCCTTACACGATTTTTTTTAGTGAATCGTACCTCCCATGAAATCACCTTCCTGTATAGGGATGAATCTGTAGATCCCCACGTTAAATGCATATGCAAATGGTCAATTGTATGAATATATATTACAATTTGGGATAGAATATTAATGATGTAGTTGTTTAAGTGCTGCCCTGTATAGGATGATGGTATATCGAAAACCTGTTAAGACAAATTTAATTAAATTCAATGAGAGTACCTCATGCTAGCACTGTACTAACTGCCATTTAAGTGTGGTGGTATTTACAGGAGCCTTTAAGGGATACAGTTGGGAATCATTCAAAGTCAAAGAGTCAAGAGGGCGTATAGTAGGTGAGATTTTCTTGTCATCGCGGATCCGGGTAGTTTATTACCTGCAGGTACGTTTACAGCTGTACCATCTAAATATAATAACACCGTTTATAATCTCAATAGGTTATGGCCTCATTACTATGGCCACAGACAGGCCATAAAATACGTACCTTACAACTACAAAAATGTTTTTCTCGTGGGAATATTTCATTATTCTCTGTTCGTTCCGTTGTAGGCAGCATTTTTATGGCTATTTAACTTTTTCACTGGCACACTTAGGAAAGCAAGCATGAGTGAAGAGTGAGACCAATAAATACTCCTATAGTAGGGGGTGACAAGCTAAATAACCGTAGAGACACCATATTTATAAGGGGGTGGAAAGCAATAAATCAAGATTCAGTTCAGCGAATTTGAGAGCAATTTCCTATTCCCCAGTAAACGTCAAAACAAAATGTCTATTTCCATTTCGAAATACAGATGAATAATAAGGCATGGATGAAAATTCTAATGGTTGATATTGGACACCAAACCGATGGCCAATCTTGCAGTATCGAATCCGTTCTTGACTAGTCGAAAGAGAGTGGGCTGACTGTATAATAAAACAAATACATTGATTCAACTGAGACAAGAAAAAAGGATCAAAAGGATGATACCGAAAATGTCTTAAATTACACAGAATGATACTGTAGATATATATCCCTGCCATGGTAAGAAGCGCGGGTACGTATCTTTTAGCTTGGAACTATGAAACTTACAGAAATTTTAAGTTGCATTTTTTTTTACGAATTAGATGTAACCAATTATATATTTAGAAAACTCCCAATCAATCTCGAGCAGATTCCGTCCTATCAATGTATTTCTTATAGCTAAAAGGTTATTAAGGTTCACGCAACTATCATCATATTACAAACATACATTAACATTGGAAGGCTTTTCTTCGAGAGGCCGAAAGAGTCCCTGCAAAGGGAGGACTCGGATAGTCTCAATGCTTGGCTTTATTTACGAACACGTTGGTCCACACAATTACTAGGAAACTTAGTATGGCTCAATCGCATCTACGATACTAAAGGTTGAGCCAATCTGCCTCAATGCGATGGGGCACTGGATGAGTATTTTTTTTTAGGTCTATCCAACTAATACGAATAGCACAGACCATATATGCAGATGTCAGAAACGTCAGTGCACCACACAATCCACAGTAAATTCTCACCTTAGTGAAATTATCGCTAAAGTCATATCAATATGCCGTACTAGATAAGGAAAAAGAACAGCCAGATTGCCCAGTAGAGCCATTTTAGAATCGCAGATAATATCGCATGTATGAAAAGGTGGATCTGCGTAATCTATCCAGTTGTGTCTATGATCAGAAGTATGAGAGGAATCTGAAAGAAAGAAATCCCCAGACGATCGCACTGACAGGAAGGGCCTCGTAAACCGTAGTGAATTGGCGTTAGAATTTTTTTCTTGTTGTGGATCTCAATACGTTTTAATGTACTTGATCGCTGATCCGGTTGCCTCTTTGTGCTCAGTTAGACTAGTGATAGCATCGATCTAGTTTTCATGAGTGTTGAATTTCAGAGATGTGAGGGTTATAGAGAAAATACCTTTTTTCAGAAATGATAGAAACCGTACGTCAGTTGGTAAATGTGCCTTTGTTAAAAACATGATCCACGTGATATATAACTGACTTTTTTTCTAAACCTACATTTGCTTTTCAAGTTTGTAAACTTTGGGATCAACTATCTAGATATTTCATATGGTCTAGCTTGCTTTGAGTTGGCATGAATTGACAGGGAGTTTAAGAAACCATTTTTATTGATCACCAAGCAAAAGACAATTAAAAATTAAAGGTTTTCAGGACCTGGGCGACTATAGCAAAGACAGGCTGAAGACAATGATATTGTAGAAAATATTATATGTTCAGAGAAACCTTAATGGCCGAATAATGCCATTCTATTTAATCCGCTGCTCATTTAACGGTAATATCAAATTTTAAAGCCTGCATTGATTTTTTTCTGCAAGAGGACAGAACAATAATACCAGGTACATCATGAACCAAAGATTCCATGGTCTCCTATGTAGTTGGACGGGTTTATCACCCGTGTTTGAAAATTAATCTTTGATGAAATCATAGATATAACATATAACATATGTCTTTTGGGGTGAATTAGATCCTTCTGATATGTTATGATCTAAATTCTAATAGATGAGAATCGATCAAGATCGCAAGGAAATTTAGGAATGGATAACTTACCTTATGACTAGTATGTATTCTTATATGATACACATACATAAAGTATTCTTCGTGTGGAATGTCTGTGTACATGAATTGCTGTATTGTACCTATATTAAGTCCACATGGTAATCAATGGAGGAAAGCTGCAAGTGCCAGCAAATTGTTTATCGATATATACATTTGTTGGAACAACAACAGAATCTAGCATACTAAGCATATTCGCACATAAACCATAATCTAAATTTTACAGCGTCCCTTTAATAGCCAACACATAGAACAATAACACGAATTAAATGATAACCTACGTGAGAGTTGGGAAAGAACTTTGACTGTTGTCTTCGTCGCTTATAGTTACAGGGATCTCAACGGTTCCCGTTCCTTCCCACAGAGTGATCATAGTTCTCCCGAAACTTACAGTTATGGCTGAAAGCATGAAGATTAGATATTGTTTTGATTAAAATTTACTTTTTCATTGCGAAAAAGAAGTTGGTTTGATTGTGTAGTAAACAAATCATTAAGAATATAATTACCCCCGACAATAGAGACCGAAATATCGTGAATATACTTAATTCTTGGAAATAATATTTGTATCCTGATTTAAATAATCGTTTTATGTCGGTTGTCTTTATGTCAAAGTTAAAAACTTATCACAAACTACTCTCACTGGATTAGTCACTATGAAGGTGGTTAATTAGCAGTTTGACCTGACATCATGCTAAAGTGTGTATGCTATGTGCCTCAAGCAATAGGGCATGAATTAGGTGTAGGGTAAGTACTCTAAATGGGAGACATAATGTGTTGGCCACGTTCTATATGGAACAAGCATGAGGTGCAGCCTGGATGCCGTAAATTTGGGAAATGAGGTGCCGTATAGGTACTGTGAATATAAGACATGAGGAGTCATCTGAGTTCTATAGATATGGGATATGAGATGTCGTCTAGGTTCTGTAAGTGTAGGATATATGACGTGACCAGTGCTATCTATGTAAATATAAGATATTGGGTGTCGTCTATAATGTAGATAGAGAATATGAGGTGCTGTCTAGATTCTGTAAATATATGATATAAAGTTTTCTAAGTTCTGTAAATATAGGATATACGGTGCCGTCTAGCTTCTGTAAAAAAGGACAGGACATAAAGTGTGGGATAGGTGCTATAATAACAGTGTGATATCGGTGTAGTCTTTGTACTAGAAGGAAAGGACCTGGGTGTGACCTCATAACTGTAAAGAAAGTACTTATATGTGATGGTGGTTCTTTAAGGAAAATGCCTTGGTATGGTGTAGTTTCTGTAAGGAATATGATGAGGTGTATATTTATTTAAAATATAAGGTAGATATGGGACTTGGGTATGGTCTAGATTTGTGAGAAAAAAAGAGAGTGGGTGTAGTCCAGACATAAATTGGGCGTGGTCTAGGTCATGTAAGTCAAGAACCTGGACACAATCTGGATTTTATTCAAAGAAAGAATCTGGCTGTGGCCTTGGTAGTGCAAGGAAAGTACCTGGGTATGATCTAGGGTCTGAAAGGAAAGGACCTGTGTATAGTTTGGGTGATGTATAAGGAAAGGACCTGCATGTGGCTTATGTGCCATAAGGAGATAATAGCTCAGTTCCCACTAAGCGATTTTGGGGCATCCAGGGGGCTCCTATCAGGGACAATCACCCCAAAATTCCTAGGAATTTGCCGAGGCGCCAAGTGGGAATATAAAATGGCTAAATCTTCAGTGACTGTTCAGGCTTGAGTCAGCGACTGAATTCCATCTAAAAAGGGCACCAGTCTCTTGCGATTCAATTTCAAACATGTTTGAAATATATCAGGGCATAGTCGCTGTCTGGTGCCTCACTCCTGCTGTGAACTCAACTGATTCGCCGATGATGCCCATCACACCGACGTGTGACTGCCATTTTCTGGTGATTATGCTGGGCTGTAGTCTCCGGAGCAGGAATCTCTAAGTGGGAATGGGCTTATGGAAAAGACATGCATGTGGTTTATGTGTCATATGGTGTGCTTTGGTTAGCGTAAGGAAAATACCTGGGTATGGTCTAGGTGTTGCGGGAAAGGGCCTGGAACCAAACCACACCCAGGGGATGTGGTCTAGGTGTTGAGCGAAAGGGCCTGGTGTTGACAGGAAAGGACATAAGGTGCGGGTTATGTGCTATAACTACAGGATATTGGTGTACTCTATGTGCTGTAATAAAAGCCTCGGGATTGGCGAAGTGTTCTAGGTTAGGATTAGGTGTGTATCACCGGAGCCATTAATGGGGGTAAGTGACTAGGGGCAAGAAACAGAGTGTGTTATAAATCCGATAGAAATAGAGATACAGAGATATATTCCCCGCTTACCTGAGAGGGTGTTGTTGAGTACCGCTGCCAGGATAAGAAATGACGCTACAGACTTCCCCTCGGCACGCATCTTATGTTCTGCCAGAGTATGTCACAATGCAGATGACAGCCTTCAATATCATTCTAAATAATGATAATGATAGTAATAAATATTAATGAAGTGTTTGATTGGTCGTATTGGATACGCGAACAATGTTTTGTCTGAAATCAATTATGATTGAGTTCTGTTTTTTGTTGTCGTCTAATCCGTCGTCTGAATTTATGAATATGTCTTAAAGTATAGCCTTTATCTTGTGAGACCGCAGTCGGTGATAGTTAATACAATAGGGTGGGAAAAAGGATACAAAACCATTAACTGTCATCACCATAGAATGCCACATATTATGAGGACCAATTATATACAAATATAGACTTGGCGTAATATGATGGTAATTAGCAAATAATTAGCAGCAGGAGGTACAAGCATGGGGTAGAGTGCCGTTAATGGTACATACCTTTTCGCACTTAGGCAATGATTAGATGTGGTTACATCCTTAAGTTTTATATATCATAAGCATATATCAATTAGTGAATACTAGAGGGAAAATATTCAATAAAAATATAATAAACACTAAAAAAACATGGTTTGCGATTTAGGATTAGCAAAGTAGACTATGCAGAGTTAATGCATATTATAATTCACATTTGTAATGTGAAAGCTAAGTAGCAAACGACATTTAGACTAACCTCATGAATGTCCGGGTGGCGATTAGCGTGAGTTGCCGCTGTCTCCGCCGCTAGCCACGATCTGACTGCTGCTCAAATGGTGTAACTTTTCCAGAAGTAGTCACACAGCACAAACTTAATGTGTCGAGTGAATAAGTGGGCCACACAGAGCATTCTATGATCAGGGCGACATTGCCTCTGGTAATCTTTAACAACACGTACAATTAGGAAGATACAGGGCAGTTAATTAAAGAATCTGGGGCATCTGACCCTATCCCATAACTCACACAGGACCTGCCTTGGTATGCAGCATTTATGTCATCATCGAGCATATCTGATGTAAAGGGAAACTTGTCTTCCAACGGTAAGGGTACTAAAAAGATAATGGCCCAGCAGGTGTGCAATGTTAACCATCGCAACACAACACGAGGGCAAATATTTGGTAAACGTCTCCATCGCCTCGGCCACATTCACACCCTCGTAGTGTGACATTGCTGTTGATTGACACCACCTGCGATTAGAAGTTTGGCTGTGTACCGTACCACACGAGGTGTCGTGACCACACCCGTCGTCATGTTCGGCTGCCCAAAACGTAGCCACAGATTCTGTTTGAAGTTCCCTTTGAATCGTGCTCCACCTGATTGACTTGAGCGATAATAGAGTGACCCCTATATGTCACACAAGTGATTGTTATAATTTTTTGGGGCTCCCGGCTCCCGGCCACGTCCCGGAGATGACGGTGGAGAGTACCAACCCCACGGCTGAGTAAAAAGTGCCTTGTGCCCGTGTAGAGCTATCAATCTTTGCTCAGTTAGATCTCATCCTTGACGTCCACTGTAAACACTCTGGGGGTGCACAGTGCATGTGAAGTGTTTGCAGGACGCTGACTGGAGTATTAATGTTATACACGCGATGTACTCCAGTCCTTGGTGCTTTCTTATGAGCTTTGGTTCATAGAGAACTATTCTTCTTATTCAAGCCTCATGAATAGATACATATAATGCTAGCAATTCCTAAAACATTTTGTTTAAAAAAAAGATTGTCAAGTAGAAGTTAAGCAAACAAATTACAAATATTGTTACTCATTGTTATGTTCTAGATGTAGACTGAAATTAATGACACTTTGAAAAGAATTTGCTCGCCCGAATGTGTAAAATTTGATGTTATAGTATAGAAATAACTGCTGTCGCAGCAAGCTAATCTAATACTAATGGTACCATATATTGCGAATGCGAAATTACACCAACTACATGGACGTCTAGAGGTAATTAAGGGAAGGTCTGGCAGAGTCGGTCATTACCCCCATGCTAGTAGTGTCCTACCCGATCATAATCGGGTATGTGAAGTGCATACAGCGACATAAAGTTCACCGATTCTGACCGACACGACAGAATTTGGCAAAGGTGTGATCGGGACGAATCGGCGTGTCACTGTCCTAAGCCTATAAGACAGCGGCAATACCATTGTGCCCGACGAATCCGTCGGGTTGGTCAGAATCGTGTCGCGGTTTTCAGATTTATCTTTGCCTCTCTCTACCCAACAAATCGATATAAGGCACTTGTAAATCGGTTTAGGGGATAGGTAGCATCGCTATTCAAATGGCCTGCTAAGAATCGGGAACAGCGGTGAAGTGCGTACAGCGAGTCGGTCATTACCCCCACGCTAGTCATTACCCTATCCCCGGATGAAAGTAGAGAAGCAGTAGCTGGGAGTATAAAATTTTATTGAATTTTATGGATAAAATTATGTCGACCTTACTGGACGATCATATTAATATGTAATATGGATATGAATGGTAAGTAATATTACATAATGGTAATTGACATGTATAATAAAGGTCAATTGATATAAGTATAAAATATGATATACAATACAGTAGTATGAAAAATACGTAGGTAATTGTATATGAAAATGAAATAGCCCTACGTGAGTAGGAAGAAAGAAAGAAGGGTTGAGGGTGGGTGGGACGAAAAAGGTGCTGTAGTACGTGCGTACTGTAGAGCGGGTGGAGAAGAAGTGAGGCCGGGGTACGGACCGGGCTGTACCACGTGACCTCGTGGTATGTGTTAAAGCCGCGAGGGGGCAGGAGGGGCGCCCGTGAGGCGCGGTAGAGGGGGACACCGGGGAGGCAATGATTACCCCTGAGCAACGCCCATGGGTTTACAATGCCCGACCCAATAAAAATCGGGTGTGTGAAGTGCGTTCAGCGACCCGATTCTGACCGACATGACGGATTCGTCGGGCAAAGGTGTGATCCCGATTTCCCGATATCTTAATTGGATCCGAAGTTATCGTTTTTTACAAGAAATTATATGAATTGTTTAATGGACGACAGAATATTGGGTTGGTGTTTAAATTTGAATAATGAATAAGGAACAGTAATTCTGCTTTGTTTTAACGCTACAGTCGACCCTCCTACTGTTAGGATTTTTTAATGCAACTTGAGATTTACACAGGAAGCCTTGGACAACATGATCAAGCGGAAAAGCCCTCATACTCAAAATGGGCTTGTTCTCAGAAAGTAACACTGTTTCACCTGAATTTGCGATTCTCCGAAAATACAAATGTAAAACAGAACACTTTAAGGTCTGGGGTCCTCTGAGCTCCAAATCGTCGAATGGCGCCAGGTCTTTATTTTGGAAACTGCCATGTCGGGAAATGTAAAAAAACAACGTTGAAAGGTGACTTACTCTTTATATTGCAGACTAGATTGTGATGATTTGTGAATAAGATGCCAAAGAAGATTCTATTATCATTGAATTATATGTTCTGTGAAATAGCTTGTCAACATTTCGCTAAGGTGTGTCTAAAAAGAGACAATCCCAAGTAACTAGACAGGAAGGGTGCTAAATACACAATCTTTCCTATGATCAAGCTTTTGACAACAACACGTTCAATATAGTTCACCTCACATAGAATTCTTATCCACCCACCATCTACAGCTATAATATAACATACAGGCTCTTAATTATCCAATTACACATTTTGGTTGACATGAAAAATGTTTGCTGTTCACTTCTGAGAGATCGGTATCAATATGAAATATGCTCAGTAATTCGCCCTTTGTATGCTGTCATATAATATCCAATTTCCATGCCACCAAAGCACTTACATGCAGATAGTTTACACAATCTTTCACAGAATTGCCTCTGATGTGGCAATCGGCAGTGTAAATGACGGCTATGCTGATAAGATTGATCTTATACAGAAGGTTTATTATACGCACATTTTGTATTCTAATCTCAATACAATCCATCAGTGGTAGACTACCACCAATTAAACGCCTTCAGCTATATGCAATAATGATCATAGCACTCGAGGGATAACAGCTTTTACGAGCCACGTACCAAGTGTAGAAATAATGGAAAGTGGGATTCACACGATGGGATTCATGTACCTCACATGGTGTTTTTCTGAGACAAATCCTGCTGAGATTCTGTACTCAGACACAATTTCTTCGTCTAAATTAGAGGGTTCCATTTCCCTGATACATGTTTTCACCCCTGTAATTGTTAAAGACATTTCCCCCTAAAAAGGAACAGAATCGCATGAGATTTTTAACCCTGTGAGGAACATGAATCCCACCGTCTGAACCCCACTTTAGATTCGTTAGAATGTTGCATATTAGTTGGATTGTAATAAGTATCTCTCTCTTCCCCCCGGCTCGGTGGGGTCCGGTGGACGCTGGGTGTAGCCCCCGTGACGTCACTCTCGAGTATAAATACTCGAGCAGGGCGGCGCCTGGGGGCATATTGGATCGAGACACGAGTCCTGAGGGAAGGACCTGAGGCTTCTGACCATACGCTCACAAAAGAAGACGAGGGTAGTCACGGCTATATGACTAGTAGATGGTGTAACCTAGGAACAGTAATAAAGTGAACCACACACTGAGACCTTATGTGCTGTCGTTGTTGTCGTTGAGTAGGGAACTCCGTTACATTTGTGGCAGCGGTGGGATTTTCTCTATTCCCCGCCAACGAAGTTCCCACTTCAGTAGACAACAGAAAAAAATATATATATATATATTATGGCGGAGCCCTCTGAAAAAGAGAGGGAGATGCTTGGCCAGGGGGTTAGAGGTTCTTTGGTTAGCATCGAGGATGAGGTTTGGTTGCGTCAGCAGGGCACTTCTGGGAGGGTGGAGGGGGCCGAGACTGGTCCCTCTGCCGCCGACGTTCAGGATGATGAGAGGGGCCCTGGGCCCCCTGAGAAGAAGATGTCCGACTCTGGCGCGGACTGGGCGATAAAAGGGGAGGAAGGCGGGAGTGGGGTGGCTGATAAACAACGTTGGGGCGCGCCCCATGGCCAGGGTCCACCAAGTTGGCCCTGGAGGGATTGGAGAGCCGGTTGGGCGGGTCAGGGCGACCCTGAGAAGCGCGTGGTTGGCGGGGGGGGGGGGGGGGTCCTGGCCTGACAACTCCGACGGAGCAGAAGAAACCCGCTTGGGGCGTTTTTGACGGGCTCACACCTACCAGCGCTTCTGAGGAGACGAGTGGTATAGCGTTGCGGGCGGTGGCCGGCAAACCAATAGTTATGCCTGGTAAGTAAGATGGCACAACTAACCTGGACGAGTACATGAGTCACTTTACACTGTGTGTCTCCGCGAGCCGGGGGGGCCAGGTATGATCATGAGAGGCCGTATAGAAGGACGCCCTGTCCGCCTCCTGGTCGACACCGGGGCTACCGTTAGTCTGTTATCGGCAGCCTGGTGGCGGAGACACGGCAGCGGACTGGACTTGGTTGCGGTGGATCGTCCAGTGTCCTGTGCCGACGGGCGTCCACTCCCGGTGGTGGGCATGGTCTGAGCCGGCCTCCGGATTGGGGACACAGATTTCTCGGGTGATTGGCTGGTGGCGGACGTGGGAAATGAAGCCATCCTCGGGGCAGACTTTCTTCGTTCCCACCGCCTAGCGTTGGACGTGGCCAGGAGCCTGCCCGGGGTAGGACGAGGGTTACTAGTCTCCGGGCGTTCGGAGGCCATCCTCGCTGGGGTACTGCACGAAAACCAGCCGGGCGGGGGCCTCGGGCCTGCTGGAGGGGGTAGAACTCGGGGGTTTGTTGGTTGGCCGGGCTCTGGTATGCACGAGTACGGGGGCGTGCCCGGTGCGGGTCTTCAACCCGGGGGTGGACCCGGTGGTGGTACGGATAGGAAAACTCTGGGTCACCTAGAGGACGTTGCCACCACCGAGGGGGAGTCTTGCCGCCGGGTGGAGCCTCCCGGTGGGGGTACATCCCTACCGGCACAGGCGGCGGAGTGTCTGGATGGTTTGACCCAGCACCTGGAGGGATCATCAAAAGAAGCCCTGAGGGCGATGTTGGAGCAGGAGGTGGAGGCTTTCCAATGGGACCGGGGCCAACAAGGACACACAACGGTGGTGGAACATAGGATAGAGACGGGCAATGCCCCTCCCATCAAACAACCACCGAGGAGGCTGGCCCCGCACAGGAGGACTACGGTGTCCACGGAAGTAGATGCCATGCTAAAAGCAGGGGTGGTAGAACCGTCGACCAGCCCCTGGGCGTCCCCTGTCGTCCTAGTTAGGAAAAAGGACGGGTCGGTGCGTTTTTGTGTCGATTATAGGAAAGTCAACTCGGTCACCATTAAGGACGCCTACCCACTGCCTAGGGTGGACGACTCCCTGGACACTCTAGCAGGGGCCACCTGGTTTAGCACGCTTGATTTGGTAAGCGGATATTGGCAGGTAGGAGTCCGGAGAGAAGACAGAGAGAAGACAGCGTTTGCCACCCACCAGGGTCTGTTTCAATATCGCGTCATGCCGTTTGGACTGTGCAACGCGCCAGGCACATTCGAACGGCTGATGGAAATAACCCTGCGTGGGTTGCAGTGGCACTCTTGCTTAGTTTATTTGGACGACGTGATCGTCTTCGCACCTGATTTCGCAACCCACTTGGAATGGCTACGGGAGGTGCTGCGGCGGCTCCGGACCGTCGGTCTGAAGCTGAAGCCCAGTAAGTGTAGCCTAGCCAGGCCGGAGGTCAATTTTCTGGGCCACATAGTGTCTGGGTCTGGGGTATGCACCGACCCCGCTAAGGTTCAAGCGGTGGAGGAATGGGGCACCCGCCGGACAGTCACGGATGTTAGGAGTTTTCTGGGTTTGGCGGGTTATTATAGAGCGTTTGTTCCGGAATTTGCCTCGGTGGCGAGACCCCTGTCCGCCCTGGTGGAAAAGGGCAGGGCCTTCCGGTGGTCCGCCGAATGCGCGGAGGCTTTTGGAGAACTAAAAAAACACCTCACCTCCGCTCCGGTGTTGGGATACCCCACCGAGATGGGACAACTCATACTCGACACCGATGCCAGTGACCATGGGCTGGGTGTGGTGCTATCCCAGGTACAGGGGGAGGTAGAGAGGGTCCTCTCTTACGCCAGCCGGACCTTAACGAAAGCCGAGAGGGCCTATTGCGTCACTCGGAGAGAGATGTTGGGGATAGTGTTCGGGGTGAAGAAATTCCGCCATTACCTTGTGGGGAGGCCCACTGTGGTGAGGCGGACCACGCGGCCTTGAAATGGATGATGAGTATTCGCGATCCAGAGGGTCAGGTGGCGAGGTGGCTACAATTGTTGGGGTGTTACGACCTGGACGTGAGACATCGGGCGGGGAAGCTACATGGAAATGCGGACGGGTTATCCCGAGCCCCCTGCCGGCAATGCGGCAGGCCGGGTAGGGACACCTGTGCGGCTATAACCAGGGGAGGGAGACAGCCCGGGAACGGCGGGCCCCCTCCGGGCACGGAGGACCCTCTCCTGCCACCGGGTGGCGATGCCTCGCGGTGGGAGAAGGACCAACTGGACGACAGGCGGTTACAGAGGGTTAGGGCATGGGTGGGCCCGCTGGGGGCCCCCTCAGAGCCCCCCGGGGAGATGGACGACGAAGAGATGAGAGCGTGGTGGGATCAGCGCGACAGGTTAGTGCTGCTCGGAGGCCTACTCGGCCGGTGGTGGCACATCCCGGGGGGCGATAAAACGTTTCAAATAGCGGTCCCTACCGCCCGTAGAAAGGGGGTGTTAGGCGATATCCACGGTTCGGCCATCATGGGGCATTTGGGCCGGGATCGGACACTCCGTCGCTGTCAAGAAAGGTTCTATTGGCCGGGTTTCAGGAAGGACGTGGTGCTCTACTGCCGGGCCTGCCCAGCTTGTCTGCGACGGAAGGCCCCCCCACCTCCGAGGAGAGAGCCGATGGGGCATGTGGGGGCGGGCGTGCCGTTGGAACGGGTGGCGATGGACATTATGGGTCCCCTCCCCCGGACACCTCGGGGCCAGAAATATATCCTGGTAGTATGCGATTACTTCACAAAGTGGGCGGAGGCTGTGGCCCTGCCAAATCAGGAGGCAAGCACGGTGGCCAGGGCGTTTGTGGACACCTTCGTATGCCGGCTGGGTCCCCCGGCAGTCCTCCACTCTGACCAAGGCAAGAACTTTCAGTCATCGGTGTTCCGTCAGGTGGTATCTCTGTTGGGGGTTAAGCAAACACGAACTTGCGCTTTTCGCCCCCAGAGCGATGGGTTGGTTGAGAGATGTAATAGGACTATTGAGAGCCTTTTGGCCCTGGTGGTGAAGGAGGACCAGACAGATTGGGATTTGCACCTGCCTATGGTGATGTGCGCTTACCGATCGTCTGTCCACTCCTCCACCGGGGTCACTCCCAATATGATGATGCTCGGACGCGAGACGAGCGCCCCCCTGTCACTACTCTACCCGGTGGAGGCCGGCTCCGAGCCACCCGGGGAGGGGTATGTAGCCGCCCTGCAGCAGGGGATGGAGAAAGCACATCGGTGGGCGCGGCGGAGTTTGGGAAAGGCCGTGGCCCGGCAACAGAGAAACTACGATGTGCGTGCCCGCCTTCGGCCTATTCCGGTGGGGGCAGAGGTGTACTACTATCACCCCCTCCGAAGGCAGGGTATATCTCCTAAGCTACTCTACCCGGTGGAGGCCGGCTCCGAGCCACCCGGGGAGGGGTATGTAGCCGCCCTGCAGCAGGGGATGGAGAAAGCACATCGGTGGGCGCGGCGGAGTTTGGGAAAGGCCGTGGCCCGGCAACAGAGAAACTACGATGTGCGTGCCCGCCTTCGGCCTATTCCGGTGGGGGCAGAGGTGTACTACTATCACCCCCTCCGAAGGCAGGGTATATCTCCTTAGCTACAATGTCTGTGGACGGGGCCATGGCGAGTGGTGACGGCGATTGGAGGTCCGATCTACGAGATAGCGAAGGGCCGAAGTAAGAGAGTCGTACACGCCGACTCCCTGAAGGTGGCGCCACCACCGCCTGAGGTTGTCCGGCGGGTGGCGCCCCCCATGGGTGGTGGGTTAACTATGCCTCGCTGGGATAGACGTACGGACGCTCGGGGGCCTGAGAGCTGTTATTTCCGCTCTCCAGTTGAAGCCAGGAGGGAGGATGAAGCCAGAAACTTGTCCAAAAGGCGGGGGTGGTCTCTCCCGCCCACCAGAAAAAGATACTTGAACCGTAAGCGGGCGGACCGGCGGAAAGCCAAAAGGATGTAAGAGCGCGAGCAGACGTCGGCGCCGCCGGACTCAGGGGAGGAGAGTGACCGGCCGCACTGCGCTGTGAGAAGCACCGTCTCGGTGCCTGCGAGAAGGGACGAGAGCATAGCAGGATCAAAGATGGCTGGTGGGAAGTACGAATGCGAAGACTGTGGAGTCCTCTTCTCCCGGGCAGATGGCCTCAAACGCCACCGTGACTCGGCGCACCACACCTGGTGTCCGGGGTGGGCGTGCCCCCTCTGCAGCCACTCGTTTAAGAGTTCGAGGAAGTCGGATTTTCGTAAACACCTCCGACTCCATCGCCACCAGTGGTCTGATCATCCGGATGAGATACCGGCCCCCACGCGGACGTACTTTGGGCCCCCGGGCCGGTTTGGTTCGGTGGGCGCGAGGGTGCGAGGGGAGATGGGGGAGACGGCCGGCCCAATACCCAGCACTTCCCGAGAGGAAGCCCTGCATACACCGAGTAGTGCTGCGGCCACGTCCGCGCCGTCCACACCCTCCTTATCCGATCCTGGTATCACCATAGGGGAGGTGGAGGATGAAGACTTAGAGGCAGCGCAGACGTTGGCGCAACTGAGTGATACTGATGTATCCCCAGTGAAAGGCGTCTCGAAACCGGCTACAGCTCGTTGAGTGGGGGAAACCTCTCCTCCACAGAAGCGGAGGCGGCAGGATGTGGGGCTGATGCGGTACTGGCTTGATGAGAGTCCTGTGACGGCCCAACAACTGATGGCAACACTGCCTCCCGTTACGCTGTCGCCGGTCTCTATCGCGGCTCTTCGTGCCGTTCTGCAGGACATGAACGAAAAGGCGCTCCTGGCTCAGACACCGGCCGTTGCCCCAGCCGGCGGAGAACCGGAGGGGGAGGCCTCCGGCGTGGACATTCCCGCCGTAAGGCGGTCCCCTAGGGGGAAGGGGAAGTCGTCAAAGAAAAAGGAGACTAAGGCAAAGGGGTCGCGGAAGAGAAAGCCCGAAAAGGTGACCAAGGCGGCGACTCGGAAACCCCCCCGGCGTGAGAAGGAGGCGACTACCACCCGGCCTCCACCCGCGGCAGCAGCCGGGGCCCCCGGCCTGGAGGGGGCAGGAGACATCACGCTGGTAACAACCCAGAAAGTCGTGGCACTGGTCGGAGGGACCACTGACCAGACAACAGTTAGAGAGAGTGCGCGGGACACCCCCCCTGTTGTACCACCAACGAAGGGGGAGCCTGTAGAGGATGTGATGGACGAGGAGGTGTCGGGGTTGGCCACCACCGAGGGGGTGGGAGGCCCCAGCGAGAGCGAAGTAACTGGCAGCCAGAGCTCAGATAGCTCTGTGTCGTCAGTCAGTACCATCATAGAGACGGCGCAAGGAACACGGGTCCCGGGAAAAGACATGGCGGTGGCGGTGGGCCCGGCAGGGGACGGCGTCGTCGAGAGGAGGGAGGCGTCCCCGGAGCAGGTCACTATAGCCCCCACTCGGAAGGAGTCCCCGGCGTCGCCAGCCATCTCCTCGGGCGGACAGCTACACACCGCTCCAACTCCCCAGGGGGGACCCACCCCAACCTGCCCGGAGCGGTCGGAGAGGGTGATGGAAACTCTCCCGTCCGCCCTACTAATCTACCACCGGTCCTAGATGAAGGATCTGACCGTGCCCAAGGAGACCCAGGGACATTATGACGAGACGCCTGGCGGGCCGGGGACCCCGCCGGCTACCACGGCGGCCCCTGCTCACGAGGTAGGGAGGGTGATAGCGGATATGTCGTTGCCCGGGCCCACCCCGGGGGCCACCCCCCGGCTGCCAGAGCCCGGTACGGGTGATGGGAAGGAAGGCTCTCCCCCGGAGCGGAGGGGGACTCCCAGTGAAGAGACCGACGATGGGCCGGGGGCCCCGCCGGCTGTCGTTGTGGCTTCGGCCCACGAGGGAGGGAGTGTGGCAGTTGGAATGCCGATGCCCGGGCCCACTCCTGGTATCACCCCCCTGCTACGAGAGACCAGCCCCGGCGGAGTGAAGGATGGTTCGTCTCTAAGTAGCGGACCCCCGGGGAGGAGGTCCAGGGACAGGATGTCGAGACACCGGGTGGGCCGGTTGCTCCACAGGCTACTACTGCGGCCCGGGCTCACGGGGGAGGGAGTGTGACAAAGGAAATAGACCGCCTGGGCCCACCCCGGGTATCACCCCCTTGCTGCTAGAGACCGGTACTGGCGGAGGGAAGGAGGGTTCTCTCTCGGAGCTGAGTGGGACCCCCGGTGGGGAGACGCCGAGCGGGTTAGTCCCCCCCCAGAGTTCGCCTACTCTTCCGCAGGGTCCGACGGGGCCCGCACCCGCGGTCTACACCGGGCAGCCTGTCACAAGTCTCACTGGAGGAGGAGCAAGACGTACGGAGACTATGGTTGTAGTCTCACCCGCCGAAGAAGCGGCGAGGACCAACCGGGAGACGGGCGCCGGGGGATCGGACACCGAGCGGAGGAGTCACACCCGAGGGCGGCGAGAACAGAGGATACCGGCCCCCCTTTCCACCCGCCTCACTATCTTGCCTTACGCTACGTTGAGGGCGGTTTACGCGGCTTGGGATAGGGAAAGCCATGTGAGAGTCGTCCACCCAGGGGGCCACTCACGAGGAGCACAGCAGGGCACTCACCTGCCGTGGGTGGAGGTGCCAGATACCCCCCTGGGCGCATGGAGCCATGGCAATCCACCGGAGTTCCCCCTGGATGGTTACCACATCATCCGGGGTAACCAGTCCAACAACACGAACGTTACGGACAATGGGGAGGTCGAGATCGTCTACACCCGGCGGACGACTTATCAGAGAGTAAGTACCTGGCTAGGTTGTTGGATGCAGCTGTATGAATCATGATAGGCCAGTACAGGCCCCGGCTCCCCTGGGTTCGCGGGGGGGGGGGGGGGGGGGGGCGGCTAGGGAGTCTGTGGGCGCGAGCTGAAGAAGTTCCTAGTGGGGAGGGGCGGTGTGGGGTGGGGGGGGAAGGGTGCATGCGGTCCGCCTCCCTCCCCCCCCCCCCCGCTCCTTGGTTCCTTCGTTGGTGGAAATTAGCGGCCGGAGAGAAGGGGATATGGGCATGTCTTGTTGCTTTGGTTGAGTAGCGGAGTAGCGAAGGGGGGGAGTTGAGGGCTACTGAAATTAATTGTGGCTTTCCTCTCCCGTCGCAGGATCCCCCGGATGACGAATAGACGGACGGCGCGGAGAGCAGCTCGGCAGGAAGGACAGACGTTGTCCCCACCACCGCCACCGGAAGAGGAGGAGGTTCAAGGAAGAGGAGACGACATGTTATTCCCCGGTAGGCCTCCCTAAGGGGCCACCGGGCGTAAGGCGCCTTAGCGGTAGACCCCCTTCTGGGGTCACCGAGCCGGCGGGTAAAATACCTTTAAGTAAAGCGTTGTGTTAAAGCTATGAAAAAAAAAAGTGGAACTCCTTGTATGAATAAAACGTTCTTTTATTGTTATCAACATGTTGTTACCCTAATAGGATAAATGTAATTAGTTATTTTGTAGGCTCTCCGAGAAGAGCAGGGTCCTACGGAGAGGGCTATCGATACCCTTAAGGTGTCAAATCCCCCGAGTGGGATCTGGGCTGAGTAGCAGCCTCCCCTTTAAGGAGAAGGGATAGACAGGCACCCAGGTGGGTTTCGGCCTTAAAAGTAGGAGAACAGGTATCCAAATGAGATAGGGAGAGTGTAGCGGTCGGAGGGGTAGGGGGGGACCTGGGGGCGAGTGGCGCGCCTTGGCTGTGCACTACGGGTGCCACCAGGTCCTCCCACCCCCGAATACAGGAAAGCCACCGAGTGCGCGGTGGGTCCCCACCCCCGAAGCCACCGAGTACGCGGTGGGTTCCACCCCCGACCACCGGACCCCACCGAGCCGGGGGGCCCGGTGGACGCTGGGTGTAGCCCCCGTGACGTCACTCTCGAGTATAAATACTCGAGCAGGGCGGCGCCTGGGGGCATATTGGATCGAGACACGAGTCCTGAGGGAAGGACCTGAGGCTTCCGACCATACGCTCACAAAAGAAGACGAGGGTAGTCACGGCTATATGACTAGTAGATGGTGTAACCTAGGAACAGTAATAAAGTGAACCACACACTGAGACCTTATGTGCTGTCGTTGTTGTCGTTGAGTAGGGAACTCCGTTACAATATATATATATATATATATAAATTAACTCGTTAAGGACGCATGATGCCTGGAGGCATCACAATGCTATTGGCGCATAATGCCTCTAGACATCACCGACAAATAATAACTTGAGGCATCATTTCTCCAATATTTACAAAATTGTTTTAAGAAAGAAATAATGGTACAATATTCATGAAATCTTCACAGAATATGAATAGGATATTACATTTAGTATTTCTATTCAAGCGAAATAAGATATTCAGGATTATGTATTATATCACGTGGTATGAGTTTTGACAATTATGTGCTCGTCCTCTAGTCGGACAAACTGCTATCAGCACCCGTCCTTACAGGAGTGGCTCGGTCCCAGGCACCCGTCCTTTTAAAGGGTTAATATTCAATTGTACCCATGGTATTATTCGCCGCTTGACTGTTCTTCTTATTAATATGATATATGTCCTTAAAAGCCATGAGTGACCAATGTAATATTGATACCCTTGAAGATAGAAGACAAACGCAACTATTTTGTGTCATGTTTAAAAACCAAAATAACTTAGAATGGATTGATACCAGGATGAGACGTACCAGAACCCAGGATAAAACTCTTTTCAAGCTAGGAACTACGAAATGTGTTACAGTCTTCAATAGTCCTTCTCAACGAGGAGCACGAACTTGAAATGCTCTCGATATTGAACTACAGAATGCGCCTGATAACGAATCCTTCAAGAAAAGATTACAAATGACTCTAAAAAAAATTGTAGATAATGACATATTGATTGTTTACGAAAACTCATTTCATCATTATCTTACAATTCAAACGATCGATCTCCAACGCTATTTAACAAATAATGTAATGTGTATTGTGTAACTTTCATTATTATCTCATCCATCATCTTTTTGCCGATTTTGGTGGAGTTAATTGCTTTTTGATTCCAACGTTTTTTTATGTACATTCAGATATCGGTACATTGTTGTTCTGAAGAGTATCTGAAAAACTCAGGTCACTGAGAGATGCTTCTGGTAAATAAAAAAATACAAACAAACAAAAAAACCCACGAAGTTCATCGATTCTGATCGTAATTCAACATACAATGGCTGGTTTTCAATTATGACCATGACAAGTAGCCGGCTTCCAATTCTTACATATACTGTTCACCATGTGGGTAATAACATTTTCAACTAGGAGCAAATAGAATGTTCATCATTGATGTAGGAGCTTGCTATTTCTGCAACCACCTCAGGATAAAAAATATCAAGGTCAAGCACCAATGGGTCAATGAGGTATTTCGGCCTCTAGTGATTGGTCATGGTCAGCTGAGCATGCTTCTAAGACCCTGAAACACTGGCACCCTGCTCCTTTCACATTATCACAGTGGATAGCACGCAGATAGTAAAGGGATAGTTTTCTTGCAGCACGCTGAAAGTGTATATATGTGACCACTCTAACTTTTAGGTCTCTAGATGATGTATTTAGCGCGTGCAAGCATGCTCTAATAATAATAGTAGTACAGAACTAAAGGTGTGGTAGTAGCAAGGAGGAGCACTCCTGACGAGCAGGGGGCGCCTCCGGACCACCAGAGTCACCTGAGGGTCCGGAGGTTCCGAGGGGCGCCGGACTCCGGAACCCGGAACCGCCTCCCGGGCCCACCAGGGGGCGCCCTGGTCCCGGAAGTGACATAGGTGGGGCGCCTGGTGACTTCCTACATAAGTTTCTGGGTGCCCTCCGGCAGTCAGTCTAGTCTCGGACTGGGCTCGTAACACCTCCGGACGACTACCTATCGAAGAGAGGAGGGGTGGGGTAAGTGGAAGGATACAGGGATGGGGGCCGGTCTACTTCCTGGTGTACTCCAGTGGGGAGGTGTTTTACTCTCAGTATTGGAGTTTTTGTACAAGTTCATCCAGGCATGGGGTGTACAAAAAAAAGAAAACTCAAGCAGTACGCCGATGAGTACTACCAGTATGCTGGTTAATAATGATTCTCAAAATATTGACGAAATCATTCCTTTATAGTAGCAGACAGCATGGCGGCTGGCACAGACGGGATGGACAGGAAGGCCCCCCGCTGATGACAGTGATAAGGGAAGGGACTACATCGAGACCCGCATGTCTGGCACAACTATGTGCAAATAGGTCTTAGACCATCAATGATCGTTTCATCCCAACGGGTCAATGCAACACCATGTCTATGAAACTCCTCTCAGGCTACCAAGCTACAATTAATGGTATAGCTGTAGGGGGTGAAGTCAATGCGCTTGCGCGGGCGTCATAGGTCGAGGACTAATCATAAAGAGTCAGGATTTACCTATAAATAGGCCAATTGGGGGGGGGGGCATGAAGTTCCTACTTTACATTCGGCATCACCCGTTGAATAATCTAGGATCATACATGAAGACCACATTTCTGCACCTTGTACAAGGTTTATCATTAGATAATATCTAAGTTCGTTCGCTGAGACGGACTTAGCCGTCTACAAAGTCGCCCTAAGTGTTGAGTATCGTCCCTGGGTCTCTATGGCATACAGAGAACGGTCTAAGCGTACGATCCTAGATTATTTGATGGGCCCCTTGATCGTGATTTTTGCTATATTTAGTCGGTAACTGACAAGGTAAATGCTCCTAAACTTAGATCACTCATCAAAGGCTGTGCCAATAAACGACTCTTTATGAGTGTACCGGGTACACTGTAAATGGGCGATAAAAGTGTCTGTAATTGAATCATGAGACGGCCGCCTCTCACAAATGGCTCCAGCTACAACGTCCTGTCTGAAGTGACTGATAGTCCTAGCGGATCCTTAAAGACTAGGAGTATCATTAATGTCTGAGCGTGGAATTATATATAAATAACAATTAAAATGTGTCGGCTGTATTTAGTTTATGGATAATTTTCTGTAACCCACTTGTACCCCGTCAACTTGTCTTGAACTTCAACTGACTGGCTCTAGGACACAAACTCGTCATGCACCAACGGGTCAATGAAGTATTTTGGTCTGTAGTGATTGGCCATGGTCAGTGAGACACGCCTCTAAGACCTGAGACACTGTCCCTCTGCTTCTTTCACAATATCACAGTGAATAGTACGGAGATAGTGAAGGGCTAGCTTTTTCGCAAGAGGCTGGTACATGGGTCAATAGATTAGGAAAGGAGGTATGGTCAGGAATCAGTATCAGGAGCTAAGGTGTAAGGACAGGGGGAGGGGTGACCTTCGCCCGGACCATATTATCAAACGTGACGGCCGCGGTGCCATTTACAAACGTGAAGCCTTCCAGTCTAGATCCAGCCTAGACTGCCTGTGTCAGCCAGGTAGAGGTGGATGTATGGGGAGAGGTAAGGACAGTGTGTAGTGGTGGTAGGCTGGCAGGGATAGGTGGGCAGCACACAGGGATTGAGGCCAGTCTACATCCATCCTACTAACTTCAGCAGGGCACACTGTAATCTACACTATTAAAAAAAGGATTTCAGGCAGTTTCCACTGAAGACCTTTGGAGTTCTTCACATTTTTTCAACTCAAAATGGCCTGATTTTCAATCTGGGACAGTCAGTTGCATTGGGGGAAGGATACTTCTCCTTCTCCTCCTGCATGGAGTTGTCCCATTACACTCACTGCCATATAAGGAATAGAGTAGACCCAGTAGCCAATGACTGCATTCGCAGCAAACCCCGACCTTCACCCTGACCTCCTTACATGATATTTATAACGCCTTGGGACCGTTTTACAGAGTTGACCTAGAATCTAGTGGGCCACAAGCACCCTCATTAGCATGTTCATGATGGTAACATTGGCCCAAGTGTTTTGTTTTTGTTTGGACATCTCAAGTTTAGCCCCCCCCCCCCCCCCCCCCGATAGGAATGTCATTATTTAAATATTTTGTGCCAGTGGTTAGACTAATTCAATAAATTGGAAAACACGATTCTCACATTTATTTTCACCTATAATCAACCAATAAGTCATATTTTACATCAAATAATGCGGATCTTGACCTGTTTTGCGGGTACACGCGGTAATTCGACATAGAAACGGCTGCGGTGCATGCTGGACGGGTCCCCGCACCCCCTGGTATAAGGAGCAGTGTGTATCTATCCGACGGGGGTAGGGGAACAGTAGATGACTTTAAAGTTGTAGATGAGGGTGCAGTTTACAGGCAGCCTTAACCGTAACCTCATCATGCAGCTCAATACTCAGTATCAGGTTTGTGGAAAGTTTAATTCAACCTTTTAAGGAACCGCCTTTGGACAAGTAACTTCCTTATGGGCGAGGCTAGTTGCCATAGTGTGACGACGGGTCTGTACTCAATGTCATTAAAATCATCCTTATAAATTAACATATACACGTTACTATGGGCAACCAGATGAGATTTTGATATATACCTTAATCATATCATGTTGTAAACAGAATGTCCAAAATTCATAAAGATCCGATGAATATGTCGTTATAAAAATTGATTGTAAAAGCTACAAAATGATACCTTGAGGCATCATGCGTCTTAAGTGTAGTGCTGCCTCCAGGTATCATCCCTCCTTAAATGGTCAACTTGACTCCTCGATTCAAAATTTAGAAGGATACAATGAATTTAAAAACTTTTACTGAAGGCATATTTTGTAAGTGACTGTAAGAACCGTTGTGTGATAACCAAAAGTTATAAAAAAAAAAAAAATTAAAAAGGCGTCTAAAAACCCTATGATCGGCGATTCTGTGTTTGTGCGACCTAGTTGAAATTGGATTAGACATTGACACACTGCTTCTGCCTTACCGACTTGCCCTGATGATAAATCAGAGAGGAAAACAGAAACTACAATGCTGCCTCGCTTGTGAAGGTACACACGGAGTAAAATCTAGGATCTACAAGATATGGGGGGCGCCATTTCTGTGAACCTGGGGGGCGTTTAATCATCCACCCCGACGATACTTGAATGTCCGAGGAGAGGTCGTAGGAGGGTTTGGGTTTAATATTACTATATACCTGTGAGCGAATGTCTGTGAAATACTACCCGCCGCTAGAGGTGTAGTATAAATAATGTTCGCGCCCGCCGTGACAGCCTGCCGTAGTGAATGGCATAGGCTTTGTAAGTTATCAAAACGGCGTATTAAAGGAGTGGGAGGTAAATAGTAATAAGAAAACGTAGTGACTGAGCCCGTACGGTGTCCGTTCTTGGTCATTTCATGAAAAAATACAGCCCTCCTGCCTGCGGCGTCGGGCCGTATTTTTTCATCAAATGACCTTGAACGGCCACCCGTACGAGCTCAGTAACCACGTTTTCTCATAATATTCGTTCAGGTCTCCCCCCCCCCCCCCCCCCCCCCACTGTCTTGTAGGTGTATTTTGTCCCGAGACACGATCGGTGTCACTCAAACGAGACTTTGACCCAGACTTTCACTCCCCATGTGCGACAGGGATGATTAAACGCGTTTGACGAGCTATCGTTGAAATTATCGTCGGTGGAGGTATCCATCGTCCGCACTGTCGCAACTCAAGATACCTCAAAATTAAACGTTCCCCAGCTGGTCGCTAGCCTTCAACATGTTCAACAGGTCCCTTTATCAAGGGCCAAGACACGTAATTTGTGATACTAAAACAGAATAATATGATCAGTTTGGCACTGTAATTTTCTTGTGTTTTATGCACTACAGTAGAAGATTATTGGTAACTATTCAACTCTTGTCTAAATGATGGTGATTCCATTTAAAGACCACATCATCCAGTCTCCCTATTCCACTCAATTCTCGTGGTTCTCATCGTCTACTCAATGCTCAACACTCCTGCCTCCATACTTTCACTCAGAATATTCACTTTGGATAAATCAAAATACATGTAGCCAACCAACTAGGCGTCATGTAGTCAGATAATCGTAGCACCACCTAATGACTAACACAGAAGAGTATTACAGTAAAACCCCGCGTAAGCGGTCACCCCCGTTCCGTGCAAAAGTGACCGTTTTCAGGTTTATATATAGTGCTGAATCGCCTATCAGATGTATTACTATAGTATGCAGTATGAAGAAACAATAACTATTATATGGAACTTTTATTAGATATATGTGTAATTTTAGATCACAAACAATTACATCGAGAATAAGGAATGAATTAATGAATGAGTTGATAAATATTTTATCAAACTTACATTCTAGGTAAGCTAATCATAACACTGTTGTCACTAACAAAGGCGGACAAAATACTATAGAAATAATTATAGCGTAGCTGCATAAGCAAGCATTAAGTTACATCTATAATAAACAAACAATAATAAACCAACTTGAGTCACCCGAATATAATATGATAATCAACCTCTTGTAACTAGTATGTTATAACTTATAAATGCGTGAGAAAATGCGTGTACTGTAAATATATAATACTTCCTTTTTTCAGAGTGATACGGTTGATTTGTAATTAAAATGTGCACGTTTTACGATAACTGATAATTTAATCCAACATAATCCAGTGAAACAATAAATAATAAACATTGTATTCATCGGCTAGGTTATGCTCATACTAATCCTATGACAAGAATATGAAATGATGAAATAGCAGTGATAGAGAAATGGTACTTAACTAAGACGCGATGATAAATCAGATGTAATTGCACAAATAATAACGATATGACATACACTGAATTCATCAACTAAGTTAAGTTCATAATAATCTTGTGACAAAAATATGAAATGATAAAATAAAAATAATGGAAATATGGTATGTTGACTAAGAAGCGATAATAAATTTTATGTAAGCACACATAAGTCTTACGTGATTAAAATCCCTTTCTCAATATGCCGTACAAAAGCCGGTCGTATTCAACATAATATTCACAAACAGTCTCTGATATATTATACATTTTATTTTTGGAAACTAGCATTACGGTGTTTTATATAAAGCACTACAATACAGATAGGGAGGGCAGACAATCAAAAGTTCAACATTTTACATAGAAAGTTATTTTCATTCACAGTTCCAATATCACACATCTAACCGGTATGATGAAAAGTCTAATGATTAACTTTTATTATCAATTATTGAAAAGGAATTTTGAATAATTACGTTATATTTATCAAATATATATCTCAGAGTTGGAACAGCCTCTTCAACTGATGTCTTTGTCTATTCTTTGGTTTTTGGTTTTGCCATCAACCCTATCTTAACAAAATATTCAATGCTAAACAGGTGTTTATCATGCGTTTGCAATCTGGCTGCCATTAATACATTCAGCATTTTTCACTTTCTATTCAACATCATTGTAGCATTCTTCACATATAAGAACATCCTTCGGTTCGTTTTTATGTATAATCTGCCAAACCTTTCCATCTGTGCTTTTGAAAGAGGTCTTACAACTTGGGCACATTTCTGTTTTCCTCACCCAAGCCCTTAATAAACGCGTTAACCGGGTACAACATATGCTGAACTCCGTCTTGCGGTCAAGAATGTCAACCTCCCTACAGACCATTATTTGAAAATGAATTCTACGGGACCTCCTTCCAGCTACAATATGTTTGTAAAGAAATTCTGCTCTCTCGGTCGCTCTTGCCTTAAAAACCAAATTACAGATTCTAGCTCGCAGGCGAGAGGCAAATGCATCAACAATACATGACAGCAAGGCTAGTATCGTCAGAGTAATAATTGTTACACTTGCAACGTTACTTGTTATCATTGGTTGTGGTAAACATGGTTCCGAAGTCAAGTTAAACCCTTGCAGGTTGAGGCTGGCTAAACTCATGTTGTGTGTCTCAGCAAAGCTTGACTCCAAACTAATTCCTCCCGCCATGCCTTCATATGATATGCCAAATTTAGCATTATCTCTGAAAACCTGAAGGAGAGTGCTAAGCAATACATCAAAAGCAATAACTGAAAGAGCTACAACCGAAAACACTACAGTCGGAATTGCCTGAGTGATGGTGCGCTTTGCCTCAGCCTTAGAGAGCTTCACCGCTGTACAATACTGATATTTAGTTAGCTCCCACTTTCGAAGGGGAAGGATGTTCTCCTTATCACCATAGAACCATAGGTCACGAAGATGATCATCCACAATCATATTGTCAAATAAATCATCCGAATAAAAATTTCGCATATAACTATAAGCATCCCAAAAAACTAAGATAATTGACAAATACAGCAACTTTCCCGCATAATGCGCATAGAATCTAATGGTGTCAAAAGCTGACTTTAGAATATTCTTCAATCGTGATTGAATATTAGATATACTATTGTACTCGAGGTCAGAGCATAGTCCCTCAAGATCAATGTCCATCACATTAACATCTGGCCGAAGCTTCCTGCTGAAATCCTTCAGGGTCTCAAGAGGTCCACCAAATTCAATATCTGGAAGGATGGAGTTAAAACCACAGGAGTCGTTACGCTTTCCTTTGCGAAAAAAACTTACAAAGAACCCACAGGCTTTACCAAGAGCTCCAACTGGTTTGCTAATAATATCTGTGGCAGACTTAACTTTATTTTTTATTTCCACCATTTGTTCTTTTACCTTCTCTTCGACGGACGCCATAACATTCTCAATATTTTTCAACAATGCATCCGTTTGATTCTTGTGTTCCTGCATCATCTTCTGAACTCCATCGACATATTTCTCAGCAATGTCTGCCATACTTTCATAGAGGCATATAAAACTGTCGACAACTTGCTGGATATTATGGTCAATCGTGGCCAGGGGCCCTGATAAGAGAAATCCTGCAGCAGTAGAGATCATGAAGGCACGTCCTCTCTTTGCAAACAGACTCGGTATCACTAACAACATGGAACAACGTACCCTTCGTGATGCCAGCCCTCCGAAAGTCAGCAGAACTCCGGCTCCTGCACCAACTGAACCCCCAATAATGTGGCTGAAAAGGTGGATGAGTGATAAACAAATGTTTTAGGAGACTTTATGAACAGCATGACGTGTGCAGGACACATTATAAGGAAGGCAAAACATGATTTTTTTTTCTTCGATCACATAATTTCTAGTCCATTGATTAATTTAGCCTAACTAGCCTATTCTATCATTTGATCTAGTTGCCTAGTATAGGTTGTTTCTAAATGTAAGATTTATGTTCCTATATCCCATACCTGGGAACAATGATTCGAAAGTCTTAAGTTGTTTTCACGATGGAGTGAAAAAAACGCTTATAATTAAAAAAAGACGTAATTGATGTTAGGCCTATATAGTTAAGATAATGTTTGGATAGCAAATGAGATGCCCCGGCCTACCTTTGGGTATTGTCTAGGAGTGCAGATTTCTCTATCGTTGGACCGAGCCAGTCCTTGTTTTCATCAGTCAGGTTTGTAGCTGAGTGGTTGGGAATTGGAGACCCATCAAGGACGAGGTATGTGGTGTAGTAGAAGATAAAGACCCCGAAAAGCGGGCCAAGTAAAAGGGCGATCAAATAGGAATGCAAACCCCGGGAGACAAGCGAACGCTTGGGTTTTGTGCGGGAAGCTATCGTGGATTGTGAGGATATGTTCTCCATCTCGGTGACTCGCGCTTGTACAAGGCCTCTCCCTCCTTCCATTTTGACTCGTCTGAAAAAGAACAGGAATTTCGTTACGTCATGCTGTACATCATTTCAAATGACACTGCATCGTTTGGTTGCTCATTCAAAATGCCGTTCTGTTCACCCTGACATAGTGGCTATCCATAAATAACATACACACTTGGAGTGATTGTGGCTGAAAAAACCCGCATATACATATATGCATTTTAGGCTAAGCATGACTTCTGCATTAAAAGGAATTTATAAAACAGATCTTTACCATAGAAACTATATACTATGTAACCATTTTAGTATGCTGAATGAAATTAATGTTCAACCTTACTATTTATCATCAGTGCTTGCTTTCACATGGATTAGCAACTCTTTTTGCTGTTTTCTATGCAATACATGATATTGCTTAATATACAATTTCCATTACTATCTGCGTTACATTTGTACTGCACATGTCACTCTTTTAAACAATATTATGATATCATTCGTGTTATCTGTTTCCTGGATTCCTTCTATGGGTTTCACATGAGAGCAATCGGGATTTATTCATGAGTTCATTCAAAGCATAACAACACAGAATACATTGGTACCCTATATGCTATTAGCAACCTAGCTCTACATTTTTCTTTATTTTGTTCAAACAACCACCACATCTGACGAATCTATAAGTAAGTTCATATGCCAAGCTGAAAAAGAGACTAAGTTCAACACAAGTTCAACCTACCTGAATTGATATAAGTAGTAGAAGATACTTGATGGGATTGTACCACCCAACCAGGGGAAGATCTTTCTCAGGAAAGAACTGTGTTTATTTCTTGACTGAATAATTCTGAAAACAATTTACGATAATAAAATAGTAAATAAATTCAAACTAACACACAAGACATCTTAACATGTACACACACACAGACCTATGCACACACACCTACGCGCCGACTCTAAGCGTGCTGAACAAGTAACGTGCAGGAGATTTGGAGGGGGTTGAAGGGGATTTCCTGGTTTCAATTCAGGAAGTAATCAGGAAGTACTTCACGAATTAGCTAGCATTTACATGTACCTATTTTGTATCAAAGCAATGAGCTTCTTATGATAGGTTATCTATAAACATCTTTATTAGTTCTTTCTTTCATGATATAATCAGTTTCGTTATAGTTTTTGCTTCATTTCTCGGAAGTACATATAGTTGCATTTGTGACCTATAAATCTAAACCTAAAAACTATAGTTTAATTCCGACCCCCAAGACAATCATCCCTGTCCTCATTTATACCACCATTCTTGATGACACTTGAAAGATAAATATATCTATCGTAGCTTCCAACACGGGATATCATGTTCTTTTTCAAAAAGATTATCTACATTCATCCTGTCAAGTTATCCACACACACATCCTACACACATAAAGCGATTATTTATAGCGACTTCTCCATCGCAGACATGCATAATATTTCAGCATATTAAACTTAGTTAGAAGAGAATGATTTCTATCATATCTGCATACGTGAGCAATGGAAACTCTGAAAATAGCGGGCCATCCACGATTAAGAACTCTAGAACAAACCTCTGTTTTAAATGAGAAAGTATAAAACCCATTTTTACGAACTAAACACTGTGCATTTCGGGAAAGAGATATTGAATTCATTCTTAGCATACATTTTTACAGTCCAAAGCAGCGCAGGTACATTTTTGTAGATTGAAAATGAAGTAAAAAATTTGTCTACCGGGGAAATGTGGAATGGTATTAATTTCTTTAGGCGAGGTTGTCTATGTATGAAAAGAACAGAGTAGCATATGGTCATATTTGGTATTTTGTCATTGAGAGGTGTATTGTGCTTGAAGGTCTGCATTGCAGATGTCATGTGGCTGGAAGCAATTCTCCCAAAGCCCCGGTCCTCTCTTGTTAATAAAAAGAAAACTCCACTAACATTGATTAAAAGCCAGCCGATTATGCACTGAACATTCAATTAGCGGGCTTGAGGATTTCTATCCAAAGGCAGCAAGAAAGAAATCTTGTGTTGATATGTTAAATGGTAGGCCTCACTCCTGGTCTCACTAAAGATAAAGGCTTGCTTCTCTTACCTGTTACTTGTCTCTCATTTTCCTTAGCTATGCACCACCTTCCTGTTCCAAGGGCATATGTCGTCTCCATCTGCCGGGCGCTCTTATATCATGATCATAGAAGCTGATCACGTCAATCGGGAAAGTCCATGAACTTTGTACCACATGCTTTTCCTGAGAGGGAAATATTCCTATGTATTCCCACGGCTGATAACAATCAAAATGATACAGTCTGTAGTATGATAGAAACTGTGCGTTGATTGATGTCGTATTTCCTCTGACATCTCACAAATACCACCAACCGTTTAAGGACAAATTATGCCTTAAGGCATCAACCGGTCCAGGCCGAATGATGCCTTAAGGCATTAACCGAGCCCTGCTGAATGATGCCTCACAGCATTATTTCTCCAAAATATACAAAGAAATATATCGATGGTAACAAAAAAGATTTGCACTGAATATAGTTCTGCCATGATATTTGTATTCTTGGGAGAAAACAAAATAACATCAGACAACGGCTGTTTCCGGCCTCTTGCCTATAGAGATACAACAATCACACCTCGATTGTGAACTGTGAGTGTGATTGCAGGAGTGTTGTTTTTGACAGATTACACTACTGGAACAAACATGGACATTGTATTAATGAGTCTGGGCTACCTGAACTTCAGGGTTGATAGGAGTCTTGATTTCCCCTTGAAAAAAAGATATGTATATATGCATGATAGCTAGGCTGGCCAATGTAACATCAATCAATGACTTCAATCCATTTCCTCCAATTACTCAACACTTATCTTTGATTTCCGGACGTGGTGGGCGATATACTTCCTGACAACCACATATCAAATATATATTTTATCTATGTCTATATCTATTATCTATATCTCCATAATCATCGTCTCCATATTATCAGAGTATGTGTGTCTACTACATGAATGCTCTTACTTTGTGAGAATAGCTGATCTCAGGTTTGCTGACATGCTGCTCTCATGCCTCTCCACTTCCTGATAACACAAACAAAGCTTCCTTATTTTTTAACAGTAGTTCTTGCCAGGCTGGATTATTCTGAAGAGGTTCGGGGAATATAGTAATTATGTCATGTTTTGATAGTCAGTTTTTAGCAACTTTAGGATTTATGCTACATATTACTAAGAGTTATACTTTTTGAAGTGATAATTCATGCTCATACATGTGTAAATTAATGTTTTTGTAACTATTAGACATAGTAGCGGATGGTGAAGAGCATATATATGTACATTTCTGTTGACATGAATTCACTTCCTATACATAAATATGAGTGCAGCTATATCAATTTGTCAGTTATCTTCCCAGAAAGACTCACATGGAAATGCATCGGTCTGCTTTCAGTATCGAGTACACGTACTATCATTGATTATATCTATACATCAACCGATGGGGAACTACCGTTGCTACAAGAGAATATATGTATAAAACCTTGAAATATATCTGGAAAACTCGCCTGGCGAGGGTTACGTTATGGTTGATTAAAAAAACATATCTGGAGAAATATTTAAGAATGTACTTTCTGTTTGATACTACTAACTGGGTACATGTAGCCTCTGAGTTGTATCTTCACTGATCAGTGGTACCTTAACAAGTATAATAGTAACTGTCTGCCATTTAATTTGAGTTAATCAGATACAAAATTACTATTTAGTACTTTTATTTCCGGTATTCTATACCATGTCCAGCATTACAACATTTTCATTGGTAATGATATAAACATCATAGAATCAAGATATTAGACCCCTTTTGAGATAATAAAAGTATATACATTATTTATGAGAATGATAACTGTCTTTTCGGAAAAGAGGGAGCACTTCTTGGACCTATAGCAGGTATTCTCTACACAAGAATGCCCAATACCTGGGCATGGTATTTGGAATAAACAAAGAAAACTGCCCGGTGTGACACCATATATGCTCATCCAGGGAAATCTTGAGTGTAAATGTCAAGCGTAAGAAGTATTGTGCACAAAATGCCTGGAGTTTGAAGTGATTCTGGTGCTATTGTTTGGTTCTATCGTCTTATCATCCTTGTTGTTGTTAAGTGACGACATAAGGAAAGATTACCATTTTTACTTATTCACAAAGAAAGTTGTCATTTTGTAATAATTAATTTGTTTTAATTGTATCTAACAATTTCTAGAGAAGGATATTTTTCAGATTTGTTACCAAGGTCCTGACAGTTGTAACTATAGTCGTGACAGCTGTGCCTATAGTCGTGACAGCTGTTCCAACTGATAGATATTCCTAAGGTTCTGGAGAGCTGACCAAAGGGAGGGGAAGCCTAATGGTGTCCTACACTATAAGATAATTCCCCTCAATTTTACAGTATTTCCTTGGCAATTAGGGTTTAGAGGAAATATCGTAAATTGTACGGGTAACCATAAGATATTTTGGGCGCAAATTCTAACTGTACTAAACTGTATTTTGATAGTGATTTAAACCTGTAATATATTCCATAAATTAACTGTAATAAACTTTTTGATAATGATTTAGACCAAATATGAAGGTGCAAAGTTGTAGGAAATGAATGGTCCTTTGAATATATGCACATACATGTACCATAAACCTTGTTATTGAGGGTCTTGAGAACCATTTTACGTAGGAGGCCATCCATAAAGTATGTATGCAGAATTTCTGAAATTATAGACCCCCCACCCTTCATCCAAATCTTCTATGCAACAGAACAAAGAAGAAGCATACACAGGATTACCAAAATTCTTTACCCCCACCCCTTCAGTGCATATACATGTACTTTATGGATGACACCAAATAACAGTGTTGTCCCCTATGCGCAGAGATCGGAATAATCAGACAGGGGCGTAGATAGGAATGAATAAGCGCAGATGAGGGTTTACAATCTACCTGTACAGAAGAAGACATAGGTATGATGCCAAATAGGGTGATGTTATTTACGCTCAAGGTGACATCTACACAGAAATTTGACATCTATATAAGTAACTCCATAGGTTCATCCTCTGTGGGCGCCTTCGGCAGAGTCACGCTTATGTTTATTGATCAATAATTTCCTCTGTTTTTAAACAATGATTTTGTGAGTCTCAGGAAATAATATCTGCACACACTCTGCACACACACCGATCGATCACTTTAGACATAACCCGGCGCGAATGGATTTAAAATACATACACGGATAAGGCCAATTTGTCAGACGAATCTGCGAGATGAATATTTAGAAACGGAAATTGGCGTATTCCTTGGAGCAACTTTCATTGTGTTCCTTCGAATGGGGTTTGAGTCTTCAGCACCATAGCAAACATACTGTGGCATGACTGCATTCATGCTTTCCCTGTAACACCCGATTCCAATACACAGTGTTCCACCTGAGATAGTGCCTGCAGCAATACCCGCAGGCACCATATATTTCGGAAACAGCAATGTCTCATGATTCATTACGCGATTTCCGTATTTTATCATAGCAATCAATCTTATTTTGTTGGAATACATAAAAGCATATTACTATGTCAATTTCAAACAATCATTTTTCAATCTATTTTTCATTTTTCATATAATGATGCCTCTATGATGCCTGATTGCATCATGCTGCGGTATCCGCGGAAATACCTGGGAGGTGTTTTTAAAACGAATTCAACGATGAAATAATTGATCTTATCGGGGTCTTTGTTGCATTCTCGTTACCTAAAGTGATTTGTCTTTATGAAAGACTGCCTTCCAAGAGGATCAGGGAAATATCTTTATTTTGAGTTTTTTAAAAGGTCATAGGTTTTACCTTTTGTCCATTGCTTGGTGGGTTCGATTTACCATAATAAATTGTTTTCCATCAAGATAGTTAAAAAGTAAAGATTAAAAAGTACAAAAGATATCATGGGATTATGCTGACAACACTTAAAACAAGGACTGACACTCCAATCGTGGTGACTATCGCCTGAAGTTAATCGTAATCGTTCAGCCAATATCGTTCTTGGTTTTAAATTTCGCAAGGCCTCCATAGGGTTTACCTCCCCTCCCCCGCAAATCAAGTGGTTTATGAGTGAGGGTCTAGAGCATCCCTCCCTTTCTAGATTAGCCACACATAGATCCTGAGTGCTGGGAGTCTTCATTATTAAGAACATCCCCCAGTCTAGCCTCCACAGTGCTCAAGGGCACCCTTGGGTACCCTGGGGATCCCTAAGGTTCATATTCTACTCCTTTAGGTCAGCTCATTGGAGTTCAAGGCACCCTAGGGTTCTCTAGGGATTCCTAGATTCCTACAGTCAGGAACCACCGACGGACTTTTGGCCTTGCTGACCCAAAATCGGTCAATGGAAACAATCCAGCTCGTGAAATGACCCACGACTTTTTCTGTTTAGATTGTGCAATGTGGCATTATTCACCACTGAGTGAAAGGTTGGTGGCTGAGTTAAGTCTACTACCCTTCTAAATAGACGCACAGTGAGTGGGACCACCGACAGACTTTCTGGGTAACTCAAAAGATTTACACCCTTTACGTCGGCCAATGGAACTAGGCCTAATCTTGGGCAGCCCCACAAAGCCCCAGGGCGTCTGCGCTATAGGAGCTCGATCCCCATTACTCCTGCTCTACAGATTTCCAGGGTATCCTTTGGCTGGCCTTGGGATCCAGAGTATCCCAAGACATTAATGCTCCACCTCTACGTCAGGATTATGGGGCCCCGGGATGCCCTGCACTGGGAAAAAAATACTTCAGTAAAATATACAAGATACTACTGTAAACGTGGACCGTATATTACCTTATCTTTTCAACTTAACCAGGTCAGACTCCTCAATCCCCTCATTTTCAGAGGGTTGACCGGAAAAAAAATCAAGATTATTAAATGACTTCCAACTCACCAGGACTTAATAAACTATTCCATGAACGATTTTAAGTATCAATGTACCTAAATAGAACAGTAAGGATTAGGGCTATGTGTTGGGCTTTTTAGACAATTGGCAGATTTTTCTGTAAATTCGGTTGGGGTCGGCAGGCAAAATCACAGGTTTCAATTTCATATGTACAGGCATTGAGAATCAAGATTTTGAAATTATTTCTATCCCACGTTGTCTATCTTTTTTTCTATTCATCTAACAAAAATGAGGAAGTTTTGACACTATAGATTGACAGTCTGAGACTGAACATTGCTCAACATTAAAAATATGATATTTTACAGAACGCATAATATATATGCTGTTCCATTAGGTCTGTCAGTATAGCCTAGAGCACTGGTGCATCAAAATATCTAGTTCTCTTGTTATTTACTACTAAGTGGTCTCTATTTCGTGATCTTTTGTACATGTAATTCAACATACAGTAAAACCCTTCTTCCGGGACACCCCGCTTAAGGGGACACCCCGCTTCAGGGGACAATTTGCTCGGAACGGAAATTTTTCCCTCTATTAAGAGTTTATTTTAACCCCGCTTTAGGGGACACCCCGCTTAAGGGGACACCCCGCTTTAGGGGACAGTTTTTCGGTACAGAAATGCTTAAAAACCCCGCTTAAGGGGACAGTTTGGAGGGACATCATATCAAAAATACTGAAAATCCAAGTTTATGGTGCCCGTTTGTCTGGGACAGACAGTTGTCACAAACAGTACAATAGACTGAGCATTCCCGTGAGGGCCCGGGCGGCCGGAGTGTGTTTTTTCAAGGTAATAACCACATCTGTAGAGGCTCTGGGCGGGCGACAGTGAGTGAATATTAGTATGAGCGACTTTCGCACCCGTTGAAGGTAGGGGGTAAGAGGTCCGCTTACAGGTTAGCGGTGGGCGATACAGGGCGGGCAGGGGGCTTTGAAGGTGCGGTATACAGTGAGCCACGGCGGCTCTGTGCGGCTCAAAGTGAGTCACTTGCTGATTTCTCTCAGAAGTTACAGAGGGGACACTGACTGGGGATATAAAAAGGAGCGAATTTCACAAGGTAGGCATATCTACCTGAGACCTGTTTTATATTTATTTTCAATTTATTTGCTAATTAATGTGTCATTATGTAGGGCATAGGGCTGCTGACTTGGGGGGGGGGGCGGCGGGGGGGGGGGGGGGTGACATTGAACGGGGGTGTAAAAAGCAGCGAATTTCACAAGGAAGGTGTATCCATCTTCAACCTCTATTATCTATTTATTTTAAATTTATTTTACATTTATATTCATTTATATTGTATAATTTATATTTATTTGCTTATTTATTAATAAACCTTTTAACCTAATAACCATCGTTTCCTTCATTTATGTAGGTATATTCTCTATTGTATAACCACTGGCATACTGAAAACCCCGCTTAAGGGGACACCCCGCTTAAGGGGACACTTGGCCCGGAACGGAAGGTGTCCCCTTAAGAGGGGTTTTACTGTATATGTGTCTCTCTGCGGTAGTTAAGCATTGGGACTTCAGCAGCAAAGTGAAGATGCCGAATGGGGGTGTAAGAGTTTGCCTTAAGGCATACGTAAAGCAGTATTTTGCAGCACCTGAAGAGAGTCAGTGCATCTAGCCAGGGTACCATCATAAAGAATGTCCCCATAATCAAAGTATGGTAGTATGGTTGACTTATATACTTCGTTGTTTTTCAAAACACCCAATAAATCATTCACATACAGCAAAAAGTTACATTACCGGTATAGTTTTATAAGTCTTTCTGTGACACTCTGAAGTGTGCTTCTATCTTTATTCTAAGTTTTTGTCACTGCAGTTTCATATTATCTGAGACTTGCCTGGCATGATATATCATCAGCATATTCCATGTCAAGAAACCCATCCAGCTTTGCGATATGGATGTGGTTCTAGATGGACTAAAGTTAACGTAGTGTGCTTCTGGCGGCCAGATGAATGTCTGCCACAGACCACCCAATGCGACCGCGGTGCCGTCTAGTGGCAAGACGTGTAGACTGGCCGCAAAGCCTCCTAGCGGATGACCGGGGAACCAGCGTCACGAAGATAAAATTACATATCTTATATTTTTCTAATTGACCCTATCGTTTCTTTACCTAGCATATTGTGGCTTATGTCTTTCCTATCTTTTCAGTAAAATTATTTATGATTTTAAAAATTGTAGGTTGATAATATGTCGTACATTTTCTGCTTCGTACCCACTCTCGGCAACACTAATGGCCGACTGACGGGACTAGAGCAGAAGTTTGGGCCACAAATTCTTTAATTTCATAGTTACTGTGATTACATTAAGTCAAGACCAGGTAATTGACATTTTATAAGCTTTGTGCGTGAATTAGCCACTAATATATACAGAAAACTAGCGTATAACTTTATTGCTATGATATTGCGAAACGGGAATCGATTCATTCATCCAGCGGCGAGGTTTGTTGTGGGTGAAATCCGAATCGAAACTGTGCCGTCGTAGTTGTCACTCTCTCTCTCTCTCTCTCCCACCCCCTTCCCAAGTACACAAACATGAATGTAGCTCGAAGGGGCCCAGCTCTCAACAGATTAATTGTATTCATTTCAAGCAAGATCAAATGCTGCTTTCTTCACGGACATATTTACTGATACATGAGTATAGGGTCGGACTGTCTAGGACTAGATCTATGTCAGAGCTTTCTTTTCGTTACGTTAGTTATAATTGTTCTTTAATCTTTCAAATATTCGTAAAATGTCAGTATTTCGGGACAGAGAAGACATAATAACAGAATTGCATACATATTGATCTGAGCTATCGGAAAATGTATAATTCCAGTCTTGTTTATCAAAATAATTTTTTGCTCGCCCATCCCTATAAGCACGGACTTATATCTATGGATAAGAAACGCGGGCCATTCCCGTGTTTGTTCAACGATCTCTTCGCCTCGGCTACGCTTGAGTGCATTTCGCGGGTAGGGCGCTAATTGGCGATAGTTCCATTTTGAGCCACCAGGGTTAAAAGTGGCGCTGCTGATGTTTTTGTTTTTTTTTGTTTTTTTTATTGTTTTTTATTTTTTTTGAGCAAGCTTTCTTTATTTCAATTATAGAACACTTCATTATTATTTAAATATATATCCTGAGTGTCTAGCCATGATTTTCGGTCTTGGTGAAAATGTTAATATCTGCATTCATTTTTTTTTTTTTTTTTTTTTTTTTTTTTTTGATTGAGCAAGCTCTTTCTTTATTTCACTTGTAATACATACATTCATTCTTTCCTAAGTGTATAATCATGACTTACTTTCCTAAGGTGTTTATTTGCAATCCTTTTTTCTATGGTCTTGGAATAGTTGGGGCCGGCGGACAAATTTCCCTGATTTTCAGGCAGTCAGTCTTGGGAATAAATTATTTTCAATTCATTCCCATGCCCCTAGGCCTTAATAAAGTATTTGTCAGTCAATTCCAGGTATGTACCTACATGGGACAGTTGGAATTAGGGTTCTAAGTGCAATAGATTTGTTTAAAGTTACGGCACGTTTTATGTCAGTTTGGGTTGGGTCGGCAGTCAAAATTCCCTGATTTTCAAAGGAAAAATTCAGAAAATCCAGATTCTGAAATTGTTCCCATGCCCCTAGGCCTTAATAAAGTATTTGTCTGTCGATTCCAGATACATACCTATATGGGACAGTTGGAATTAGGGTTCTAAGTGCAATAGATTTTTTTTAAGTTACGGCACATTTTGTCTTAGAATAGTTGGGGCCGGCACACAAATTTCCCTGATTTTCAGGAAGTCAGTCTTGGGAAACAATTATTTTCAATTCATTCCCATGTCGCTAGGCCTTAATAAAGTATTTGTCAGTCGATTCCAGGTATGTACCTACATGGGACAGTTGGAATTAGGGTTCTAAGTGCAATAGATTTTTTTAAAGTTATGGCACATTTTGTGTCAGTTTGGGTTGGGTCGGCAGTGAAAATTCCCAGATTTTCAAGGGAGAAATCCAGAAAATCCAGATTCTGAAATTGTTCCCATGCCCCTAGGCCTTAATAAAGTATTTGTCAGTCGATTCCAGATATATAGCTACATGGGACAGTTAGAATTAGGGTTCTAAGTGCAATAGATTTTTTTAAAGTTACGGCACATTTTGTCTTAGAATAGTTGGGGCCGGCACACAAATTTCCGTGATTTTCAGGAAGTCAGTCTTGGGAAACAATTATTTTCAATTCATTCCCATGCCCCTAGGCCTTAATAAAGTATTTGTCAGTCGATTCCAGGTATGTACCTACATGGGACAGTTGGAATTAGGGTTCTAAGTGCAATAGATTTTTTTAAAGTTACGGCACATTTTGTGTCAGTTTGGGTTGGGTTGGCAGTGAAAATTCCCAGATTTTCAAGGGAAAAATCCAGAAAATCCAGATTCTGAAATTGTTCCCATGCCCCTAGGCCTTAATAAAGTATTTGTCAGTCGATTCCAGATATATACCTACATGGGACAGTTGGAATTAGGGTTCTAAGTGCATTAGATTTTTTTAAAGTTGCGGCACATTTTGTCTTAGAATAGTTGGGGCCGGTAGGCAAATTTCCCAGATTTTCAGGATGTCAGTCTTGGGAAAAAGTCATTTCCAATTCATTCCCATGCCCCTAGGCCTTAATAAAGTATTTGTCAGTCGATTCCAGGTATGTTCCTACATAATGCAGTTGGAATTAGCTTTCTAAGTGCAATAGTTTTTTTTAAAGTTACGGCACATTTTGTGTCACTTTCGGTTGGGTCGGCAGTCAAAATTCCCTGATTTTCTAGGGGAAAATCCAGAAAATCCAGATTCTGAAATTATTCCCATGCCCCTAGGCCTTAATAAAGTATTTGTCAGTCGATTCCAGATATATACCTACATGGGACAGTTGGAATTAGGGTTCTAAGTGCACTAGATTTTTTTTAAGTTACGGCACATTTTGTCTTAGAATAGTTGGGGCCGGTAGGCAAATTTCCCAGATTTTCAGGATGTCAGTCTTGGGAAAAAGTCATTTTCAATTCATTCCTATGCCCCTAGGCCTTAATAAAGTATTTGTCAGTCGATTCCAGGTATGTTCCTACATAATGCAGTTGAAATTAGCTTTCTAAGTGCAATAGTTTTTTTTAAAGTTACGGCACATTTTGTGTCACTTTCGGTTGGGTCGGCAGTCAAAATTCCCTGATTTTCAGGGGGAAAATCCAGAAAATCCAGATTCTGAATTTATTCCCATGCCCCTAGGCCTTAATAAAGTATTTGTCAGTCGATTCCAGATATATAGCTACATGGGACAGTTGGAATTAGGGTTCTAAGTGCAATAGATTTTTTTTAAGTTACGGCACATTTTGTCTTAGAATAGTTGGGGCCGGCACACAAATTTCCCTGATTTTCAGGAAGTCAGTCTTGGGAAACAATTATTTTCAATTCATTCCCATGCCCCTAGGCCTTAATAAAGTATTTGTCAGTCGATTCCAGGTATGTACCTACATGGGACAGTTGGAATTAGGGTTCTAAGTGCAATAGATTTTTTTAAAGTTACGGCACATTTTGTGTCAGTTTGGGTTGGGTCGGCAGTGAAAATTCCCAGATTTTCAAGGGAAAAATCCAGAAAATCCAGATTCTGAAATTGTTCCCATGCCCCTAGGCCTTAATAAAGTATTTGTCAGTCGATTCCAGATATATAGCTACATGGGACAGTTGGAATTAGGGTTCTAAGTGCACTAGATTTTTTTAAAGTTACGGCACATTTTGTCTTAGAATAGTTGGGGCCGGTAGGCAAATTTCCCAGATTTTCAGGATGTCAGTCTTGGGAAAAAGTCATTTTCAATTCATCCCATGCCCCTAGGCCTTAATAAAGTATTTGTCAGTCGATTCCAGGTATGTTCCTACATAATGCAGTTGGAATTAGCTTTCTAAGTGCAATAGTTTTTTTTAAAGTTACGGCACATTTTGTGTCACTTTCGGTTGGGTCGGCAGTCAAAATTCCCTGATTTTCTAGGGGAAAATCCAGAAAATCCAGATTCTGAAATTATTCCCATGCCCCTAGGCCTTAATAAAGTATTTGTCAGTCGATTCCAGATATATACCTACATGGGACAGTTGGAATTAGGGTTCTAAGTGCACTAGATTTTTTTAAAGTTACGGCACATTTTGTCTTAGAATAGTTGGGGCCGGTAGGCAAATTTCCCAGATTTTCAGGATGTCAGTCTTGGGAAAAAGTCATTTTCAATTCATCCCATGCCCCTAGGCCTTAATAAAGTATTTGTCAGTCGATTCCAGGTATGTTCCTACATAATGCAGTTGGAATTAGCTTTCTAAGTGCAATAGTTTTTTTTAAAGTTACGGCACATTTTGTGTCACTTTCGGTTGGGTCGGCAGTCAAAATTCCCTGATTTTCTAGGGGAAAATCCAGAAAATCCAGATTCTGAAATTATTCCCATGCCCCTAGGCCTTAATAAAGTATTTGTCAGTCGATTCCAGATATATACCTACATGGGACAGTTGGAATTAGGGTTCTAAGTGCACTAGATTTTTTTTAAGTTACGGCACATTTTGTCTTAGAATAGTTGGGGCCGGTAGGCAAATTTCCCAGATTTTCAGGATGTCAGTCTTGGGAAAAAGTCATTTTCAATTCATTCCTATGCCCCTAGGCCTTAATAAAGTATTTGTCAGTCGATTCCAGGTATGTTCCTACATAATGCAGTTGAAATTAGCTTTCTAAGTGCAATAGTTTTTTTTAAAGTTACGGCACATTTTGTGTCACTTTCGGTTGGGTCGGCAGTCAAAATTCCCTGATTTTCAGGGGGAAAATCCAGAAAATCCAGATTCTGAATTTATTCCCATGCCCCTAGGCCTTAATAAAGTATTTGTCAGTCGATTCCAGATATATAGCTACATGGGACAGTTGGAATTAGGGTTCTAAGTGCAATAGATTTTTTTTAAGTTACGGCACATTTTGTCTTAGAATAGTTGGGGCTTGCACACAAATTTCCCTGATTTTCAGGAAGTCAGTCTTGGGAAACAATTATTTTTAATTCATTCCCATGCCCCTAGGCCTTAATAAAGTATTTGTCAGTCGATTCCAGGTATGTACCTACATGGGACAGTTGGAATTAGGGTTCTAAGTGCAATAGATTTTTTTAAAGTTACGGCACATTTTGTGTCAGTTTGGGTTGGGTCGGCAGTGAAAATTCCCAGATTTTCAAGGGAAAAATCCAGAAAATCCAGATTCTGAAATTGTTCCCATGCCCCTAGGCCTTAATAAAGTATTTGTCAGTCGATTCCAGATATATAGCTACATGGGACAGTTGGAATTAGGGTTCTAAGTGCACTAGATTTTTTTAAAGTTACGGCACATTTTGTCTTAGAATAGTTGGGGCCGGTAGGCAAATTTCCCAGATTTTCAGGATGTCAGTCTTGGGAAAAAGTCATTTTCAATTCATCCCATGCCCCTAGGCCTTAATAAAGTATTTGTCAGTCGATTCCAGGTATGTTCCTACATAATGCAGTTGGAATTAGCTTTCTAAGTGCAATAGTTTTTTTTAAAGTTACGGCACATTTTGTGTCACTTTCGGTTGGGTCGGCAGTCAAAATTCCCTGATTTTCTAGGGGAAAATCCAGAAAATCCAGATTCTGAAATTATTCCCATGCCCCTAGGCCTTAATAAAGTATTTGTCAGTCGATTCCAGATATATACCTACATGGGACAGTTTGAATTAGGGTTCTAAGTGCATTAGATTTTTTTAAAGTTACGGCACATTTTGTCTTAGAATAGTTGGGGCCGGTAGGCAAATTTCCCAGATTTTCAGGATGTCAGTCTTGGGGAAAAGTCATTTTCAATTCATTCCCATGCCCCTAGGCCTTAATTAAGTATTTGTCAGTCGATTCCAGGTATGTAGCTACATGGGACAGTTGGAATTAGGGTCCTAAGTGCGCTAGATTTTTTTAAAGTTACGGCACATTTTGTCTCACAGCCTGCCTGAAAATCTGGGAATTTCGCCTGCCGATCCAACCCAAATTGACACAAAATGTGCCGTAACTTTGAAAAAATCTAGTGCACTTAGAACCCTAATTCCAACTGTCCCATGTAGGTACATATCCGGAATCGACTGACAAATACTTCATTAAGGCCTAGGGACATGTGAATGAATTGAAAATAATCTTTCCCCAACACTGACTGCCTGAAAACCAGGGAAATTTGCCCGCTGACACCAACTATTCTAAGACAAAATGTGCCGTAACTTTAAAAAAATCTATTGCACTTAGGACCCTAATTCCAACTGTCCCATGTAGGTATAAATCTGGAATCGACTGACAAAGACTTCATTAAGGCCTAGGGACATGGGAATAATTTAGGAATCTGGATTTTCTGGATTTTCCCCTTGAAAATTAGGGAATTTTGACTGCCGACCCGACCCAAACTGACACAAAATGTGCCGTAACTTTGAAAAAATCTAGTGCACTTAGAACCCTAATTCCAACTGTCCCATGTAGGAATAAATCTGGAATCGACTGACAAATACTTCATTAAGGCCTAGGGACATGGGAATGAATTGAAAAAAAAAATTTCCCAACTCTAACTGCTTGAAAACCAGGGAAATTTGCCCGCCAACACCAACTATTCTAAGACAAAATGTGCCGTAACTTTACAAAAATCTAGTGCACTTAGAACCCTAATTCCAACTGTCCCATGTAGGTATATATCTGGAATCGACTGACAAATACTTCATTAAGGCCTAGGGGCACGGGAATAATTTAGCAATCTGGATTTTCTGGATTTTTCCCTGGAAAAACAGGGAATTTTGACTGCCGACCCGACCCAAACTGACACAAAATGTGCCGTAACTTTACAAAAATCTAGTGCACTTAGAACCCTAATTCCAACTGTCCCATGTAGGTATATATCTGGAATCGACTGACAAATACTTCATTAAGGCCTAGGGGCATGGGAATAATTTAGGAATCTGGATTATCCCCTGAAAAAACAGGGAATTTTTACTGCCGACCCGACCCAAACTGACACAAAATGTGCCATAACTTTACAAAAATCTAGTGCACTTAGAACCCTAATTCCAACTGTCCCATGTAGGTATATATCTGGAATCGACTGACAAATACTTCATTAAGGCCTAGGGACATGGGAATGAATTGAAATTAATTTCCCCCCAACACTGACTGCCTGAAAACCAGGGAAATTTGCCCGCAGACACCAACTATTCTTAGACAAAATGTGCAGTAACTTTTAAAAAATCTAGTGCACTTAGGACCCTAATTCCAACTGTCCCATGTAGGTATATATCTGGAATCGACTGACAAATACTTCTTTAAGGCCTAGGGGCATGGGAATGAATTGAAAATAATTTTTTCCCAAGACTCACTGCCTGAAAATCAGGGAAATTTGCCTGCTGACCTGACCCAAACTGACACAAAATGTGCATAACTTTAAAACTATTTCACTGATCATTTCAAGACACTTCCTAAATGGAAGTTGAAATTATAGCCCTAGGTGTGCCGGGGGGTTCCAGACAATTGGCAGATATTTTGTAATTTTGGTTGGGTTGGGACTCAGATTTCCCTCATTTGACATGGGAAATCAAGATTTTGAAATTATTTCCCCCTCAACAGGCTTTAATTGACTACTTCATCAAAAGGTCTAAGTATATACCTATACAGAACAGTCACAGTTATGTTGCTAAGTGTAGTGAACGTTTGTAGACAAATGTAAACAGTTTATCTGAATGTCATGATTATGCTGAGCCTCCCAGCTGCGACAGTCGCGATCCTGGTGGCAAACTATTGAACTAACTCCAAATGACGGTAGCGCCGTCTAGCGGCCGTTATCGGAACCCTAACAATGCCGAGGCAGAGATAGATACGCCAGGGGCCGTTTGTTTCTAATCCAGGTGTTCCAAGTCCGTGCTATAAGTATAATAATAGGTAGATCACATGAAAAATTTGAAACGCTCTATTTACAGAATTGTGTCATTAAAATGATAGAGCTCAGTGACAGAATTTAAATGCTTTTTAAATCATTACTATAGCTGTATTAGTTCAAAAGTTATTAAAGATTTCAGCCTTGAGAAATGGTGGGTTTTTGTCTTCACATTTGGAGGATTTGCTGTGAGTGTGACCACCTTAGGCTTTACCCCTCCTAGCCAGTGCATGGAATCTTTGATTTAGAATAACTTTGGAATGTAAAAAGATATAAAATTGAAATAAAAAGTATGTATGCAATGCACCATTATTTATTTGCCAACCATGACCTGACTTCACCTAATTATTTGACCTAGATTTTGTTCATGTAATTGACCTAATTAAGATATATTTACATTGAATACTTTGATATATTATTTTAGCCATTATGAGATGCATCATCCAACCTAAGTATGATTTAGATTGAGGTCTAAGTGAGCTATGTGACCCATTCTAGTTTTTCAACAGCTGTAGCTTGGGTTCTACAAGACCCTCACTCATAAACCACTCATTGGACAGATAATTATATGACTATTTTATTATTTCTATTCCTATTCTTATTATCTCAAGGTCTTACCTTAAATTGAAGCTCTGAAGGTGAAGTCAAGATTCTCAACTTAACTAAAACGTCTAGAAGGCACCAGAAATCATACCGACAGTTCTAAAATGTAAACTGGGTTCTAATTGATTGATTTATAGGACATATGTTATGTTAAACCAATTACAATGCCTATAACAATTACAATAGAAAAAACACTGCCCTGCTCCTTGTGCAGAACTGGGTGACACAGAATGAGCAAAAATTGTGCACAAAACGACTGCATCACCCCTAACGGATTGTAACCATACCACGTTAGTGTCATACTCATTACTGTCTGGTATGAGTGGTACCAGGTTCTTTCAGCCACTCTGCACGTCTGGCCCCGGCCACAACAGCATGTCCAGACTCTTGGCGCATCCGGTGTGATGTGAAAAACGGTTACCCTGCGAAAAGTGGTAATTATCGCACACGAGCATGCGCAGTGTTGATGTCCACGATTGGAGAGTGAACAATTTGCCAAAATTAAGCATATCACGACATGTAATTCTCATGTCTAAGTACTATTCTTTTCATTTGTTTACATTAAAATCACATCAGAATAGCAGTACGTCCAATAGTCCATGATGTCTGAACGGAAGAACGTATCCAGACTAATGCGCATATTGGGTGGGCGATAATTACCTCTTTTCACAGGGTAACAGTTTTTCGCATCACACCGGCCTCGGTGGGTCCGGCCTCAAACACATTTTGGGTGATAATAATTTTGGTTCATAACCCATACTAGAGTATATAGGGTCGAACCAGTCTGACTAAGTGATATCGGTCTGGAGTAAAACCGGCCGGTATCTTCGGCCTGGCTAACCTCCCCGCCCGGCCGGAGACGCTGAGAGGCCGATAGAGCTGAGAGGCTGTTCTTGTGGTTCTATTGAGACTAGGATTCTACTGCCTAATGATATTCCAATTCGACATATTGATTATATTTGTTTACTCTAAAAGTATGATATGTAATCTTACACTGTCACAAGTTCCTTCATGCCATTTTGAAGATGTCTTATTGTTAGTTTCTGATCAAGTGATGCGTCTGCTGCAGTGTGATTCCTCATATTTTTGTTTTTAAATAAATCGAAATTTTAAGTACGCAATGTAATAATTTCATAGAATTTTAGTTGTGTAATTTCGAGAATACGAATTTCTCTTACTATTGTGACAGACAGAGTGACAATGTCACGCTCATCAGAGGAAGTTCTTCTGATCGTCAGCAATGTGCGCAACAAGAAGAGTGATGGGACCCTCTACATGATGGGAACCCGGATGGCATGGATGCAGGAGAGTAAGAACTCATTCTCCATAAGCCACCACTACGCTGACATCAAAGGTAAATTCCTCGTTTTTACTTAAAAAAAAGAGGTGTTTTTTTTTCGGTCTTCTTTCCTTCACTTTTGCTGAAGTTTAGTAACTCTTTTATCTTCTTTAGAGAGGATAGCAGGATTTTCATTTAAAATTTGAACTATACATAAATATCATTTATAAGCAGGTGGACCATTCGTGTGTGTCTATTATTATTATAGCTTATATCTTTAGTCCACCTGTTTGCTGTGCAACTGGTGCCTTTCGCAGTTATCTAAGTGCGAATAGGAATAAGGTTTCTATTTTGATCAGAAGATTGTATGGCAATATACTATCCTACAGTTTTTATATTTTGAATTTTGATGAATATCTTGTTTCAGTTTAGACCTGAATCATGAGTCGCAGGTTCAAAATTCAAAATGAGGCACGCAGGCCATAGGTCTGTTCTGAGGGCCCGTCGGCTGAGGAGTGGCAGAGACCGGTGCGTAGTGAGGTGTGCAGCGCCCTCAGCCGATGACTCGGGTGGCGCCCTCTTACATTAATACTTCTAACTATCTTAGATAGTTCGTATCCATAATGGCTGCATTGAAAGGGAACAAAATGCAGTAGGCACCAGGAAGTGGATTTTTGAAAGTAACTTTTTTTTCTATTCAAGTATTCTTTGTTTTAAAGGGGAAGGCAAGCTTTTTAAATCCAGACACATTTGTCTTTTAACATATATATAACCTCGAACTAGTCCAATTTTAGCACAATATGGCCCATATAAAGAATAAAGGATGGACTTCAAATCCAGAATTGACTTCCAGTGACTGCATGTATTGCATATAACACGAGGATTGCTGTTTACACAAATAAGAGTGGTCATTCTTGAGATCAGTGTAAATCTGAGGAATACATTTCTTTGGGGTGAGGTCTGGAGATTCGAAATGAAAACCTGACATATGGTGCGTGATATTTCCACAATTCCGGGCATTTTAGCTCTCAGCTGAGGTCAGGAATTCACTTGAAGAGCTCAAAATGCAGGAGCTTCTAGTTTCCAAGCCCCATGCCTATTCATTTGGTACGTAAACCAGAGAAAAATATTATCTGGTTATGGGGTTCCCCTTCATAAAAAAATTACCTTAATGAATAGGCAACCCTGCCCAAGGGGACCTGCCCAAACAAATCATCTGGGCCATCCTAATCAGTATGCCCAACCTGACTGTCCTGACTGGCCAGAACCGCTAACCATTCTGACCCAATTGGTGTGACTCAACTGGTCCGTCCTAACTGGCCCCATCTAGTGTTACTTGTACTTATACTAAATGCCATGTCGTGGTGTTGTGTATATCAGCCTCACACTGCTGTCAGTCTTTTATTTACTTCTGAGAGACATGGGGTGGCTAAATCACTTACATGATGGAGAGTCTTTTTATGGGCTAAATACAGTCCTAGACATCTTTCTCCAAGTATTGGTAGGACCATGCATGTACATTAGGTTCAGTATTGAGGGCCTCAATTTCAAATGAAAAAAAACTTCGCATTCTTAAATTTTGAAAATATATTAATTTGATTTTTTCAGTGCAAAAGATTTCTCCAGACACGAAACCCAAAGTTCAGCTTCAGATTGTAAAGCATGACGCTAGTGCTGAAACGTTCCACTTCACTAACCCCATGGGGCGTGAGCAGCAGGCCAAGGACAGAGAGAGCATTAAAGATCTCTTACAACAACTACTGCCCAAGTTTAGGGTAAAGGTCAACAGCGAATTAGAACAAAAAAATCGGTAAGTATATCTCTTTCTTTTTCAGTATATATTTATTCTGAAGTCTGGTGTACGAAGGGTGCATTTTAGCCTTCATTCTAAGACTTCAGGGACATAAATTGTTTTGATGAAGAAACAAACAGGTTTTGGTCAAAGTCTTCATTCTCCACGAGTTTGATTTGATGTGATATAAACAAAGCGACAGCAGAGTGAATGTCACATAGCATTCAAACGAGTTGGAGAACGACTCCCTTGACCAAAACGAGTTTCTTTCTGTATTTATCTCACCCCTGTACACACTAAGAGAATAGACAACACACAGGATATAGGCAATAGAGAAGGGACTGCAATACTTGTTGGGGCATGGAGAACAAGTTTCCAATGTTAGGCCTATGTACATTTATTCTAGAGGTGAGATAATATCTAAAAACTGCCAGATACCATAACCATAATATACGGATTGACATCTGTGTTGTACAGCTTAAAAATCATGGTATACAGAAAAATAGTCCATTTGTATAATAGAGCAAAAAAGAGTCCCTATTGATATACTCTGGTATGTAAATTCCTGTGTTAGATTTATTGGAGACGATTGATAATAAATACAACAAACGATGGTTTTGTTGGCAGGCGGCCGTAAACCACGAGAGTTGATGCCTAGTAATACACGAACGCCAGCGAGTGTATTACGATATAAATCTCGAGTAGTTTTCGATTATTATCTACATACACTCAGGTTTCGATTTATTTTCAGCATGATTAACTACCCAAGTTACTATTTGGGCTGGGAATCTAAGAAATAAAAAGAGGGTTTAGATTGTGGCCATCTGTGTTGTGTACAGAGTCTCCATACCACCCAGCCATAGCTCGTCTTCCTCTCCCCGGGTATACACAGGGCGGCGGGTACACTGGCTTCAGTCCCTGTATCATATGCCTACACTTCTACCCTTTTAAACGGAATAAGAAGACTGCAGAAGCAGGTTTTATATGATTTTCACTGTTTTCATCTTCTTTTTTTTCCAGAATGTTACAAGAAGACCCGGAGTTGTTTCAGCTCTACAAGGATCTGGTTGTGTCTGGTATTGTAACTGCCGAGGAGTTCTGGGCCAACAGGGTGCAGGTACCGTACATTCTCGTAAAATGTTGATTATTCTATAATGCTACGTTTACACCTGTCACAGCCGCCACGTTTCAGGGCACCATGGATTAAACTTTAGGGATTTCACTAAACGAGTGGATAGTATCATTGTTCTGAATTAATTTCGGTCTTTCTTGAAGATGCATGTATGCAGGTTTCGGTATTTTGATGGTGCTGATAAGGCAAATGCCATCTCAAATTATTTCCTTGTCTCACTGGTGCTTATTTGTCAATGTTTATCCCACAGAAAGATGGCAGTACTACCAAAAAGATCAAGCAAGAAGTTGGTGTTTCAGCAGCATTCCTCGTAAGCAACGCTTTTATGATCTAAAAATGAAAATAGGTGCATTTATCAAATCATATGATCATTTTAACTTTGTAAATGAGAAGGTGTTTATCGTAGAGAATATCTAACACCTTTGGTCATGGCTTTTTATTTGTGACTCATATTAGCATGTTAAATAGAACAGCATTTCGAAGTAATTAGCAGCAAAGTTAATTGTCTCAAATGTATATCATATTTATAGCTGCCAGTTGACATGTAAATAGCAATATGCAATTCTATTTGTTCTTCACTGAAATATGAGATTAGACTATTTTTTGTAAGGTAGGACTTTAAGGCTGAAGGTGGAGAGAGAAATGGCAATGAGAGCTATATAAGATATAAATGATATATGTATGCTCAAGTGTATTTTTCATATAAGGGGTGATATTCTTACCTGACATTTTAAAAACCATGGGAGAATCACGTATGTACGACGGAGCGTTAATACATTATTTAGTTCTGGTGATATGTGATTGGCTCATTAGTATGTAAAATGGAAGATACCATTATAGAAGAATTATCCTTTAGCCCTGAGGAAGGCCACATCCCCCGAAACGTAGGCAATATTGGAATTATTAATCAATGATTGTACTACCTCTATGAAGAGACCTGTCTATATAAAAATTAAAAGACGTTTATTGATGCGTGGTTGTTGGTCATTACACTTAATTACCAACTAATTCATTATAGATGAAGATCTGTATGGATTGTTCACCCATGCACTCTTGGCAATGACGATGTGTTGTACGCTGTTTGCAGGCCGATATTCAGCCGCAGACTGATGGCTGCAACGGTCTAAAATACAACCTCACGACAGACATCATCGAGTCTATATTCCGCACATATCCCACCGGTACGTTTTCCGTTTTCCCTCTTGTCTGTACCTGCTGAAGTAACCGTTAACGTGTTCTATGTTTGTGTGACGATTATCATATTTTTCGTCATCTGAGACTTTCATTTATCGAATAACCAGAAGTGATAACCCCCATTTGTTAATAGGGTTTATTGATATTTTATTTTATTTTCCTTGTTATGTTTTTTTTATCCTGACTTGCACCTTAACTTGCACTATTCAGAGCTGTAGGTTCGACTGAGATTTGAGTTAACCATACAGAGATGGCAGTTTTCCTATTTTGCAAGGGAATCCTTGTTTTCAGTTTATAGAATTTCTTTTTTCCTGTGTTAAACAAAGAGAACATGAATTGTGCCTCTTTCACACCAATAAACAGTGTTTCAAATCTTCCCACACACCACAGCCCTATTTCATGGCCCAAAACGATGTGTTATCCATGTTTTTTTCATTCTCTCTGAGGCAGTAAATTCCACTTGAAAAATATTTTCTATATTTTTTCACGACTCCAACTAACATCCCTGACTATATTCATATAGGTTAACCAACAGCGGGTTCCAAGAAACATGTAGCTCAGTGCTGAACTCAGCTGTCATCACCGTAGTTTACTATAGATGTCTCATATCATGTCGACGACCCTGACATAACTGCGAATATGTGCTTACAGTGAAGAAGAAACATGCCGAGTATGTGCCCGACAAACTCTCTGAGGGGGAATTCTGGACCAAGTTTTTCCAGTCTCATTATTTCCACCGGGACAGAATCAACTTCTCCACTAAAGACTTGTTTGCTGACTGTGCGAAGATAGACGACCAAGGTTAGTTACAATTCTTCTCTTGCAATCTGGATAGATATTTACATCAAGACTAAGGAAAAACATGAAGGTTAGAAGCTGAATGTGTGTGTGACTAGGATTTTCTTCTAAAGTTTTTTTCCAACTTGCATCCATTGAGACAATACGATGCATCAAATGTTAATCTTGAGATTGCTATAAAAAAGTTTTAAATTCAACCACTACCGATTTAATTATTTTCATTGGAATTTCAAAGCTGGGGACCGATCTTCCAATAAGGCACATTTGCAGAATGATAGTCATTGACACACGGTGCATACATACCTATACTAGTATTTCGAGCGACTAGCCGCACTTTGTGGTGGGTAATACTAGTGTTATCAACTTAATATACCTCTGTCGTCCGTGATATGATAAATGTACAAGAATCTAAGTGAGGAATCTTGTGCACACAGTTATCCAGGAACAGATGGACCGCCCGTTTGAAGACCCGCTGGTGGATCTGAACTACATGGGAGACCACGATGTGGGAGAGGTGAGATCACACGCGTCTTCACCACCAACTATAAACAACAGAGTCTTAAAGAGGAATACTTGTAACATATTGTAATCAACGTTTCCACGGAAATCCTTTTTTTCATTTTAGCATATACAAATCGTGTTCCTTGTGTAAAAAAAAGATGATATTAATTGAGCCTCATTCATGCTTTTAAGAAATGTAGATTGAACCTCGCCACAGACCACCAGCCGCACAATGTGGGTGACAACGATGTGTTGGCCATGTTTCCTCAGTCTCTCCAAGGCAGTGAATTCCAGATGGAAATTATCCCCATTTATTTTTCTAAGCCCAACTGACATCTCTGTATAGGTAAACCAGTAGTATATAATACACTTACTATTAATCTCCACAGTTATAAACCATATTTTTCTGCTTAATACCCTATATGTTATATCTATGAAGAGTACACAAGAAATATATCTACTATTTGAATTAAAAAAGTACAATATATGAAATATGAAAGAGAAGCCTTGACGAAAAAGCTTTGAAACCTCTAATCCCGAGAAGGTTACCCGCCTGTCTTTGTTATTTTCGATTTTTAAATCGCTAGGTTCATGATCCTTTATTTGCTGCAGGGCTACGGGATGGGGAAAGACAGTGATAAGAAGAGCCTGAACAACGCTAACGCTTCTCTGATACGCCGCTTCAACCAGCACTCCACCATGGTGCTGCAGGCTGGCCGCCAAGGGACCTCAGCTGCTAGTGCAAACCAGGCACAAACCAATGGCAGCGTATCAGCCGCTAGCAATTCTAGTAACGTGAGCAGCAACAACCTGTCACTGCACGACGACCAACCGCCTGCTAAGAAGGTATTATAGAATAAATGTGTGCATTGAACATTATTGGGACACCAGTTGTCTGTTAAAAAGGTTAATAATGTGTGTATTTGTTTAAAGACGGGTGCCTGTGGCTGAGGTACCCCCTTAAGGACGAGTGCTCGTGGCACTTTACACCGCTAGGGGACGAGCAATTAGTCCTCAAAACCCATAATTTGAGTGTTAAATCACGTGATACGATATATAATCTTAAATATTTCATTTTTTCTGTATATAAATACTTTTTGTGGTGTTAGACCTACATTCTGTGAAAATTTCATTAATATTGCTTCATTATTTCCTTGTTATAAACGAATTTCTATATTTCTGAGAAATGATGCCTCAAGGCATCATTCGCCCTGGGCCGGATGATACCTCAAGGCATCATTTGCCCTTAAAGGGTTAAAAAAGATTTAGGGACAGTTAGATACCTACAGCAAAGGTATTGTAAATATCAGTATTTGCCACTATATGACGATTAGAAAAATATGTATTGAAATCTTTAAAATAATTAGAACTTATAACTAAAATTAGCAATATAAATTTTATAAAACTTGATACTGGTTGAGTTTATGTTTGTTCTTACGTGAGATACAATAAGCTTTATCATTGCATGTACTCCTCTAAAGCACAAATCATTGAGTGGTTATAGACACTGCCGCCTGTTGGTTTCAAAACGATTTACATGGCTTTATGATTGCTTTCAGGTTAAATTAAAAGAGAAGTTAGAGTACGAGGACCTGGATGTATTGGACAACTCAGTATCGGGGCCAACGCTACGGTTAAAGAGGGCTGACCGCTATTTACATGGACCGACGCCTGCCACTGCTGTCACCTACACCAATGTGGAAGACATGGGCCAGCAGAGACAGGCCGTCAGACATGAGATGGACCATTGGGCGCCCAACTATAACCAGGTAAACTACACATACCTGTTTAACTAGGTTAACAGTACACCCCTGAATAACAGCACCCCCTGGTAAACTACACACACGTGTAACACTTTAATTAGGTAAACTTCACACACATGTGTAACACTTTAATTAGGTAAACTTCACACACATGTGTAACACTTTAATTAGGTAAACTACACACACATGTGTAACACTTCAATTAGGTAAACCGTGTTTTCTGCTTGTCATCTCATAAATCCAATCTTACCGTGACATAACTTGACAGTTTGTAGGCGTAAAACACCATCAAGCAGCCATCTAGTGACAACATGCCATTATTTGCACAGGAATACTTGAATAAAGTTCGTTGTCCACAAATGTTTGATGTTAGAAAAAAATGCTGTAAGACTATGATTTGACACATCAATAATTCTTGAACGTTGGGACCCTGCACACATATGCGTATGACATACTTTACTTCCTGACTCTTGATACCTGTATATGTATTTAAAACTAGGATCATGTAGTCATTGCAACAATTGATTTCATGGACATATAAAACATTATGTAGACGACAGAGTTAGTCTTACACTTGAACTCGTGGGACACACCAGTTAATTAATATAACTACAGGCCCGAAAGTCTGCTATTTCAGGGTTTTTTTAAGATTTTAGAATGATCAGATGTGATCATCCAGACCATAAAATTCTAAACAGATTTAGAAATACTAAATGACTTCTATCCTTACAGGCTCCTACATTAAGGTGTTGTTATTCCTCTAGGTGCTACCAGGTGGCGTGGCGGTCAGTGTACTTAGCGAGCTTTCACCAGGTGGTGCTTTGATGAAAAGTTTCTCTGAACACCAGTTACATCGTAAGTACCTTCAGAACGTTGATATTTACTGCGTTCTCTACCAGCATGTCTCTAGTCCGCATGTTAGTGTAACACAGTGCTATTTGATAATTATGACTGTGCTTTGTAGAGCCTCTGCTCCAAGAGTGTAGGAAGGAAATGTGGCGTGACCCCACCATGTGTCACGTGGAGAACTCGACCCGAAACAAACTCGCCCCGTAAAAAACTCGACCAGTAACAAACTCGACCCGTTAGAAGAACTGAACCAGTAACAAACTCAACCCGTTTTAAATCATCAGAACTCGGGTATCTCATTAATTTAACTATGGATACATATTTTACATTAGTAGTTGGAAGTACAGTAGAACCCCGCGTAAGCGGACGCCCTCCGTTCCGGGCCAAAGTGTCCGCTTACGCGGGATGTCCGCTTACACGGGGTAAATTAAACATCTAATATAGGGAACCGTTCCGACAAAAGGTGTCCGTTAACGCGGGGTGTCCGTTAGGCGGGGTTCTACTGTATGTTATCTTGGTTTCGAATTTGGTCTTCTAGGGAGAAGAAAACAAACAGAAAATCCTACCCTTCACCCTATCCCTAGGCCTCACCCTATCTCTAACCCTAACACTGACCCTACCCCTAAACCTAGCTGGACTTATTCTCCATATCCCCGGGTTGATTCGTCTAGATGTTAAATAGTCAGACCTTTCCTTTTATATGAAACTGCCTTTTTTATGTTTTTTATTCATCCTGCGAGGGTATTGGTCTTATCCAGAAGATATAAGTCGAGTTCTCCAGAATAGGTTGAGTTCTCCTGTCAACTATGGGTCGAGTTCGTTTCGGGTTGAGTTCTCCAGTAACCTATAGCCACGAGGTAGGAGGCAGCGCACCCTGCCCTCGCCAGGACCAGGAACATCCTAGTCATCCATGTATCAGTAGAAGTACTATGTCACATAACGAGACGTATAAGTAAGAGTTATTCAAAAGAACTGAGTTTTCCATGTACTACGTTATAGTTAGCTGGTAACATGCCCAGTGTGGTCACACTGAATTGACGTATGCCTGACTTGACATGCTCATTGCCTGGACTGATGCAACAACTGGGAATTAAGAAAGACTTTGTCATAAGGTTTCCTTAAATCTTGCCAATCCAAAGTTGATTTTAGCCCATACATTTTGAGTGGTATTTTCCTGTAGTCGAACCGCAAATTAGGTAATTACATATTATTTTCTTTTTTGTATAAATGATGGGTTCGAGTCTGATCTCAGGGCTATGACGCATATGCTATAGAATGTTGAGGCATTGAACTGAAATCATGAGATTACAGAGATCTGCATAAACCTGGAAATATTTGGCCTTGTTGTACATAATTGTATAAAGGCAGGATGGCGTTACAGAGTCTAGTTTATGTTGTCAGCCAGGTGACCCTGGTACTACGCATACAAACCCTTAGTGCTTCTGTCGCAAGTCCTGTCGACCATGTGATGGTATTCCTGTTTGCCATGGATACTCTGGCCTAGGGGTGAGGTCAGACTTTGAGAATTTGAGTGAAATCGCTTAAATTCATACAATTTGCATGCAAAAAGAACCACTAATAGATATCTCGCTTTTGTTTTGCCACTTTCCCTTCATATGATGTTTGTCCTTGGTTGCCCCCGTCTAACTCATGCTCTTGTTATGACTACGATTTGTGGAGTGGGTGAACAGTAATCATATGATCTGCCATTGGCAGTAGTTTCTATTACATGCATGTATAATGCCTTATTGAGAAAATGATCCTCTTTCTCTAATGCCCGGCATGTGAGTTCCTGTATTATGTTGATAAATACTAAAACTCTATACTTTATATTACAGAGTTAGTTGGAGACAATATAGAAGAAGAGGTTCGACACACCTACAGTGCACTGTTAGAACTTTTACGACATTTCTGGACCTGTTTTCCGACCAGTTCACCATTCCTAGAAGAAAAGGTGAATATTTTTTTACCAGATAATAATGAGGTGTGATAGTCAAACTATCACAAATGTAAAAATGACAGCAATTGCGCGACTTACGTGATTATTAATATTACCTTTGCATTGCAATTTCTATTTCTCTTGATCCAGATATATTGATATTTGACCAATTTCAAAAACCTCAAAAGTGGTGATTTGTTTACCTTCGATCCACAGGGGAAACCATTTCTACTCTTTATTGAGTAATTCTGAATTGTATGTTTTAACGCTTGACACAGTCTAAGCTACGATCTGATTGGTTTAAATTTCGTCACGTGATATCCTTGATAACGAAATAACCAGCCTCAAGAGCGAAACAGCACCATCAATACGAAACATACAGTTACTACACCCCTAGCTGCGGTATATACTTTAGGGATGCTCGGCCATAGGTATATAATGATCTGCAGTATTCTTCTCTCATCTTTTGTAGAAACGTTTTTTCATATATGAAGATATGTTAACACCAGGATTAGAATGCATTGTGGTCCACATACATGTATAAAATTCGGTTTAATTAAGTAACGTGTCTAAGTTGACGATGTTTAAGAGCAATAACCTGTGTTTTTAGGTCGTGCGAATGCGGACTAACTTAGAACGGTTTCACCAAGCCAAGCTGAATCCTGTTAGAGAGCGCCTGGCACAGTATCACTATAATGTAAATGTAAGTAATCAGTTCGGTAATTTTCTAATGCGAATTTCAAATACTTGACACATTAACTCCATAATTTAGATATCAATACTCTGAAAAAAAACAACTAAAATGATAATGTCAATACTCGGAACAATAACACTATACAATAAAGGTTAATACAGTAATAGGAAGTCTATTTTCAAACCTGAAGCATGAGTGCTTTGTCCTGGAATTAAAAGGAATTATACGCAAAATTTACTTCATTAGACCTGTTTTATCGACTATCGTATTTATTCCCACCATTATTTCCTGATAGTAAATAATGAAAATATATGATCTCTAAATCAGTTTATATCCTCACTTCTCTTATGTTTGTTATATGTTATTCCATAAAAAATTTGTTGTTCGTTCCTTGCAGCTGGCTGGTCACATGGAGGAAATGTTGGCTGCGGCCTACAGTAAATTTAATAGCTGGCAGACTCGACGAATGAGCCGAAAATAACATTAGCACGAGTCCTGAATCATATTGAGACACTTACACAATGGTTCCTGAGTGACTTCTATTCAAGTGATATTGGAGTGATACTGGAGTATCTGACTGTATTGGGGCAGCCTTGTAACAGCTCCGATAGATGTATTGGAGGACTTCGATCAAATACCCAGTGACTGGTGGCTGAGGCTGGATAGGTGTGTATGCCTGACTTACAGTATTCATTATACACCTGCTTAGACACAAACCACAAGATTGATTCGCTAGCCACCGTGGGCTGGTAAAGCAAAGCATATGAAAGCCGGTGGTTTATTCATGACCAATTACAGGATTTTAATGAAGCCACAGTGAGTGACGAACTCACGAAACCAGGCTCAGTGAAAAATATGATACATTTTGTTGTTAAAAAGCCCTACTCTGTGGTATAGAAGCCGCACTGAGTGGTGTTGAAGTTACACTATGTGACACAGGAAACCGTACTGCGTGACACTCCACTGACTGGCGAAGTCACCCCGTGATGTAGCTGTGATGTTCATCTAGAGCAATAGGAAACGAGGAGGAATCTATACAAATCATCGTGTTCAACGCCCCGATCGTCAACTCATCTCTTACTTCATGCTGAAGTTACACCCAGTGAGCAGGCCTGTTAGACATATCTAAAAAAAAATCCCAAGCGATGCTCATGGCATATCCAAGTCACATTGCCCAATCACATATCCCAGGTACTCGTCAATGCCACATTACTGTACAACAGACCAGGGATTTATACTAATGACAAAGATAAGTGACCTATAAAGGACAGATGTACCACTGTTACAAGTCCATTCACCATTCTCGGTGACATAGACCAGTGACAAATGTCACTGACATAGGTGGGAAATATGTATCACTGGTACCTGTGACAAATCTCACTGACATAGGCCATTGACAAATCTCATGTTGACGTAGACCAGTAACAAATCTGACTGACATAGACCAGTGACATATATCTGACTGACATAGACCAGTGACAAATCTTGCTGACATAGACCAGTGACAAATATAAGTGACCTTTGATGGAGAGATGTACCACTGATATAGTCCATCCACCATTCTCTGTGACATAGACCATTGACAAATGTCACTGACATAGGTGGGAAATATGTATCACTGGCACCTGTGTCAAATCTCACTGACATAGGCCATTGACAAATCTCATGTTGACATAGAACAGTGAAAAATCTGACTGACATAGACCAGTGACAAATCTTGCTGACATAGACCAGTGACAAATCTCTTCCTGACATAGACAAGTGACAAATCTCACTGACATAGACATGTGACATATTTCTTACTGACATAAACCAATGACACATTTCACTGACATAGACCAGTGACAAATCGCTCACTGACAAAGACCAGTAACAGATCTCATACTGACACAGGAGAAATGTGTCACTGCATGGACCAGTGATGAATCTAACTGACATAGATGAGTGTTATGAACCAATGACGTAGACTGACGACAAATCCTATTGGCATAGATGAAACACGTATCACTGACATAGACCACTGACAAATTCTCACTGGCACAGATGAGTGATAGGTATCTCTGGTGTACGCCAGAAAAAAAAATAAGAACATCCCTTGAAAAGGACCTGATAAAATGTATTAGCATCATTAGGTACTGGGCCCAGGAAGATAATATTCCGCGCTGATAATGACTTTCTATAGTACAATGTGACCTGAGCACATAGGCACGTCCACACAACTGATGGAGGTAAGTACATGTGCACTAACCACAGAGCAATACCACATCAACATGTCCAGTGATGGAAACCCAGCTGTATTTTCCTACGGACACAAATGGCCCTGTCATTCCCTTACCTTAGTGACACGCATATCTTTCTTTTGAGCGGTTTCCCTTTCCCTATACAACACATGACATATGATATACTAAAGAAGAAACCAACAAGTTTTGGTCAAAGTCGTCGTTCTCCACGAGTTTGATGTGGAGTGATATGAACAAGGCGACAGCTGAGTGAATATCATGTAGCATTTAAACGAGTTGCAGAATGACCTCTTTGACCAAAACGAGTTGCTTTCTGTATTTATCTCACTCCTATACACATTAAAAGAATGGATGACACACAGGATATAGACCATTGAGAACGGACCACAATATTCCAGGGGTGAGATAAAGAGCTAGCGATACTCCTGCTAGTCCCGAGTGGGGAAGAGTCTGTGGTATTCAGACTGTCAGAAAATATCGGCGGATTGTTCAGTCTAGTCTGGTGGGGAATGCCCACGTATCATAGCCAGGTTTGAATCTACAGTAGGTCTGAGCTTCGCAGGGAGCTGAGACCTAACAAGAAAATTTACTTTACCAGACTAAGAGTGGACAACTACAGACTTCGGCAGCCTAGTGCAGTCATGTCGTAGAGCATTCTGCTCTTCCTCGTGACTGCAGCAATACGCATTTTGAGACTTGGCCCAGCCCTGAAAAAAGTGAATCTTACAATGGGACATTCAGAGGCTCTGTTCCACACACGGGAGTACAGAAATTCGTGCACACGTGTCACATGGTCCGTCTATTTATAGCACTCTATTTGATGAGATGGCGGCCATCTTGTTTATTGCCAAGTAAGACATCTTCAGTTATGACATAAGAAACTGTTTTTCATAGATGTGTGGAATGTTGTTTCTTACCACTCAATACAAAAAAGAGTATTCATATTAGGTTAATGACAATTTCGTCACAACAGTAGAATGAATAGACCATCTTAGAAAGGGGCGGTAAAAACTAAGTATAAAACTCATTCCCTAAAGTGTGCTTCTTCCATCGCCATCATCAACATTTGTAACACATCATTCTCATCTCGATGGGCCTCCTATTATCCTTCCATATATTTTGATGTTGAAAAAACGTGATGTTTTCAGGTCAGTTGGACTATTGATTTATGAAATAAAAGTCCTGTGACTATTAACAAATGACTCATCTTTGCTTTTTAAAATCTGTACCTCAGAATGAAGCTGGTTCATCCAGTGACCAGGTCTAACATCCAGATCACTCATTCTTCTGGTCTGCTGGGGTGGACAGCAATTACCAATATGTTCACCCTCATGGTCGCCGTGCCTCCTTATGGTGCAGACCAGATATGCTTGCACGCAAGCAAATCAAAAGCAACCAGGGTGGGGAGCTAGCTCAGTGGTAAAGAGCACTGGACTTTGTTGATTCAGGTTCCACTGCAGCCTCTTTTCTCCTTCACCCCCAGCAGTGGTAGATTTACTGCTATATCAAAGGCCAATCAATAATAAATGAATCAAACAATTTAATTCCTATGCCATTACAAAGAGCATACATAGAGGGTTAATTTGATGTATGATATGCCATAGTTTGATAGATGTAAAAGGCCAGCATCTTCAAATAACTACACTGAAAAACTAAATTCATCAATTCTCTGATCCATCTGAGGACTTCAGGTTTAATATAGATTATGCAAATTAGCTGTCCAAATTCCTATTTACAAGTCAAAGATATGCTTTGCCTTATATGACATGATCTAGATTAGATAGGAGTATCATTTGAGTGTTTTTTGCAAAATCTATGCATCATCATTACAGATTTCCCTATCAATATGCAAATTAACTATGACATCATCAATACACATGAAAATAGATATTTCCATTGGATTCAGCATGTTAAGCCACCCCAGTATGCGAAGTTACATGTCTCTATCATTGACATCTAGAGAGTTATTCTAATAATTCTGTTTATCTGTGCTAATCCTAGGTTAACAAGCCCAGCTTATAGCCAAAAACAGTTTTCTGTAGCTACGAGAATGGATTTCATATCTGTAATTAAAATAATATGTGCAAAAGATAGCCCGGAAGGAGAGGATCACAAAGGTATTTGGATTTTAAAAATCGGTCAAGTAGTTCAAGAATTATGGAGGCAAGTCTAGTCAGATTAGTTAAATTTGAGGAACTCAAGTATATAGAAAACAGAAGAAAGCATGGCACAACATAATGATTAGCAGATTTGTTAGAATAACTCTCTAGATATTGACATGCTGAATCCAATGGAGATAATTATTTTCATGTATATTAATGATGTCATAGTTAATTTCCATATAGATAGGGAAATCTGTAATAATGATGCATAGATCTGCTCAGGAGTTGGTCACCCCTGCAGGAGGTGGGTAGAATATCTCTAGACATATCTGTACACACCTTGATATTTTCCCTTGGGATTTCTCCTAATTGTAGTGAGAAAGAAATCCCGACAATGGATCACCTGGTGGAGAACAAAAACATACTAAAAGTGAAAGTTAGTCTTAAGAACTATACGTTAGTATTTAAAATATGAAGGTTGAAATACAATGCATGTATATAATAATATGTTAGTATTAGGTATTGTTATGCATGAAGTAGAAATAGACAATAATGTGCGAAAGGTTGCTCATGGATCAGTGGCGTCAAAATAGGAGGGGGGGTCAGGGGGCCACAGCAGCTTCAGATTTGACCTAATTACCTACTATATCTAAAAAACAACGATTCTGGTAGTATCTGCTTGGACTTCTGCCCGCACATAAGGACAGAGTGAACCAGAATTAGGCTTGGAGAGTGAGGGGCCACCAGAGTGAGAATCTCGTGGAGGAAAATATTAGAATCTGTTCTTCTTTTTTGTAGATCCATTTGCAGAAATATCTTTTCTCTTATGATTTATTTCGAGCCATGCCGAAATCAATGTCTAGTAGTGTAGTTTTCTTATCTACTTTTCTCGTGAGAAACCAATGAGATCTCAACTTTCGCTGGTCGCCCCACTTTCAAAACTCTGCTGATTCCCTCCACCCAGCAACAGCCTAAGTATTTGACCCTATTAGAGCATCTGACTTTGTGGAATAGTGGGCAGGGTGTTTCCCTGGCAATGCGAGTGTCGGGTGTTCGAACCAAGCAATAGGCAGCCCTTAATTTCATTTTTCAATATTCTCCCCTTAACTCGGACTCGACGAAGTCGCTAAATATATCCATGATAATTATGAAAGATAGATAAAAGAAGCAAAAGGAACCAAACTGATTTGTTCCTGCTATATTTTGAGCATACCAATCTCTGATCACCTTAATGTTTGCCTATAATGGATGGATAGCAAACCATTCCTGTTGAGGAAGCATTTGTTTCACACCGTCTCCACCAGGTGGCAAGCCTGTACCATGACTCGACCAGTCTCTCCTCACTGGTAGGGTTCCCTACACAGCATGTTGCAGGGCTTGCCCTGTAGAGGAATCATGTGCATCTTGTCCTGTATAACAAATTCAGAATACTCTCATCAGCAATGTTTAGCAAGACACATACCAATATTACATTATCTACCAATGACAAAGGGTTGGAGGGTTTCAATGTGATTTTTCTTGAGAAATCCTACATTGAAAAACGTCCCTGTGAACTAAATGCTTTTTCATAGAGGTAAATTAATTGCTCTTGAATGCTATTCCAGTGAGGGATTATGATATCAGTATATGGTAGTATTGTGGAGCAGCTTATAGGACTATTTCTTGGATTCTAAAAAAGCATAATTGAGACTTTTGTCATGGACTTCATAGGGCTCTATGTTCAAGTGAGGCCATTGTTTTAAAATGATACAAACATGATCAATTATACATAATTATCATATTTGACCTGAACTTCACAAAGGAAAATGCCATAAATCGTAAATAAACTGGGGGAGAGGGTCTTCTAGAGATAAGTGAAAATATGCATGTCAAATATATCCATGATACTTATTACCTACTATATCTAAAAAACTACGATTCTGGTAGTATCTGCTTGGACTTCTGCCCGCACATAAGGACAGAGTGAACCAGAATTAGGCTTGGAGAGTGAGGGGCCACCAGAGAGAGAATCTCGTGGAGGAAAATATTAGAATCTGTTCTTCTTTTTTGTAGATCTATTTGCAGAAATATCTTTTCTCTTATGATTTATTTTGAGCCATGCCGAAATCAATGTCTAGTAGTGTAGTTTTCTTATCTACTTTTCTCGTGAGAAACCAATGAGATCTCAACTTTCGCTGGTCGCCCCACTTTCAAAACTCCGATGATTCCCTCCACCCAGCAACAGCCTAAGTATTTGACCCTATTAGAGCATCTGACTTTGTGGAGTAGTGGGCGGGGTGTTTCCCTGGCAATGTGAGTGTTGTGTGTTCGAACCCAGCAATAGGCAGCCCATAATTTCATTTTTCAATATTCTCCCCTTAACTCGGACTCGACGAAGTCGCTAAATATACCCATGATATTTATGAAAGATAGATAAAAGAAGCAAAAGGAACCAAACTGATTTGTTCCTGCTATATTTTGAGCGTACCAATCTCTGATCACTTTAAAGTTTGCCTATAATGGATGGATAGCAAACCATTCCTGTTGATGAAGCATTTGCTTCACACCGTCTCCACCAGGTGGCAAGCCTGTACCATGACTCGACCAGTCTCTCCTCACTGGTAGGGTTCCCTACACAGCATGTTGCAGGGCTTGCCCTGTAGAGGAATCATGTGCATCTTGTCCTGTATAACAAATTCAGAATACTCTCATCAGCAATGTTTAGCAAGACACATACCAATATTACATTATCTACCAATGACAAAGGGTTGGAGGGTTTCAATGTGATTTTTCTTGAGAAATCCTACATTGAAAAACGTCCCTGTGAACTAAATGCTTTTTCATAGAGGTAAATTAATTGCTCTTGAATGCTATTCCAGTGAGGGATTATGATATCAGTATATGGTAGTATTGTGGAGCAGCTTATAGGACTATTTCTTGGATTCTAAAAAAGCATAATTGAGACTTTTGTCATGGACTTCATAGGGCTCTATGTTCAAGTGAGGCCATTGTTTTAAAATGATACAAACATGATCAATTATACATAATTATCATATTTGACCTGAACTTCACAAAGGAAAATGCCATAAATCGTAAATAAACTGGGGGAGAGGGTCTTCTAGAGATAAGTGAAAATATGCATGTCAAATATATCCATGATACTTATTACCTACTATATCTAAAAAACTACGATTCTGGTAGTATCTGCTTGGACTTCTGCCCGCACATAAGGACAGAGTGAACCAGAATTAGGCTTGGAGAGTGAGGGGCCACCAGAGTGAGAATCTCGTGGAGGAAAATATTAGAATCTGTTCTTCTTTTTTGTAGATCTATTTGCAGAAATATCTTTTCTCTTATGATTTATTTCGAGCCATGCCGAAATCAATGTCTAGTAGTGTAGTTTTCTTATCTACTTTTCTCGTGAGAAACCAATGAGATCTCAACTTTCGCTGGTCGCCCCACTTTCAAAACTCCGATGATTCCCTCCACCCAGCAACAGCCTAAGTATTTGACCCTATTAGAGCATCTGACTTTGTGGAGTAGTGGGCGGGGTGTTTCCCTGGCAATGTGAGTGTTGTGTGTTCGAACCCAGCAATAGGCAGCCCATAATTTCATTTTTCAATATTCTCCCCTTAACTCGGACTCGACGAAGTCGCTAAATATATCCATGATATTTATGAAAGATAGATAAAAGAAGCAAAAGGAACCAAACTGATTTGTTCCTGCTATATTTTGAGCGTACCAATCTCTGATCACTTTAAAGTTTGCCTATAATGGATGGATAGCAAACCATTCCTGTTGAGGAAGCATTTGTTTCACACCGTCTCCACCAGGTGGCAAGCCTGTACCATGACTCGACCAGTCTCTCCTCACTGGTAGGGTTCCCTACACAGCATGTTGCAGGGCTTGCCCTGTAGAGGAATCATGTGCATCTTGTCCTGTATAACAAATTCAGAATACTCTCATCAGCAATGTTTAGCAAGACACATACCAATATTACATTATCTACCAATGACAAAGGGTTGGAGGGTTTCAATGTGATTTTTCTTGAGAAATCCTACATTGAAAAACGTCCCTGTGAACTAAATGCTTTTTCATAGAGGTAAATTAATTGCTCTTGAATGCTATTCCAGTGAGGGATTATGATATCAGTATATGGTAGTATTGTGGAGCAGCTTATAGGACTATTTCTTGGATTCTAAAAAAGCATAATTGATACTTTTGTCATGGACTTCATAGGGCTCTATGTTCAAGTGAGGCCATTGTTTTAAAATGATACAAACATGATCAATTATACATAATTATCATATTTGACCTGAACTTCACAAAGGAAAATGCCATAAATCGTAAATAAACTGGGGGAGAGGGTCTTCTAGAGATAAGTGAAAATATGCATGTCAAATATATCCATGATACTTATTACCTACTATATCAAAAAAACTACGATTCTGGTAGTATCTGCTTGGACTTCTGCCCGCACATAAGGACAGAGTGAACCAGAATTAGGCTTGGAGAGTGAGGGGCCACCAGAGTGAGAATCTCGTGGAGGAAAATATTAGAATCTGTTCTTCTTTTTTGTAGATCTATTTGCAGAAATATCTTTTCTCTTATGATTTATTTCGAGCCATGCCGAAATCAATGTCTAGTAGTGTAGTTTTCTTATCTACTTTTCTCGTGAGAAACCAATGAGATCTCAGCTTTCGCTGGTCGCCCCACTTTCAAAACTCCGCTGATTCCCTCCACCCAGCAACAGCCTAAGTATTTGACCCTATTAGAGCATCTGACTTTGTTGAGTAGTGGGGAGGGTGTTTCCCTGGCAATGCGAGTGTCGGGTGTTCGAACCCAGCAATAGGCAGCCCTTAATTTCATTTTTCAATATTCTCCCCTTAACTCGGACTCGACGAAGTCGCTAAATATATCCATGATATTTATGAAAGATAGATAAAAGAAGCAAAAGGAACCAAACTGATTTGTTCCTGCTATATTTTGAGCGTACCAATCTCTGATCACTTTAAAGTTTGCCTATAATGGATGGATAGCAAACCATTCCTGTTGAGGAAGCATTTGTTTCACACCGTCTCCACCAGGTGGCAAGCCTGTACCATGACTCGACCAGTCTCTCCTCACTGGTAGGGTTCCCTACACAGCATGTTGCAGGGCTTGCCCTGTAGAGGAATCATGTGCATCTTGTCCTGTATAACAAATTCAGAATACTCTCATCAGCAATGTTTAGCAAGACACATACCAATATTACATTATCTACCAATGACAAAGGGTTGGAGGGTTTCAATGTGATTTTTCTTGAGAAATCCTACATTGAAAAACGTCCCTGTGAACTAAATGCTTTTTCATAGAGGTAAATTAATTGCTCTTGAATGCTATTCCAGTGAGGGATTATGATATCAGTATATGGTAGTATTGTGGAGCAGCTTATAGGACTATTTCTTGGATTCTAAAAAAGCATAATTGATACTTTTGTCATGGACTTCATAGGGCTCTATGTTCAAGTGAGGCCATTGTTTTAAAATGATACAAACATGATCAATTATACATAATTATCATATTTGACCTGAACTTCACAAAGGAAAATGCCATAAATCGTAAATAAACTGGGGGAGAGGGTCTTCTAGAGATAAGTGAAAATATGCATGTCAAATATATCTATGATACTTATTACCTACTATATCAAAAGAACTACGATTCTGGTAGTATCTGCTTGGACTTCTGCCCGCACATAAGGACAGAGTGAACCAGAATTAGGCTTGGAGAGTGAGGGGCCACCAGAGTGAGAATCTCGTGGAGGAAAATATTAGAATCTGTTCTTCTTTTTTGTAGATCTATTTGCAGAAATATCTTTTCTCTTATGATTTATTTCGAGCCATGCCGAAATCAATGTCTAGTAGTGTAGTTTTCTTATCTACTTTTCTCGTGAGAAACCAATGAGATCTCAGCTTTCGCTGGTCGCCCCACTTTCAAAACTCCGCTGATTCCCTCCACCCAGCAACAGCCTAAGTATTTGACCCTATTAGAGCATCTGACTTTGTTGAGTAGTGGGGAGGGTGTTTCCCTGGCAATGCGAGTGTCGGGTGTTCGAACCCAGCAATAGGCAGCCCTTAATTTCATTTTTCAATATTCTCCCCTTAACTCGGACTCGACGAAGTCGCTAAATATATCCATGATATTTATGAAAGATAGATAAAAGAAGCAAAAGGAACCAAACTGATTTGTTCCTGCTATATTTTGAGCGTACAAATCTCTGATCACTTTAAAGTTTGCCTATAATGGATGGATAGCAAACCATTCCTGTTGAGGAAGCATTTGTTTCACACCGTCTCCACCAGGTGGCAAGCCTGTACCATGACTCGACCAGTCTCTCCTCACTGGTAGGGTTCCCTACACAGCATGTTGCAGGGCTTGCCCTGTAGAGGAATCATGTGCATCTTGTCCTGTATAACAAATTCAGAATACTCTCATCAGCAATGTTTAGCAAGACACATACCAATATTACATTATCTACCAATGACAAAGGGTTGGAGGGTTTCAATGTGATTTTTCTTGAGAAATCCTACATTGAAAAACGTCCCTGTGAACTAAATGCTTTTTCATAGAGGTAAATTAATTGCTCTTGAATGCTATTCCAGTGAGGGATTATGATATCAGTATATGGTAGTATTGTGGAGCAGCTTATAGGACTATTTCTTGGATTCTAAAAAAGCATAATTGAGACTTTTGTCATGGACTTCATAGGGCTCTATGTTCAAGTGAGGCCATTGTTTTAAAATGATACAAACATGATCAATTATACATAATTATCATATTTGACCTAAACCTCACCAAGGAAAATGCCATAAATCGTAAATAAACTTGGGGAGAGGGTCTTCTAGAGATAAGTGAAAATATGCATGTCAAATATATCCATGATACTTATTACCTACTATATCTAAAAAACTACGATTCTGGTAGTATCTGCTTGGACTTCTGCCCGCACATAAGGACAGAGTGAACCAGAATTAGGCTTGGAGAGTGAGGGGCCACCAGAGAGAGAATCTCGTGGAGGAAAATATTAGAATCTGTTCTTCTTTTTTGTAGATCTATTTGCAGAAATATCTTTTCTCTTATGATTTATTTCGAGCCATGCCGAAATCAATGTCTAGTAGTGTAGTTTTCTTATCTACTTTTCTCGTGAGAAACCAATGAGATCTCAGGTGGCAAGCCTGTACCATGACTCGACCAGTCTCTCCTCACTGGTAGGGTTCCCTACACAGCATGTTGCAGGGCTTGCCCTGTAGAGGAATCATGTGCATCTTGTCCTGTATAACAAATTCAGAATACTCTCATCAGCAATGTTTAGCAAGACACATACCAATATTACATTATCTACCAATGACAAAGGGTTGGAGGGTTTCAATGTGATTTTTCTTGAGAAATCCTACATTGAAAAACGTCCCTGTGAACTAAATGCTTTTTCATAGAGGTAAATTAATTGCTCTTGAATGCTATTCCAGTGAGGGATTATGATATCAGTATATGGTAGTATTGTGGAGGCCATTGTTTTAAAATGATACAAACATGATCAATTATACATAATTATCATATTTGACCTGAACTTCACAAAGGAAAATGCCATAAATCGTAAATAAACTGGGGGAGAGGGTCTTCTAGAGATAAGTGAAAATATGCATGTCAAATATATCCATGATACTTATTACCTACTATATCTAAAAAACTACGATTCTGGTAGTATCTGCTTGGACTTCTGCCCGCACATAAGGACAGAGTGAACCAGAATTAGGCTTGGAGAGTGAGGGGCCACCAGAGAGAGAATCTCGTGGAGGAAAATATTAGAATCTGTTCTTCTTTTTTGTAGATCTATTTGCAGAAATATCTTTTCTCTTATGATTTATTTCGAGCCATGCCGAAATCAATGTCTAGTAGTGTAGTTTTCTTATCTACTTTTCTCGTGAGAAACCAATGAGATCTCAACTTTCGCTGGTCGCCCCACTTTCAAAACTCCGATGATTCCCTCCACCCAGCAACAGCCTAAGTATTTGACCCTATTAGAGCATCTGACTTTGTGGAGTAGTGGGCGGGGTGTTTCCCTGGCAATGTGAGTGTTGTGTGTTCGAACCCAGCAATAGGCAGCCCATAATTTCTTTTTTCAATATTCTCCCCTTAACTCGGACTCGACGAAGTCGCTAAATATACCCATGATATTTATGAAAGATAGATAAAAGAAGCAAAAGGAACCAAACTGATTTGTTCCTGCTATATTTTGAGCGTACCAATCTCTGATCACTTTAAAGTTTGCCTATAATGGATGGATAGCAAACCATTCCTGTTGAGGAAGCATTTGTTTCACACCGTCTCCACCAGGTGGCAAGCCTGTACCATGACTCGACCAGTCTCTCCTCACTGGTAGGGTTCCCTACACAGCATGTTGCAGGGCTTGCCCTGTAGAGGAATCATGTGCATCTTGTCCTGTATAACAAATTCAGAATACTCTCATCAGCAATGTTTAGCAAGACACATACCAATATTACATTATCTACCAATGACAAAGGGTTGGAGGGTTTCAATGTGATTTTTCTTGAGAAATCCTACATTGAAAAACGTCCCTGTGAACTAAATGCTTTTTCATAGAGGTAAATTAATTGCTCTTGAATGCTATTCCAGTGAGGGATTATGATATCAGTATATGGTAGTATTGTGGAGCAGCTTATAGGACTATTTCTTGGATTCTAAAAAAGCATAATTGATACTTTTGTCATGGACTTCATAGGGCTCTATGTTCAAGTGAGGCCATTGTTTTAAAATGATACAAACATGATCAATTATACATAATTATCATATTTGACCTAAACCTCACCAAGGAAAATGCCATAAATCGTAAATAAACTTGGGGAGAGGGTCTTCTAGAGATAAGTGAAAATATGCATGTCAAATATATCCATGATACTTATTACCTACTATATCTAAAAAACTACGATTCTGGTAGTATCTGCTTGGACTTCTGCCCGCACATAAGGACAGAGTGAACCAGAATTAGGCTTGGAGAGTGAGGGGCCACCAGAGAGAGAATCTCGTGGAGGAAAATATTAGAATCTGTTCTTCTTTTTTGTAGATCTATTTGCAGAAATATCTTTTCTCTTATGATTTATTTCGAGCCATGCCGAAATCAATGTCTAGTAGTGTAGTTTTCTTATCTACTTTTCTCGTGAGAAACCAATGAGATCTCAACTTTCGTTGGTCGCCCCACTTTCAAAACTCCGATGATTCCCTCCACCCAGCAACAGCCTAAGTATTTGACCCTATTAGAGCATCTGACTTTGTGGAGTAGTGGGCAGGGTGTTTCCCTGGCAATGCGAGTGTCGGGTGTTCGAACCCAGCAATAGGCAGCCCTTAATTTCATTTTTCAATATTCTCCCCTTAACTCTGACTCGACGAAGTCGCTAAATATATCCATGATATTTATGAAAGATAGATAAAAGAAGCAAAAGGAACCAAACTGATTTGTTCCTGCTATATTTTGAGCGTACCAATCTCTGATCACTTTAAAGTTTGCCTATAATGGATGGATAGCAAACCATTCCTGTTGAGGAAGCATTTGTTTCACACCGTCTCCACCAGGTGGCAAGCCTGTACCATGACTCGACCAGTCTCTCCTCACTGGTAGGGTTCCCTACACAGCATGTTGCAGGGCTTGCCCTGTAGAGGAATCATGTGCATCTTGTCCTGTATAACAAATTCAGAATACTCTCATCAGCAATGTTTAGCAAGACACATACCAATATTACATTATCTACCAATGACAAAGGGTTGGAGGGTTTCAATGTGATTTTTCTTGAGAAATCCTACATTGAAAAACGTCCCTGTGAACTAAATGCTTTTTCATAGAGGTAAATTAATTGCTCTTGAATGCTATTCCAGTGAGGGATTATGATATCAGTATATGGTAGTATTGTGGAGCAGCTTATAGGACTATTTCTTGGATTCTAAAAAAGCATAATTGAGACTTTTGTCATGGACTTCATAGGGCTCTATGTTCAAGTGAGGCCATTGTTTTAAAATGATACAAACATGATCAATTATACATAATTATCATATTTGACCTGAACTTCACAAAGGAAAATGCCATAAATCGTAAATAAACTGGGGGAGAGGGTCTTCTAGAGATAAGTGAAAATATGCATGTCAAATATATCCATGATACTTATTACCTACTATATCTAAAAAACTACGATTCTGGTAGTATCTGCTTGGACTTCTGCCTGCACATAAGGACAGAGTGAACCAGAATTAGGCTTGGAGAGTGAGGGGCCACCAGAGTGAGAATCTCGTGGAGGAAAATATTAGAATCTGTTCTTCTTTTTTGTAGATCTATTTGCAGAAATATCTTTTCTCTTATGATTTATTTCGAGCCATGCCGAAATCAATGTCTAGTAGTGTAGTTTTCTTATCTACTTTTCTCGTGAGAAACCAATGAGATCTCAGCTTTCGCTGGTCGCCCCACTTTCAAAACTCCGCTGATTCCCTCCACCCAGCAACAGCCTAAGTATTTGACCCTATTAGAGCATCTGACTTTGTGGAGTAGTGGGCAGGGTGTTTCCCTGGCAATGCGAGTGTCGTGTGTTCGAACCCAGCAATAGGCAGCCCATAATTTCTTTTTTCAATATTCTCCCCTTAACTCGGACTCGACGAAGTCGCTAAATATATCCATGATATTTATGAAAGATAGATAAAAGAAGCAAAAGGAACCAAACTGATTTGTTCCTGCTATATTTTGAGCGTACCAATCTCTGATCACTTTAAAGTTTGCCTATAATCGATGGATAGCAAACCATTCCTGTTGAGGAAGCATTTGTTTCACACCGTCTCCACCAGGTGGCAAGCCTGTACCATGACTCGACCAGTCTCTCCTCACTGGTAGGGTTCCCTACACAGCATGTTGCAGGGCTTGCCCTGTAGAGGAATCATGTGCATCTTGTCCTGTATAACAAATTCAGAATACTCTCATCAGCAATGTTTAGCAAGACACATACCAATATTACATTATCTACCAATGACAAAGGGTTGGAGGGTTTCAATGTGATTTTTCTTGAGAAATCCTACATTGAAAAACGTCCCTGTGAACTAAATGCTTTTTCATAGAGGTAAATTAATTGCTCTTGAATGCTATTCCAGTGAGGGATTATGATATCAGTATATGGTAGTATTGTGGAGCAGCTTATAGGACTATTTCTTGGATTCTAAAAAAGCATAATTGAGACTTTTGTCATGGACTTCATAGGGCTCTATGTTCAAGTGAGGCCATTGTTTTAAAATGATACAAACATGATCAATTATACATAATTATCATATTTGACCTAAACCTCACCAAGGAAAATGCCATAAATCGTAAATAAACTTGGGGAGAGGGTCTTCTAGAGATAAGTGAAAATATGCATGTCAAATATATCCATGATACTTATTACCTACTATATCTAAAAAACTACGATTCTGGTAGTATCTGCTTGGACTTCTGCCCGCACATAAGGACAGAGTGAACCAGAATTAGGCTTGGAGAGTGAGGGGCCACCAGAGTTAGAATCTCGTGGAGGAAAATATTAGAATCTGTTCTTCTTTTTTGTAGATCTATTTGCAGAAATATCTTTTCTCTTATGATTTATTTCGAGCCATGCCGAAATCAATGTCTAGTAGTGTAGTTTTCTTATCTACTTTTCTCGTGAGAAACCAATGAGATCTCAGCTTTCGCTGGTCGCCCCACTTTTAAAACTCCGCTGATTCCCTCCACCCAGCAACAGCCTAAGTATTTGACCCTATTAGAGCATCTGACTTTGTGGAGTAGTGGGCAGGGTGTTTCCCTGGCAATGCGAGTGTCGTGTGTTTGAACCCAGCAATAGGCAGCCCATAATTTCTTTTTTCAATATTCTCCCCTTAACTCGGACTCGACGAAGTCGCTAAATATATCCATGATATTTATGAAAGATAGATAAAAGAAGCAAAAGGAACCAAACTGATTTGTTCCTGCTATATTTTGAGCGTACCAATCTCTGATCACTTTAATGTTTGCCTATAATGGATGGATAGCAAACCATTCCTGTTGAGGAAGCATTTGTTTCACACCGTCTCCACCAGGTGGCAAGCCTGTACCATGACTCGACCAGTCTCTCCTCACTGGTAGGGTTCCCTACACAGCATGTTGCAGGGCTTGCCCTGTAGAGGAATCATGTGCATCTTGTCCTGTATAACAAATTCAGAATACTCTCATCAGCAATGTTTAGCAAGACACATACCAATATTACATTATCTACCAATGACAAAGGGTTGGAGGGTTTCAATGTGATTTTTCTTGAGAAATCCTACATTGAAAAACGTCCCTGTGAACTAAATGCTTTTTCATAGAGGTAAATTAATTGCTCTCGAATGCTATTCCAGTGAGGGATTATGATATCAGTATATGGTAGTATTGTGGAGCAGCTTATAGGACTATTTCTTGGATTCTAAAAAAGCATAATTGATACTTTTGTCATGGACTTCATAGGGCTCTATGTTCAAGTGAGGCCATTGTTTTAAAATGATACAAACATGATCAATTATACATAATTATCATATTTGACCTAAACCTCACCAAGGAAAATGCCATAAATCGTAAATAAACTTGGGGAGAGGGTCTTCTAGAGATAAGTGAAAATATGCATGTCAAATATATCCATGATACTTATTACCTACTATATCTAAAAAACTACGATTCTGGTAGTATCTGCTTGGACTTCTGCCCGCACATAAGGACAGAGTGAACCAGAATTAGGCTTGGAGAGTGAGGGGCCACCAGAGTGAGAATCTCGTGGAGGAAAATATTAGAATCTGTTCTTCTTTTTTGTAGATCTATTTGCAGAAATATCTTTTCTCTTATGATTTATTTCGAGCCATGCCGAAATCAATGTCTAGTAGTGTAGTTTTCTTATCTACTTTTCTCGTGAGAAACCAATGAGATCTCAGCTTTCGCTGGTCGCCCCACTTTTAAAACTCCGCTGATTCCCTCCACCCAGCAACAGCCTAAGTATTTGACCCTATTAGAGCATCTGACTTTGTGGAGTAGTGGGCAGGGTGTTTCCCTGGCAATGCGAGTGTCGTGTGTTCGAACCCAGCAATAGGCAGCCCATAATTTCTTTTTTCAATATTCTCCCCTTAACTCGGACTCGACGAAGTCGCTAAATATATCCATGATATTTATGAAAGATAGATAAAAGAAGCAAAAGGAACCAAACTGATTTGTTCCTGCTATATTTTGAGCGTACCAATCTCTGATCACTTTAATGTTTGCCTATAATCGATGGATAGCAAACCATTCCTGTTGAGGAAGCATTTGTTTCACACCGTCTCCACCAGGTGGCAAGCCTGTACCATGACTCGACCAGTCTCTCCTCACTGGTAGGGTTCCCTACACAGCATGTTGCAGGGCTTGCCCTGTAGAGGAATCATGTGCATCTTGTCCTGTATAACAAATTCAGAATACTCTCATCAGCAATGTTTAGCAAGACACATACCAATATTACATTATCTACCAATGACAAAGGGTTGGAGGGTTTCAATGTGATTTTTCTTGAGAAATCCTACATTGAAAAACGTCCCTGTGAACTAAATGCTTTTTCATAGAGGTAAATTAATTGCTCTTGAATGCTATTCCAGTGAGGGATTATGATATCAGTATATGGTAGTATTGTGGAGCAGCTTATAGGACTATTTCTTGGATTCTAAAAAAGCATAATTGAGACTTTTGTCATGGACTTCATAGGGCTCTATGTTCAAGTGAGGCCATTGTTTTAAAATGATACAAACATGATCAATTATACATAATTATCATATTTGACCTGAACTTCACAAAGGAAAATGCCATAAATCGTAAATAAACTGGGGGAGAGGGTCTTCTAGAGATAAGTGAAAATATGCATGTCAAATATATCCATGATACTTATTACCTACTATATCTAAAAAACTACGATTCTGGTAGTATCTGCTTGGACTTCTGCCCGCACATAAGGACAGAGTGAACCAGAATTAGGCTTGGAGAGTGAGGGGCCACCAGAGTGAGAATCTTGTGGAGGAAAATATTAGAATCTGTTCTTCTTTTTTGTAGATCTATTTGCAGAAATATCTTTTCTCTTATGATTTATTTTGAGCCATGCCGAAATCAATGTCTAGTAGTGTAGTTTTCTTATCTACTTTTCTCGTGAGAAACCAATGAGATCTCAACTTTCGCTGGTCGCCCCACTTTCAAAACTCCGCTGATTCCCTCCACCCAGCAACAGCCTAAGTATTTGACCCTATTAGAGCATCTGACTTTGTGGAGTAGTGGGCAGGGTGTTTCCCTGGCAATGCGAGTGTCGTGTGTTCGAACCCAGCAATAGGCAGCCCATAATTTCTTTTTTCAATATTCTCCCCTTAACTCGGACTCGACGAAGTCGCTAAATATATCCATGATATTTATGAAAGATAGATAAAAGAAGCAAAAGGAACCAAACTGATTTGTTCCTGCTATATTTTGAGCGTACCAATCTCTGATCACTTTAAAGTTTGCCTATAATCGATGGATAGCAAACCATTCCTGTTGAGGAAGCATTTGTTTCACACCGTCTCCACCAGGTGGCAAGCCTGTACCATGACTCGACCAGTCTCTCCTCACTGGTAGGGTTCCCTACACAGCATGTTACAGGGCTTGCCCTGTAGAGGAATCATGTGCATCTTGTCCTGTATAACAAATTCAGAATACTCTCATCAGCAATGTTTAGCAAGACACATACCAATATTACATTATCTACCAATGACAAAGGGTTGGAGGGTTTCAATGTGATTTTTCTTGAGAAATCCTACATTGAAAAACGTCCCTGTGAACTAAATGCTTTTTCATAGAGGTAAATTAATTGCTCTTGAATGCTATTCCAGTGAGGGATTATGATATCAGTATATGGTAGTATTGTGGAGCAGCTTATAGGACTATTTCTTGGATTCTAAAAAAGCATAATTGATACTTTTGTCATGGACTTCATAGGGCTCTATGTTCAAGTGAGGCCATTGTTTTAAAATGATACAAACATGATCAATTATACATAATTATCATATTTGACCTAAACCTCACCAAGGAAAATGCCATAAATCGTAAATAAACTTGGGGAGAGGGTCTTCTAGAGATAAGTGAAAATATGCATGTCAAATATATCCATGATACTTATTACCTACTATATCTAAAAAACTACGATTCTGGTAGTATCTGCTTGGACTTCTGCCCGCACATAAGGACAGAGTGAACCAGAATTAGGCTTGGAGAGTGAGGGGCCACCAGAGTGAGAATCTTGTGGAGGAAAATATTAGAATCTGTTCTTCTTTTTTGTAGATCTATTTGCAGAAATATCTTTTCTCTTATGATTTATTTTGAGCCATGCCGAAATCAATGTCTAGTAGTGTAGTTTTCTTATCTACTTTTCTCGTGAGAAACCAATGAGATCTCAACTTTCGCTGGTCGCCCCACTTTCAAAACTCCGCTGATTCCCTCCACCCAGCAACAGCCTAAGTATTTGACCCTATTAGAGCATCTGACTTTGTGGAGTAGTGGGCAGGGTGTTTCCCTGGCAATGCGAGTGTCGTGTGTTCGAACCCAGCAATAGGCAGCCCATAATTTCTTTTTTCAATATTCTCCCCTTAACTCGGACTCGACGAAGTCGCTAAATATATCCATGATATTTATGAAAGATAGATAAAAGAAGCAAAAGGAACCAAACTGATTTGTTCCTGCTATATTTTGAGCGTACCAATCTCTGATCACTTTAATGTTTGCCTATAATCGATGGATAGCAAACCATTCCTGTTGAGGAAGCATTTGTTTCACACCGTCTCCACCAGGTGGCAAGCCTGTACCATGACTCGACCAGTCTCTCCTCACTGGTAGGGTTCCCTACACAGCATGTTACAGGGCTTGCCCTGTAGAGGAATCATGTGCATCTTGTCCTGTATAACAAATTCAGAATACTCTCATCAGCAATGTTTAGCAAGACACATACCAATATTACATTATCTACCAATGACAAAGGGTTGGAGGGTTTCAATGTGATTTTTCTTGAGAAATCCTACATTGAAAAACGTCCCTGTGAACTAAATGCTTTTTCATAGAGGTAAATTAATTGCTCTTGAATGCTATTCCAGTGAGGGATTATGATATCAGTATATGGTAGTATTGTGGAGCAGCTTATAGGACTATTTCTTGGATTCTAAAAAAGCATAATTGATACTTTTGTCATGGACTTCATAGGGCTCTATGTTCAAGTGAGGCCATTGTTTTAAAATGATACAAACATGATCAATTATACATAATTATCATATTTGACCTAAACCTCACCAAGGAAAATGCCATAAATCGTAAATAAACTTGGGGAGAGGGTCTTCTAGAGATAAGTGAAAATATGCATGTCAAATATATCCATGATACTTATTACCTACTATATCTAAAAAACTACGATTCTGGTAGTATCTGCTTGGACTTCTGCCCGCACATAAGGACAGAGTGAACCAGAATTAGGCTTGGAGAGTGAGGGGCCACCAGAGTGAGAATCTTGTGGAGGAAAATATTAGAATCTGTTCTTCTTTTTTGTAGATCTATTTGCAGAAATATCTTTTCTCTTATGATTTATTTTGAGCCATGCCGAAATCAATGTCTAGTAGTGTAGTTTTCTTATCTACTTTTCTCGTGAGAAACCAATGAGATCTCAACTTTCGCTGGTCGCCCCACTTTCAAAACTCCGCTGATTCCCTCCACCCAGCAACAGCCTAAGTATTTGACCCTATTAGAGCATCTGACTTTGTGGAGTAGTGGGCAGGGTGTTTCCCTGGCAATGTGAGTGTCGGGTGTTCGAACCCAGCAATAGGCAGCCCATAACTTCATTTTTCAATATTCTCCCCTTAACTCAGACTCGACGAAGTCGCTAAATATATCCATGATATTTATGAAAGATAGATAAAAGAAGCAAAAGGAACCAAACTGATTTGTTCCTGCTATATTTTGAGCGTACCAATCTCTGATCACTTTAAAGTTTGCCTATAATGGATGGATAGAAAACCATTCCTGTTGAGGAAGCATTTGTTTCACACCGTCTCCACCAGGTGGCAAGCCTGTACCATGACTCGACCAGTCTCTCCTCACTGGTAGGGTTCCCTACACAGCATGTTGCAGGGCTTGCCCTGTAGAGGAATCATGTGCATCTTGTCCTGTATAACAAATTCAGAATACTCTCATCAGCAATGTTTAGCAAGACACATACCAATATTACATTATCTACCATTGACAAAGGGTTGGAGGGTTTCAATGTGATTTTTCTTGAGAAATCCTACATTGAAAAACGTCCCTGTGAACTAAATGCTTTTTCATAGAGGTAAATTAATTGCTCTTGAATGCTATTCCAGTGAGGGATTATGATATCAGTATATGGTAGTATTGTGGAGCAGCTTATAGGACTATTTCTTGGATTCTAAAAAAGCATAATTGAGACTTTTGTCATGGACTTCATAGGGCTCTATGTTCAAGTGAGGCCATTGTTTTAAAATGATACAAACATGATCAATTATACATAATTATCATATTTGACCTAAACCTCACCAAGGAAAATGCCATAAATCGTAAATAAACTTGGGGAGAGGGTCTTCTAGAGATAAGTGAAAATATGCATGTCAAATATATCCATGATACTTATTACCTACTATATCTAAAAAACTACGATTCTGGTAGTATCTGCTTGGACTTCTGCCCGCACATAAGGACAGAGTGAACCAGAATTAGGCTTGGAGAGTGAGGGGCCACCAGCGTGAGAATCTCGTGGAGGAAAATATTAGAATCTGTTCTTCTTTTTTGTAGATCTATTTGCAGAAATATCTTTTCTCTTATGATTTATTTCGAGCCATGCCGAAATCAATGTCTAGTAGTGTAGTTTTCTTATCTACTTTTCTCGTGAGAAACCAATGAGATCTCAACTTTCGCTGGTCGCCCCACTTTTAAAACTCCGATGATTCCCTCCACCCAGCAACAGCCTAAGTATTTGACCCTATTAGAGCATCTGACTTTGTTGAGTAGTGGGGAGGGTGTTTACCTGGCAATGCGAGTGTTGTGTGTTCGAACCCAGCAATAGGCAGCCCATAATTTCATTTTTCAATATTCTCCCCTTAACTCGGACTCGACGAAGTCGCTAAATATATCCATGATATTTATGAAAGATAGATAAAAGAAGCAAAAGGAACCAAACTGATTTGTTCCTGCTATATTTTGAGCGTACCAATCTCTGATCACTTTAATGTTTGCCTATAATGGATGGATAGCAAACCATTCCTGTTGAGGAAGCATTTGTTTCACACCGTCTCCACCAGGTGGCAAGCCTGTACCATGACTCGACCAGTCTCTCCTCACTGGTAGGGTTCCCTACACAGCATGTTGCAGGGCTTGCCCTGTAGAGGAATCATGTGCATCTTGTCCTGTATAACAAATTCAGAATACTCTCATCAGCAATGTTTAGCAAGACACATACCAATATTACATTATCTACCAATGACAAAGGGTTGGAGGGTTTCAATGTGATTTTTCTTGAGAAATCCTACATTGAAAAACGTCCCTGTGAACTACATGCTTTTTCATAGAGGTTAATTAATTGCTCTTGAATGCTATTCCAGTGAGGGATTATGATATCAGTATATGGTAGTATTGTGGAGCAGCTTATAGGACTATTTTTTGGATTCTAAAAAAGCATAATTGAGACTTTTGTCATGGACTTCATAGGGCTCTATGTTCAAGTGAGGCCATTGTTTTAAAATGATACAAACATGATCAATTATACATAATTATCATATTTGACCTAAACCTCACCAAGGAAAATGCCATAAATCGTAAATAAACTGGGGGAGAGGGTCTTCTAGAGATAAGTGAAAATATGCATGTCAAATATATCCATGATACTTATTACCTACTATATCTAAAAAACTACGATTCTGGTAGTATCTGCTTGGACTTCTGCCCGCACATAAGGACAGAGTGAACCAGAATTAGGCTTGGAGAGTGAGGGGCCACCAGAGTGAGAATCTCGTGGAGGAAAATATTAGAATCTGTTCTTCTTTTTTGTAGATCTATTTGCAGAAATATCTTTTCTCGTATGATTTATTTCGAGCCATGCCGAAATCAATGTCTAGTAGTGTAGTTTTCTTATCTACTTTTCTCGTGAGAAACCAATGAGATCTCAGCTTTCGCTGGTCGCCCCACTTTTAAAACTCCGCTGATTCCCTCCACCCAGCAACAGCCTAAGTATTTGACCCTATTAGAGCATCTGACTTTGTGGAGTAGTGGGCAGGGTGTTTCCCTGGCAATGCGAGTGTCGTGTGTTCGAACCCAGCAATAGGCAGCCCTTAATTTCATTTTTCAATATTCTCCCCTTAACTCGGACTGGACGAAGTCGCTAAATATATCCATGATATTTATGAAAGATAGATAAAAGAAGCAAAAGGAACCAAACTGATTTGTTCCTGCTATATTTTGAGCGTACCAATCTCTGATCACTTTAAAGTTTGCCTATAATGGATGGATAGCAAACCATTCCTGTTGAGGAAGCATTTGTTTCACACCGTCTCCACCAGGTGGCAAGCCTGTACCATGACTCGACCAGTCTCTCCTCACTGGTAGGGTTCCCTACACAGCATGTTGCAGGGCTTGCCCTGTAGAGGAATCATGTGCATCTTGTCTAGTGTAAATATTATCTTGACTTTTCAGCATCGAAAAATGTCCAATTCTAAGCTTTTCACATGCAACAATGGCTAAGCCATGACTTTTCACCTTAGTAAAAGGTCAAAGTCTGACTTTCAAGAGTGTAACAATGGCTAGGCCTTGACACTCCATCATGAAAAAATGAATCTTTAGTGTGTAATCATTGCTAAGCCCTGACTTTTCACCGTGGAAAAGTGTCAGAGTCAGACTTTTTGCCCTGACTTTTCACTGTGGAAAATGTTGAAATCTGACTTTTTAGCATTCAATTATGGCTACGCCCTGGCTTTTCAGCGTGCAAAAAGTGGAAAAGTCCGATTTTTCAGCGTGCAATGAGGCCTAAGCCCTGACTTTTCACTGTGGAAAAATATCAAAGTCTGACTTTTTAGCATGCAATGATGGCTAAGCCCTGACTTTTCACAGACCTTTCAAAGATTCACGGTAAATCCAGTGGAACAGGTCAATGTCAAAGTTTGACTTCATACCAAGAAAAAAGTCTGTAATTTTTCAGTTCCATATAGACCACATTGAATGGACAGTGAACACCAGGATCCAGCTTGATACTATAGTCTCTTGCTTGGACTAGATTAGCCCCGCCACCTTTGTCTCCACTCTGTTCCAATAAGATGTTGGTCGGGATAAAACCCACACGGTATCTATGGTGTGCCCCTCAAACCAAGTAATTTTGCTCCATATAGGCTCTAAAAGCAGAAGTACCTGATAAGAAATATTCATTACTTATCAAATTGATAATGAAACCTCTTCAGTATATTTTTTTATATATATAAAAAAAGGAAATAAAATGTTAAATTCGGTTCGAGAGGACAATATTATACACTCCAAGCAACACAGACACTCTGGGTGAAGAGTAACAGACAATTACATGCTCCTGGTTCAAGGTAGCAACATATTTAAACTTGAATTATGTGAATAACTCCTAAAGATTTTTTTAATATAGCGCCGCCTCTCGCTGTGTGAGAGGGCGGTCTGTGTGTATTGCGGTCAGTGCACCTGGCACACACTGCTCTGAGTGGATATATAGGAGGGGGTATATAAGAGCATTTATCCTACCCCTAATAAAAAACTCCATAGGCTTAAAATGGGATTTGTTTATGTCACAGGTGTGACATAAAGTGTTGTTTATGCCACTACTTTCTGATACTGAAAAAAATATAGGAACAGGGTAGGATAAAATCTAGACGCCACTCGTTTTAGTTTGAGCTTATTTATGCCACTCATTTTGTTGGCTCCGTAATGTCACTCGTCTTCTACTCGTGAAATTATGGAGCCAACAAAATGCGTGGCATAAATAAACTCAGCAGTGATGTCGTGATGTCTCTTGATAATATTGTATTAGTTACCATAGTTCCTTCTTGTTGTAATGCTTGTCATAGTCGGTAAATACGGAACCCTGTATGTACATGCACTCTCCTACCTGCCATGCATAATTTATTTTTATATTCAGAATAGACATACAAATTCACCCGACATTGGGCGTTCTTCCTTGTAGTCATTATGAAACAAACAGAGTAGACATACAGTATACATGTATATACAAAACATACAGGACAAACAACTTGCTGCTGGTGTGGTCGGATAATTGTACCATGTTTTAGAACTCCACAAGGTCTGGTCTATTCAGGAGAAATCTTTTTATTTGCATTTTAAAGTAAGAGGTGTCCGTAATTTTTTGTATGTCAATGGGTAATTGGTCTCATGCCTTTTTACCAAGGTAAAAGGAGGACCTTTTGTATTTGTCTGTGTTTGGAGCGTCTAGTTTTATCAGGATTGGATCACCCTGCCGAGTCTCTGGCCTTATATAGCCATGCAGGGGGCTGAGATTATTGCCCGTGACGGGACAGGACAGCCTGGTCCATAATAGATACACAGTGTTCTAATTAGTGACTGCGTTGCAAAGGTCGCAATTGTTATACAATGGCCAGCTGAGCGGCCAGCACACAGTGCCCCATGCTACTCCCAGTCAATGAATGTACCTCCTAGCCCGCTCTGCGCACGCTCATAGGCGTGGTGGGCGGGGCTTACTCTTATGGATTCCTTAGCTGAGCCTAAATGCCTTATATCATCTTTAAACCGACCAAAGCTAAGGAAGTGTAGCTCTGGTAGCCAGTGAATGCTTGGACAGCACATACTGTAGTGCCAGTGCTACTCCCCAGGGGACACATTTGTCATCGTTTTCGAATTTCCAGTTTTCGAATAAGGCTTGTTCGTTATAGTCCATGGAAGGTGGTTTGTTGCTGCAAGGGACTTCAGGGATTTTCTTCAAGGTTTGCTGACGTCCCTGGAGCAAGTACATTCAAATGTTAAAAATGCTATATGATTATTTAGGAAAATCATGGGCAAAATAGAATAATTGTATGCCCCTAAATGTGGCCCTTTCTCCCATATTTCCTATTGTATTCTTTTAATCAAAGATGTTAAAACATCAGTAATTTTCTATGTGCCTCTTCTAGAAATAGATGAATCTGTTGCTGCCTATAATTGACAATACCCGTATGAAGATTATTATTCATATGCTGAAAAACACATTGTATATGGAAGGTCCTTTAGCAGACATTCTGTTTTAAGCAATAAAGAAATTTAATACTTATCTCTTCTTTCAGCAATCAGTTGTGCATGGCTTCCCCTTCTACATGGACCAGCCTGCCGGGGTGGACAGCAATGGTCAACCTGTTCACCCTCTTGCCTCTGTGTGGTGCAGGCCGGATATACTTGCATGTGAACATAACTAAAGGGACTGGGTGAAGAGTTAGCTCACTGATAAAGAATGCTGGACTTTTAATCCCAAAGTTGTCAGACTTTGTGGGTTTGAGTCCATTTGCAGCTACTTTTCTCTTTCACCCCCAGCGGTGGTAGATTTGCTGCTATATCAAAGACCTATCATTCTCATATCATGTCTATGTGGTGTGGGAATAACTTTCACCTCGGTAAATGTGTAGGGGTGAGATTTCTACCTGAATTCATCTCATAGATTCGATCAAACCCAAAGTAAGTCTAACAAAACATATTGAATGTTGAACTACCCAAACAAACCACACGGACCTCGTCTACGCATGCACCTCGCCCTGTGACTGTGCATGCACCATGTTCTTCTATCTCTGAAGCAAGGTAGTACACTAGTATGCCACCAATGTGATAAGAACGAACTTCATCACAATACCAGACACCAGGTTCCATCTCTTCAGTGATGTTTACAGTAGATATAAGCGAAACGGCATAAGAGGCATATAGGAAGAGATGCCAGCAGGACGATGTGACTGCTCATATCAACGTGGCTGCCAGAGCGATCGCAACCATTATGAGGCGTATAGCAGGGACATCTCCAGGCTGCAGCACTATCAACGCAGCACCGAGCAATCGTTTGGGCGCAACAACCCTATTCAACTTGGTCAAAAGGGCTTTGTCATGCATATTTTACATGCATAATGTATCTTAATCTACTGGTCATCTCCTCCTTCCAGCCACTGCTATTGACCTTGAAAGGCTATTCTCTTCTTAACTTCCTGCCACATGTCAAGCTACCGAGGATTGACTAGAGTCTCATATTTATAGCCCTGACCTCTAAGCACTGCTCCAGCTACATGCTTCACTCAATCTCGGAACTACTACGCCCAACCACCTCTCACATAAGATCTCACACTCCTTAAGTCGTATTCTGTACTCCCACTACGCAAGAATTCTTAACGAACTTATAGCCCTGAGAATCCACTGGCCTGCCTCCCGTGCTAAAGACGTATATCAATGCAACTCAAAGATTCCTATAATCTCAATGATGCCACCTAGCGGGAATACTGTGTGCCAGTGGATTCGCAAGGCTCTAAGCCTAGTTCGTTACGAATTCTTCTCCCATAGTTCGCAGTGAGAACCTTGTACAGAATATGACTAAGAGAACGTGAGATCTTATGAGAGGGGTGCACCAACAACCTCCCATCCGATCATCGCCTCTTTCTCCCTTATCCTCAGCATAACGTCCCTAGGTTACTCTCGACCTACGCTTTTTGCATAATCTCAACTCATGCACCACTGTTCACCATGCCCACCCTCCACTCCACTTTCCTTGACCTCGATACTTGGATCAACAGAATGGCCAAGCCTGACGAGGTGTCCGAGCACCTCGAGTCTGAGGCTTGACAATTTCACATCATTTCTGAAAGCCGCTGTATGCCTCCCCACTTTGCTGTCTGACCACGGTATGATATGACGAGTGTTAGAATAATGAAACAGGTATAAGAATTGATTAGCAACTGTTGATATCAGTTGTCTGCCAATGGACTCCCTCATTCTCATTGATTTGCACACTTGTGTCTTTTTTAAATACTGTTCGTTCTTTTTCTTTATTTCATCGTTCAGGACAGCACACCATTAACTAGCAAAGTTAAAACTATGAAGAATGTGTGAATTTAGGATTCTTATTTTTCCATTTTTTTTGGGTTGATGTCATTACTTACATCGTGGACTAGAAAAACCTGTGTCTTTAACCATAAATCATTGATAGTATTAGCAATTTCTTTGATATATCTGTGTTATCTATCCTTTGTTTATTGAATCACTCAATAATGAAAAATACAAACAGGTAATTTTATACAAAGTTTATTTCTCTGAATGTTTAGAACTTACATGCAATGTTTTAAACTGCATCCCTTGTAAAAAAACAACATCAGCATTTATACAATAAATATACCCATATACAAATCTCATTATTTGAGTATTTAAAACCAAAGACGGATTAGAATATGGCCAGTGTATCATTTATTGACATTTAGTATAGCTGCTATGTCTCCGTCATTTCACCTAAACAGTATTTACATTATTTACCTATAAACCTCTAACTATACACATTACCTACTCACTAGTGTTACCGTTGCTTCCATTATATATACTGCATATGTTCACAATTCATCATACCTATGACTGGGACTCGACCAAGTATTACCCTTTGTCTTCAGAAACACGAATGTAATAATCAAGGCTTTGTAGTACACATCATGACTTTTAGGCAAGTGTAGGGTACCTTCTCTTCTTGCCGACGTGCAATTGCCTTCATATGTCGCATTCGCCTTGACCTAGGTCTTAACTAACGAGCCACGACATCATAGGGAAAGAAAATCGATAGGAATCCGAAGTCTACCAATTGATAAGACAGATACCCGTTCACGAAAGTGCACTTCTGGGGGAAATAGAAGACAAAGCTTGAGCTTTAAGGTAATTCATAGACGTGGCTGTTGTGCTTTCACGACCACAAGTGTGTCCCAGATTCCAATTTCCCCCTCAGGAACGTTTCACTATATTCCTATGTGCTCTCGGTTTTCATTGGGCAGCTGAACCAAGCTTTGTCTGAGAGGCATCCTCTGATTAGCTCGAGGCCCCTGCATCCCTCTTTAGATGTAAGTTAGCCTTCCCATATTTGCGCGTTCTGCAATAGCAGTAAATGGGCTGTACCCTGCGGTAGGGAGCGGATTGCTTGCATATTGGCTGCTGCTTCGGTCCAAAATAGTCATATACTGAGCCATGCATGTTTGTCAGTGGAATGACCATTTGAGATACTTATGTTAGGACATTTGGTAAGTATGGAGCGGGGGGAGGGAGGTATTTTCTCATATTACTGAATTTTATGATAATTAAATCTTAAAAAATGAGGATTAGGCCCTCTCGAAGGGACAGGATTCCTGTGCTTTAGGTTCTTACGGAACCTCATTGGGCGTAATATATACTACACTGACCGTGTACCCTTGGGTCTGAAGTAAGGTTAATTACAGGATCATTATTATTGGGCTAGGAAAATAGTCTGGGCAATCAGGTGGACTACGTTTTCTCAACCTCCTCAGATGACACTGTATAACTATTGAGGGGAATCGAATCAAGTCCACTTGAGTATGTAGCTATAGGGTTTTCAGTTTAGAATGATCTTCCCATAATAAGTCTGAATGTAAATTCTGATGCCCGAAAACAATCTGAATATATGATATGATATCATGTCAGATTGTGAGAAATACATTCACCTTCTATTAATGTTATCTATACAGTAGACCGAAAATTGCTTAGATGAGCTATGCACTTACTTCTGTAAAATATTGCGTAAGAGGATGAGGGAAGATGATAAAAAATATCTAAAAGAATAGTTTCATTGAAAACCTGAACACACTGCATTTCTAATACTGAAGAATGAGGTAATCCTCAAGCAACCAGTAGCAATTTGTACGCAGAAGTGCACCATAGTAAGTGGGTTTCACTGTAACGACCTATGAAGAAAACTAGGTCATGAAATAGTGTCATCAAATTAATTCGAGGGGTATTAAACAACTCGGTGCTCAACATCTCACAAAGAACATCTATCTAAATATAATTGCTTTCTCTTAATTATTCATATTTTTTTCATATTGTGTATATCCAACCAAATATACGGGTATGCTAGACTTGCCACCCATTTCGCACCAATCTGTAAGGCCTTATTTGGCCACGTACTGGCCTCTGAGACAAATTCCGATAAATCAATGCTGTCAAGTGTTCTGAATATGTTGTTGGATCTCTAGTTGCCAGAGAGCATCTATATAATATGCCTAATCATGGTATCCCCTTCACGCAGTTTCACTAAATTAACACATCAATGTATATATATTCCCCTTACATCAGTATTACCCGATGAAAATCAACTAGCTCCTAAATTCTTACGGCGATCTTAGTTCCCCAACCACATCGTATACCTCAGACAGACTATGGTGGCTGGAACACTATCACTTGAGCTGCTCATATCCACTCACACCCCTGCAGCGAATTGCTCAGCAGCAATTCAAACCCTGGTACCCATATAGCACGTCTCCGCAGCACATTGAGCTAGATCTGATAGAATAAGCATTGTTTTACAGCAGCTTGGAAGTCAATGTCAAGTTGGTTTTCCGCTCTATATCCGTTTAATGATGATCTCTTAAAGCTGAAATGATCTCTTAAAGCTCTCCAATAATATATACACCGCCCAAAAGAGACTGGCTTTACGCTATGGTCCAGATACCGTCTTCTAACAGCTAGACTTATGAATACCTCTACTGGTTCTACTTGAATCCGTGTTTTCATGAGAGTATATCACACACAATGTGCATCAGCACATCAACACGAAAGTGCTCAGATTGGTCTATTTCATCATGCAATACCTACTATATCTTCTATGTATCCTACCACTACTTGCTACCACTCTATTCTAGTATCATTCTTGTGGAAGTACACTTTATATCCAAGATAACTCAGTTTGTTTATGCACCATGTTATAGATTATCCTCAATGTAACACCATTCATGGTATGGCAATAGATATTCTATGATTTGGGTAAGATCCGGAAGTCAGTATTCCAATGGGAAGATACATATAATATATATATACATATACAAGAGTCATACAAATCAGTATCAACAGATTTTGACATTGAAGTTGCATCTCTCTAAGATATTGCTAGCACAGGGTGTAAATTCATTTACCAGACGATATACTTAGGGACAAGTAACTGACAAGTGAAAATAACATCTCAGAATATAGATTGGACTTTTCGACCAAGATGGGTCGTTTGGCTGCAAGTCATTAGGCCATTCGGTCTTCTGTTATCATTCGTGCTGCCCATGTAAACTAATACCTCACGTTTTATCATTGACCATAAAAGCCCACAGGGTTGACATTCGCACAAGGAATAAGAGCAGATTCAGTACAAATCATACCATAGACTATTCCTCTGACAGCATACTACAAAACCTCCTAGTAATTAATCTATGGAGTCTTATACAATAACCTCTGGTTCTATTTGGATAATGAAGCTTCTCAGGATTACTATTACCTATGTTGGAAATTACATCAAACAGCTACGTGTGAGGCGCACTACTAGTCTGAGGAACGTGGTAGGCTCAGAGCAGAAGGGAATCTGCTAAACAGAGTCTAGGGCTTACTGCAAATTGTAGATAGTAGATCTATATAAAGGATATATAATGACACAGTGTAAGTGGAAGCCCAATATCAACGAACGAAGGAGTTTGCAATCACTAGTTAATCTGAGCAACTAACTTTGGTCGAGATTCTATTACACACTGTTCTTTTCTCAATGTTCAAACGTACACGGTTCCTTTAAAAGGGGTCGAATACATAATGGGGTGGGGATTTCCTTTACGAGGGAGTCTCTTCCATGTAACATAGCTAATAATCTCAACAAGTAACAAATGTAACACTTGAACTTAATACAAAATACATATGCTGCATATATGAATACAGATACCTGATGTAGTGCAAATTCTGGAACGTTGTTCAATGGTAACGGGTTTCATTGTAATCACTTTATACATGTATACTTTGCTACTTTAACAACAATGCCCTTCAAAAAATAAAACATATTCTGTGCATGAACACTGTATGAGTTACATATACGACAGCTAAGCACCCGATACAGAGGATTTGACATTTTAGTCCATTACACGATGTTGGACGTTTGACTATCCAAACAAACAAATTTCACATTGAGGACAGCTTGACCAATAACTGCATCACAGGAACAATGGAATCGAGGCGTTGTAGCTGGTATCACAGGTCACCTTGATTTGATCTGTGAAAGTAGTTTTGGCTCTTACTAAACACATAACACACATACACTATATCCGATCGATGTTATCTCTTCCTCTGATCACACTCACCAATACACACACACATATCTACAAATCACAGATCCGGTTTTCCAGGGATTTCTGCAGTCTGGTGATCTCATAGGGTGTACCGAGAGACCTGGTGGAAAGATGACGTTGTCGCCCGGGTTTGAAACGGCTGTACTCGGGTATGCCCACCACGGTCGGCTTGTAGAAAGCGAAGGCGAAGTATTCCACCTTCTTGGAGGGGGTGAGAGGTGTGGTGATTCCGGGAGTCATGGGGTCTGGAGGAGGAGCGTACCGTTCATCGCTCCATCGGTCTTCGTCCTGGTGTGGTCCCCACTCTGGCAGCGGCTTCATTACCTTCACCAGTAACTGAAATAATCCAATAGAGTATCAGCGTATAGCTCGGTCTGCACATTGTTTCATATAATCATTATTTTTACGTATCTATGACCTTGCATGCAATCTCTAAGACATATATTGCCACAGATACATCCTTGGGTTATGCTAGACATAATATCTTTCGGTATCTTTCTTGCATGCAATATCTTGCAATATTTCATGCTTCAACTCATGCTATATTACGTAAGTATTTATGTCCCCATAAGTAATTACTGAGGATCATATAATGCAAACTATTTCCCATATAATTTCGTATTTTCAACTAATAGCAACTGGTTTACGCCTAGAATAGAATGAAACTTTACATACATAGAACATGTACATTTACTTCCTTATATGTTCTAAAATGTACTTTACAAAAGCAGGCCTTATGGCGGTTTTCTACTCACCTTGTAGCCTCCTCTGGAGCAGAAGTTGTACAAGAAGAAGACAATAACAAGGGCGATAGGGAACATGCCGATGAGCCAGCCAAGGGCCTGCGCCCACGGCGGGTAGTAGTAGTCTGAGAGACTGGGCGGTTTGTAGTAGCCAATATTAAATACAATAGTGACTGCAATGATGAACGGAGTCAGACCCATCCAGCACACCTTCCAATACATGTTGGGTTTCCTACCCAGCATCATCTCTATGTCTTGTGAGAAATGTTTGTACCCTGAGAACAGAACAAATATGGAGAACAGATTAATTACTGCATTCAATTAATTGTAACTATTGGTGAGCAGGAACTGAGTTATTCAGGATAACCATTGGGGATACGTCCCTTTCCCAGTCCCATCTCCTTCATATCGCTTTGCCTGTCCTACTTCTGATATCGATGAGAATAGGCTTTTAGGATTAATACGAAAACTATATCACCTTTAGATTATTTTTTCCGGTGGCATTTTGCGTTCAACCCATGCAATTACTTCTTAGGTGGAATATATACACTTATATATTGTATTCTGATGATAGAATGCTCACTAAAGGTTAATCCTGATCTGTTTGTTTTATCTCACAACAGAACTTGAGTGGTAGATGATCTACTAATGTGTGTTTATGAGAGCAGCTATACAATATAGTCTATTAGACGATTCCTGACACAGATCAGTACAATACTTCTTCACTCACTATGGGTATACAACCCCCTGAGATCCACCGGTACTTCAACACACTATCTCCTGTCTCAACATCAATTGATACACTACTGCTTCAGGCAAAATAGATTAACACACTGCCCACTGACTCACCATAGATCCAGTTTATAACGGACACCTCCAGGAAGCCTATGACGAGTAAGGGGAATCCAGACACACTATAATCGACCAGGTTGAGAAGGTAGATGCCCGCCCCGGACACCATGGGCAGCCCTAGGAAGAAGGAGCCGGCGATGACACAGGTCCGGAAAGCCAGGTTTTGCCACTTACTCCTGATGTGCTCGTGGAACTCGTCCGAGAAGGCACTGAGCACGCACTCCACCAGCGAGAACTGCAACAAGGAATTCACATCATATATACATCATCGATACACAGTGGTAGAATGCTTTACATCATTACTTCGGTTTTCATTTGTTCTTCCTCAGGAATATGCAATTGATTATGTTGATCTTATTTAGAATGCCAAAAGAATGCTGAATAGCATCGCAGAGAATATCAAATGGATTTTAATTCTTATTGGTGAGTTCTGTCTTGATGAAGCAAACTTGATGCTTCTCAGCAGTTATTTTACGATTAACTCTAATTGTCTACAGAGGTGATCAAATGTAGACACATGTGCCAGATGTGCTGTCATTTTGAACCGCAGGCAATATCCCAATCTTACCTGTGAACCAAATCCTAGTGTCGCCATCATGAAGAAGAAAAAGATAGCCCACAGCTGAGGTACAGGCATTCTTGACAACGCCTCTGGATAGACAACGAATGCCAACCCTGGTCCGCCCGCTGCGACGTCCTTCACCTCCACCCCCTTCTCATGGGCCATGAATCCCAGGATAGAGAAGATGACAAACCCTGCGAACACTGAAGTGCCGCAGTTGATCATGGAGACGATGAGGGAGTCTCTGAGGCAGTTGTTATTGAACTTGCTGTAAGAGGACATGCAGATGAGGCCGCCACAGCAGGCAGACAGGGAGTAGAAGATTTGAGTGGCTGCGTCACACCACACACGTGCGTCGGCGAGCCGTGCGAAGTCCGGCTTCAGGTAGAACTCTATGCCCATAGCGGCGCCGGGCAACGTACAACCACGGATAAGCAGGATGGACAGCATGAGGTACGGGAAGAGCGCCGTGAAGTAGACCACCTTCCCCAGGGACTGGATCCCGCGGATTAGACAGATGAGCACAATAGCCCATGCCAGCAGCAGACACAGCGCCAGTTTCCAGTTAAAAGTGCCAGCTTCGTCAATTCCCGAGGACATCCCCAGGACGAAGTTACTGAAATGAAAATAGGTGAGAGCCATAAGTTTATGGTTTGTTATATCAAAGCGAACACACTGATATCATCTAATTATGGTCTTGAGCAGAAACTGGGTTTTTTTCACTCAGAGCATGGTAATTATCCTTTAAACAATTTTCATAATGACTCTAAGTACGATTTCTCTTACTACCTTTGATATCATTTTAGTAATTCACATGTGAAATATGTAAAAATATTGTAAAAGTGAATAAATCTTTGGTGATGAATTCACAGAGCAAACTTTACTAGGAGTACATTCTCCATCCACGACCAGCCCTGTAGTGATTCATCTACATCATATTGTCAGAAAGGTAATAGATATGTGTGAAAATAACCACAGGGATGGATATGAGTTCATTGCCAGAACAAAATATGATTGAGAGATGAGCACATATAAAACTCCTATAATTAGTGAAGCGACCTTAGCTGTTTTTTAAAAAAAGAATAGATGTATGACATACTTATAGTACTCTTCGGCGGGAGTCATGTTCTTTCCTGTGCCGTTCCGGAGGACGCGTGTAACGGTGGCTACGGTGGATGTAAGGTTAGAGACTATGTCTGTGTCGTTTGCTAGTGTCTCGTTCACAGGCAGGTCATTGGCGTAAACAGGAGCGATACAGTCAGCCGTGTTCCAGGGGTTGTCACATGTCACCCATGGCAGATTTCCGGCAACGGAGGCAATGGAGGCGAACAGGTATAGCAATACGTGACTGATGATGACGTTATAGTAGACAGCGATAAGCCACGACACTGACACTACAGCATACCCGAGACCTGTAAATTAAATCCATACAAGTTATAGTGCTAGATCATTATGGGCCGTAGCAGTGGCAGTGTGACATACCCAAGACCTTTAAGGTCCGGCTCCATCAGAGAGACGGATTCGTCGCAAGTCCATAAAAAGTCATAAACGCCGGCCGAGGGTCATAAAAACGGTGCCGCCCGTCGCATCGCACACAATCTCCCCAGTGTGGCCGGACTTGCGCGTGTGTGCGATGCGACAAATCCGTCGCATCGCACATCATGAGATGTTCATGATATGCGACGGATCTGTCGCGCAGTCATGGAGTGTTTCCTGTAGTTAGTATGTTCAAAAGCCTGTTGTATTCGAGCAAGGGAGTCCATACCACTAGTACATGGTGTACCCTGCTGTGAATGATTAGCACATACTGGTATGACAGTACCATGTCTCAGAAGGTGTGATAGCAAAACAAGCTGTGAAAACGGAAGGCTGTGACTGTAGGTGTAAGCCTGTGTCAATTATTTCTTTTTCCTTTCCTAAATATAATAATATCTTGATATATATAAACATACAAATATATACATGTATATATATGTTTGTATATATATATATATGTGTGTGTATATATATATATATATATGTACATATATATGTGTGTATATATATATATATATGTGTGTATATATATATATGTGTGTGTGTGTGTATATATATATATATACACACACACATATATATATATATATATACATGTATATATATACATACATATATAATGTACATGTATTTCTGATCGTTCATTGTGACTATTCCATCGCACCAGTGTGGCATACCCTGGCTTTTCCTGCTATGGATACATCGCAGTTAGGGTAATAAAATACCGCCGATGCACCGTCGATGGGCCCATAAAAGGTGTGCGACGATCGCGTCTCTCTGATGGAGCCGGGGCTTTATAAGTTACAGAAAACGGTAGTTAGCTATGAGACTGGCACAGCAGAATACAAGAAGCCAAGGTACCGATACTGCAGCACACTTGAGACCGGTATCCCATGTGCATGCAAGTTGTAGTAGACAGCAATGAGGCACATACCCCAGACCTTCAGTGCATGGTTGTGTATAAATACAAGTTACCCTAATCTCACAGTGTTGCCATGGCGCAGTTGAAATTGCTCAAACGAATAAGTTGCTCTTCGAAGACTTAAATCCTAACTATCTGCTGGTGGAGATTTGGCTGGAACTAATTTTTAGGAGCTCCGATCTACTCAAATGAGGCATGCATAGTCTCATTTCGCTGTAATACTATCATGGTCGTGGTATAAACAACTGAGTCTCAATCTCTTCAACTACGTCCCCGAATGTCAATCGACAAAAGGGGTGTGGTCTATTGCTGATTCACATCCTGTGAGTTCGCCATGGTGCATTGATTCAGGAAGTACAAAACAACATGACTTACCTTTAAAGAGTGGGTTTATCTTCCAGATGGCAATGGGGCCGAGTGAAGCGAACTGGCCGAACGCGAGTTCCATGAAGAAGAGGGGCAGACCTACGGCGGCCAACATGATGACATACGGAAGGAGGAAGGCACCTGCAGGAACCAAAGACACAGCATTAACCCTTTGAATCTGTCACCTCATTCATTGTAATGGCCTAGAGGATGACTGATGTTTCCAATGTACTCCTTTTGGACACGGTACTGTAATTTATCCGGCATACACGAAGTTAGAGCAATATGAATATGTTACGTAGAAATAAAATGGTTATTATCGTATCTTTTTAGTTAACATAGCATTGTTGATCATCACTCTATGAATTAGAACTGGACATTCACTTTGACCTCATGTTGTGTGTATGATCTATAGATGGTTCCTGAACTAAATTATTTCCCGGACCTTAGGACCCGGCTTAAGGTTTTATAATGATAGTCAAATACACAATGATATTTGAACCTCAGATATGTAATTCATCTTCCGCACATTCACAATGAATGCTTTCAGGCATCTTCCTGTCTTAAAGTCTCAAAGGGTGGACGAACGCCTCCTGGGAAGCCGTATTAGTGAGTGATTGGGTGACCAGCATCATTCGATATCGTAGCCTGAACAGGATGTCTGGGGGGTTGGCAGTAAGTTGATCCAAGGGCTGTGTGCAAAGTTCCTGCCTGCGACAGTGGGCACGGAGGAGAGTGGATGGGTGGCGTGAACTCTACTATTGCACCTTTTGATACCTATTTTCATAGGTTTAAAGCCCCAAACCGGCTTAACATCTGTTATCAAACCTCTCTTGTATAGAGTAAACCTAAAAATACAAGTAAAAATATTTTGATCCTCAGATCACATGTAGTGGGGGGTGGGAGGGGGTGGGGGCTTACACCGACATTAAATCCATCAAATTGGCCATGGTTCAGATGGACTTACATTCACCTGTGTCAGGTTATTCTGCTATTGTCTCACACACTCCCATTGCTTTTATCCATATCCTACTGTTTGAGATTGATGTGTTTTGATATGTTATTGATGAAGGGTTCAGGTGCAGCACGGACCCAGCCGACTGTATAGATGACTAAATATAGGCCCATCAGTGCATAGATCTATGTAGTAAGTGAAAGTGGCCTCGTCTCACATGTCACTCGTGAAAGGCGGGTGTTGAACGCGCCGTCTCTGTTTATTTACCTCGGCCACAGCTCTTCGCTGGTTCTTGGCACCAGGCAGCGGCTTTCATTGCCGTGCACCGGGAGGATCAGCATGCTGAAAGGACTGCTTTCTTTGAGACAGCCTAAGCCGCTGCCTTCACCCTCCCCTCACTCATCTAACCTGCTTAGAACACCACGGCACCCGAGCACTCCGATTGTGGCATCTATCAGTGACGTCAGAGATATGGCACTCAGCAAAAAGCACCAGATTATGGTACCTTCAGGCACCACCGCGCGGGCGTGCCTCACTGCATGCGACTGGTGTGTTTTGAAGGAGGGTTGGCAAGTGCGTGTGGGTCTGCGTGTGTAAGGGTGAGGAGGGGCGGGTATGTATGCTAGAGGGTGGATCAATAGAGAATCCCATATTGGCGCCGAACTGAAGAGCCAACCCTGAATCCCAGCTCATATACTGGACATAAATTTTCAGCTCACGTTTGAATTCAGTGATGGCACTGGATTCATGCGATGGAAATAGAATGCACGCTGTTTTTTGTTGTTGGTTTCTTTTCATTTTGTATAGATGAAAATATTTTCTCAAATACAGCCATCCCTCTCACGTGAGCAAACTCTAAGTCCTCGGTGTCACTTTATTCCCTTTAATCCATATCCAAAAGAAATGAATAGAAAAAATGAACCTAGTCAGTATTCCTATGTATATCAATGTCCACAGGCTGACTGCTTCACCAATAGTTCAGACCTAATACCAACGAGTATACCCTTTGCTAATACCCACACATATTTCCCAATAATTGACCTGACTGATTATCTTGCATTGGCATAAACATCCTTTAATACTGCCATTCCTCTAATGCAATTTTCAATGAAAGGGCGAGTAGCCCCAATAAGCCGGAGTCTGATTTGAATTAAATCGTACACCCACATAACCGATTTAAATGGGTATACATGGTGGCCTCTTGATAGAGAAAAATATTGCATTTCTCCCAGAAATGACCGGTCTAGCTGAGTTAGTCATATGAGATATGGTAGATATGTGCGTTCTAGCTATAAATGTGAATATGATACTATATACACCAATGCATCGTTCGCATTGGTATAGATGTGTATATAAAATGTGCATATGATGCAGTATTAACGTATTCTATTTATACACCCACCCTCTGTCTGTACCGCCCACACATACACAGAATAACACCTATACATAGGACATTATCTGACTAGAGAAGGCTATCAATATAATAGCGTAGAGATGGGGGTCGTGGTGATGGCGACAGGGTGTGGTCGCCACTGGAGTGTTGACCATATAATTACACGCTGTAGTCATGTGGCAGCCTGGGTGGCATTGATAGGTAGACAAATATAAGCTCTGCCGGGGGCTAGGTTCAATCTAAGGTCACTCCAGGTCTAAAAGCTCCATGAATAGCCGACACAGCCTGCCTTCTAAGAGCATTATCGCCAATAATATTCTAATTCATTTCGTAGAAAGCGCCAACACGAAGTCCTCAGTCCCTGCCTCTTGAACCAATCCCTGGATTCTCGGATCAGGTCTATTTATAGCTTTCAGTGATGTTTTTTTATGGCTGTTTCACGGAGAAAAGAAGTGGATGGGAAGAGGATGGACAGGGTTCATTATTCTAAGCACTTCTGATGTCTAAAGATCGTATCAAAAGGTTTTCAATTTCCATTACGAGTCTGGGTGAACACCTCGAGGCGCAGGTCAACAGGAAGCGTGCTGAACAGACGACAATCAAACTAACAGCTGGTTCCCGACCATCAATGATTTGAGGACAGTGTATTGATGAGGACCAGCGGTATGTTTGGTTTGGCGGCGCCGGACAATGCTCAATGTTGTGTGGTTAACCTTCCACCTTCTCTGTAAATCTACCTACTAATTAAGCCTAAGTGACTTAGGACAAGACCAGACAGATCCATGGTATCCATGAGTCTATAATATCGCTGTACCAAATGTGTTCTGTTTGCAATTTTATTTACTTGTGCTAAGGCTTTTCAGTATTTCTAAATCTAGATCACATTTTTCTTTTCTCAAGGTGTCATTCATCATATCGTCTTATCCATTCTTTCTCGTCCTAACGGATTAACCAATCAGCAATCCTGAGTGGACCTAATCCCAATAGCATTTTCATGTAAAGGCATCAGTTGATCAGCCTAGAATTTGCCCTCATAATACCCTCTCGAACCAGACGATAAGTCCAAACTTTTCCGTATTTGTACATATTGTATTGTTACTATTGTGCTGTAGTCCGTTTATCTTGACCTTTAAAGATGGCCATAGCTTACCTGAACCTCCAAAGTAGACCTTTCATTAAATTCTAATCCAATGGAGGACTACATGTAATTAGTGACTAATCTATCACTGCTGATTGATGACGTTGTAGTAATAAAGTGGACGTGAATACGGACTGCGATTGCTGTGTTACCTTTAGAGAAGTGGAGTAGATTTACCCCATCACGAGTAACTATTGTGAGAAGAGACAGTAGAAGTAAGTCGTAAAATTGTTATAGTATTATTTATTGAATAAAATACGCCGGCGACAGAATTATCTTCCAGTGCTATGACAGGGATAAAGACAACACTGTAGTATACATATGTACTTATTTTTTAGTTTTCCAGCAAACCCCCTGGTACTTTTAATTCAAAATCTACAGAACGGAATTTTCTGTAAAAGCAACAGCAATGTGTGCTTTGAATTATAATTTAGGAAGTGCTATAAATTTTTTACTAAATTTAGTTTCATAGACGATAGTATTATGTATTAACAATAACCAGTCATAGTTGATGGCAGGGAATAAAAAATACCCATTGGTGATACGCTGTTCTCATCATAAAGCACTCTAATCAAAGCTTCTTTAATTATCGTCTCATTAGATAGGATACTAAGCTTAGGTGGAGGTTAACTATCCTCGGATGAAGATGGGGATAAATATAGTGACTCTATTTGAACCATGTAAGTATTGTTCTCCAAGGTAAATGCATACTTATTTCTTATAGATCCCCCGGGCGAGACGCATGTTGATGTTTAGGTATCATTAAACTGCCTCAGCCAAGTAGCACGCATCATGCAGATATGGCCTGAGATACAGGACAAGGTCGTGCTAGATCGATCTAGGGGCGGGGCATTGTGTCATCGGAAAGAAAAGAGTCATCAATATGTCTGGATAGTTGACATACTACAAACAGCAACATGAGTCAGTACCATGCAGTACCCTTTGTTTTTGCAGTGTGCCCCGTGACATATACCACAAAGAGCGCCTCAATCAGGCCCATTCTAACCGTCCTGAATATTTTATCTCTGATTGTAATCAAACTCCAACCACATCCACAACTCAGCCTCACAATAAACACAGAGTCATCGTGTTAGTCACTGTGGGCAAGGACCATGATGAAGGTTGGGAGAGGAATAATGCTGCATGCAACAAACGCTGGCAGGACTGGTAGACCACAGACTGAGCGGGAGACAATAAGATGATCAGTACATGTTGGCGAAGTCAGGGAGGTGTTTCATAGACAAGGTGTTGCATAGACCTATTGAGTTGAGATGGTCACTGATGGTCTAAGACCTATTTGAATATAGCTTTGCCATACATGCGCAGGTAGGACAATTCGACTGTGCAAACGGAAACGGTCACTATCAACGACCGTCACAGCTGTAAAAGACCTCCCAGAATTATTAGCGTGGAATGGGGCTAAGATATCGATAGTCATAGGTCGTTGTCTATCAAGAATAAAAGGTTAGGGGCTTGCCGTTCATAGTTCAGTGCCAAAGATAAAAAGGCGCCATACGCAGTTTGTTTGGTGAAAAGAAACCCGGTCCAGCCGTTTATAGGCCACTGCTATCATGAAAAGGAGAAGGTTTCTAGCGATTCATATAGTTCACTGCCTTTCATAGAAAGGTGATAGATTTATAGCAAACAGGAAATGGTTATCTCTAGGTGGGAGATGCGGCGAAAAACAGTAGGCTTGACTTTGACCCTTTTGACCCCTGTACAGTAAAAAGGGAACAGGAATAAACACAGGCATTGATTTGGGTAAATGAATCGCTCAAGTAAAAAGTCCGAATATTGAGCTCCCCATGTTTGTATGCGGTTGTGTCTGATTCATTCATGTAAATTTCTGATAATTACCCTCCAAAGCTGTACATCCACATGTCTGATTCACTACAGCACAGACTACAAACCCCGCTCCTCTGTGGTTGCATGTCCTTGTGACTCATTCATTCCAGTAAACAGTGATAATATACTTCCATTTCATACCTGCGCTTCAACGTTCGTGTAATTGCTATATATATACGTGTACGTGGTTCAAACATAACCCCCTAAACCCTATGTTTATTTCCGTACGATTTCAGCGCGCGCCGTACTCACTGGCCACCAGAGCGCACGTGGTATTGTTGATGTTACGGCTCCACCTCCAGGCTCCTCCCGTGGCTTGTAGGCGGTCACCTTGAGTCTATTTCTGGAAATTTCCAGCCTGGCAGTGAACGCGGCGGCCGCCGGGCGGGCGCTGGTTGTGTTGTGACGCTGACGTCGACAGAAATCAATAACGGGGGCCGCTGGCAGGTTGCCAAGTATCACCGCTTCATCACGCTGAGAGGTTATTTCTATCGCACCCGTGCCACGGCTTACGCAATTCTTTCACAACCAGGAAATGTCCAGTTAATATTTTAATGAATCATAGATTCCATGTTAAATTCATACGCAGTTGGTTTAAGAACTGACCACACAAACAGGTGACCCCGCGTTAACGTCCTTCCCGTTCTTATATAGTGTGACGGACCTGAGCTAACCTCGATTTGAACTCAGAGCGTGAGGTTGGCTTTCGAATAGACGCTCGCGTTGCCTGAATCGAACCCACTCTACTCCTCCACCCAAAGTGAAGGGCCAAACTGGCACTGGCAGAAAATCAATATCTCCGCCATGCCAATTACTTCTTAAGAGCTGGGTTGGGTCTAAAATTTCGCAGAGGAATCCCTCTTTATGTGATTAGAGACGTCTTGCCGAGATCATTTACAGATTCCCGCGCTTTTAAATAACTGATACCCGGCAATTCCCTGTTGTGCATTATGTCCCCGACCTTCTTACCAGCGGCGGCCCGCCATTCCCCGACAGAAACATGGCGGGAAGGCGAAATGTCTGCGTGGGTGGACCACGTGGCGCAGTTTACCAACAAACTCCACGCGCCCACACGTCAGAGCTCTGACGTCAGCGCAATATTCAAACAAGCCTCGCATGTCACGTGTGCAAATGAGTGGGGTTGACTCGGGGAGGCAAGACTCCATGCACTCATATCCAATTTTCTTATCTGGGAACTACTCTGTTAGATATAGTAAATAATTAAGTATGATAAAATCTGTATTCTCTTATTTCAAATTCGGCCCGTCGAAAGAAATATGACTCTAAATATTGTTGTGGTTTATAGGTGCCTGATTAGGTGGGGGGTTTTCTCGGTACAGATATATAACCTGAAAATCGTATTTAGGAATCTTTGGAGGTCTTCTTCTATGTTGGGTGAGAGGCATGACAGGCCTAATTCATTGAGCTATAATTCCCGCTCATTAATACTACCAGCCAGTTATTAGAATGTACAGGACTCTCTGCTGTATTTCTATATCACATACAAATTTCGTATCGTAGCACTATGTTCACTAGATTTGTAATTTGACTCATCCCCATTGATACAAGCTTGACACGCTATTTGCCAATTAGGGATAGGCCTATCCTTTGAAATAGTGTATGCTTGTGTGTCACAAGCAACAACACAATTTTCATTATTAAATGTGTACTCTTGGAACCAAACAAAAAAGTCCGCAGCTGCTAACGGTCCCCAACCTGCCAGTGGTTAACAATCTAATAACCAGGAATATGTTAGTTAAATAGCTCAATCCCAGACGCACAAACGGGAAGGGAAAATGGCAGACGGCTTGAACCGGGAGTTTCTTATTGGTAATTAGTATGATACTGGCTGGCTAGTTACCAGCATAGATACGACTAGCCATGTGTCATCGTACAACGCAGGATACACTGTTAGCGTCCCACAGGCATATTTACATTGGAATATGATTCTTGAATCCCATGATGCACCATAGCTCACAGGAGAAAAGGAGAGACAATACCATGCTATACTTGACGCTAACGTGAAACTGCGCCACTCGATCGCACAGATCATATTTGTTTTAAAGATGATGTTATTCATAGATGAGTGGACACGATAAGATTGTCATGGTCACATGCCAGGCTCACGCTGGAGGCAATATTGAGTAGGGACTACAATCTTCCTTAAGAGATCACGCGACGGATTCATCGGAACCGGCGAGAAATGCACTTGTCTCGTCCAAGTAAAATTGCACCTCGTGTCCCGGACTTAAATATAGGCTCCAGCTGCCAGAGCCTACTGTCTGGAAACGTCTGTGAGAGTCTAATGTATGTGTGGTGATCAGTTCGTCGTCCTTGTAGCTATAAGCTATTCATTTAGTTAAGTGATAGCTTTGAAGTCCCTTTTTCTTTCAATGGCATATCTCTCTAGGATCACTTAAGTCTCTTCCATTGTTTGTGTTAATTGAATTATAAACATATTCTGTTGTGAAGGGATATGTAATGTGTGTACATTGGGTGAATAAGAGCTTCCTTTTTCCCAATAGCTGATTTTGCAGTCTGACTCAGTTGCTTTAGCTAATTGCAGTGGTATTGGTGTATGTTTGGTTAATATTCATTTCAATCGTCTGTCTATGCACAATCATTATGAAAGAAACTTCTTTAAATATCCCTGATAATGGTTCTTGTCATTTTGTGCATGATGCTTTTTCCTTTGCACAGCCTATTCGGGAGTATACTATAGACATTAATACATGAACAGAAGCCTTTCGTTTGAGTTGCTCAGTTTCTATGACCTGCTCACAATGGCTAGTCCGTCGCCAGTCCATTATCGTAACGTGCATATAGATGGAGAAGGTGTATTTTTTATCGGTGTTGTTTTCATTGCCTGTCGCAGTACGAGGTAGCGCGTTTGGGAGTCGGGGGATGGGAGAAGGCATCCATCAGACGACGCTCTGGCTGCAGAGTGACGCTTGTAATCATAATCCCATGACAGTGTTCTAGGCCTAGAGCCCTGCATCGTTTTATGGAGGTGACCAAGGCTGACCTACACCAACGGACAGATGCAAGCCATGAATGAGGCAAAGATAAACGTACATACTGCGAAAAAGGTCCTGTGCGGCTATTACGTTCATACGAGCTGGAAGTGGGCGGTTCAGACTACATGCTGAGTCAGATGTAAAGTCAGACCCAAGCGGAAAATACAAGGTGGATGCGAAGTGAGCCGAGCAGCATTTGGCTTGTGAATGTAACATCTGTAATCCACATTATAAGAAGACCTTCCTTCTTAGCACAACACTGTGATCTACAGCACAGTTTTTCAGGCTCTGTACTGAGCCAATCCTCTTCCGACCATTTCCTCAGCCAACCTTCATCAGAGCCTACACTGAGCCTATCCCCATCAGAGACTTCCCCGGTCCAATCATCATCAGAGGTTACCCTCAGCCAATCCTCAACAGAGCTTACCTTCAGCCAATCCTCAACAGAGCCTACCCTCAGCCAATCCTCATATATAGAACTTATCCTCAACCAATCCTCTTCATAGCTTACCCTGAGCCAATCCTATTCAGAGCTTACCACCAGCCGATCCTCATCAAAGCTTACCCTAAGCTAATCCTCAACAGAATTTACCCTCAGCCAATCCTTAACAGAGTTTACCTTCAACCAATCCTCAACAGAGCTTACCCTGAGGCAATCTTCATCAGAACTTAACCTGAGCCAATCCTCATCACAGTTTATCTTGAGCCAATCCTCATCACAGCTTACCCTGAGCCAATCCTAAACAGAATTTACCCTGAGACAATCCTCATCAGAGCTTACCCTGAGCCAATCCTAAACAGAATTTATCCTCAGCCAATCCTCATCAGAGCCTACCCTGAGCCAATCCTAAACAGAATTTACCCTCAGCCAATCCTCATCAGACCCTTCCCTGCGCCAATCCTCATCAGACCCTTCCCTGCGCCAATTCTTATCAGACCCTTCCCTGAGCCAATTCTTATCAGACCCTTCCCTGAGCCAATTCTTATCAGACCCTTCCCATAGACTATCCTCATGAGAGTTCACCCTATGGCAACCCTCATCAGAGCTTACCCTTTGGCAATCCTCGTCAGACCCTACCGGGGCCACCACCGAGCTCGAGAATGTGTGACACCTGACCACTAAGCGCAGCCTAGCCTTCAAGGATGCCAGCCACCTGGTGCCCTATGCCAAAGTCTGCCTCATAACTGCCTGTGATTTCCTGCTTTGGTAGCCCTTGCAGTTGAATATTTTACTAAGGGCTCATTTTTTATTTGCCCTGATTAAGCTGGGACAGGACCTGAAATGTGCGTGCACCATGCTTTAACGCGGGTGTGCACGGATGTAGACGGTGGGCGGTGGGTGGCGGGCGGCGTGCGGCGGAGGAAGTGGGTCATATGGTCGGCGTTCAGGTCCGGGGCCGGGCAACATGCTGGGCGTGATTTTCATCAGCACTAGACGCTCATGAATGCACCTGGCGAGCTCAGGGAAGGCCGACCAAACGTGTGCTGCCATTCAGTGAGCAACTCACCCCCATTCACCAAGCGACGCAGACGTGCTCCGTCTGCCCTGCCGGCTTTTCTCTGCCTCCTTATTCTAAGAACATATGGCTTGGTGACAGACAATGCATCTCAATTCTTTGAAACTCTGCTGCTGTACTGTCTGTATATATGTGAATATATATTACTGCAGCAGCATATCTACATAAATCCAATTTATTCAGCTAAAAAGGCAGCCATGATGAATCTAACGCCAAACAGTAGCCGAGATAAAGCCCCTGCAGGCTTTGATTATCCATGTATGGCGCATTCTATGTGAAAGACATATATAATAGGGATGCGCAGCTCGATCGACTATAGCGGAATCAAAACACCGCGCTGCACCGCTCCGCGATTAGACTTACAAAATCGATAAGCAGTGTGGGTTATCAAGTAGGCGGTCTATTAGTTGTAAACGTGTGCTTCATACGAAACCCGTGGGAAATTATTCCCGCTTCACCACATCACAATAGACACAGTAGCATTGGTGGTCGCTTATTTCCCCATTTTCTGTGCTTTGACTTTCCTGATATCGTCCTTAATTGAGGCATCAGAGGATCCGTAAATGGATCCATCTGGTAGTAATCATGCTTAATTATCTCTTGTAGTAGATCTCCGGCTTCGTGACTTTTCCGGGTCACTCAACGATGAACTGAACTATAAGCAGTATCTTATATATCATACAAGTACCCGCATTGCTATAGGACCCAGTCAAATATCCGCAACCTGCACTGTATATGAGAATAAGGACATGACTGTGTTTCAATACAATGGTGGATACAGGAGGGTGTTTTGACAATATAAATCACAGGACAAATAACATGTCAGAATTAGGAACAAAGGGTATGCTCATAATGAATGAATGAGTATGGAATTAGAAAAAGACAGTTGAAAGTTTTGGCTTATATCTAGTCCATGGTTTATTTTCTGTAACCTACTTGTAGCCTTTCTGTTTTAGCCTGGCCCAGTGGAGCAACACCATTGCCATTGATGGAAATAGCACATGTCTAAAAATGTTCGCGAGTGATCGGCAAAAGGCTGTGCATACTCATCTGTATATCACTCATAACTCTGTGTAGAAAAATCATATGACACTGACCCGGAAGAGGACCAGCAACTGACTGGTGGGTCGTGTCTGGTGGGACAGCAAATAAAAGATTTACACAAGAATACATGTAATACTAAGCATGACCGAAACAGTCACATTTACTGCGGGTACTGTTTAAATAACCTCAGTCTGGTGGAATCAAGCCTTTACGTAATGGCTAGCGGGCATACAGCTTTAGCAGCTGCCTCCATCCATTAATCTGCAACCTTCCGCAATGTTAAACACATCTCTTCCATATAACAGGACTAGAAACTGATGCTAGTTACTGCAACCTTCCGCAATGTTAAACACATCTCTTCCATATAACAGGACTAGAAACTGATGCTAGTTACCGAGTAACAAGCGTGAACATGAGATGAAGGTGCTGACAATACTCCCGGAATCACTACGCTTCAGTTCACTCTTATAGTAAAATGAAAGTCTGAAATGTATAATATAGCACACTATGTAGTACCTCTAGTATCAGCACGTAGGTCAAGCTTTGCTATCCTATAGAGTGAGCTGTTCCCTAGAACTGGTTCACTATACACTGAGTTACTCACCTCCGCCGTTCTTGTAGCACAAGTAGGGGAAACGCCACACATTGCCCAGGCCAACGGCATAGCCGATACAGGTAAAGATGAACTCCATCTTGGAGCCCCAGTTACCGCGGTCGTCGGCTTCCACAGTATTATCCGACTCATCAGGACTCTTCTTGTTCAAGTTGTTGAGACTCGTCTTACTCACACTCTTCGCCCCGTCAATGTCAATCTTCAAGGTCACCTTTTTCTTGTCCTGTGAGAAAGACAAAGGACATTAAAACCTTTAAAAAGGGCACTCAGGCGCTGAAATGTTGTATATAATTGTTCTAATAAAGCATACACCAAACCCAATTGGACAGCAGTCGAGTTGTACATGTACTTGCTTTCTCGTCGGACATTAAAACTTTTCGGTGAATCTTATAAATATGTAAGAAGACATCCGGAATCTAATTTCGTGTATGATTGAATGGTATCACTATTTTAAAAGCTTGCACGGAAAGGGAAAGCAGGGTAATTCTATAAGGAAACGTGAATAAACCAATACCAGAAATTCACTTATCTCAAGATTTAAGTACTACTCTACCTGTAAATATTGGTATCAGTTATCTTTTTATTTTACCAGGTTAAGGACACTCAGCAGTAGACTAGTTGTACTATAGAATTTGCAAAAACACATATTTCTGTGACCATCCTACATTCTTCTTTTTCTTGTTCAAATGATAAAGATTGTACATATAATCGCACAAAACTTGGCGTTATTCCCTGCATAATATTGCTCTTGGTATCAAGTTATTAATCAAAGCAGGCTAAATTAGTTTTTGTATCTTTTGCTGGCGTATGTGACTTGTGATGTTATATTACATTTAACCTGACTAGATTTATTGTTAACAAGGTCCTTTCCAGGTCTGGCAACGGATTCTCTCCCAGGCAATGAGTGCCCGGCAGCAATGCTCGACTGCCCCAAGTTTGGCAAGCTGCCCCCTGACTCATTCAAAAAGAGGATCAGAATGAACGAAGCGGAGATCCGGCCACTATTTGCATTCATCATAGTAAAATAAAACACAGTGTTGCCTTCACAGTTTCTCATGAATCTGATTTCACTACAGAGGGGGATTATACCAAGCCACACCGTGGACACGAACATTTTATGTAAACAATCACATATACATCATTAATCTGTTTCGCTTATAACTGCATTATGGTATATTCATTCCTCTAGGTTCATCATGATGAATTCATGATCATCGTATATTCATCGTTACAGCTACATCATGACGTATTTATTCGTCTATGGCAACGATGCAGATGTTACAAGACACAGATAGCATGTTGCGTATCTATAATGTATTAGTAAAGTAGGACCCCCTAATACGGAGTTAGGTAAACCTATTGTAGTAGTTAAGAGGTAAGAGGAGTAGAGAACAGTGGACTTGTAAAAGCCCATTATCACATCCCAGGCTTACATAGTGATCATTACGGGTACACTGAGTGAATTAGGAGAGAGGCAGGTGATAGAGGTAGTATCCTCTGTGGTCCTAACATAGTAAGAGTAGGTGATATATGTGGTCCATAATAAGGTTTTGATCTATTTTCAAATACATAATATAATTGTATTCCATACCAGACATTACAGACACAGTTAGAGCCTGACTAAAACCCCTCCAGGTAATGCATACGGGTCCCGTCACCTGTGACAGAGGGGGGAACTACAGTAAAACCCCTCATAAAGGGGCACCCTCCATTCCGGGCAAATTGTCCTCTGACACGGGGTTTTCTGTCAGTCAATGGTAATACAGTACCAACACCTCTGACCTGCCCATGCCCGCGCAACAACCTCTATCCACGCCTATTGCCTTACTTATTAGTGTCTGTTTGGTTATTCCAAGTGTATGTTGCGTCTGGATGTTTAGACTTCATGAACAGACACTGTAGATAATCCAGATTGTTATCTCTACACTGTCTCGCCACATTTAATAGATATGGTGTCCCTCCAAAGTGACCCCTTACACAGGTTTAGGAAATGTTCCGTTCCGAAATAACGGTCTGTTAATGCCGGGTGTCTGCTTACGCGGGGTGGTTCTTTACACATGGGGTTACAATAAACGTTTAATATAGGGGGATATTTCCGCTAATTGTCCTTTAACACGGGGTGAGCCCTTAAGCGGGGTGTCCCAAAGGCGGGGTTATAGTGTATACTGTACATGGAGAGTTGATCAGAGGGTTGGCAAAGATAACAGTATGGCCGGCGGCTGCTGCTTCCGCTCAGCGCACACATTGCGCGCGCATTCAGGCCTGACACAACTGACATTCCGGTGACATCCCACCCTCCCTCTTCCCAACCCTTCGGGCGAAATGGACCTGAACTAGATTGGTATTCTGCCGTTGACAATTGGTGTTTATACACTCCTAACCCCACCAAGCCTTTTAGCGCAGTTTTTCGTCTGAATGTATGTTCCCCTTCCGTTGCTTTATAAATTATATACTTTAAATAATACCCATCAACATCCCCTTCGGCTGGGCTGCCAATTCTATCAACGGACACATAAAAGGACACTGGCATTTCGTGCCTGTTTGCTGAAAACGACCTGTATTATGTGCTAAAACAATATTCCTTTGACGGTAATCACTATAAACTCCTTCCCTCCCCTTCCTGCAGTGAACGTGGAGTTAATTCTTTCCAAATACCGTTGATCCTTTTCTGTTTTACCTCTTTGATGCATTATGTTAGATTACTGGCGTGTAATATCAGTGGGTCAGTCTTCGCTATGCACGACGATTGCATCACGATACTGGTAATTCTAATAGATTCTAAAGTAACAGAACCGAACGTGAGCAAAAGACCATTTCTTATAAAGTATTATTTCCAACGATGAGAATATTGCCCCTCCCCCAACCATATCTGTACGGGGGAGTAATGTTAAGTTTATCGAAGCTATCATGAAATATTTATAAATGTTATTATATCATGGTGTATATAAATGTGTATATATATATTTATCTACACAGATATATAATGATGAATATATATATATATATATATATATATATATATATATATATATACACACACATAATACATGAATATATATATATATATATATACACATAATACATGTATATATTATATATATATACATGTACATATATATACATGTACATATATTATATATATATATATATATATATATATATATATATATATATATATATATATGTACACCATATAATGCAATATTTTCTGATCTAGATAAATCTTTATATGTGCACGTATAGCTGTACATGAATTATACACATACATATTCAGGCTCTCGTATGGTCAACATTTTATCCGGAAATGTAAATTGCGGCAGAGGCGATGGTAAGAGACGTAGCTACCTTTAGATGTGGTTTTCCTATTGTACCCTACTACCACACCCCATCCGTCACCCCTTTCCCCCTTGGCCCCTATACATATATGTTATGCGTTTTTCATACATACACGACTGTGTAGGTACACCACTATACTCCTTCATACCCCGGGAACAGAAAAGTAATTGTGCATCATTACCATGATCAGCAGAGCATGTCTAAGTCATAGGACAAATGTCGCTGTTCATAAATAACGCTCTCTCCACATGGCCAGTCGGCGAAACCATGGGGGAACACTGACAGAAGTGCTGGTATATGGTCCGGTCTAGATAGCCTTTAGAAATATCTTTGTCTGCGGTTGTGGTTCTTATATATGTAATACGACATACCCGACGAACATGCCTTCATGTGATAAACTGGTTCTTTGAGTATTACCAGAAGTGCAAACTAAGCCGACATTTTTACAGCTAAGTGTGGAGGGTTCGAGGCAGTAAAGGAGGGGGGGGGGGGTCTTACCAAAATATTTAGACGGGTTCTTTGGGAAAACCGACGTTTTTGGCAATGTGGGTAAGTGTGGGCGGGAAGGAGTGGTGTGTGGGATGGGAGTGTGGGTATGTGGCATAGCGCGTGTGTGTGTGTGTGCGTGTGTGGGATGGGGTAGAGGACCAGTCTTACATGGCGCCATCCTGTTCCTCTACACTTCCATTATGGTATATATTACATTGACTGGACACTGTCATTATGATCATTATTAGTAATAATGTGTGTTATTGTTATTGTGTATTACAGTATAATGAGCTCCATTGAGTGCTAATATCATAACCGGGAGCCGGTGCAGTGCATTCCGTATTAATCCCAATGATCACCAGCCGTACTGAGCAAAACCCCGTACTAGGTCTACAACTCTCTAGGAGTTACCACTGAATTTTGATATATATATATTCACGTAATTTATATTATATTCGTACTGCCAAAGGTGTCCTCAATAATCACAGAATTGGCGTTACCTTGATGGAAGATGGTTCATGGAAGATTACATTTCTGGTGACATATTCTCCCCCCTCATACACACGCAGACCTATGCTACACGATATCATGTTGCGATTCATGCTGTTCTGTTAGAGCTTATAAAGATTGATATCTGTTTCCTTTCTAAGAGATCGTTAGGAGCACTCAGGGGTCGAATACGTAATCATAGGAATGTATAAATTGACGCTGAGGCGATGGTGCATATTATATGACATGATGTATGAGTTAGCATCTAATGTAGTACTAGCTCCATTAATAAAATTCATCTGCATATATAATGTGACCCGACGACCATGCGTCACGTAAACACCTACTTCTGGCTGTGGAAAACATTAAGAGGGAACTCTCTGGGGAAGGGTGTGTTTAACATCTCATATGAAATAATCTGTCGTAGAAAGACAAGTGGGGCCCCAGGGAATAGATGCATATTTGTATCGTTAGAGGAAGGTTGTTTGGTTTCCTCTTGCTTTTGCAATCTATTTATCTTTCTCAGAATCCTCTCTTTTGTGACTTTGTGCTGCAGCCAGACTGCCCGAGAACGGGGGATGCAACAGGTGACCACCAGTGTGCTTTCGCATATATAGCCCAGTAGTGGACTCCCAATGACACAGAGATAGACAGAGAAACAGGCAGAAAGACGAGACAGACACACAAGCAGACACAGAGGCAGACGCACATGCAACTAGGCCGATAGACACATGTATGATGTACAGTCTCACATGCAGCCTCAGACACATGTAGCCAAAGAAACAAACGGGCTGATAATCACTAGATAGGGGCAAGGCAACCAGACAGACAGATGAGAAAAGTAGGTAGCGCCACACTGTGCCACCATGCACGCCTATCCCTACGACCAGACGACCTAAGCGAGGTACGGCCAATTAAAACGTGCTCGTCCAACAGGTTCAACACACAGAGCAGTGTTTTTTCTCGCCCAGTGACTGGAGACAAGCCGTGGAGCAGGCAACAGGTAAGGCGCGAGTTGTCAGCACTGTGAGCAGCCTGCCTGCCGCACCGATATGGCTGGCCATGACTGTAAAAAAACAAACATGCCATGACACAGACCACCCCACACACAGCCTGTCGTGCAGCTAGAGTTCGCTGTGATGGTTTAAAGCATAATCTCGAGCGGACCGTCACCCATGCAGCAGTAGCTCACAGTGGGCTACAAAATTGCATGCGGGTATGGTGGTAAACTTGTGAGAACCCCGATAGACATGTAATGTGATGTGTAACAGGATGCATGGCCTCTGTCGAAACATCCTCGCAGTACATCCCGAGCTGTGCACGGTATAGGTAAACTACATTAATACTTATTTCTAAGCTTATTCCTATTTAGCTAAGCCAAGCTTGAGGTGCTTCCAAAACCTCAATGTTGCTGCCTACTACCCCGGTAGCTTGAGATGTTGGATGTGTGAATCTTTCATAAATGGGCTCTGGCTCCTTTTCATAAAACAGTTTATAGGGGCAACGGGGATATGGCATTGCTGTCGTGAAAAGTCACAACCGTACTGCATTTGAAATGCGCTGTCCTTGCATTCTCAGCTTCCTGTGTGCTGTTACAGCAATATTCCCGGGTGCGAGGAGAGCTGCAACAGGCGGCAGCCAGGCCCGCAACACCAGTGCCACTACCATCCCCCAGCATTGATTTCTTCCCCCATCCCCTCCTCCCTACACTTACCGCTAGGCTGAGGCCTTCTGTGTTCCTGGTCTTGGTAGGCGAGGCAGTAGCGGCGGGCGCAGCGGCCAATGGGTCATCGAAGGGGTCGTCCTCCATCTTCTCTGCAGTGGCGCTGTTGGGCAGTCCGCTCATCAGCGGGTCCGTCAGGCCGGCTGTGTCCGGGGATGCCGGCGCGGGCTCCGTCGTGTCGCTCGGCATGCTGTAGGAGCGCGGGCCCAGCCCCGGGAGGCGGTCTCCAGGCATTGTCTCCTGCGCTGTTTAGGTAAACCTCTGATGTAACGGTAATGTATGAAAAGCGTGGCGTAAAGCCTCCAGTAGTAAGCAATAACACTCGCCTGGTTAGATTGAACGTTTCACACTCTTAGTTTTCTTCCTCAGTGGTTAAGTGCGTGCGGGCGTGTTTAACAACAATTTTCTCTGAACACCCTCCGTTCTCACTCGTATTTATGTAAACACTGTCGCTCCAGATCCCCAGGAGTGAAGGTCCCGGTGTTTTCCTCGTCGTTCATTGGCTGGGTCTCGACCGTAGCGCCATCTTCTTGTTAGCTGACCGAGTTTCCTTCCAAGTTAATTGTAGTGCCGGGAAATAACGAGCTCTGGTTGGCTAGGCGCCTTTCATTCATGGAGGGAGAACGGAAAACTACTACAGTTTGTAAATACGGAATATACTCCGTGAGTAAACCCTTCTGTGTGCGATAAAGGGTCATGACTCATAGTATGGCTGCACTTGGGTTCATATAATGAATGACGCAACCATGGAATCTTACCAACACCAACTTCTGATTACATGAAGATTTATAAACACACCTCCTCACAGCTATACTACCAAACATCTATGTTCATGGGGAGGGGCTTAAGAGAGAAGGAGTGCCTTTTATTTTCCATCACTCCTCATGAGGTTGATAAAAGAAAAGTATTGTTTTCCCAAACCAATAGCATACTTGACTTGTACTCAAAGCTGGGTTCAGAGAAAAGTACACCTAGTAACCACATCAGTGGACGTAACCAGGACTCGCCACCGGATGTTTCTCCTACAATATGTTCAATGTTTGTTGACATTTCTTCCCGAATGACCCACTTCCGAGACTCCTGTCTAACCCCTTATTATGATTCCTGCTTCATCTGTGTTATCTAAGTTATGGTTAGCCTTATCTCTAAAGAGAGCTCGTCTTTTAATTCAAGGGTGTTGTACTCTCAAGCATAACATAAGCAGGTACTTGATTTAGTTATCAACAGAACAGCCTCCATGTATTTTATACATTTCTATTCATGTGGTTATATACACACAAATATATAAATACATTTGTATGTGTGTTTGGCTAGAAAATATATTCAGGTAATCATATTCTAGAAATTTTGCATCGTTTAATATGACTTTTCCTTAAAGAATAATAAATTCCATAAGTTGTCGCGGTATATACATTCATGTTTTATCTAAATACATGCTATTATGCGCAGAACAAACTAGAGTCAGTAGTGACATGTATTGTTTACATGGCTGTATCATATCGTTGAAAATTGAACATTGACTGCATACCATTAATATTTGAGCTGTTCTCGGAAGCATGGACTTCTCTTCTGCACCGTATCGTGAACGAACTCGTTGTATGATAAAGTTACCGAACGGAAGAAGCGATATTTGCTCCGTTGCCTTGTATGCTAAAACTGTTGAAAACATCTAGTTTCCCTTTCATATACACGTGTTGTCAATTTGATGTAGAATCAAAGAACAACAGCAAGTGGAATATTTTATCAACTCGATCCAGAAGCAGACACAGAATGCATGGATGATAATAATTAAAGCAGTTAGACGGTTCCTATTAATAGGAGACTACGCTCTGGTCCAAATTGTACCTGCGTTCATGCGAGACCCGAACTGAATTATGTATTTATAAGCAAGTGAATTGTAAGGTAGATCATCGTTCTCAATAGTCATAACACCAGGCAAGTCTACTCACAGCCTTTCGTCTAGATACGTACCCCACCCCCCTCCCACCCCTAAAATTCCCTGCACCCCTTCTAGCCCTTCCCTCCTCACCCAAACACACAACCATCGCCCGCCCATTCACGTATAGCGGGAGTGCCGATTATACCATGACGTCACAGACACACCCACACAAAAACAAATACAGCGCCACGTGTCTGGGCGGGACGCCGGGTCACCAATCCAATATGGCGGCATTTTGGCGTGGTGTATGCGTGATATTCAGAGCCCCCTGAATCATTTGATCATGTCTATTGAATTTAGGAAATAAAAGGGGTTCGGCCTCTTGCACATGGCAGATGGTTTGTATGTGCGAACACAGCGCGCGGGTTTGCTGTGTGCCAGGTAAAAATCGATGATGCAATGCCGACTTGTGTTTGTAAACAGTAGTGACGTAGGCAGCGTGTCGGAGTGGGTAGAGGCAGGGGGTCGAGTTAAAAAGGTAGAGCAGAGACGGTAGAGGTACATGTATAGGATAAGGAGATCGGAGGATGGGAAGGATGGTCGAAAAGGAAGTATGGGGAAGGCGAGTAAAAAGGGGGAAGGGTGGGAGAGTTGTCAGAAACAAACTGACGATATAATGTGAATGTATTGGAGAGTCTAAGTTATCATTAGTCATGATTAGTATCAAAGGGTTGGGTGTATACAAACACTTTTTAATCTCTCACAATGTGATTTCGATGAAAGCCACTCCTTCAGGAAGATAAAACATTGTCGTATCTTTTTATCGTTTCAATGATTTTGAGCCGGACTCGATCTACACTCTTGGTATTCAGACATGTTCCATGAATGAATAGATATAATTAGAAATGATATATATCACAATGTATACAGAAAAAACTTAGGGGAAACTGAGTGCAGTTTAACTAGAGGTAATGTTTTCCCAGCAAGTAATTATATATCATGTGAATATAAATATATGTAATAATCAAAACATATCATAGTCATCTTTTAGACTCTATGTATATTCAATGATCGTGTACAATTATCCTTAAATGATTTAATTGTTTATTAATTACTTGCACAAGCCGAAAATTTAAGTTTACCAACAGTCCCACATACACATGTTGAAATATGACTCCTTACACCAACACTGACCTAGCCTTCTATTTTATGCCTACGGCTCTGCCGAAACAAATTGGTGTGTATGTGAGATATTATTTCATAGGAATATCTCCTGCCTATAATTTAGCATAATTTAGATCGCTGCCTTCACTCGCTTGGTGTGTCCCCGGTATTATGAAACTCCAACGCCTCTGTTGCGTATACATACAGACGAACGTTGGCGATGTCAAAAGCTATAAAATGTCCAGAGGGCTATTACTCAACATCTACCAGTAAAGTAGTCTACACACACTGATCGGATTACCCGCTGGCCACTGAACCATCTGGACACCTGTTGATCACCTACAAGCGGAAGCGTGACTACTACAACTCGATTATTGAAATGTGATAAAGGAGTCGAAAATTATAACTTTTGGAACTTCACATACTATTTGGAAAAAAAGCTGTCACCGAAATATATTACAGGCAATCCTAAACCATGATACCCTTCAAAATATCCCATCATCCAAATACCTATGCAAACTTGTTAAATTCTAAACTATACATAAAAAAGGTGATCAAGCAATTATCCCACAAGGTGTATATCATGGCAAAGATACCGCCGTATATCACGGAAACTGTATGCTTGTCTATGAATTACCTCTTTTAGACTACGGACATATCATGCTAATGAATTGTAATAAGCAAAGCAAAGGTTACAGGTAATGCAAGATCATGCAATCAGGATAACCACAGAATCGCAAGCTAGAACGAATGTTAATGTGTTACATAAATCAGTGCAACTACCGTTATTGGAAGGAAGAAGCCTATCGCATATGATGATTTGTATGTTTTAAAAAATACAGAAGGGAAACTACTAATACAATCCAATAACAGTAGAATAAAAACACATGATGAAGACTAAAATGTAAAAATAATCTACTTACGGATACTTACGTGTCATGAGTAGTATGTTAAAACTACAGGATAATGTAAACGGAAAATGAACGAAACTGCAATCACAAGGATACCAGCCGGTAATAGGTGAGTGTTGAACTAGAGCTAGATGATGATGAGCCATCCCACCCTAAGCTTAGACTTTGCTTTCGATTGTAGAAATGGATGCAATCCTCAGTGCTCAGCAGCTTCTAAATAGCTACTTTGCCAAATACTGGAATGTGATTATCCGGCACTTATAGAAGAATTATATTTTATTGTAATTTGGTCAGCATATCAAAATCTGTATTATTCAATCCTATATTCTTCGATGTTTATAGGATAAACTATCAATATTATGCAATAGCCAATAATTGTGTAACCTGAGCGCAATTCTGAATAGGCATTATTAGATGGACCCCATCGTAATATACATTAAAGAGCAGATCTATACTACACTACAGGTGTGTCCAGTTGAGGTGGGTTTGACTGCCAGCCACAGTAAGTATAGTTGGGCTAAATTTTACACCCGCGGCAAAGTGCCCTTGTGTGTCCTTTGTGTTCATCCTCAAGGTCCCTACTACAACCCAGGCTCTAGTAAATATATATATCCCGGCCTCTAGACTGAGGGTGAGACAAGCCACCAGAGCTCATAGATTAAACGTTCCCTATTCGTACTTGGCATACTTGGACACGGTGGAGGTCTGATGGAGTAGCTGAAGAAATACTCTTCAAAATTCGGAAATGTTGAATTATGATATGAATAATGTATATCATAACTCGCGTTCAGATGATGTAAATATCTATCACCTTTATATCATTGGAATAAATGTGTTTATAATGTCTCACACACGGAAATATATACACATGTAACAACGCACATATTACCTAATTACAAAGTGACATGCTATCTATAAGCACCCTGCGTTTGGGTAGTCTCCATATATTTACAGACTGATATGACGACTAATCTGCAGGAAACACGAAGCATATTGAGTGAATTGAGCAGGTGTGTCTATACATAGAACTGCTCCATTCTGCTCTGTGCAATACATAGTAGTATAACCTCGACCAGGTCGGTGTACTCACGATGAAGTCTACTCATGTACCTACAGCGTGAAGCACGGTCACTGACATCAGCGTTACAGACCGTTACAGAGCATTAGGGCTCAGAAAACCACCTATTGATTCAATTTCCATTCTGGTAGTATATATATCTCTGACAAGTCTTTACTGTAACTGTCACATTAATGTTGTCGGTTTATTGACTTCCAGCATAATGGAAAATGTCAAGGTTTTTTAATAGCTGAGTATAACATAGCATGTTTTTGCGTAGGGAAACTGGCGGTGGAGCTTGTGATAATCCTGGCGGTTATGATAAATATGAATGTCCCTATACCTCTCCCCTCCCTGCTCGAGCTACCCTACTACCGCCATGCTAACTATGGGAAAATGTAATAGAGTGGAACATACATATTTACATTAAGTTCCATATCTATCTGGTCATGCATCAGCTGTCTTCGTCGTCATATATATATATATATATATATATATATATATATATATATATATATATATATATATATATATACTTGTGGATTATGGGTGGAGGGTCGACAGAATCCCCTTACAGTGGGTGCAGTGTCTTAAATATCATTACTGGCGCAGTGAGGTGGACGCCCATAGTCATACTTAACTTAACTATAATCAAGAAAAAGAGCAAGTCTATGCATACTTTAAAAGGGATAGGATGAACACAAGAGAGAGAGAGATGTCTATATAGGGACAAGACGAGGGAGTCGCACTGCAGCACAGAGATCAAATAGGTGAGGTATATAAGGGTGAAAGTATGGATTCGGAGGTAGATGGAATTTAGGAAGGGAAGGTGATCAGAACCTGAGCTTTAGAAGCTTGTGAGGAATTAGATTACGAAAGGAGTGACAACAAGGAACGAGTATCGGAGGGGGAACGTCAGGGGAAAAGGGAGGAGGGAGAGCAGGAGGAAGTTGGGACAGAGTGCGATATGGTTTGATGTCTCAAACCCTTTCCTGGCAGGCAATGTCCTGTGGATATATCCGCAGAATGCCATATCGCATTCCCGCGGGCATGGCAGGAAAATTGTCAGAAAGTTCAGATGAAGATTTATGGATAAAAACACAAACCTAGTTATACTGCCAGCCGTTGTATATACATGTACACCCTCATGTTGTACGACTCTTAAAGGGTTTACAATTAGTGGACTGTAAGGAAGTAATGAGAAGTGTGCATGGCTGAGATAGGTCTCCCCTCAAAACAAAAACAAGTAGCAGATATACAGCCGTCGTTGACGTAACAGCGTTGAATCCAGAAGTAGGGAAAACGATATATTGACGTCCAAGACTGTCCAAAATATTCTGAATTGATTTAACGCCACCGCCGCCATTAGCCAACATCCGCTGCAACAGGGGTGTTCTTACTACCAAAATCGGCAAGGAGAGTGGCAGTTGTGAAATCAGGGGATTCTCCCACCAAAGGCATTCCGCAGAGATTCTAATTCTAGTGGTAAGAACATAGGCTTCCAGGAGCTACGCTAAGATCTATGAATCTATAAATAGATCTGATATTGGTGCCAAAGTTAAACGCTTTTATACACTTCCCTTTCGAATTTTAGTTTTAAAACTCACTTGCCAGTTAGGTGAATATCTGAACTAAGACCTGCCCAATTATCAATCTGCACGTTTTGCGAGTGTATTTTCAGTTAGTTCACCCTTGCTGCCATTCTCGATAATTACAGAGCCTATGATTTGAAATTTAGTTGTACGGCAATACGCTGATGTCAGAGCTCCAGAAGTTCAGTATCTGTCGGAAATGTATGTATTAGGTTGCCACTAACAACGTTAGAATTTCACTACACACTGTAAATACACACCCACACCCACACCTATATATCGTTTTATTAGCTATTATCCAGTTAGTATAATGAGCCCATAATAAACCAATAGGAACTCTGTATGGACATACCTGGCGCATACAGATATGTTGTACGCGTTGGGTTGCGATACAGGAAAACTAGTATATGGAAAACTAGTGTGTATGAAAAGTGCATAGCAAACTAATTCCATGACGCCACCAGCCTGATAAAGGTGGGTGATGAAGTTGACCTTACGCAATATTCTCGTATATGCTTGGATATTACTATGCGACAACCCCTCGGAGAATACAGCCGCTTGAATCTCATACGTGTGTGTTTAGATGTGGGTACAAGTATATAGAAAACAGTAGAAAGCATGGCACCACATAATGATTACCCCTTGATCATACTCTATTGTAGTCCTGTCCTATTATATTTCTCTCACATTGTTGTACATTTCTACTTCATGCATAACAATACCTAATACTAACATAGTATTATATACATGCATTGTATTTCAACCTTCATATTCTAAATACTAACGTATAGTTCTTAAAAGAAAAGAGAGAAAGTAGTGTTTAGAGTGTGGGTAGCGCCTATCTCGGCGTTTAAAGTAGTCGACCGCCCGTTCACTGCTTCACCTCCAGGCCACCTTACAGCAGAAAGTAGGACAACTCTGCACCTATTCTGAAGTCCTGCCAAAAGGCTGTTGCCGCAATGAACCTTGCCCTTTCCCCTGCATACTAACATCAAAGGCAATGAATTATTAACACTTCCCCTTTAACTTAATACAAATATTTCCTGTTCGCACATACTGTGCTATGCATTAAAAATATATATGTATTCGAGGTTTGCTTTCGATTATGAAATCAGATTGACTGGATGTGTCCGGTAAGAGTAACTATGTAATTCATTGAGTCTACCGCTATTCTCTGATTGCCTGATACCTTAATTAGACCTTGAACGTACTTCACTTTCCATCAACATAAGATTCTACTTCCTACGAACCCATTATGCCTCGAAACATGCTTGTCTGACAGAAACAGGTCGAATCTGGTTAAAATAATAGTAATAACCTCATTATCTGCATAGGTATCTTTACTATTGCTGACAATAAACCAATCCTACCTACATGTACTGAAACATTCAGCTTCCTTTGTAAAGTTACTACTTGTGTCTTGTTTTGACACCCGGGCATCCGTGTTTATTTTGTGGATGGCTGCTTACTATGGCACTGAGGCTACATTTCCGATCTGCACTACGTTTTTGCTCCAGAGTGGAGGCGTCTGGGGACATTAATTGGCCAACCCCTGTGTGACCTTCTCCCTCCTGGCGATTCCTGTGATCCCCTCTCGGCGCTGGCCCCTTCCAACTGTACCTCAAGCCTGGCTGACTGGTATTTCTGTTACTATTGACCCACTCTCGAAGCAATTACAGGATGTATGGTAATCGGGACAGACTTTAACCAAACATATGAAGAGGGAATCGGGGTAAATTTTATCCTGCAAATAATGGTTTGTGTTTCCGACGAATGTATTCACCATTTTAGCTTGTATCCTTTTCATTGAGATGTCACAATTATGTTACTACGTAGCTTACTTCGGTTAAAAAGGAAAATTGACTCTCTTTAACCGCAATATTTGCGGTTACCATCCAACTATAATCGCCTCCCTCGCCTGACCTCTGGAAAAGAGTGGATATGACAATCCTCAATGATCAACTGTTAGACATTGATTCCAGTCATATATAGACATCTGAAAACTTGTGTGACTGATATGGAGATTCTACATGCTGAAGGATTTTGAGCACGGGAGAGAATTTGTTCAATGCAATGATAAGTTGATTCATTTTGTGGTGACCTGACTGGTTTGACCAATACGTATCATGATCGAGTATCATGATTTGACCTTTCCAATACGATCAGGGCTTAATCAGGGATGTATATTTGTGAAGCTGCCCATAGCAATACTTCACGGAATGTTTATTTCGTAAAGAATAATTTGGAATCCTTGAATGATTAATCAAAGTTTAAGATGCATGTTATATATGTTGTGTATGTTGGACCTGTAATAACACATTGGAGAAAGGAAAATCGAGGAGTCCTCCCTTTCATCAAAAATCATTTCAGGAGATTGCAACGTTGTTTATCCATATCCTCGTTTGATCTTTTCGTTCCATAACATCCTTACAATTTGTGTGTAGGGTTAGACGCCCGGCTTGCACTTATCAACTATCCGTATTATACATGTATGTGCAGACAAAGACACGCTTTTTCTATTGTTATGGACATATTTTGGTGGAGGTCTTATTGTTGTCACCAGTGATGGTCCTAATAAGCAATTTAACACCACAAAGCACATACAGTGTAGTTATAACAACTAGACAAATAACCCGGGTCTTTGAGGCCACCTCATCAGATAGGCGCGATAGAAACAAGGTCAGCGAATCTCCCCTTTCAACGCTAGTTACTCCATCTCTGTCTGCACCAACATAATATCGGTAGATCTCCATTCCCACTCTTTTTTTGTTTTCCATTACTGGGAGTAATGTCCTGCTCTACCAGATGTATAGAATATGTCAGTGTTTCAGTCAACACACATTATTTATCAGTCCCTTCGTTAGGATGAGTTTTGCCGGGGTAAAAAAGACGCTGGTGACCATACGTGTGAAATGGTGCACTAGACCTCCCAAGTTTGAACGTATACGTACATGTATAGTTTCTAAATCGTTTCTCCTCTGGTGTAATCTGCATATAGATACAAATTTAGATACAAAGATACAGTATATTAATACAAATTGCACACTGAAGAGATGAAATTAATGGAAGTAAATACCTATATGCGTATGCTTGTAAAGGGTTTGTTTAGTGTTTAACAGATGAATGAGTTGATGACATCATATGTATACATATTTATGATTCCACTGTTTGTGTATGTTGAGCTTATTGTTTTTAACATAAAAACTTCCCTGGCTCCAACAATGATCACCAGTGTCAACCTCTGTTGATTCAGCATGTGCGATTCAACAGACAACACTCAATATTGTCACATCATGTTACCGTACGAGACACATAGCTCTCTCCAAGGGTGTATCAGCATGCGTGTACACTCGAATACCTTGAGCAACTATTTACAGTATTTACCTTTACATTACCTGTTCACGAGGAATAATAATAGCAATGATATCCTGTACACGCCTGCCCCTGAACAGGAAGATTGGAACCTAACAGACTGCTGGGCCGTGTTTTTGCCAAATGAGCCACATCCCAGATAGAATCCTTGACGAAATCGTATTATTTGTCTTTGTTACATCTATTTGAGGTTTCATTCTTCATGCATCAACTATTGCTTATTAATTTTCCTATATCAACTCAATCATGACCTACCATGTTTCGTATCTAATTTCCTCATCGTCAACTAGAAAGCAATTCGTTAATGCTAGGTTTACACTGCGTTCCTTGCGACTACAACAGCTATGTTGGCTCAATATATGTTGTGCCGTGGTATTTCTATTGTCTTTTTACTTAGGTTTTGACACGTTTTGTAACGTTCGAGCACCGCATGCGTAGCGGGCCATACAGGGCCGCCAACTTCGGGCCACGGAAGGCCCCACGGGTTCATGTGTCAGTCTTCCACATTTCGACTTGCGTTGTGCGGCGACCTGTCACATTCTGATGGGCTGCCTCACATGCCCCATTCCATTCTAGTAAAGTCATTACGTTCTACGAAGGTCGTCGGCCACAGCCTCGCCCACGGTATAAAAGAAAGCCTCCCCAGAATCAGCATCATCACTGCTGCTTTGGGCTCTGGTGGGAGAACCACTTGTTACCTGTACACAGATGACAACGATATTTCACCTCACCCCTGGTATCTTTTCCCCATAGGCTTAACATTGAGAACCAGTTCTCCATGCCCCAAGGAGTATTTTAGTCTGTTTTCCATGGTCTATGTCCTGTGCAAGGTCTAACCTTTGTGTGTACAGAGGTGAGATAAATACAGAAAGCAACTCGTTTTTGGTCAAGGTCATTGTTCTTCAACTTGCCTTTTTGTTCACAGTTTAAAAATCTGCCGCTGTGACCACGGCGACCAGGGTCAGTTACGTTTTTCAATACCGTCCCACTGAGTTGTCTCAGCGTCCGTCCTGGTTCGTCCACGGTGGCCCGAAATGTGGTCGCCATGGGTCACAGGGAACGTAGTGTAAACCTAGCATGACTGAACCAGGTTAGGGGGAGACTTTCACGAGGTGAACCATGGAAGAAAATATAATCTATTCCTCCCCTTTGGAATTCATTCGTTAGTATTGTAATGTTGATTACCATAAACATTAAAACTTGGATTCTTACAAATATATCTTGGAATGCGATAGAAATATCACACTTCAAATATTGATTGCATTGGAGAAATAAAACCGAGAAACCAGCCACATATTATTCTTTTCAAACTTTGATTCATACTGGCTGAACTTACGCAGATACATATCGCTGGTTTCCATGTACATCCAGTGTTTTCATGTTACATAAACCAAAGAAAACATTCAGTTTACGCTGAGGGATAATAAAAATGCCCCTGCCCAGATAATCATTCATAGTTTGGTGACTAATATAATTTCTTTATCAATACATGGAAAGAATGTTGTTAAGGGCTTCCGATAGGTTTGATAAATCCTAACTATACCATACAAATTCATTTAATTTCTAAAGCCTTGACATTTCTAATGATATTCCACAGAATCAAATCTAAGGAATTGGGAAGATTTGATTTTCCTTTATCAAGAACATCCTGTTTATGTTACGTAGAAATAAAACAAAATGCAGTGAATGTAGAACGAGTAGACGAGAAAAATTTACTTCCCTCTCGGTTCGCTCTCTCTACAACATTTTCGGGTACACTCCTCAAGAGTTGCTGAATGCAACTTGACAGGTTTCACGCAGTAAGTGATGAATCGGTGCTATGGTGACACTCAGCTGGTGTTCGTCACCCTCCACACATAGAAAAGCCTATACCGATTCAGAATCTAATACGAATTGTACACCAGTGACAAATACTTGGTTTACCGTGTCATAACTAATAATCATATAGACTAAACAACGATTTTTGTATCAATATAAACAAGATATGAATAGTAATCTAGATGATCGGGTTCAGAACGGAGACACGCCCAGCGTATTGGATGTCATGTCCATGCCTGCTTTTGTACGCGTAAAGTGTAAACGATTATTTACCTTATTTAAGCATGGTGAGCCCTATGGGAATATCATCGTGGTTTATGATTGCCATAATTGGAATGAGAGAATAATGTAAGTCTGGAGTAGGAACATAATGGGAACGGCGGGGGTTTAATACAAGAGAGAAGGGGGTCATATTGATAGTGATGTTGTGTAGATAAGGGCAATGCGGTTGGGGTTGGAATTATGGTGAGGAGAGTGGGGATGTGGTGAAGATAGTAAGGATGTGGTGGAGAGAGTTGGATGTGGAAAGGACATCCTCATGGAGATTTATTGGTCTTCATATTTCTTTTCATACAGAAAAAAGGTTTTGGAATGGCATTTTAACTTTAATAATACTTTTTCAATCACTTTATTTATAAATTCTGTGGTGCACATCTATATGTAACCGTTATGGTTGTAAACATACGGTCAGTATACACGAGTTATTTCATTCTCTTTTGTATGTTTGCCTGGAATAGGTCGTCAAGTGCAATGTCCTAAATACAAAATGTTCACTTAGCATAGAATAGAAAACAAACAATTTCTTTCAATGGGGCTATTTTTCACCTAGGCACTTAAAGCGTCCACTGTAATGTAGATATAGATGGGTCTCTTCAAAAGATGTTTGGCCTACTTTAGCCCAGTTCAAATAGATAATTATAGGATTTTAGTTTCATCTATGAATTTTGTGGACGATTTTAAAGGTAAGACTGTGATATTCAGCTTCAAAACAAATTATATTTTAGCAATGTCTATGGCTATCACTACATGACTTGACAGCCGGAAGGTAGGTTATTGTGGATTATAACTAGACTACAAATACCTTAGTTTGGGTGTTCTGCCAATATAAACCAATTACTCCCCATAGAATCAATTTGCAATGGTCAAAGAAGCAAAACCTTTTGTATACATGGAAACCATTTCTCTTGTTTATATATGAAACAGCCTTACTCTTCCTTGCATTCCGGTTTATTAGTTTTAAATGGTATCCAGTGGGATGTTCCTGCACATACTAACGATTTTCATCCATGGAAACCTGTCTATGATTTATTGCCTTTATGATTTATTGCCGGCAAATATGTTATTGCATGTCTATTGTGCAGGATTATACCTCGGCAGGCTTTGATCTTGGACCATAGGTCACCTGTCATCCCCCACAGGAATGACAGGATCATTTCATCCTCTTCAGTAGCGCTACATATTCTTGTAGCACCAACATCTTCACAATAAATGAATCTTGAAAAAGGTAAATAACGACGCCAGCTTAGTTGTATGAAAGTAAGTGATGGGTTTCCTAGATTTTCATTACATATTTCGAAGCTCTCTACATATTCCTTTGAGGTAAAATGAAACACAGAGTGTAAACATTCTACTATTTCCTTTGTTATGTGCAGTAACTCGTCAACAGGTCCCTCCCGGCATATACCAACTAAACAAGGGAAATTTCACATATGACATCTGTCTATTGAACAGATATCCTCCAGGGGTTCGCAATAATTGGAGACCACGATCAGGTTATATTTACAAAGAGGTAAACAGAGCGTAGAACCACAGGGAATCACCATGACGTCAACTAGCGTTCTGAACTGGGCCTGTCCTTATAAGGAACATATTTCCTGCCCGTTATCGTGCCACCAACAGGTAAGGGGTCAGTGTTATGACCTTCGATCATGCTAGCCGGAACTGTCTCCATAAAATAAGTCAAGATGGTTTTTGAAATATTCTATTTCAGGAAGAAAGATAGTACAGGTGAGTCAGTTGATGCATTGAAGTGGACAGGATCCGCAAAATAAATCAAGTCATGTCCGCCTGAAGAAGTAGACCATATTTACCATGCTGGCAAGGGCAACTTATTGCATATTTGATAGGACAAAGATGCATAATATCGGGGGAAGGAGGCAACTTCCTGCCTTCTCTGAATTTCAGAATTTTCACCTGTAACCACTTCCCGTGAATGACTCAGAACTACAACAGACATAAACTGTCATTCTCTGAGAGCTCTTCAACATTCCATAGCACAAAGATCAAAGAAAATTGTACATATTAGCTCGTACAATTGTGTCAACTTCTACACCATTAGTTAGAGATAACTATTATCATCATCATATAGGGCCCTATTAGATTACCTCTGATTTTACCAAGATGTCTCTTTTGATTTGTTAATCAATCTTGGGTTTTTATCCATCCTTGACGCAGTAGTTGGTTCCTTGTGAGTTTCAAATTACCGCGCTCCTAGTAGGTGGCGTCACCTGTGATGTATCTAATACAGTTCAGCCAACTACACCGATACAACCAAGAGGCTTAGTCCCGAACGGCATCTCTGCATTTCTAGATCTCTTCTGGTTTTCCATCAACACAGACAGAGGCTTGCTTCATTTGAAACTGATTTTTTGTTTAAACACTAAATTATGTCTTATTCTGCTGTACTTTTTATAATTGATTGACAATAGATATACTTTTGGATATTGTAATAACAAATTGTTCCCTATTGCGCTGTCCATGGACATTGCATTATCACATGGGCACTGATATTCTAGGAGCAAACGCTATTTCTATTTCCATACGAGGAGCGCAACTTACTCATAGGGCCCTGTCATAAAATATTCCACGCATGTTAAAGCAACTATTTTTGTAGCTTTTACACCAGCAGTAGGTAAAGGTGGTTCAGAATTCTGGTCAGCTGCTGGCACGTTGATCAGCACTGCGTGATATTACTGTTAGTAACACAGATCCAAAACCACAAGCAAGTCCGAGAGTCATGGAGAATCTGCTAGGAGAAAGCTGCAAAGCGTACATGCTGGCTTCCTGCACCTTACCAATGGCACTGGTTGGCCAACATGGGTCAGATAATGAAAGATATTCAAGTAAATTGCAGTACATGAATAGAGCCTTGAGGTGTATATTGTCTAGATACATTAAACACAATACCGTGGGCTCTCTGCATATTGAATGCAACGATGACACATCTGCACAGGCAGCATCTTGTAACCATGTATGTATAAGTCAAAGAAGGATGTTATCATTGATCGAAGAAGAAAAGAGGGAACAGAAGTCCATGTTATTTTGGGATTTATTGGTTTGCATTCAAGGATCAGTGATTACATCTTACGATTCTGATAGACCTTGAATCGTCGCTCCATAATCGATTTTCATCATACTCATATAATCTCAAAGCCATATATGAATGAGCTGTTGAGTATTGATCTCCAGACAAAAATCTCCAGACTACTCCTATAGGTTTACGTTATCCTGTTACGACCTATAGTCCCCGGACAGAGGAACAATTGTCAAAACAGGCGAAATATCCTGAATAACAATGTTGCAAACCAGGATTTCGAAACAAATGGAACTGAATCATGTTTGGAAGACTGGCACTATATAAAAGGGGCGAAGGAAGTAAATTGCACGTTCTGTTTTTATTATAAAAAGTAGGGATGTCTTCCTGTAGTTGTCTGTAGTTGTAGAATTGCCCCTGTCTTTCTCGATATATTCAGAGTCAAGAAATGTACGCCCTGTTTTACAAAATATACTTCTACCGAAAGGTTTTTATTCCCAAAGAACAGGAATAACCATACAGAATCTAAAAGGTCTTAGATGATCTGTGATTTCAGTATGAGCACGAAATGGTTGGTATAAACATTTACTTAACGGATCGGTTTCAAAGGACAATTTTCAAGGTCACACTGAGGTTCAATGACCTACAAAAGGAGGACATATCCATACCGGTTAGCTTTAGAAAAAAACGAAAAATAAACGAGCAAAGCTTTTTTTAAATTCCAGTTCAGAAATCCATTTTGAATAGATACATTTGCACTTTCCATCGAAGAACAACGGGATATCCTTTTTACGACAAGTGTCTCATCTAACGTTGAGCAATCTTATCTCTAATCTAATAACTACAATTTGAATGGTCAGAGGCCACGAACACTTTTTTGCCAGAAATCCAAGAACATTATTTTGTTGTCATATTCAGAGCTTACTCCCCTTTTTCTTTAATAAGAATCAGCTGAAGGAAAATAAAGTATAAAAGAACATTGTCTTTGTGCTGTCTAGTTATCAATTTTCCTTTGCATCTTAAAAGAATTTACAGCAGAAAAACTAATTATCCTTAGCCTATCGGGTCCAAAACTATCATGTGGTCAATAAAAACAGAACTTTTATCAATATTCTGAAAATAATATTGAGTAGCCTTCCCTTGCAGATTCATATCAATAAGAAAGTAAGTTAATTATTTCATGTGCTTCCAATCCAAAATCTATCTTGGTGCCATTGAAAAACGGAACAATTTTCAACATTCTGAATGTAATAACAAGCTCATATCAATAATAAAGGACCATGAGGCCACTGACTGAGATACCTATAATAGGAGAGAAGGGAAAGAATAATACAGGACAATACAGAATTAAAGGTTAGACCAAAAGATTTGACTGTGCTAGATGCCACCTTTAAGATGTGTTGTCTGATAACAGTGCTACATGGATGGGATGTACCGGTATTGAAAGGATGTTTTATTAACTCCAGTGCTGCATTAATCTGGGAGGAGCTTGAAGTACTCCAGAGAGGGTCGGGAGATATGGGCTGTTTCATGTTTTAGAGTCTGTAAGTGAGAGAAGTAGAAACAATTTGTATACAAAGAAACAGTAATCACCATTCCTTACATTATGACGTTCTGGAATAAAAAAAAGTAAACCATTTCATTCAGAAGAGATGAGCAAGAAGAGATAGAAGTTTTATCTTTATGTGTATGGTCTATTTGACTTTGTACCCCCACCCCCACCCGTATAGACGGGATTCCCTCCTTTACCCTATCTCATCGAATTTCATTCAGAAGGATTTCCCATCTGTTGAAAGGGCTGGTTTCATTTTCCATCTTACAGATACATGTATATAACTTTCTATTTCCATCAGTCTTCTAACTTCCATAGACCATAATTATAAATCAAATTCATCATTCAGAAAGAGTTGCTGCCAAGATATTATAAAACTTAATAGAAAGTAGGAAGAAATCCCGTAAACTGGGGTTAGATGAAGGGGACCTAAAAAGTATAGATTCTCTAGAAGTATCTAGGGACTAGGGTTATGTCCATGACTCCGAGGAGCCTTTTATAGGAGTTTTCAAGAAAAGGAAATACTCTATCATGGCATTTACTTCCAATCCTATAGAGAGGTGATTTAATCAAAGACAATTCTACTTGACTGATATTTCATATACATGTATGTGGCAAAGACATTCAGGATTTAGCGAACCCCAAAATTTTACTGTCGCTTTTGTGTGTACAATATCACTTGTCAATCGCAAACCTCATATTAAGTGACGGAAGTTGTCCCAATCTTGGTGATTTCTTATACTTCCCTCAGAACACAATGTGAAATAAATGGAACTAGTAAAGGGCACTTGTAAAGTAACAATATTGATGCAAGCACACAGTTTTTTTCAGTTATGCGTGCAGAATTACCAGGAAAAGGAGGATGTTAGTATTATACATTGTAATAACTGTATGTGTCCCTTGGCTTTTTTTCAGGATACCAGCGGTTGGTGGCGCTGTCACCAGGTCACGTGGAACATCCGTGATCCAACCTCCAACCCAACCATCCCATCCGACTTCAGCCAAACTTCACATACACAAATCCGGTTGTTTGACTGGCATGGACAGATGCTATATGCCACGTTGTACGTTTCTTAACTTCCAAACAACATGCAATTCCAAGGAGGAAAATACGCTAAGGCTAGAATAGATATGCACCCATCAGGGTAGAAGAAAGTCGTGATGGCAAACAGTTTTATTACGGAATGCAGATCACCTCAACAATATCATGTCACCTCCAACCACCGCAACGCACGTCCTTAAGTAGACCTCATATCATACGCGTATCGAAATATAGTAATTATGATTATTGAGCAACATAGTGATTCATCAGAAACATATAAGACTTTGTTATACAGTCAATTAATTAATTGATATCATGATACACTTTGCCAACTCAATATGTATCGACCCGTCATGTTTTAGTTATTCTCAACACAAACGTTGCTTGTGCTGAGGTTTGGGTAGTCAGTACCTGGCATCTATCCTGGTACACTGGGTTGAAGCTTACAACAGCGATGCGGTGGCCCAAAGTCCCAGGGTATCTAGGACTGAACCTAATAAAAATCCCATATAATCTATATGTACCATCTGAAGCCCGCAGTTCAATTTGTTTTGCAATAGTTTTTCAATGTCTAAATCCTGGCAGATTCACATACATTTTAATAAATGTACCCGGGTGTAGCAAGGGTATGTAGGATTCTTTTAGGGCAGCAAATGTACAAAGACATTTCTTTTTACATATATTCTTCATTTTATTCTGATGCATTGTTCTCTATGTTTTGAAGAGGCTTTGGTGAAAGAACATCAGAACTAATTCTTATCTAATTCATGAGGTAATGGATCCTACATAATACTATTTTGACATTCTTATGTTTTAGATATTGTTCATCTATGTATCTTTAAGAGGTGAGATGAATTTTGTTAGGGGAAGTTTGGATAGGTTTTATTGGATGGGGTCGATTTGGTAGGTGTAAGTTGACAGGACTTTACTGAGTGAGATAGATTTGGTAGGTGGAAGGTGACAGGGTTTTGCTGGGTGAGGTAGATATGGTAGGTCGAAGTTTACAGAGTTTTGCTGGGTGAGGTAGATTTGGTAGGTTGAAGTTGACAGGGTTTTAGTGGACGAGGTAGATTTGGTAGGTGGAAGATGACAGGGTTTTGCTGGGTGAGGTAGATGTGGTAGGTGGAAGTTGACAGGGGTTTGCTGGGTGAGGTAGATTTGGTAGGTGGAAGGTGACAGGGTTTTAGTGGGTGAGGTAGATTTGGTAGGTGGAAGGTGACAGGGTTTTAGTGGGTGAGGTAGATTCAGTAGGTGGAAGTTGACATGGATTTGCTGGGTTAGGGACATTGTATAGGACTCTGTTAATGGGGATGCTAGAACTCGTGATCCTATCAATCCCGAAATGGCGCCACTGGGCATAGATAGTGCGCCTTCACCACGCCATCTTGTGGGTTGAATAGCAATCTCCATCTGGCTCTATTTTGGCGAGTAACCTCATTGATTTGATAGAAACTACATACATGCACATTCTATGATTCCAGATTTTTCGCACAAGGCTATAATGTTATGACCGATTGATGAGCCTTATGTATGCCAGATATTAACTACTTTATCTTCATTCGAATAAAATGGCCGAAATAATTGGTCCAACTAGTTAAAGATAATCCTGGGACCGGTTGTCACAGGAACTTCAAAACTCACCAAGGAACAATAGTGGCCACATGCAGCTGGTTGAAGAAGGTCCATCGTGAAAACTGCCATGGCAATCTTGTCCAATTGAAGATTTGTATCCTACTGAGCTACGAAATACTTCGACTTTCCAAGAGTTTAAAAAGATTACCAAAACCAATTTGATGAACTCTGTCCCAAAGTGGCCATTATGGACTGTTATCATAGTTTCTCTCAAGTCACTCCTGATTGATTGATGTAATGATGTGGTTTTCTCTGTTTCTCTGACATTGTCCCTGGTAGAAATATTGATAGAAGTGGAGCTGGTTGTAAAACCTGTTGTTGCTCGCGGAATTGACACATTACTCAACCCCAAGAACAACTATGTATTGTAGAGTTTGTTTAGAAATAAAAGAATTTGTGATAAAAGGGATGTATGAACACCAAAGGGCTTGGCGATGAAAACTAGCCAACTGTATATGGCTGACACCACAGCCCGTTTATTAGCAGCGTAATGGATTCTGCCAAGCGTTTCAAGGATTTGTAATTGTGTAATTGCTTATAAAGAATTCTTGAAAAATTACCTTTCTCATATAGGGACGGTGTTCATGTCTGTGCATGCCAAGAGAATCTCCTGAGCAGGAACCTTGGCTCCAACAGGAAGGAATTGTTTTCAATGGTTGTTTGGATTATGGTCAGTTACACGTATGCTTTATTGATTGTGAATACATCTTGTACTGTTGGTCAATAAACATCCTATGTCTATAGGTCTATCATGGATTTACAAATGCAATCATGACACATTTCACAACAGGTTGTAGGCATGGCTTGCTACCATAGTTGTTGCATAATTTCGTTCGATTTCAATTCTTATGCAAAGTATATTGAACGAGAAATTCGTTGCCTTTAGCTTTCATCTTACGATCGCGTATGCTACACACGATATCCGGCTTTCGGAGCATTATTTGTCCTACTCAATAACCATAGCCTTCTTGCTGACATAATAGGTTAATACTGATTTGTCTCGTTTATGGAACATTTTTATTACCATATGTGAGGGTACAGGTTTGTTAATGTGAATACAGACACAACTCTCAAAAGTCTGATATAAAGGTCCTTGGTGGACGAAACACATCTAAGTCGGAGTGCGAGTGATACACAATTTGAAATTCTATACGCACATCGAAGGAGAGAGCTTGTAGACTTTCAGCATGCTGCAAAAACCATCCCTTCACTATCTGTGTGCCCACTCTGTGACAATAGGAAAGGGGCAGAGGCCAAGTGTCTAAGGGTGTTAGAGGCATGCTCAGCTGACCATGACCCATTACTAAAGACCAAAATACCTCATTGAATCAGTGGTGCTTGACATATTTGGATCCTGGATAGGCAGTTGTAGAAATGGCAAGTTCACTGGGTTTGAGTGGTTTGCAGATAATTACCCACAGACTGAATTAATTGAGTGGATTCTCAAGGCTCTAAGCCTAGTTGGTTAAGAATTCTTCTCCCATAGAACGTAGTGAGAGTACAGAATACCACTTAAAGAGTGTGAGATAGCTACAGGTAGTTGCACATATATTTGCTTTGCATTAAAGTGGCTAGAAATTGGTGATTAAAAATATCTGCTAACGCCACCAACGCAGTAACCAGCACTTATATATATTGCCTAGCTTGAAGATAAGCAGTCAAGGCTTCAGGTGTAGACACCACTATACCACCGAAACAGTGGTTAAGGCTACGCCTGAGATGAAATGTTAACTAAGGTAAAATGTGCACTGTCCATTCCTGGTGCCCACTATAAAACTTGATTTCCAGGTGTACTTGACCTTCAGCGACTGTGATGTTAGAGTAAAGAAATCAACAGCTACTTATACTGCACAATTCCAGAGGATTGTCAGCAAAGATATCTGTAACGATATAACAGTAGGGCAAACCATACCTGAAACCTGGTGATCTACAATAATTATAGGCAGCTGCTGAAGATCCATCCGGGAAATCAGAGTCATCAAAAGGATGGGATAACGACGACCAGGCTACACAATTGGTACCAGCTGAGGTGACTTTTGCAGTACCCTTATAATCAATCTTCTTTGAGTAGCTGTAACAGCTAGTGCTCGTAGACCAGCCGGGGATCCCAGCAGCCGTTGTGGTGGGAGTGGTAGTCGCTATAGTGGTCGTTGTAGTCGGCGTAGTGGTCGTGTAAGTAACTCCAGCCTAAACAAATGGAAATATGATCTACATGATGAAACAGAAAAAATCAGTTCAGCTATGGTATTTAGAGAGTTCCGTTTCTCCTTCATAAAACTTTAAAAGGCTCCCAATAAATGCCTAAGGATTTGTTAAAAAAAATAACAACACATCTACTAGTACAAAAATATATATGTGTGAATAAGATTCCTTATCTTTAGGCTCGTCGTAAATAACATTTACAAAATGTTCTTTATGAATGAGCGCATGTACAAAACCATCTCGATAATAAGAAAATGCGTCAAGACAATATTCTGCACCTGTCGTTATCTAAGACCATGCTAATGGAATCATTCCCCAGAAACAGCTGTAAAAATAGTAAAACAAATGATTGTCCCTAAAGCTGGAATATGTTAGTTTTATATACTACTAGTCTACGAAACAGTGAAAGACTACAAGTAATCACAAACAACTGCTCCAGAACCACCCTGTCGATAAAAAAGGCTAATGACCTACACACCCACAAACTTCATGAATTGGCACGGATTCGCCCACTTTTCTACCGTAGACCTATCAAACTGCTGAGGATGATCTTCTGGTGGCAAGGTAAGCAAGATAACATAATCAATAACTATGAGGGTTGTAATACACTAGCAAAATGGAAAGTGGTTTTGAAGGTCAAAAGACCAAAGAGGGAACGATATAAGCATAGCCTATTATACATCAGAAATGTCTACTGGAATTTCCTCAGTAGCGCGACCCAAGACCTCAGACCAAAGAATTACTTTAAGAATCAAATAAAGCTTATCCTACTTAAGCCTTATATCATGTGTAAGCTAGCTTGACTATGGTGGATTGGCGTCATATGACCTAACCATCCAAAGGATGACGACGACAGATGTCCCTAAAACTTGTTTACCTGTTTGGGATAAGATTTCTTTAATATATATTGAACACATTTTCACCTTATATCGCAAACACCGGAATGCCCTGTAGTAATGAGGTAGGTGACCGGGGGATGTGATTCATAGTGATCTGTGCTTCCGGTTCTGCGAGCAACACATGATTTATAATGTCCTGTCTGTATAGGACGACCCAAGAAAGAACGCCCAAATGAGGGTAATTGTATTTATGAATACTAGGAGCAAATGGTATTTCCATTTATAATGGAAGAGCACGGTATACCAAGATCTCATCAAATAAAGGTTAGAGAATATCATAGGAAATTATTGATCAGTAAGCCATTTGTATTTGAAAGTATCAAAAATGCTTCAATAAACCCAGGGAATGGATTTAATAGTTGTTCTCAAGTATCATCAAGAGGAATATGTATTATAATATAGAAGTATATCATGTAAACGTTTTACTTTATCATATTTCATGTATCATATTTCTTTTGAGGTGTTTGTCATTTGTTGGCTAACATTTTTTATTTTGACTTGTGCCTGGTCTAGCATAGCACAGATACCATTCAACTTGTCACAGTTGTGACTGAATTTATCATGGCAGGTCAACTGCCTACTTCTCTGGCTAATAGGTCAGCTATGACACTCAGTTCGTTTTCTGATAGCCCTTAGCGCTCGATGCACTCAGGTTTATTTGGCTTGAGGGTACTTCATTTGGAGTACTAATCATGCTATTGGTAGTCCTCCTACTAACATATTTGTCATCTGTTTTCTTTCTACTTCTAAGAGTTCTTGCACCTGATCATTCATAGGTCAGTTTGGTCTTGAACCATTCATAGAATCCTGGTTTTCACCTTGAGTATTATATACCTTGTTGATATGTAATTTCAGTTGATTTGCTACACTGCACCACACACACGTTCACAGTCACCCAGTCATGATAGTTCTATTAAAAGGAACCAAGTCAGTCGTGGGGCATGGATATTGTCAGACTGTTATACTGGACCCCTGCTCATTTACCCAGGCCTTTATAGTTGGGACATTGATAGCGAAGTGTTAGATTCTCTGCAGTAAGCTGAAAGCCTGTGTGAGCATTCTAACCTCTCTAGATGACGTATATGAGCGCGATTTCCCGCGCTCAAAAAGACTGTGTCCTGAAGAAGGTTACTATTACCGAAACGTTGACAGGTCCACATACCGAAATGTCCAAATTGTGATGATACACCTGATACAATAAATACAATTTGAAACATCAACTTGTTTGGAGTTGTGGCGTTTTTACACTTACTTTATGAACAAATAAAGAAATATACATTCCCACTTTAGAATAGAATGCATACTCTGTAGCTAAAAGGCGAAAATGATCAAGATACATGCTGGATAAGAACGATCATATTTTCATACATTTATCAAATGTTGTCTCAGGTCTGTCCTAATTGGCACCATATTGTTATAATTGGATTGAAACAGTTGCTGATTATTGATATTACTTTTCAACGTCTGAGATACGTAAACCGAAGATATGTATGCAATAAATGAAAGTCAATTAGGGGATATTATGAAGAAGAAAGTCGAAGCCAGTTGTAATTTCTGGAGATACGGAAACGAGAGCTGAATCTCCCCTAAACTAAGAGATAATACTAGCATGGAAACTGTCAGGATGACGGCAAGAAAATGAGGCGACCTCAGAAACTAGCTTGCAGAGGATCTTCCCAATGCTCAAAGTTTTGCTGTTGTTATCAACAACCGCTGCTAGGATAATGTCATGGCAAAATCTATGTTATAATTAAGATGACAATTGACAAAATACTAGGAAAATGGTATGGTCATCATTGATGAGCTTGGAATTATGAAAATGATTAACAATCAGATGTTTTAGATTTAATCCAGTTTGCGGGTCATTAAACGAAATAAGTTAAGCGTTGTTCATTTAAAACAAAAATTTTGCATTTGATATGAACAATTTGACACTTGGCAAAATGCTAGGTATGAAAGTTCTCAAGGAAAAACTGAAAATATTCCTACTACTCTACGTCATCATCAGCTATTCGTTCCTCAACTTGGGTTTAAATGTTGGTCAACTTGACCTGCATTTACGCTATGCCAAAGTTTTCAGCTATATGATGCGGTTTGTCTCCAGGACTAATACGTGTTTGTTAAACAAATCAGGGGTGGTTGAGGACCACATGTATGTATTACATGTTAATACGAAAAGTTTGGTCAGAATAATATTTCCTTTAGAAAACAGGTGACACAGAAAAACTTCCCGACAAGCCGATCGCAAATACATCAGTAGAAAGCATGTCGATTCGCTATTAGGTCTGTAGTCTGTAAGATTATGTAAATTCTCGGGAAATCTACGAATTTCTAACATATGCCTAATATAGAAAAATCCATTTTTTTTCTTCACTATTTCGGAATACACGGCAATGTGCCCTTGCTGGTTTTGTGGGCCTGCTACTAGAAAGTGTTTTACCATAAAAGCCGGCTTGGCTTTGTGGATAGCATAAACCCAGACAGGCGTCAAGTGAATGGGCCACCGCCCAACAACAGCGCGTTATGTCACCAAATGATGTTTACCAACATTAGACATTATACCTTATCTTGAATTCATTTGGCAAAATAGACATAAAAATCATTGACCTTTTTATAGACAGCGTCCGTTATGCCCATTAGGTTAGCCGGGTTGGTGATGATGTTGCAGCCACCTAGGTTGGAGCTGTAGAAGAAGTAATAGCAGGAAGCATCATTGGTACAGCTCAATGCGCACAGGTATAAATCTCGTCGGTCTATGCTTTGAAATGAGCCCGACTCAAGCCTGAATATCTGTCCACTTGTCGCGAAGGCAGTAGCTGGAACTCCACCTGTAATAACATAAGAACAAGCACCAAGTGAACAGTTGGATATATACGGTTATTTAAAATCTCGCCTAAAATCAGCCCGAGCTCAGAAGGTTCCATCACCAAATTTGGATATGATTTTCTGAAACTTTCCGCAACCTCCGATCACAAACCACATCCTGTGCCACTTCCAGTGTCACTTTCTCTTCGGGTTGACACTTTCCGTAACCGACTTGTATAGATAGTGAGAATCAGGTTTAAATCGGCAGACTTTTAGGAGACCTCAGTTAATGGGAAATAACCTAATGAATATCACCTACGATTCGCTGATGATCGGCTAGAACGTATACAAAATTATATATTACTAATACTACAGAGCACATCAAGTGCCGCGGTACAGAAATCTCGAAAGCAATGGTGAAGTGATTTGCTATCGCAATTTCCCTTGAGCAGTAATATTGATATATTATTGTCTTAGTCATAGAATCAGGTGGCGGTATTTTTAGTCTTTGAATAGGCTTAGTTCTAATAGAATTCTCATAACAACAACGAAAAGAAAGGAGGATGTAGTAACAATCTCAGAAAAAGTATCAAAAACCATATCAAACTTTCACCATAAGCAAATATGAAAATGATGGAAATAAAGAGAACAGACCTAGTATAAAACCTTGTGAAAGGATTTACATTACAATGTAGAGCAACACAAAGGTCACTACCCTGACATGGATGATATCAAGAATTGCTTTACCTTATTAGCAAATTCTTAGAGCATTCCTTGGCATGATGGACCTGGCTCCAAATAACCTGATACTTATGTAAGGGGAGTGAGATTATTCTTGTAATATAGATTGTTTCCTGCACTACGTGTACTTATAGTGAAAGAAATGTACTAATCAGTCAGTGTATTGGTATACACATGTTACATGGCCCAGGTACATTAATACACCACCTGTACCCAACACAGCCATCCCAGTGTACCCCCCCCCCCCCCTCCACCTTGCCCTAATTACCTGGTCAATGACAGGGTACATTTTCCTTGCTCTGTACCAAAGGGACTGGCCAATGGCTCAGTTTTCATTTTATCAAGTCATGCACTTGAAAATAGGATTTGGAGGGCACAGAGAGTTTCAATCATTGTTTATAGTGATTTTCCATTACCAGTGTTAGAAATACTGCCAACAGCAGTGGGAACGTAATCATGATCATTAATATCACTTACCGGAAATAGTACACTGGCGAAGTGGATTCTCCCACCTTAGATGCGCACGATGGTATATTCAGTAGAAACCAAACGAATTAGCCTTGTCAATGTGTATGCCACGATGGGCAGGTTGTGTATTACTACACGAGGCATTAGCCGAGTGTAGAGAGTAGCAGACATGACCAGAGTGGCATACACATTGACAAGGCTAACTCTTGTTTGGTTTCGTATTTATCCAACCCCATCTCAATGATATAAAGAGAAAAATGTGTAATTATCTATGTTAGCAGCGTGTTGACACTCATCGGAGGATGGCCACATTTATCAATGCTGCCGGATCTACTTTCGTTATCTGGTCCCTGATTTGTCCGTTTTTTTTATTCACTTCGGTGCATAAATAACACCTTATTGAACGCTCCGTCAAATACATTGAGTCAATGTTAGGCCTATGGCTTTTTTTTATTAGGGGTAGGATAATACATGTTTGGTGAGTCGTTTGAGCACTTCCCAGGTGCACAAGCACAAGCACAAGTGTAATGTCCTGTCTAGTCGTGTAATATATATGTCACTGTCCTGTACCGACGCCAGCGTGGAAGATCGTCTGGAAGCGGATGAACGCCTGTAACGTCTTTAAATAATATTTGAATAAAAAACAAAACAAAAAAAACAAGCACAGCTCAGAGTAGGAAGCGGCCCAGCTATGATGTATAACCTTAACGATCTCACTCATAGGGTGTCTACCCTCCCTTGGAATTGGAATTGGGGGAAGGCCAAGATCTCCTTCCTCCCTTAGCCCTATCCCTAGAGTATAAGAACTTTGAACCGAGACTTTCATTGTTAAATATATCTCTTTGTTTTTAAATCAGAAGAAATAAGGAAACGTTCTTATGACATCAAATGATCAACAAGAAGAAAGAGGGCATGTGTCAAGGGCTTACGATTCATAGGGTGCATCATGTACTTGTTACCATACCCCCAAAAAATGAGGCGATATTAGAATGCTGCTTATATCTATTGACAATTCTGAAACCTTGCAAAACGAAGTAACTAATGTTAATGTAATGAGGATGAACAATGCATTCACTCGAATATTTCATAATCACTCATTTCTCAAAGACTTATACCGAATCGAGGGTTGTAGTTATTGAACTGATTCTGCTACCACAATGGTATTACTAAAATAAATCAGATGTAAAGAACCAAGCCGGAGAAATATGTTTTTCTTTTGAAAATTCTAGAAAGTATATACTTGGCAGCTATCAGGTAACATAATGTAAACTTGAGTAGGTTGGAGGAGATTGAATTCAGTATAAAAAAGACTTACCCCTCACAAATAACAGAACCAAAGCGATCCAGGAGAAACTTGCCATGCTGTCCACAGTGGTGACAGAACGCTACGAGAATGAAACGCTTCAGATGCTACCTTTATACTGCCCCGGTTGCAAGAACTCTCAATCCCTAACGTATACATTCGCTACCTAAACAAATTGATAAATCTGAGAGCGAAACCTGATTGCGAGTCCTCCTGTAGAATTCCCATGGTGCTCGACGACAAAGTTTCGATCAATGTTGTTTGATTTTCTGCGTAGACTTCAGGATAAAGGGTAAGTACATGTATTGTATGTAGGTAGCAACCCCCGTATTGATGGATAAATCCAGCTGTTCGCCCTACTAGGTTTTCCCACCTCCAGCAAAGTAAATATGGGTAAGGAGAGCAACTGGGACGCGCATTAGATTTTGATAAACTTTTGATTACTATGCGAGGCTTCATTAGCATCCAACTTTTTTAAAAAAAATTATTTCAATTATCATGTTCCAACATTTCCCCCCAGTAATGTTATCTTATTTCATTACTTGACTTTGAGATCATGTAGACTGATATTTGATCAAGGCTGTATAAATTCTAGAATCACCAGTGACTTAACATAGGGAAAAGAGTACCCAACCTTGAGATAATATTAAAAAAGACCCTCTGTGGTATACTTTTGCTTCCAGATGCCAATCACTATCTTGTACACTAACACTATGGGCGGGATACTAATGTTTTCGTTTTTGAATTTTGTAAATAATTCTAATTCTCTATCAACGAAAAGTATGTTTTCAGTTAAATAACCAAAACTGGGTTCTTGGGCCTATTCGTGTGTTTATACTGCCTTCAGTTAAAAATATAATAGTTACAAAATTTTCCTCACCTCAGGTCGATCGATTGATGTCGTAAACTACCCCGACCCCTTTTGTTTAATCACTTATGTTGAAGCAGGTACACTGCCCTGTGTCATATGCTGTCAGGAACCTTTAATTATTCACGTTGGTTAAACGCCCCAATCCGTGAATAGGCCTTAGTGTATATAATGATTGACCAAACTTACTTAACCCATTAGTTACTTTGCGATGCTTGGAGGTATTCCCGGCCTAGTACGACCGTAATACTTGGAGGCATTTTCGGTTGTAGAATGCTATATTATGTCACCCCTGGTAATTTTCCTCATGGACTTATCATTGAGAACTCATAATCAGCGTCCATGGAGTATTTAAAAAAATCTCAATAGGGGATGATGTCAAAAATGTTAGCCACTTATCCAATGTGGGAAGTCAGATAAATTCAAAAACCTATTAAGGTTTACCGTCAATGCTCATCAAATCTCGTTTGAATCGCTTTATGATTAACACGGCTTCGCCTTGTGAATTACTATGCTATTCAAACTCGATGGGATATAAGCTCTGGCCGTAACCTTTCATAGGGTTCTTCTAAATTACCTTGAGGGATCTTTTCAAGAAATAATGCGAATATTTCGATAATACTATCGAACATATGTCAGACTATACTATAGTTAGTATCATTATCATCATGTAAAAAAAACCTAATCGTCCTGGATTACAATGAGTTGCGATGGGCTAAGTGATGATACTACAGTAGCGTATTTCAAGGTACGCATCGGAGCGAAAGGGTTAAATACCAATATTCCGGGCCTCAGTTGATATATCAGTTTTTGAGGCGCTGTGATCGTTAACGTTCCCGGCCATGAACCTTAACGATTGTTAAGTAAACTTACTTGTAAAACATGTAGTTTTCACGAATCACCCAGATCTATACAGATTAATCATGTGTGGTTTGGAACGATTGAGGAAAATATCAGTATCTAAATATGAACTAGTTTCTTATGAATTGGTGAAAAAATTCATATTCGTCGGCCCGAAATCTTTAGTTCCGGTCCTTGGTCCTTGGTCCGGTGTCAGTGGTTTGTGTAGAAAGTCTATGCCGCGTCTCTCTATATAGTTTCATATGAATAATTCCATAGAATGAGTTAAAGATACAGGCCACTGCCATCACCACCAACCTCGACGGGTGGTAGTTCAAATTGCGACATCAGAATCCAATTTTCAATCTTTTTTACAAGCGTCTGCTATGGTTCCTCTTAAGATCAGGGCAGAATCACAAAATTAGACCAACTCTTTGACGACCGATATATTATTCTATAATGGCAGGTCAGTTCCATTTATTAAGGATAATTCTTGTATGTGTTTCCTAGGGTAGATTGAAATAAAGACATACTTTTGTATCCATAAATGTTGTCCGAGTGAATAAAAGACCTATAATGATCGTACCATACATAGGGTGTGTAATGGTGTATCCTTTGTGTAAAATGATTGTGCCGAACTGGGGAAGGGGTAATGACGGCGGTTCAGTGAATCCACCACTAGACTGTAGTACGTCCCGTTGTCGCTAGGTGCCAGGGCGCTCACGCTCCGTAACCCGAAGGCGGCGCGGTGCGTGGACGGACTAATCCACCACGTGCGAACGCCACGCCACCTCGCGGCTCGCCTGTGTATCACGCCATCCTTGGATACCACAAGAACTGATGACGTCTTCAGACCGCAACTGTGCAAGTGGCTTGCTCGTGACATTTATCACTCACTCATCCTTCATTTTATAACTAGGAGCAAATAGTATGTTCATCATAGATGAATGAGCGTGCAATTATAAGTGAATAACAATTAAAAGGTTTGGTTTCTCTAACCCACTTGCACCCAGTCAACTTGCTATTTCTGCAACTAACTAACTAGGATCAAAACATATCAAGCACCAGTGGGTCAATGAGGTATTTTGGTCTGGAGTGATTGGTCATGGTCAGCTGGGCACACCTCTCAGACCCTGAGACACTGACTCCCTGCTCTGTTCTTACTATCACATTGAACAACATGCAGATAGTGAAGGGATAGTTTTCTGGAAGCACACTGAAAGTTCAATGTGATCACTCTAAACTCTAGATGATGTATTTAGCGCGTGCAAGCACGCTCTAATAAAATAGATTGTCCCTTTCCTTGTTTTTACTGATATCATAATGGTTACCACGTTTACAATTGTCAGGGGCTGATAGAAACTGCCAGCTAAAGCCAAAAAGCCATTCCTTTGTCGCCCAGCATCTAGATAAGGCTGATATTGCGTCTTTTAGAAACCTTTGATTCTTGAGAAAATTAAGCGGGACCGATACATCTTCTTTGGATTGTTATGTGGTTTACAACCTTTCTAATCAAATGCCAATTTAAGGATAGTTTAAACAATTTAACTACTATGATTATTTGATAGCAATCCTGTGTCTTCGGTTTCTAGTTCATTTGAGATATCTATAATTGCCTGGATAAAGTCAGGATGGAGTCAGGTAAATACGACAATAGACGAAAATAATGCTTTTATTTTTTTATCAGTAATCCATCGTTAATTGTTATGAACTTTATCACAAAAGTACAGTTAAAATCAGTTAAGATATATAAAGTCAGGGACTATAAAATGAGAAAGACCAAGCAAAAGTAACAATGTCTCCATTCGTATGATATTCTGATGCGAATAGCCGTTGCTATTAACAGCAAACTAGCAATAACACACTAAGTTTGTCCCTATCAATTCAGAAGTATAATATTGAAAGCACTTGTACGCCGTAATATTACCTTGTTTACTATACAATACTTATAATTAACGACCCTGTCTTAGCATTTGCTGAAATACCTTATTTAAGTTATGTCATGAAGATCACATTCAAAGCGAAATAAAGAATTCTCTTTTTAAAACTGCATTACAATTGATACAGGACACATTATTCTGATTAAATACTAAATTGTATATGCATACCTTGTGTTAATAATGTATCTTATGTTTTATTTTGTTTAAATGCCTGTGCGTATATTTCAAATGCCAATTGAATAATAATCGCAATCTGACGCATTGACTGACCGCTAGGATTGACCTAAATTGTAGACGGAGCTCTATTCTTGTTAGCTCTATTCTTGTTCGTGGGAACAGGGAATGAGGTTAATACAGGAAAGCTGTATCAAAAGATTGAGACAGAAACACACGGTTGAAACTGAATTACATACAGTGTCCAAGATTGATTCGGCATAGATATACTAGCATCTTACACTATAGCAAAAGACACACATTTATCACAGGAAGATTGAATTCATGAAATGGGAATGAGAATAAGAGAAATGTAGTATGTCTGCCGGGACGAGGACCTGAGAGCAGGGCATCCTCCCAGCTCTTTCACATGGTATTAGACTGTTAAAGCACAATGGTTCTATTGATTGCAGAACTTTCCTTTTCTCTGTAGCATGAGGAATACGAGCGAAATCAGGAGGGGAAAGACCTGTGGTTTGGGATGTGATATTGTTAACAGTGAGCCCCTGTTCACTGCTAACTTTACCTTATAATTAACATTGCTTATTGCAGGCAGACCTCTTGAAAATGACGGGTTGTCTCACCACCCAAAAACCTTAGGTAATGGATGGACGTAGAGATGATATAAGAAAATGAAAGGGATCTACCTAAGTCATTTTAGTTGCCCCAAATATTTTATCCCAATTATTGGCATCAGCATAGAAAACCTCTTACTGGAGCCCTAGTGTCATGTAAGTCTATAGTAATCTGTCAATGGTTGCAGTTGTCTCAGTTGATCGTCTAGTCAATACCCCTCAAGGGAAGCGGGGAACAGTTTGGTGGAGAGATTTCCTCCACTGGTTTCCCGTGCAGTGATACCCTCATCAAAGCTCCGTTTGTGGAGGGAGGTGCTGTGTTACGCTTGTTTCTTGGGATGACAGGAGGTTTACGTTTCTCCGGATTTCTGAGTTGGCCATTATTGTGTATGTGTGCATCAACCCTCAGGCCACCAAGGCTTTCACTCCTGTCAATCTTTCTAGATGGTGTGTCAACCTCTATGTCATCGTTTCTCGGACTATCCGTGAGTTTTTCATTCCCCATACTAGCAGAGGTAGCACGTTTATCATTGTTTCTCGGACTAGGTTTGGGTCTCTCACTGTCCTTGTCGACAGTAGCACTTCGTGTGTCATCATCATTTGGGCCAGCAGTGGGTGACTCCTTCGCCATACTAGCAGTACTCAAACGTTTGTCATCATTTCCAGGACTAGCTATGGATGACTCCCTCACCATGCTATCTGTAGTCCTACGTTTGTCCTTGTTTCTGGGGACAACTGCGGGTGCCTCGCTCTTCTTCTTGGCTGTATCTTGGTATCGGATGGAGCGTGCATACTCGAGTACAGCAGGGATTCCTTGTCTGTAAGCATACATCCAGGCACCGTCTATGTGGGTGTTATCAAGATTCAGCACACTCAACCTGCGCAGGGACTCCACCTTGGACGGCAGATGCTCGATCTCGTTATCGTTCAGCGTCAAATGTCGCAGTTCTTGCAGATCCCCAACATCAGCTGGCAACTCTACAAACTGATTCCCACCCAGATGTAAAGATCGTAGCCTCACCAATCGATGGATGTCTCCTGGAAGCTTACTGATGTTGTTCTTCTCCAAGGACAGTGTCTGAAGGTTCTCACACGCAAGAATGTCTTCCGGCATGTGTTTCAGTTTGTTTCCGTCAAGAAGGAGGTGTTTCAGATGTAGCACTGGAGCCGCCATTTTTGTGATACTGTTCTCATTCATATTGATAACTTCTACGTTTGGCAAGAGTGACACAACTTTTGGCACCTCGGTGAATTTGTTCTTTCTCACAAACAAGTATTTTAGTTGCACCAAGCCACTTAATGTCTCAGGAAAGCTTGAAAGCTTGTTATGAGATAGGATAAGTGTCAGTAACTTTCCAAGTGAACCAATTTCTTTTGGTAAGCTTTTAAGTTTGTTAAGACTAACATCAAGAGAGCTTAGTTCACCAAGGCAACCTATAGTTTTTGGAAGACGGGTAAGTTTATTTGATGTCAGTATCAACTCATTCAGCATTGAGAGGTCACCAATACTGTCAGGAAGGTCAGACAACTGGTTTCCAGCCACATTCAGCTCGCGCAAGAAGCTCAATTCACCAATGTCATCAGGCAGATTTTGTATGGCATTACCAGCCAGATTTAGCACCGTCAAAGTTTTCATACTGGCCAGGTACACAGTTTGAAGATTGTTATTGGTCAAGTGCAGCTGTGTCAGCTGCATTTCTGCCAGTTCGGGAGCAATAGACTTCAAACCACTCCATCGTATGGTGAGGACACGTAAACTATGCAATCCGTAGATCTCTGGAGGGATGGTTTCCACAGTATTGTCCTCGTCTTCTATTGTGAGCTGCTGCACGCGAGAGAGTTGACGCCACGTCTCCGGGTCGTGCAGCCTGGTGGTGGATCTGATCACAGCAGACATGTCTCCCTGTCCACACTTATCAGACAGCACAAAATCCGGGCTCCACGAGTCCTCGATACTCAACGACTTGGTCTGGAAGACACCGGGTCGAACGGCCCCTTGATCAATCTTCTTTCCGTTTGTTTTCCGCTTGCGTTTTTCTGAAGGGAACATTCTCATGTCACTCAGCATCGTTGTTGCCTTGCCGTTTCCCGTGGGCTTTCCTGTAAAGACGAATATAGAAATATAGTCAAAACGATTACTTTTCCAAATATCGTGTATATTTTGTGTATACAGGCCTACTTGTTATTGCATATGGGGATTACCTAGCGGAATAGTGGTGAAGTAAATAAAGAATATCTAGGTTGATACTTCCGTTCAAAATACTGATACATATATACGGGCCTATATCTATCATCCAAGTCCGTGATATATACAACCATCATATGAGTTGAAGAATATTCTTATGATTGATAAAGGACAAATGCCTTGAAGACATTGCATACTGTTCCAGTCCCACCCGACATTTTATTGACAAAATTAGCTTGTTAGGTTGTGCCTTAACTACACATGACTATATAAAAAACAATCGACGTTCATTTACTCTAAAGGGATAACCTCCGTTATCTAGATAAATAGCCTTTAGTACACTATGTCACAAATCTTACATAGAGGAATTCATGGGAAGCCGAATACAGAACAGCAGAAGCGTAATCTTTTTTTTTAAATTTTTTTTTTTTTTATTCACTTTATTGTATCTCTCGAAATATCGAGTTATTCTGATACAACCATCAGATCTCGATTACAATTGGTTTCCTTGTTACACATTTGTCATCGAAACAACAAATAAGAATAAGAGAAAAAATAACAAACAAACATTACTTTATGTTATATTACATTATGATTCTTCTGACAATGTAAATGTAAAATATGAAAAATGAGCTGAAAACACAGACCATGGTTTCCCGTTGATGGTATTCTTTCATGATCGTTTACAGATCACTTAGGTTACTTTTGAACATTTCCAAATCAGTAGACTGTTGAATCTTACTTGTGAGAGAGTTTTTGCGCCTCTGAGGTAGGGGCTTTTCAATACAAGTTTACTTTTAGTTTGGGGTATCTTAAAGATGGTTTTCTCTGAAAGTCGTGTTTGCCTAGGTTTTGTCTCGAGCCATGCATTATTCATTCTATTCTTGAACATAATGGAAGCTAACTGTTTTCTTACGCGTCAGTAGTTTTATTAAATATAACACAATGAGAAACTACTATTATACTATGAATGTGAAGAATGTTACAATAGAAGAATACACGATTATTGGTATTACATATTCGCCATTCTCCTGAATGTATCATCATCAACTTTCTGTAGAGCAGTGTTTGCATACACTAAATACTACATGGATTCATTTCCAACCATGCGGGCAGGTCCAGAGATATGCTCACTTCATAAGTGTGTATAAAGTATGTAAATGTCTGTTTGCAGCTGGCTTATGAACTAATTCGTGGGAAACATGCGGTCATTGACGTTTTAGAAGTATTTCGCTTAATGTGTGCCGTAGTGATCATTGACAGACCAGGAGAATAGAAGAGGTAATTAGTGTTAGGAGCAACCATTGAGAGGTTTTCAGTTCTTGGACTACATCACTCACATAATGACCTTTTCCCCAGGCCTTGTATGGTGTTAAACACCCAAGGTTCGATAATGTAATTTCGGGAGACGTTTGGACTATCTGAACAATGGCGAATGGACAATAATCAGCAAATACTTTATGATTTACGGATCAAACGCTGTAGATACGTATTGTAATCCTTGGATCCGTGTGATAACAAAAATGATATTTTAAATTTCATAGATCGCAATTACCCGGCGGCCCCCTGAGGTACTGCACTACTTCCGGTGCTCACCCCTTATAGGGCACAGAGTGATTGCTAGTTCTGCAATCTTCCTCCAGGAAATTGTAAGATATCGCTACTGTTGTTGTGGGGCAACCACTGTTATCAGTTATTATAATCTATAGATGATATTGGGGCAAGGCTAAAATTCCTCCATGGCAAGCCCCAAAATTATTTCTGATAAAATCTATTGATAATTGGTCCCGCCACCTGGTGTCTTGTATAGCGTCGGGGGGGGGGGGCAAGATGACCTCTTCCATAGCACAATAGCTATGTGCCCAATAAGCACTCACATCACGGACGCCGGCCTCAATCACCTCTGATCACACGGAGACTCTGACGGTGTGAATTCGAAGAATGGCGAATATATGATGTATTATATTTCTATGGGGAAACACTCACAATAAATACATATCTTAAATACGAAGCAAACCACGCGAGTTAACGGGCATTACAAACTTATTAATCGAACTGAGCACTTAAGATTCGGCCATACTCCTCCGATACGATCATCGCCTGGTAAGAAAACTAACAACAACATCACGTCGTATCCGTGTGCCGGGAATAAGATGCCATCTACCTGTTACGATTTTTGCATCGTATCCCAGATTATTCACTTCAATTCGCATCCGATAAACCCCTATCAATAATGATGACGTGAAATTAAATTTAGTTTTCTCGTGAATAACTTCAGTCATTGGAAAGTATAATTTATATTTGCAAAGTTTAATATTTATTAGAGGTCTTGCTCATTTTGGTGGATCATATTACAAATTGAGGAACGCATACTCTGCTGTGTTGTTATCAACCTTTGACAATACTAGGTATAATTTTTCAATTTCTCTTAAATATCTTTCAACCTGAAATGACAATGGCATCGCAGCACTATGGCCGAATCTCAATAGAGGAACTTGTTTAAACCCATTCAATTCACCTATTCATACTTACCATTGTGAGCCCACTGTAAACATTATAAAGATCAACAATTTTACTAATTGCTGTAATGGTCATATATAAAGTTGCTAAACCTTGATATCATTTAGTATTGGGAACAGAGTTGTGAAATGATAGCCGCACAGATAAGAACGGTATCAGTGAAGCATAAATAATATAGAGTGTTGATGGAACATATCAGGGAAGCAAAAAGAAAGATGGGTATGACCTGTGTTGTAAATAGCTAAATGTTGAACGTCCCCGTTGTACACATCAAACACTGCACAACTCACCCGGATCTCTAACCTAGTCTTCCTTGTTTCTCTTTTTTAAACTACCGGCTTATAGTAAATCATTTCAAAGAGAAACTCAGAAGAAATGAAAGTGGCGCAATATTTCTGTCACGGTGTTATGGTCGACGTGACAGTGATTTATCTCAGTTCTCTCATTCTATTATTTTTGATTGTGGATGAAGGAAGTATCTCTTTAGCTTGTTCCTCCAACTACCGCCCCATTAACACATCCCCTTCAGTTCAAGCCCTGATATCTTCAGCAGATGATGGCTGAGGTCTTATTCAGGAATTTGGTCGGACAAACTCGAGCAGACGACATTCCGTCTGATAACACACTGCGCCTCAGTATCAAAGGCTCTGCTGGAGTAGAGCAGGCCTCAAATCAGCAGGCGATAAGTAAATAGTAGAAGAATAAACATGCCCTTCCTTTCTGTGTCAATATTTCAGTGTAGCTGAAACACAGGGTAATAATAGTAAGTATCTTGAGGTACATGGATGGGGATTCACGAAAAGCAGATAACAAAGAAAATTGGTGCTATAGACAGAAGGGCTCAGATTGGGTAAAAGTTTTTGAAATATGGGTTTTGATTCATAGTAGGGAGTGACTGTGTGGTTTCCTGTGGTCTGCCTATTGTGCCTGCGATGGATGACGTGATATTTATTCAACTGCTTGTAGAATTCTTACCAAGAGAAAATCCAGAGCTGTAGAGCGCGGGACTCGAGTTTGGGAACGATGTCATCGGATCCAGTGTTGCCGTTTGCCGTGACGTCATGATGACGTGTTGTGACGTCACTGCTGCTGTCACATGCAGAAGGGGAACAGAGGGTTATATTAAGTAGCCAGCATTATTAAGATGATCGAACTTCCTCTCTTGGTTATTCAGGTTTATGGTTTTAAAAAAAAACATTTTAAGACGTGGCAAAACACACCACACTCGAATCAATGCATTTGTGATTTTGTGCAGGAACAACTTTCAATAGTGGAGCTACTGTTGCATAGATCACAAAAGAAATGCTCGCTTATATTCATGGAGGTTCAGTGCTCAGGTTATTATGATGATTCAACACTTTGAGTAGGACTATGTGCTCTACTAAAACAGTTGTTCTGAAACCCTTGAGCTGTCTAGCTACTACAACGTGGGTATCTATTGTTTACATATTGTAGCATTGGTTGTTTGGAAGGTCCTTCAGGCGAGTCTACCCGGAGACTTACTTCGTGGAGGGTCAGGATAATGCGAGGGTGGTCAGCGTATTTCCTGATCGCTCCACATTGTCGCCCACTTGGGAATGTTTATAGATTCATATGAATATACAATATAGGCTACATTTACAGTGTCATTGAGAGTGGAATATTGAGGAAAATCTGAGTTGGAGGCTGGGAGGGGGTGGGGTGTGAGGTGGAGATGGTAAAGGCACCACTCTGAGTGATTAACAAGAGAAATGCATTGGTTGATTCAGAGAAAATGTCGGATATAAATGTTGGTGACTTTCCATGGACAAAAGATAAAAACCCTTCTAATTTGATTATATTCAAGAGAAATATCCAACCTCAGTAGAAGATTACTTTACACTGAACACTTTGATAACCAGTAGTAAGGGGGTCATTCTGTCCCTGAACAGACACTCTGATATGGATAGACCGAGGAGGTTTTTCAACGTAGTTATTTGTTGAATCTACATTCACGTTTATTTGTAGTGCTATGGTTATACACTTGACACAGTGCATTGGATGATATATGAAAAAGACAGAAAACATTGGACGATTTAATGTTGGCATTCACATCGGACAGAGCTGTTGTGTGACAATTGTTTGTAAACTTATGTCACCGATACACTATGACCGTGTCCTCAATCTTAGTGAAATATAGTGAGTTTGTGCGCATGTTTGGACCATAACTCAGGATAGTCTCCGTTAAACTACAATGAAGATATGCACTGCACAAAAACCACCAGTTTATTCTTATATGCGCCATCGTGGAAGTGCATTATTGGCTGTAAATGGACTTGTATTCATATGTATACGCCCGTATTTCACGCCAGCGTATGAGGCGTACACAAATCTGTTCCCTTTTAAATACGGACGCGTCTTGGCTGTATTTCACACCAGGCGTATACAAGAGGAAATACCCTCTGCCCGATATATATACGCCGGGTGTATATATATGTACCACTAGAAAATATAAAAGGTTCGCCCCCGCCGCCTGTGTTGGTACAGTAGTCTCAGTGTGATACCCTAACTGACCAGCCGCCTGATAGTGGTGTCCCCAAGTGGCAGAGATCGGAACTAATGGATAGTGGTGTAAATATAACAGAATCAGGCGTATATATGAATCAGGCGTATATATGAATCAGGAGCCTACAGATGAGGCGTATACACATGGGGGAATAGGACTACCTTGTATACTCAAATGCATACCTATATACGCCGGGCCTATACATATATAAAGTGGTTAGTTTCGTGCAGTGATGTAGGCCACAAATAAATCACTGTGATTGCGTAATATGGAACTGAATATAATGATCTTTCTGTGGTATTTTTTTGTTCTATCAATGTGTAGGCTACATAGATATACTCTCATTGAGTATATCTATAAAGAAGGCTAGAGATAAACGATAGTAAATACATACACATGTAGGATGTTCTGTCTACTAAGAAATCAATTCAATTCATAGACTCCCTTAAAACTAGGATTCTTTTATACTTTGAGGAAGACGTTATGGGTCTTACACTCAACTTAAAGGATATATTTCAATTTTATGGATCTAGGCAGTGAAGCGAGTAGATGAAGCAGACCCCACTTATCATACACTCCACCCCAAATTTTACGTTCTACATTTCTGTTTATCATAACATTCATTCCTGTATAAGCAAGTGCAGACGCCCGATATAATATTATACGAAAAGGAAATGACCCTATATTTCTACTTCAATTATATATAACCTTCTACATATTGTATTTGGTAAACCAGCAGTTTTCTGTCTTGTAAATCATCCTTGATACCGCCCCTATTCTTCTTGTTTGTTTGTTCTGAGGTTGGGCTACTGCTCAGTGCCCAAGATTCAGAACGCATGTATAGATATATATATACATACATGTCTATATATACGCAGTTTTCAACAGGAGTTCCCACACTTACTCTGTGTACCGGTCATGGGCTGTTTGAGTGTGCAGCAAGGCAGACTGGTGGGCCACGTTACCACCACTTCCTAGTCACAGCGGCATCCTTAGAGATAGGCCATCATTGAAATATGCTGGAACAAAAATACTCATTTTTAGTTAGGTTTTAATGTAAAAAAGTGTCTGAATACTCTGGTGTTCCCTCTGGAAAATAGGAAAATAAAGATGATAACAAAACAAATAAATCACATTACGTAGCAAGGTTTCGGAAGGGTGACCAACTTCGAACAACAATATCATATCAAGACTTAAGTCCACGCTAGTCCAGTCGAGAACATTAATATTCAGAATAAGACACATGCACAATAAGGTACATGCACGAAGTGCATTTTATGCGTGACCAAAGTTCTATTGAAGATTATGTGGCGGTTGAAGATGCAGATAAAACGTTGATACTAAGTGTATAAAAAAAAGCAGAAATAGACATTCCATATAAAGAATGTTCTGTTCTACGCCGCTAGTCTTCATATTTTGTGAGGCAATTTAGCAAGAATAGGTGATTTCACTCTCCAAAATCTTGCAGCAAATTTGTCATCAAAACACTTGGATTTGTCTTTAGCCTAAGGCTAATGAGGTCACCCTGACAGCTAATCACGTGACATCTCCTAAGGGATTATCATTGTCATGTGGTCATAGGAAAGCAGGCCAGCCCGAGACGTCACGAGTTTGAGTTTGAAATTATTTATGTCACTCATTTTGTTGGCTCCGTAATCTCCCGAGTCAAAGACAAATGAGATTACGGAACCAACACAATGAGTGACATAAATAAACTCAAACGAGCGGTATCTAGATTTTATCCTAACCTGTTTGCACGATTTTTGAATATTAAAAATAGTGACATAAACAACACTTTATATCACACCAGTGACATAAACAAATCCCATGGTAAGCCTATGGCGATTTTTTTTATTAGGGGTAGGATAAACATAGAGTTCTCAATTATCTCTTATATCGGGCGTTAACGTCCATTGGGCTATTCTGTAATCTTCTAAACTAGTGTTATTGACCTGTAGGCTGTGTCCCGGGGAGTTATCATCGGGGAAACAATGTCTGTGCATCAATATATGATTTAGTTTCAAAAGAAACTCCCCTAAACTATGTTTTCCATCAAGTCTTTTAAAATTGACGTTTGGAAATTAAGAAAAAAAAGTGGCAATTCTTTGATTCATTTACAGTAATATTTGGTGGCTTGGCAATGTTCATCTGCACCGGAAGTGATCTACATCTAATAAGTATAAATGCTCTTCCCGCCCAATTCGGTTTTCTTTCATTTTTAACCTTCCTAAATCTCGTCGATTGTTATTTGCTCTTCACACCACTGGCAAAGGTCAATTGAAGATGGCCTATATACGGGTCAGAACAGTCATGTACATATAGTAATACATTTCCCTGGAAATAAAAAGAAAAGTTGAGATAATACTGCTGGTGGCAATGATAAGACACTCTGATAACATCATTGAGTCATGCAGAGAACGTTTTATCACCATAGGCTCAAATTCCACTCCTCTTGAAAGCTGGATACACCCCCATCAACCCCTCTCCACACACATGCTGCCCTTCCCATTCACATCGTGCTTATATATACTGCTCTCCACAAAATTGTGTTAACGAAAGTTCTATTTAGGGACTTGTTATAAGCGTCCTTTTAATCCTCAACATTTGCTGATGCCCCTTTCACACACTGCACACTCGCTTGTTAAAGGCATTGACAGTGTATTCTCTAAGCGAGGAGAAAATGTGAGTTTACAGACAAGGAAAAAATATGTATTTACAAACTAATTGGAGTGACATACGGCATCAACGTATTCCAATCATCACATTTTATCAAAGTTATTTACATCAAGAGTGTGATAGCGAGGGCCCAAGGGAAATGGAGATTATCTAGAGAAGCTTAGAATTAAAAAGTATAAAACAATAGTTTTTTTTCAGACTTTCAGAACCATGTGCAGTGGGGACAGGTTGGCGCAAAACTAAATTAGTCTCACCCAAGTGCTTCATTCCCAATTTTCGCCAGAACCCCTGGCAGTTGACCCTATTTTTTTTAAAAGGTATGGTTGGGAAGTCAGAGGAAGGGGTATTCCGTCCGTAACCTAAAGGAATTTACCTTTTATAATGACGTTAATTATCTAGAAAGAGGACAATATATCAGGCGTTATATGGAAGTCAGCCAACCGTTTATCTCAGAGGCCATGTGCTGTAGACCAGCAGGATATGGTCTGCATTTCTGTGGGTTTGACGATGTGTCTTTGTCTAAGAAGTAAATTTTGGGTCTCTTTCTTCTATTGACTGAATCTCATTGTCTATTAACAGGGTGCGTTCTATACGTATCGTCGTTTCCACATGTGTATAGACAAAGAATGGATATTGCTGACACATAGAATGAGTGACATTTCTTTTGATAGAACGTTAAAACAGTAGGGGAATAGTATCACATATATATATATGTCTATATATGTCAATATATTAATATATGTGAGGACGCAAGACAACACTACGCTACTCACCAAGTAACGGTAGCTATGTTAATCCACGTCACGCTTTGGTGTCGTGGAGAAGGAAGTTGGCGCCAGCCACATCGGTCGATGAATTTAATTCGGAGGATTTTAGATCTGATTTGGTGGATTCTGACTACGATCATCAAGAAGAATCAACTGACAACCCGGTGGAAGAAAGAGCGACCAGATCAACCATGTCTTCAGGATCGGGGGAGCAGATAATGGATCGGATGAATCGTTTAGAGGCATCTTTATTCACCGTTATTGGACTTCTCCAGGAAAAGAAAGAATCTGTGTCGGTTCCAGCAGCTGTGTCTAATCCAAGTCAAGGTGCGGTCGGTGGGATTCAGAGTGACTGTGTTAAAGACTGTGTGTTACCTGCATCGAAGACTACTATTGACCATGAAAACAAGACCAACGAGAAAGAGAAAGAGAAGTCAAAATCCGGTATTTATCTTTCGAAAAACTATTTGAGTGAAAATGAGAAACTTGTCACCATTGAGAAGTTGAATGTCATCAATCTTAAACTTTTGAAAGATTTAATTCAAAAAGGGGAGAAGGTTGAACCGTTAGTTGAACACTTAATTTTGCTCTCAGAAAAAGCAGAAACAAAAGTTTTTACGAGCGAAGCACTTCTCAAATATGATAACTCTGTTAAAGAAAGGGCAGAAAAAATAGGCATTAATGCCTTTGAGGGCATTGACCCGTCAGATATTGTTCGCTATTTGTCTTACGAAGGGACAGTCAATGCGGCTATTTCTAAATCAAAAACATTGAAGAAACCTGATAAAATTGGCTATTGTAATCTTTTCAATAGGGCTGAAAACGCATGCAAGTTTAGCAACTGTAAATATAGGCATGTTTGTAGCGAATGTAACAGCAAAAGCCACGGGGCCTATGATTGTAAATCCAGCAGTGGCCAATTCGTTAAGAAATGATATGTTGGTGCGGAGCAATGCTATTTCAAATCGGGTCACTATTGTGACAATGTATCAAATAAGGAATGCGCTGGCTCTAAAAATAGCCAAATTGATGACGTTACTGCCAGTAACGTTTTTGATACTTCTTGCTCTGAAGCACCTTCTGTAGATTCGTTGTTGCGGTTGTTCTCACACTATAGGCGGAAAAAAGGCTCAGTTGAAGCCGTGTCGGGCCTATAAGTATATTTTTGATTCTAATCAAAATTCAAAATTGTCAGAAGAAGAAAAGAATTTTGTTTGGGACGGAATTAATTGGGGTTTTAAGATTGTTAATTCCGATTGTACGGTATCTTATGACTGCGATAATTATAATTCAATTCTTGACGAAAAGTTTTATGATCAGATGTCTGATATTGTCATTGACGATATTGAAAACGATAGAATTTCTAAAGTCAGTATCAAACCACAATGTATCCATGCTCTTGGTGCCGTAGTTAAATCTAATGGTAAATTGCGGCCTATAACAGATTGTTCTATGCCTATAAGCGGCAGTATTAATGACAATACGAGTAGTACTTTCACGGAAATAACCTATAACTCGGTTTATTCGGCAGCAGAATGTCTGAATATAGGAGATTATTCAGTAGTGGTGGATCTAAAATCGGCTTATAGATCCGTTAATGTATTTTCGGACCACACTAAATATCAAGGCCTAAGATGGGACTTAGGCGAAGGTCCTGAGCTTTTTTGTGATAATAGACTTTGTTTTGGCCTTCGATGTGCTCCAAGTATCTTTACTAAATTATCAAATTTTATCGTAGACTGTGCACATCAGGAAAGCATTCCTTTGGTTATTAATTATTTGGATGATTTCCTCATAATAGGCTCAAGTTATGATGAATGCCTAGAGTATCGTGATAAATTTATTTCGATGGTGGAGACTATTGGTTTTGAAGTCTCAAGGGAAAAGTTAACTTTTCCATCAACTAAAACTATCTTTTTAGGCATCACTATTGATAGTAATGATATGAGCTTGACTTTACCTCAGAGTAAAATTGATAATCTCTTTTTGTTCGCAAATAGTCAGAGGTGGAAGGACTTTCAGCAGGAGGTTTTTTTATTTGAGTGCCAGGACCCGTAGGGGGGTCAGGGTTAAAATAGATGAGGAAGCCAGGAAAGACCTCGAATGGTGGAAAAAAATTTCAGAAATTTTTAATGGTAGAGCTATAATACAGACTAATTGTTCAGAAGTCCCCATTGTATCAGATTCTTCGGGGAAAGGTTTTGGAGTTTGGGCTGGAAAGGATTTTGTTTTTGGTACCTGGGACAATTCTTTTTCTAATGATTGTCTTTCGGATCATATCGTTGAGGGTCCTTCTGAGGAAGTTGGAGATTTAAACATTAATGTTCTGGAACTATGGCCCATTGTGGTCGGTTTGAAACGTTGGGGACAGGCCTATTCCAATAGGAGAGTTCATTTAATTACCGATAACACCCAGGTTATGTCCATGATTAATTCAGGTAGGAGTCACAATTCAGTGTGCATGGGTTGGTTGAGGGAAATTTTCTGGTTTTGTTTTGTTTTTAACATTCAACTTGTAGCCTCTTATATTAGGTCTGATGACAATATCTTGGCAGATTATTTGTCTCGTATCACTTACAATGGTTATTTCGGTAAATGTATTAAAGTATTGGTGGATAATGGTATGTGTTGTTCTGTTGATCTTCAGGTTCTGGATTATTAGACCTTCAGTACCAAAGTGAGGTTTTTCTAATGTCAGGTATTTCGACTAACACTTCCAAATCTAGGATTAATCAACTCAAAAAGTATCTAGCGTTTTGTTCAAGTTTTGAACTAGTTCCGTTTCCTTGTACGGCTTATCAAGCTGGTATTTACTCGGTTCATTTGTCATCTAAACTTTCTGCTAGTTCGGTGAAAAACTATTTGTCGGGGGTTTGGTTTTATCAAAAACTCCGCTGGTTTCAGGATTTTTCTTCAGATTATAGATTAAAGCTTATTCTGAAGGGTATAACCAAGTCCAAGGGTTGTCAGGTTTCTCCTAGGCATTCGTTGTCTCAATGGGACCTTCTTCGTATTTTCTCAAAATTATCCTTGCAAGATGGTTCGGATTTGGTTTTTTGGTTGGCTATTATCACGGGTTTTCGGGCACTTCTTCGTAAGTGCCACTTTACTCTTTCTGAACATACCCTAAGGGTCAAGGATTTTGTTTTTTCGACTGATCACTTGGAAATCAGGGTTCGTTCTTCCAAGACTGACCAGCTTGGTCAGAAACCACATTCCATTTATCTGGGAATCCTGGAAAGTTCTCCTTTCTGTGTTTTTCCATGGCTAAGAAGGTTATTTCGTCTAATAATCTTTCTTCTGATGATTTTTTATTCTCGTTTAGGTCCTCTTCAAGTTTGGTAGTTTTACCCTATCCTTTTTTCAACCACAGATTAAAGCATATTTGTGGCTTGATAGGTATTTCCCCAGTCTCAGTTAGTTCTCATTCACTAAGGCATGGTGGGGCATCTTTTCTAGAATCTGTGGGTATTCCTACGAGTACTATTATGAAGCGGGGTAATTGGTCTTCCAATGCAGTATTCACGTATCTCCACCAATCGGTGGAATCCCAGGTTCAATCGGACCTAAAAGTTCTTAAAAGTATGTGATTGTGTCTTTGGCAGGGTTTTTGGCCGTATTTAATTATTTATTCCTGCCAAATCCGCTGTTATTGTTGTTATTTATTAATTAATATATATTACTATATTTCTAGTTCTCCTAGGACGAATATCATATGTCTATATATGTCAATATATTAATATATGTGAGGACGCAAGACAACACTACGCTACTCACCAAGTAACGGTAGCTATGTTAATCCACGTCACGCTTTGGTGTCGTCACGTATCTTAGCAACCGCGCGGTCGTTAGATGCGTGACGTTGTCTTCTATTAATATAAACGATTAATCCGCCTTTGATCTCGCTTAGATCAGCTGTGTTAAAAAATTTACCTTAGTTTACCTGTTATCTAGATGTATAGGCTGGGTTGTTCCCAATGTATCAATAAAGCCGTATTTAATTATCTATTCCTGCCAAATCCGCTGTTATTGTTGTTATTTATTAATTAATATATATTACTATATTTCTAGTTCTCCTAGGACGAATATCATATATATATATATAAAATCACTTCAAGTGAGATATGCTTATACAATAATGTTTATTGTCCCTACAACATATTGAAGGAATGTAGGTTGTGGTAAATTTACTATTTTTCTATTATAGTCTCTTAACTTTATATCTCAATCTGTGTACAAACTAAATAAATTACATGAAGTTAATAAGTATTATGCTATTGACAATCAGATAACAACTTCAAGTCTATGACTAGAAATTCATGAGGACGCCCCTAGCAATAAGTTCCAATCAAATTGCATTTCACTTTGATATAAATATTATTTTAACAAATGAATTAAATAGTTCAATCTCTGGCATATATAGCTATTTATATTAAAGAGGCTGAGGCATTTATATCAAGTAAACCTGAAACGTCCGTGATGGAAAAGAAAATTATCCATTTATAATGTTTCCCTTGAAAGTTATATATGCATTTCCTATTTGGCACTGACCCAAAGGAAAATCGCTGTCTTTTTATCAGTTGATGCTGTAAATTTCCTTTTACAACATAGTAAATTCGAGAAAATATTAATGATAATACTTACATGACTTGATATATAAATGTAGTTTCTGCAGGCATTGCCCGCAGTGTAATGCTATCAGGGGAATTGTGTGCTGCAGGGAAAGGGTAAATGATGTTACCTCATTGGGGTAGTCATGATTCGTTACCTCTTTATCTTTTAGACCAGAAGAGATAATACCACAAATTACCCAATCAGGAACGTGCCGTTTCCGTGTTACATGACTATAGCTACTGTTATGATTTACGGGAGGTTGACAAGGGGCCATCCTCAGTATACAAACAGTACGCAAGATTTCTGAACATTTTAACCCCATCCCAACTAAGACTTATACATAATACAACAAAGAAGGAGCATATACAACCTTTCTAAAAACATGAGCAATGTGTATGCACTTGACAAAATCATTATTAGTTGATAGTATTTCGGTATAAAAGTCTACTTCAAAAATTCCTCGAGTAATTATCATTCAAATCGATGATTATGTACTTAGCCTATTTTCCTGTATTTACTATACATGTATATTTATATATATATATTTACATATCTAAAGTGTATGAGCAGACTATACATACAGAATATGAAAAATGTAGTTTAATGTTGTTTGTACTCCAGCTTGAACATGCTGACCTCATTTATGTTGATTTGACAGAAGGTGTTTTCATAATTCGATATATGCTATGCTTATACTGATATATGGAATACACTGTTAGTATTTAGGTACAATGTAATATCATATGGCACATGATGTACCAGCAAACTGTAAGGTAGCTGACAGGTTGCCGTCTTTGTTGATCTACAGACTTCGGTTTTACAATGGAAGACAGTATGACATACGTGTAAAACTTTAAGTGATCAATATAAAAATGTTAACCCACCCCCCAGTACATAGGTACTTTATGGCTGACCCACAAAACGTCGGTGGTTATTAATAGCGGGCATGATGTGGTGAAGCGTCCGCAGAACACGACACGATCTGGGGAGACATGAGACGTCCTTAACCAGGTGGACGAGATGCTCTCAACCATGACGTACCGTCACGTGTGTCTGTTACGTCAACCGTGACGTCGTCACGTCTACCCATTACGTCATACATAAGAGCATCATTTCCCATTAATCATATCATGATCTAGCAAATTATTGACAGTCATGCCAAATTGTCAAATGAACTGTGTAAATAGTGATTGAATGTATGATCTAATATATCTACTCTCCTTTTCGTGAATTCTGTTTAGAATGTTATGGATCAAACTTAATTATTGTTTTTGAATTGTCCTCTGATTGTCTCTTTCCTGTATATACTGTAGCATAAACGGAAGAACGTCTGAATTGTAATTGAATGTAAGTGACCTTAAGTTCGATGGGCCCTTTCCAGGCGAGCAGGTCAATGAGGAGCAGTAACTCCAGGGCCGAGCTTATCCCAAGGCAGCATGCCTCTGGTGGCGAGAATGCTTTTATGTGTTCACAGCAATTTCACATTATGGATGACCTAATCAATATTGTCAATGCCATAATAGTTTTTCTTGAATGAATATATTGGTTTATACACCTTTCTTTTCATATCTTGTCTAATCCTTGTCGGTGTTTTCCCTGCATACATTGATAAAACAAATTTTAGCAGAACTACCTGAAGGTATTCTCACTAGCGCTCGTGTATTAATACGCGTCAACCTCTTGTGGTTTATATCCATGGTATACTTTATAAGCCTATAAGACAGCTACCCGACCATTGTGCCCGATCACACCTTTCCCCGACGAATCCGTGGGGTCGGGCAGAATCGGGTCGCTGTACGCACTTCACAGACCCGATTTTAATCGGGTCGGGCATTACTAGCATGAGGGTAATGACTGACTCCGCCCAAGGGTATCTATCGACCTTGTTGCTGTTTTTTCCATCAAATATAGTTGGCCAACGATGATGCATTCCGTGTTATATCACAGATTCAAGTCATCACTTCACTCTAATCTTTAACGATATTTTTGTTATAAAGGTAAGAATTTTTAACAAATATCATCAATTGTTTGCCTGAGATTGTCCTTGGTGCGCCTCTTATGTTGTGCTTTGTATCGGTGCCGAGGTCACCTTTTTATTCACACAAATCCCGTTCCGACGAATTGCAACACATTCCTACAGACACCTTCCGATAGGCCTATAATTTGAAAATTTATATCACAGCCCTATCGTAGCCATGTCGGACTTTGTCGGAAACAGTGGGAACCCAGCTATAGAGTCATGACTGGCCTGAATCATGACTGAACTTAACCATCCTCGGACCAATAATTTTATAGGTCAGACTGACCTAGATCAAAACGTCAAACGGTGAGAGAGGACAGACCAACAGTAGACATAGAGGATACTTCCCAGAAAGATTAGCTCTCACCTGGTGAAGTCTGCAATCTACTTTAAGCTTTTATATGGACAATGAAGGGATATAAATGACCAAAAGAACCCTTTAGTATTATTCATCAACTACTTCGGGATATTGGACAAATCTGAAAGAGAAACTTGGTAAACAGTTGAGATATCGTTTGCTTTAGTGTAACAGTTAAAGATGTTTTCCAAGAGGAAAGACTTTCCACTATTCCGCCGAATGAGTATTTTGCATCAACTAGTATAAGTTAGCAGCAAGCAGTTCTTTCTCAGACTGCAAATGAACAATAAGTATGTGTGTGGCGAGGCGTTGAGAGCCCTATCTCTACCGCTTGCCGACCACGAATAAAGAAAACGGGGTGTTTGGCCAAATTTGTTCAAACCAGGGAAAAGGCGTAAAACCCATTTCCGACGGAACGAAAAAATGACCTCATGCAAATGAACAATAACTTGAATATCTGCACAATGTGAGACTATTAAGGACTGAATGGTATAGCTGCACAGCGCAAGTTTGTAAAGGAACACTACATGGTGTTGCTGCACAATATTTGAAACTGATGCTCAGCAGATATTGGTGTGTCTCATGAGTCAATGAAATGGGTTAGCTATGGAATGATCGTCCCATGTGCAGCTGCTTATGCCATATGTAGAGCTTGCAGTATAGCCATACCTGATACAATATTTGCATCTGTATCAATTATATCACCTATGGACTTGCCCAGTTTTTCTCTGATTATTTATAGCAGTACATCTGCCAATTCTATACAGCTAGGTTCCCTTCGCTGGATTTTATTTCAAAATCGGTTTTCACAGTTAGATCCAGATGCAACTACATGTAGTCACTATTGATCTCCAAACCTTTGTTGAGAGATCATCTAGCTTTTAAACATTGACATGGATGAATTGGTTTAGAATACATACACAGGTCATACATATGTCTGCCAGAGATGCCAAACACACCAATGATAGATGACCTATATCTCTACTAAAGATTGCCTCTGTATTCAACAAGTTTGTTGCCGGGGCTCAATCAACATATCTCGGTCTACTTAATTAGAATTGTTCCGGTGTCCTATTAGCCTGAAATGATAATTAGTGACTTGTCATAACTTTAGTACGTATCCTGATAAAGATCGAGAGGGCTAAATGTACTCCTATTAGTATGAAAAATAAATAACGGCGTCTTATAAAGCAGTGAAAACACTGGAGAATTACAGTTGTCAACTTCCGGGTTTTCCGATCTTTTGCCTATTATCACCTACTCTTTGTGGAAAGAGACACGGTGAATCGTGCCTGTTCCCACTGGGTGTTCTGTTAAGTAGGTCTCCACCTGGTCGCTCTTATCGACCAGCACCTGTTGAGTCAGCTGTGTATTGTATTTACAATATTGTGGTTAAATGTGCAGGTTTTTGTTCACTTTGTAGTTCATTCCGCCTAAACTGTTCGCCAGGTCTAGAATCAAACTTGTCATACATTGCGCAGTATATAATCATGCCCCAAGAAAGAAAAAGTGACATTCTAAACGATATTTATAGTCTACAGTGTGAACCTATTTTCCATTGACTTACAATAGCCATATCTTCGACGTCACTCTTGTTGTAAGAAAAGCAATTCTTCATCTTGGGAAATGCCCACTTATGTGTACTTTACTGGCTGTATCACTGAGGTTATAGAGTGTTCAGATACCTGTATTAAGCATATTCTCCTGTGAATTCTTTTTTTGATTCGACTTATTGGTGGGCATGATGTTGGTGCGTGACTTTTGATCCTATGGTATTTGTCTCTAGATTAAAAATGTGCAGCATTCACATTTCAAATGTGTACGACCTTTAATGTACTTCCTGGGAAAGATTGAATACAATGAATGGGCAGCAGAATACTGAGAGGAGAGTAACACGACTCCAACAAGTACTTCAACTTCATGCACCAGGCCCAAATACAGAAACGGAATAGACCTGGCAGTAAATTTACTGACTGTGCTGTAAGATGCTGGATGGGGAGTCACAGACTGGCCGGGCAGACTGGGCGGGCAGTGTGACACTGGGGATCCAGCGGCACCCATGACAAGCTGTAGGTAAACTAACACACTGTGTGAGCAACAACAAACTGGGAACGGTAAGACAATATGAGGGCAGTGAGAGAGTTGGGGCAGTAAGGCACTGAGTGGACAATAACAGTAAGTCACAGGAGTGATTTTTAACCCTGTATAGAGGGGGATCAGAAGTTAGCACTGAGAGCCGTTCTCACGAGGTTGTGTTGTGACTGACTTCACCCTCGTCCCGGGATAGAGTGTTTACACTGGTCCTTGTTGGCGGAGATATCACAAGCGACGTGCCTTCCACGCTCCGTTGACTCCATGACCCCCTCGTCCTGTCCCTTCCCTAAACAACAATCAGCCCCACGATAGAACCATGGATCGCGCAATAACACCCGTTTAAACAACCAAACTCCAACCCAGATAGGCTTAACATAGGCTTGAGTCTGTACCTGAAGCCATCCCTCTTGTTACCCTTCACCTGACTCGTGCACTCACCTGTTGCGGGGTCAGCAGGGTGGAGTGGCGTGGGGACCGCCCTGTGTGTGTGTCTTCATGCCGGGAGCGTGGCGGTGTGCGCGGCGTACAGTCGGGCGGCCGGGAGGTCCTCCGGTCACAGACAACGCCGTACAAGGGACTGCCTCCTCCCACAAAGCGGCCTACTTGTCCTCGTCTTGCTGGAGGCGTGTGGCGTTGTGCTGTTGTATTCCTGTCACGGGCGAATCCTTCTTACCGTCACTGTGTCACATAGCCGCTCGGCTGCCGCTACCAACCGTTAGGTGCGCATTACTGTGTGTCTGTGGCCGTATCGTTATTCACACTCTCCTAGTGAAGATACTGCAGATATGAGTACTTCAAGTTGTGCCCACCCGCCCTCTTTCGCCTATCTGCTGGTTCGTGGATATTCCGTAAGGCGTGTCGCAAAGTATGCCACACCAAGTGTATATTTAAGAATACGGGTGTATTTGTGTTAAATCTGCAGCCCACAAATGTTCCCCCCAACTGAGATATATTGACATGCAGACCAGCATATGGCTTACTACCGGGTCTGAGTTGGGAGTGGGAAGGGAATTATGCCATGCTAGGAGACGTCTTTTTTATATGACATTCTATTTTGATCTTGTTCTTGCAATTTCACGAACGCAATTAAACCCCCTCTCTTCCTGGTTTAGTTGTGAAGATATCTCAAAGATGTTGCAAACCACGTTTTTATTCACTTTATTTTATTCTAAGATATCGTATTTATAATGACATAATGATATAAGTCAATATGCTTTGTGAAGTAAATATCCGAAGTAGATCTCTTGGTATATCGTACTCTTTTGTTACTCCTACCTATTGAGAACATTCGACATTGCCCATATAAAACTCATAGAGACGTAGGAGTGCTACGAGCTATCCATGTGGGGAGAGGTAGTAAATAATGCGAATCGATCATCTCTTTGTAGGAATGATTTCAGCGCAATCCTGGATTGATTTCCCGGATGAAGGAACTGAAGGCCGCCACCGATTTAAATCCAAGTGGAGAACAACATCTATTCTAATTTGTTTCTTTTTCAATTTGCCTTTTGTACTATCTTCAACCTTGACTACATTGGCATAACGAATGGACACATGAATGATCTGCAATGGACAGTGTACCCAAGTACAGTGCCCATTTATGTACATAGTGTTACTATCTATGCTCGAGTTGGTATAAGAGGTGATAGTAATATGAATAAAAAAGACAAAGTCGATGGTTTATTGTCGATGGTCTGATACTTGTGGGCTGCCTGGCTAGACATAGAGGTGCGGCGCTTTGTGTCACTCTGTTGTAGGGGAGGGGCGACCTGGCCGTAAATTTGGAGAGGATCCACACGTTTATATATATATATATATATATATATATATATATATATATATATATATATATATATATATATATATATATATATATATATAGTAGAGAGGGAGTATGGCAATAGCAAACCCCGATTTTTTAAGCAGACTATTGTACTTGGTTATATTTATAGCAATCCTACCCAAGATTATCATTTGGGTAAAAGATGTCAATAAATAGTGATGGTTATCCAATTGCCTTAATTAAAGACACAATAGAGGGAATGAATAAGCCCATAAAAGCCTAAATTTGTACTGAAAACCGAAGTTTGACGAATGAAAAATAAACATAACTCCGGGAAAATTGGTTCAGATTATCTACGGGACAACAAGAGCATTGCACGTTGTTAAGAAGTCTGACTTTCAAAAATTCAAAATGTGAATCAGGTTTCCCCCAGTGATTTATACTTGATCTATTGATGACGGTGACAATGTTCTGAATATAAATGATATGGAAACAAACAACACACATACTAATATTTAAATGTATTTTGTCCACATGGTAAACATGGTCTGCGGTAAAACGAAGAATCTGGTGAAAGATAAAATGAAAAAAAGGTCTACTTCCTAATAGACTGGGTCGAGATGAGTTTATCTTCCGCATCTATGCCCTGTATTTCGTTAGGGAACGTTACCCGCTTAAACAATGCACCGCTTGGCGTGCTAAATGGTAAATTATGTCTTAGTTTCTAAGAGGTGCAACAGCTGTACGCACTTGACAAACCCGATTATAATCGGGCCAGGCATTAAAAGCATATCATAATCATTGCCTCTGTCTCCCCTACTAATCGGTATATATGATACTTGAACACGTATATATATATGAATATAGAAATATAGAATAGGGGTATACATACTATCATTGTTTAAACGGCCTCCTCAGAATCGGGAACAGTTAGTGAAGTGTGTACAGCGACAATCTTAAGGTCGATCATTTCCCCCCATGCTAGTAATGCCCAACCCGATTATGATTGGGTGTGTGAAGTGCGTACAACGACATATAGTTCACCGATTCTGACCGACCCGACGGATCCGTCGGGCAAAGGTGTGATTGGGAACAATCAGTGTGTTGCTGTCTTATACACAACTAGTGATTCTTGAACCTTTCTGAGGGGTTCTCAGCGATTGCGTACCCTGCCATTTTTCATCGGATTATAATCGCTGAGTGAAATTCACATGTAAAGGCTAATGTACCTGAGACGGGTGTACTTAACACCTTTCTCCTCGTCTCAGACAATTCTTCTTTGGTATAAAATTCTCATGGCAAGATCCTTTTACCAGTCTCAAGGAAAAATGGCGAATTTAATTCACCTGGAAGGAGAGAGCTGGTTCATTGTCTCAGACATAATCAATGTGGACCCTTACCCTGGGACTCAAGTTCCCTTGAGCTGAGGGGTGTTGCAAACATGTAATCATGCTTGCTGGCCTCCTATTGGCTAGGGCAGGTTCTTAGTCGGCAACTCTGTAGCCTGTAGTGCGGCCACCATTCACCAGACGGCGTGTACACGGCTCTAGGAGGGCCTGTGGGAGTCTAGCGGCTGAGGTAGGGAATTCCATACCCGGAAGCAGTATGGCGGCAGTAATGACGTCATATGTTTATATACGGGCAGTAGACAGAGTAAAAATTACCTCAGCAGTTTGAAAAGGAATCGTAATTTTTTCAAATGTTTCAAGTTAACCAATGAATAATATATGCAGAAATGTATCAGTAGACCACAGATTATCAAATCGGTTTTGATGATTAGAGAAGTTCATTCATCTGACAGCTCACACGTTGAGGTTTGTTTGGTGTTCCCTGGGTTTGAATCTGTACTATTTATAGCCAGACCAACTAGAAAATTCCCAGACCAGCCAATCAGCGCCCAGCCCTGGTAGACTCCTAGTGACCCTTGTCAGCGTGCCCTGTGCGCCTCAAGTGGTCCTGAAAGAGACTAGCAACTCTGCAGCAGGTCCATTTGTCTCACAAAAAATGACCATATTAGTCAGGGGGCCAGCCCCTGAAAAAGTGCCTTTTCGTTCCATGGAAGTATAGCAGCAATTTTATTGCATCAAATGAAAGCTAAGACTTTGGCCATTCCAGATATGGTAGCCATTTTTCTGTAAATGTGTCCATTTGACCTTTTATTAGAGGTCAAAGGTCAAAGGTCATCAAATTTCAGAGGGTTTTGAAATTGAGACATATTTTGTCATTTCTCCAAGAGTATTAAGTTGATTTCTTAGATATTTGGTAAATATATTGAGACACCATAGAGTCATCAGCTTTGTCACCATCTTGATTTTGATCAAGGTCAAGGTCACCAAATGGAATGTTTCCACTCAGAATTTCACCCAATTTTCTATAAGGACTTACAATAGTTTCTATAACTTGTTCTAATATGCCTGTATTTCAACTTAAATGATATATCTAGATACCTGATACCATACCCTAGATAAGCCCTAAAGATAGAATTCCCATCATGCACCATTAAGCCACAGCGAGGTGAAAGGTCAACATATATGTTCATACAAAAGACCAACATAGGCCACTGAAATTGAGACATATTTTTTCATTTCTCAAAAAGTATTTGGTGGATTTCTTAGATATTTGGCAAAATCACTTAGACACCATAGAGCTATCAGTCTGTGTCACCATCTTGATTTTTCTCAAGGTCAAGGTCACCAAATGGAATGTTTTCTTCCAAAATTTCCAAATATTTCCAATAAGGATTTACAATAGTTTCTATAACTTGTTCTAATATAGCTCTATTTCAACTTGAATAATATATTTGGATACCCTGCACCATGCCCTAGCAATGTTCTAAAGCAACCCTTCCCATCATGCACCAATAAGCCACAGTGAGGTCAAAGGTCACGGTATCTGTTCATACATAGGCCACTGATGTTGAAACACATTTCGTCATATCTTAAAGAATATTTCACCTATCTCTTAGATTTTTGAAACAAAGATTTATATTCCATGGTACTCTAAGATTCTACAACAATCAAACATTTTTCCAAGGTCAAGGTCACTAAAAGGAATGTTTTTCTCAAAATTTGACCAAATATTCAATTAGAAATTGTAGCAGTTTCTATATAAATTCACTTAAAATACCTGTAATTTAACTTGCATCACATATTTCTAAAACTGATATCAGTACCTCACAATGTTGTGAAATTGTCTTCCCATCATTCATCATTAAGTGACAATAAGGTCAAAGGTCAAGGTAAGATTCCATAGAAAATCACGAATACACCAAATCTGATAGGGAATTGAGATTGAAATTGAGAACGTCTTAAGATATCTTCAATAATATATGATCTTGAACCCTTCCATATTTGACCAAAAGATGCATATTTTGCAGTGCTATTAACATTTTCCAAGGTCAAGGTCACTGAATGGAATGTTTTAGGCTGGAATTACCTGATTAATCAAATACTTTAGAAGAGATGGGACCTGTTTTTAAAAGTATTCCTAAAAGATTTGGTGTATAACCCCATTTACCAGAATTTGATAAGATACAGTTTGTAACTATGGTTTTCATAAGGTCTCTATTATGGATTAGCCTATTTCAGCCTTTATTTAGTCTTTAATGTCTTTGGCTTCCTGACCTTTATTATTGTATTGAATAAGCTACAACTGTGCTAAGATCAGGAATGAACCTTTGGCATATAATTTGTCACCAATAGAGATATTGGCAACTGCATTTTACTAATTTTTTGAATAAAAGATATAGTATAGAATAGCTCAACAATGCGGTATGCGTTATTAGATCTGCTGTCAATATTAACTGTAAAACTGATGCCACAAAATGTAGTTAGGTACTTTACTCACCCTACTATTGTGGTGTCAAAGTATTGGACTCACTAACTGCACCAGTTCAAATGGTACAGACTAAGCTAGATTTCAGCAAAACTATTCTTTCCTACTCATAGATGTTGCTTGATACCAACCAGTAGGTCAAAAACCAAACTCATTTCATCTTTCATATGCTTTGGTAATGATCTGCCGTAACCAACAGTTATGTGAAAAACTTAGTTTAATGAGAGATGCTTTTTCCCTAAATGATGAATCACATAAAAAACTGAATAGATATATGACCATATAGTTGATGAAAAGGATATCTGAAGTGTCTTAGTTCATACATACCTGGAGAACTGTTATCAAATCTGGACAGCAAAAGGTGAATCAATCATTGACATATAAAGTCCTATTAGAGGAGAGGAAATTAGATTGAATATTTTTTGTATTTCTCTTAACTCATGTAGGATTATTCTATGAATATCCATGAAATGATTTGAGATTTGCCGAGAGGGCCTTCAGGAATGAGTCTATAGGGTATGATGAAACATATGCCCCAAGGCTTGACCTTGACTCGCAGGTAACATGCCATTAAAGGGCTTTTGGGAGACTTGGGTAGTATAAGCAGACTCAACCATATGAAATTTTTTTTTCTTCAAATAGTCAAGGTCTCTTGTGAAAACAAATGGACTAAGATGAAAAACAAAAACCTTTTTACACATATCAAACCATATGAATGCTTGCATAAGGACAGCAGTCCTCCTTGTATGATACAGCAAGATGGTAGCTGAGTGTGTAGTAAGGCTCTACTCCCTAGCATGGCTCCATACCTGCATGCCTTTAGACAACAACCAAACTATTACAAGGTACCTGTAGATACCAGAAGGAGATTGCTTTGGTTAGCTACATTAGTTGCTCCTAGGGTCACCTGCTTCACATATGCATTCTCAATAAAAGTGATGTCTCCACCATGGGCTGATATTACTGACCTCTTCCAAGATATAGTTGTACCTCAATGTTAGGCAAAGGAGTTGCCCATGAGCTATATGTAGAGTGTAGTCTTGTAGTGGGGTGAAAGTTGGGCAACATTGTAACAGAGATATGGATGTTGATGGAGGCTTGCTTGAATCGTTTTGGTGTAGGTAGAAATCATGAGGCATCATCTATGTGCAGAGTGGCAATGGGTATGAAATTATCAAGCCATCGAAGATAAAGGTGAAGATACAATAGGGTTTTTTAAAGTAATATTCAACTTGGAGGGTGGCTCTTGAAGAGTTCAGGCTCCTGAAATATACTTAGAGGTTAAGGTCAGCCTGCCTTGCCTGAATGAGGTTGAGGCCAATGTCTCATCCTGCCAGAACCAGTCAGATTTCTCTCTTGACTATTGGCATCAATGGCAACATTTTTAGGCCAGTATTGATTTCTTCTCGAGTGGTTTGAAGCTTGAGACAGACAGACAGGTATGCCCCTGGGTTACAGATGGGTCTATAGTATTTCAGATGATTGGGAGCTATTGCCTGAAGATGGCAGTCTTTCTTGCCAAAGCTTTGGACTTTGGGGTTGCTTATGCATATGACAAATAGCTGATCATCATGGGTTACCATACGCCTTTTCTATTGGGTGGTGGAGACCTGCTATTTTTCCTAGAGTAAACAAAGTAAGGTCTGTATTTGCATCCTAATAGGTGACTATCATGCTTTTGTTCCTGAATGCCATAAGGGCTTGGACAAGACGGATAACAAATATTCCTTCTGGCCTGGACCATCCACTTACTTATTTGACCATTTTGCGGCTTATTTGACCATTTTGAGTCAATGTGCCTTGGCAAATTTGCACATGGAAATATTTACCACCTCCATTTCAGCATCAATGTTGTATCTGATCCATATGATAGACCTCTCTGGAAGAGACATGGAGAAGTGTAACTTATGTTGCTAGAAAAAAAGCAGCTTTTCACCATAGAGGTTACATAGATAGGCCAGTATGTGATATCTGAGGCCTGCCATCATCTAGACTTCTTTGAAGGTCATCTTTTCTTGGCCATAAAAGGAGACAGGATTTAATGTATATCCTGTGAATATCTGCAATGGTGAGGAACAGATAAGCAAGGGAGTATGCACAGAGCTACAAGAAAGCATTGTGAGGTCAGCCTTTAACATGTAGGATTCAGTGATATGGGCCATCCCTAACAGCAGGGAGGGTATATTTGAAGGGGATGCCCTAGAACCTTCTAGGGAAAGAAATTCCCTGGGAGAGCAGTAAAGTTTGGGCAATGTCTCAAGGAATGGTGTGAGAGGTTATGCTTAGAGAGAAGATTGTGTCATGGTCCACCAAGTTGATGTGGCCATGTTGTGCTGGTACCCATTGTTTAATGGCTTTTGCAAGCATAGGCTTCAAAAGGCTAAAAGGCAGGCTGCTTCCAGGCCTCAGGGACAGTTGGGCTCATGGGATGGGTGGCTAAATGTCTCTATTTAATCCCACACTCAGAGCAAGGTGTTGTGATATGAGGGAAGTTTAAAAGACATTCAAGACAGTCAAGCCCAGGTTTATGTGCCCCGAGGCCCAGTTTTATACACCTGCAGATGGGCCTCCCTCATGTCCTAAAGTAAAGCACCATGAGAGGTATCCAGGCCCAGTGGTAGAAGTGTCTCTTCCACTGAAATCTGTCCCAAAGAAACCCAGTTTGTAATGCTTAAGTCTTAGCTGGGCTCAGAATACAGAGTTGTATGAAAATGACCCCAGGGTCCACTTATAGAAAATACAGTATAAATCATAGTTTCTAGGAACCCCTGACTAGGCCTTTGATGTCCTCATTGCACTCAGCTGCTCCAAGAAGGGTGATAGGTTGTGGGCTAGTTGTTATTTGGGAAGTGCCTGAGCAATGGCAGTATGGCAGTTGATTCAAACTTCAGTGGCTTCTTCCTAATATATATGATCCTTTGAGTATAATAGAGATTCAATCTGGGTGAATTTGCCATTGAAATAGGATGGACTTCTCCTCCAGGTATTGAATTTTAGTCAACCTGATAGCCTAAGTTGTGGGAGGACTGAGGCCAGTTTAGAACTAGAAGAAAAGGCCATTTATGTATGTGAATGTAGCTGCCAACATAGAACATGAAGGCATAACATCTGCAGTAGCTATACATAATAGACCAGATAAACAGGAGATTGCATTACTCTATCTTCTTAACCCTTTACAGGCAGTGCCCTGTGACAGAGCCACATTGGTCAGGGTGAGATATCACATGTCACTCTCAATTCTACTATTTTCTGGGATTAACAGTATTTGATAAGGTTCTATAAGTACATTTTCGGCAAGTTTCATATCTTTAATTAATTGGGTTTTTTTTTAGAGAAATGATGCCATCAAAGATATCCATGAATACTATGTTGTAGATTATGGTCCTTGGGACCCTACAGGTGAATAAACATGTATTCATTAATCTCTGAATTTATAAAGTGACCAAACCAGTAGAATATGACACTATTGTCTAGTGTACTCAGACATTCAACAAAATTTTCAAGGATGGGTACTGATCTCAGTGTATGCTTTTAGCAGATGGGCACATAGTTGTCTGAACTTATAATTCAAAGTTTATGACATGATACATCTTATTTAACCCATTCCAGTGGGTGATGCCTTTAGGCGTCAACTGTTCCACCGTGGGAATGTCTGAAATATTGCCTTTAGACATCATCTGTCATAGTTTGGTTGTTGTCTAAAGGCATGATTAAAATATGTTTTTTGTAATAATGTGAGATATAAGATGGATAAATATGAATTTACAAATTATCGTAAGTCTCCACATGCAATTTCAGGCTGAAACATTCCATTTAGTGACTTTCACCATGGTCAAGGTCAATAGTACTATAAAATATTGACCTTGTGGTCAAATATGGAAGGGTTCATAATCATATTATTGAAGATATCTTGAGACATTCTCACTTTCAATCTCAATTTCCTATCAGATTTGGTGTATTCGTGATTTTCTATGGAATCTTACCTTGACCTTTGACCTTATTGTCACTTAATGATGCATGATGGGAAGACAATTTCACAACATTGTGAGGTACTCATATCAGTTTTAGAAATATGTGAGGCAAGTTAAATTACAGGTATTTTAAGTAAATTTATATAGAAACTGCTACAATTTCTAATTGAATATTTGGTCAAATTTTGAGAAAAACATTCCTTTTAGTGACCTTGACCTTGGAAAAATGTTTGATTGTTGTAGAATCTTAGAGTACCATGGAATATAAATCTTTGTGTCAAATATCTAAGAGATTGGTGAAATATTCTTAAAGATATGACGAAATATGTTTCAACATCAGTGGCCTATGTATGAACAGATACCGTGACCTTTGACCTCACTGTGGCTTATTGGTGCATGATGGGAAGGCTTGCTTTAGAACATTGCTAGGGCATGGTGCAGGGTATCCAAATATATTATTCAAGTTGAAATAGAGCTATATTAGAACAAGTTATAGAAACTATTGTAAATCCTTATTTGAAATATTGGGAAATTTTGGAAGAAAACATTCCATTTGGTGACCTTGACCTTGAGAAAAATCAAGATGGTGACACAGGCTGATAGCTCTATGGTGTCTAAATGATTTTGCCAAATATCTAAGAAATCCACCAAATACTTTTTGAGAAATGAAAAAATATGTCTTAATTTCAGTGGCCTATGTTGGTCTTTTGTATGAACATATATGTTGACCTTTGACCTGGCTGTGGCTTAATGGTACATGATGGGAATTCTATCTTTAGGGCTTATCTAGGGAATGGTATCAGGTATCTAGATTTATTATTTAAGTTGAAATACAGGCATATTAGAACAAGTTATAGAAACTATTGTAAGTCCTTATAGGAAATTGGGTGAAATTCTGGGTGGAAACATTCCATTTGGTGACCTTGACCTTGATCAAAATCAAGATGGTGACAAAAGCTGATGACTCTATGGTGTCTCAATATTTTTACCAAATAGCTAAGAAATCAACTTAATACTCTTGGAGAAATGACAAAATATGTCTCAATTTCAAAACCCTCTGAAATTTGATGACCTTTGACCTTTGACCTCTAATAAAAGGTCAAATGGACACATTTACAGAAAAATGGCTACCATATCTGGAATGGCCAACGTCTTAGCTTTCATTTGATGCAATAAAATTGCTGCTATACTTCCATGGAACGAAACTCCTTAAATAACAGGATTTCAGGGAACTGGCCCCCTGACTATATAGCTTTTAAATGTGTTTAAAATCAAAATCTCATGGGATTCTGTACCTTGTGTGGGATACTCTTTCCTACCGGGCCAATGAACTGATAGACAACACAAGTGGGATTGTGGAGGCTTGGTTCATATCCTCCAAAAGAGTTTTATTATATGATAAAGGAAAAGGAAAAAGAAAATTTGTAATCCGGGAACGTCTTAGTCTAGTGAGGGTTCAGGTGTTCTGAGGTAGCCTCAGGTATGTCTGTGGGGTCTCGGATCTCTCGGCGGTGTCGCTGAGGTCGGAGACGGTGGCGCCCTCTCTGGGAGGCGAGTATAACCGCATCCTGGTCATGATGCCAGTAATACTCTTTCCTACCGGGCCAATGAACTGATAGACAACACAAGTGGGATTGTGGAGGCTTGGTTCATATCCTCCCAGCCCAGGAAGGAAAGATCATTTGAAAGTTTTAAGGTGATCTGCTACCGTCCAGTCCTTATGAAGTCGGGTGTGCAGGTCCCCCGCAAGGTATAGGAGCACGGACAGGGACCTCCAGTCTCCGTATACCTTGATATCATTGAGTGGGATACCTATCTTGTTTAGGTAATTGGCTCCTCCTCGGCGGATACTGTGGGAAGTATAGTCACCCTTGAGATGAATCCGTTGTGTGAGTGATTTGAAGAAGCGGCAGAATGAGCTGTACGACAAGGGGCGGTTCTTTGAGCGATGATCAATGAAGAGCGGAACTGTGGCCGGCCAATGGAACCTCTTCAATAGTTGGCGTATCCAGTAGACCGGGCACAGCATCGAACCCGGTGAGCTCACTACTGGGATGAGTAGTTTACGTTGACTGTACTGTATCGTTTTGGATGACGTCACCTCCAGCTGGAGACCATAGTCCGTGAATTGGATGTTTCCGCATTTGATGCAGTGGGGTGAGTCTGTGATGTGTCCCACCCGGAGGAGGCAGCGGAAGGCCAGTATCAAGGCACACCAGCATGTAAAGTCCCTGTCATTGTCTAAGTCAATGTGGTTGTACATACGCACCAAATGCTCCGGGTGAATAGGGGATGCCTGTCTACAGTGGTCTCCCAGTAGACGGCGGGCACCTAACATTGTACATCTGACAAGGAAGGTACCTTTGGCTGAAGACTTGTAACCAAGGAAATCATGCAGCGACCAGACTGCGCTCAAGTAGTTTGAAATTGTCGAAAATTTCAATGAGCGTGAGAGGAAGGTGATGTAATACGAGACCACCTCTTGTGTAGCTGGTAGGGGTGTGTAGTCAAATTTATGGCAGAAAGTGAGATACCGCTTCCAGCAGGACCTTTTGGATTTCCATGTTGATTCTGCCCAGCATAGCTTCTGTAGTGCCGTGGTGTCCTTTTGTAGTGTTTCCCGATTAATCTTCCTGTTTGCTTTCGTCGGGACATCCCGTCGCAAATGCCGCGGATCTGAAAAAACAGCATGAGACAAATTCGAGTGGAACTGTAAAAACACCGCTGTGAGAGGCATTACTGATTCTAGATAGGGAATCTGCTACAACATTGAGATCAGAGGGTATATAGTGGGGTTTTAACACAATGTTCATAAGGCTAGAAAGCCAGTATATTTCCCGTATCCATTGCATCGCAGTGTGATTTATGCTGCAGCCAGATGCGATCATTGAAAGAACTTGAGTGTTGTCGCAATAGACATCTATGATGGAGTCACGGAAAAGATATAGCCATCTCTTGATGGCAGACAAGAGTCCCCATAGTTCAAGTTCATTGATATTGGAAGTGTCGTAAATGTCCAGTGTGGGGGACATCTCGTGGTGACAACAGTTTGTATCAGTAACGTGCCAGAAGCCGAAGAAGAGGTCACCGTTTGTGATACCACCAAAACCTGACATGGAAGCGTCTGAGAAAACTGTGTGGTGGGGTTGGTCTGGCTCAATTATTTTTGTTGTTCCATTAAAAAGAGGCAGAAAAGAATACCACCAGTTAATACCACACAATGTTCATAAGGCTAGAAAGCCAGTATATTTCCCGTATCCATTGCATCGCAGTGTGATTTATGCTGCGGCCAGATGCGATCATTGAAAGAACTTGAGTGTTGTCGCAATAGACATCTATGATGGAGTCACGGAAAAGATATAGCCATCTCTTGATGGCAGACAAGAGTCCCCATAGTTCAAGTTCATTGATATTGGAAGTGTCGTAAATGTCCAGTGTGTGGGACATCTCGTGGTGACAACACTTTGTATCAGTAACGTGCCAGAAGCCGAAGAAGAGGTCACCGTTTGTGATACCACCAAAACCTGACATGGAAGCGTCTGAGAAAACTGTGTGGTGGGGTTGGTCTGGCTCGATTATTTTCGTTGTTCCATTAAAAAGAGGCAGAAAAGAATACCACCAGTTAATGTCCTGGAGTACCACTGACGTGATCGGTACCCAGCCTTTTTTCTTCTTGTGTGCCTTCGGCAGGTCCTGCGTGAAAAAGTCCTACCCCCTTTAACCCATTCACGGCGGGCCATTTTCAGAGCGCGCGAAGCGAGCCCGGGTAACAATCAGATTCTGCCGCTTGGCGGCGGGCGTATGTACGCTTCCGGCCTAGATCTGGGACGGCGTAACGTTGTAGGGTTAGAGATGTTTGTTTTATCGAATTTATGAATAATAATAATCAAATTTGTTGACAGGGTTCTCTTCCTGGGACTATTTCCGAACTCCCCTCAGAATTTGGTATGGTTTATATTAAAATAATTTAGAAAATCCAGAAACAAATCTGGATGACTTGATAACGTTAAATATGGCGCCTGCAAGTCTACAGACGCTGGCGAGTAACTTAGGTGTGAGAACCTGGATTTATATATTGGATTATTCGAATATCAGACTACCAGCTGAGGATGAACATAATATATATATTTCCTACGTCTGTGAGTGGTTATTATGGAGAAATACCCAGCAGATCAATGCATACGGACAGCACAAAGTTGAGACATTGATATCATAAAAAAGACAATCATTCCAGTTTACGTTGGCAACGCCAGGCTGTGACGTTGTGGTTCTGCAGAGTTATAACTTTGCTGGTGGGCTACACATACAAAATGCATTGACATCATTAATCATCACTCTGGCAATATTCTCCAAGTCTTCACGATTCTGGCAGTGTCTGGTTTATTCATATAGACGCCAGATAACGGGAGAAAATGGATATTTACCAACCTGCAGAACCTATCGATATTCTACTCAGTGTGGTGTCAATGGGCCGATACCACGAAAGCCAAGTTGTTTAGCCATCACCTCTCTCAAGGTCTGGTCGATTAACCACTACAAGACATTATGACATCACCACTGTATTATACTGGAAGAAACTGTGAAGCCTGGTGAGTTTTCCCTATGTGATATTTATATGATTATATCAAGTGTTTGGTCTGTGCGAACCAATTCAACCAAGGTGCCATTTATATTTTGGCTTGCTTCAACATGGGGTCTACTGTGAAAAGGGTTATCACAGAGTTGTCAAGTGTAAGATGTCTTTTTCAAAATCATTATGTACAGGTTTTTAACATTAAATAAACGAACAGGGAGGTAGATAGGAGGAAAGCCAAGACTCGTAGGTTTGTTCTAGTATAAACATTAATCAGTTTAGACCTGTGGAAGTGTTATCAAATTAATTAAAACAAATTGTCATCGAACCGCACACTTGACTCAGTGGTGGGGCTGGGGGGAAGCCGACTATGACAGCGGATGTAGGCGAGTTAGAAAATCAATTCGTACCAGCTTTTAACATATAATATATGAGCAGTGACTTATACGAGGATATTCCCCACACTTCTAGCTTTCTTCCCATATATATATTGTCCAGTTTAGAAGAGTAGAAATTATTATATATTAATCAGAACCTCGGCCTAACATGGTGTCTATTTTGACTTGCTTCAACATGGCGTCTACAGTGGAGAAGGGTTATCACACACAGGGCCGACAGAGAAATAGGTCTATTTGAAAATCATTTTGTATGGGCTTTTAACATTACATAAATGCACAGGGAGGTAGATGGGAGGAAAGCCGGGATTCTAATGTTTATTCCAGTATATATATTAAGCAGTTTAAACGTGTGGAAGTAGTATGAAATGAATTAAACAAATTGTCATCGAACCGCGCACTAGACTCAGTGGTGAGGGAGACGCCGACTATGACAAGCAAATGTAGGCGAGTTAGGAAATCATATCGCACAAGGTCTTAACATTGGTTATATGAACAGTGACTTATACGAGGATATTACCCACACTTTGAGGTTTCTTCCCGTATAATATTGTCCAGTTTGGACTAGTAGAATATGCGATATATTAGTCAGAACATAGGCCTTACATGGTGCCTATTTTGACTTGCTTCAAACTGTCGTCTACTGTGGAGATGGGTTATCATGGAGCGAAATATGTCATTTTCAAAATCATTTCGTAGGGGTTTTTAACATTAGATAAACGAGCAGCGACTTAGATAGGAGCAAAGCCAAGAACCTCAGGTTTTTTTCAGTATAAATATTAAGCAGTTTGGATGAGAGAAAGATTAGAAAATAAATAAATGAATGTGGACATAGAAGTGCACACTATGCTGGGTGGTGGGGAGGGGGAAGGCTGACCACGACAAGCACATCTGAACGAGTTAGGAAATCATATTGTATAGACGTTTTACTTTCAGTAAATAAACGGGGACTTAGATAAGTATATTCTCCACACCCTGAGCTTTGTTCCCATATCTATTTTGTTCAGTTTTGACGAGTGGAAAATTCGAAATATCGATTGAAAATAGACCCCCGACAGTCTGAACCCTCCATATTGGCGGGTTGGAGAGGTGATTCCGCCCGGTAGTCTTCTCTTATTCATATTTCCTGCATCTATTCTATTGAAAAGTCATGTGACCCAACTTTTTGTCTCATTTTCGATACATATTGATTAATGACCATGTCATCCCTACATTCTGTGAAAATTTCAGGTTTGTTCTTCCATTATTTCTGTATATATAGTCTGTTTTCGTAAATCTCCCGAAAATGATGCCTTAAGGCATCACCCGATCTGGACTGGTGATGCCTCAAGGCATCACCCGATCTGGACTGGTGATGCCGTAAGGCATCACCCGCCGCCAATGGGTTAATGAGCATGGAGCAGTGGGCGAGGTAACCCGCTGCTTTCTCCAGAGTGGCGTATTTAACCCGATTCCAGCTTGTGATGGAGTCGAGAACGCACATAATCTTGTTTATTTTGCCTTCTGGCAAGCTGAGGCACATTTTGGTAGAGTCAATTACGATGCCTAGAAACTGTGTGATTTTGCTAGGGTATGTCACCTTCTTATAGTTGACAGCAAAACCCAGAAAACGAAAAAAACGAATGATTGACTCTTGATTACTTAGGCATGCTTCTTCCGTGTTGCCCGTCACAAAGAAATCATCGAGGTAGTTGACAGCGTGAACGTATGAGACTGAATACAGGTGTTTAACGATAAAGTCACTGATGGAGTTAAATATAAATGGTGCGGACTTGATGCCGAAGCATAACATGTTGTCTATTAAATAACAATTCTTACCATCTAAACACCAGCTTAACCCCATATAATTTCGATGGGGCGGAAAAATATGTACATTGCGATATGCACTCGCTATGTCCACCACACATGAAAAGCAATCCTTATCTACTAATGCCTTTGCGTCCTCAATAGATTTGAAGCGGAACTTGATGGCTGTCTCAGACATGTGATCATTCACAGAATTGTTTGGTCGTGAGCAGTCCGTAATCGGACGAAGTTTCGAGTCGGCTTTCCAGACTGCCCCTATGGCATGTACACAGGCGGGTCTTGATTCAGTATAAGAAAGTTTCCCCTCTTTGAGCTCCGTCTTGATTAGAGGGTCCATCTGTTTCCTGGCTGGTGGTTCTAGTATCGAGTTGTAATTTTGACATTCGTAGGATAACTCCACATGGTGGTCTAAAATCCGAAAACCTCGACAGATACCGGTGAGTATAAACATGTTGTCGTATTCCGGCGTGTTATTTTGGTGTATGATGGAGGCAAACCTACACGGTTTCAGGCCCATACTAATTGAGTCCAGTTCCAGATAGCACTGACAAGTGCCATGTTAACACGCTGCGAAAACCGCAAAATGGTAATTGTGATATACTATAACTGAAAAACTGTATGTAGAGTCTGATAAGTAGTTGCTTCTACAGTAGCAGTCAGTATTACAAGTTCTGAAACTTACCAAATCACCGGATTTTGACAAATCCGTTGGTGTGGACACTTCTATTTTCCTACCTTTCCTACAACTTCGGAGAGAGAACGTTATCATTTCGTTTGTCCTGTGACAAGGAGAAGTTCGTAGCCGGTAATTGTGACAAATTACTTTGTGTTGATGAACAATTTTTCAAACATTCGTTGTTGATGCTCGGAAATACTTTTGCGACATACCTCCGCTGCGTGCCTGTTGGTGAACTTTGACCTAGTTCCAGTTCGTGAACCCCTGTGACCTGAGGCTCGGGAATCAAAACAGACTCGGTACGCAATGAATAAGAGTTGTCTGAAGTTTCTCTAATTGGTTTCTCTGCTGGCGTGTTGTTTGGGACATCATACGTTAGACCGAAGAGGTTACACTCTGCGTCCCATCAGGTTGTAACTGGAGAAGGAGTTGGTTGACTGGTGACTCTACATGAGTGCTGCGAATGATTGCCGGCATAACACTTAGAGCAGATATGTGAATACCTGCACGGGTTGTAGTGACACCCGTCCGCGTTATATGCTAGGCACACAGGCCTGTTTCCAGGTAACTTTGACTCACGTGTGCTCAGGCGTTTACTATATGAGGGTTTCAGTGGTGTGCGCTTGGTGTCCCTAGCGAATTCGGTAGATAAAAATTGCATGGCGATGTCCATATCCCTCCTGTATATGCCTTGACTCCCTCTTTCTTTGTTCGATCCCTTACCGCCTCGTCGTAGCGGAGAAGGCCGGACGTCTGGTAGGCCCTGGACGCTGCCTTCTCCCCTATGAAGCAGTTATGTTGTAGAAGGCCTCTGATATCCTCTCCCTTATCGTACAGTTCAAGCATGAGTTTTGCATGACAAAACCACAGTTTCTCCGAAGTCATAGTCTTGGTTTTTTCCTCAATTGGAAGGAAGCGTTTTAACCGATAAGTCTTATTCCTACCTTTCTCAGACTTTTTATGATGGCGACGATGTCTGCAGTGATGGGAGCGTGTTGAAGAATTGCTGGATGCTGATGTGGTCGATGATTCCGACGAGTTCGATCCTGAAGATGACTCTGATGAGGTGTCCCTTACGCGCGCCGTCCTGCGTTGCCTGCGTGGTTTATCCGTGTCCTCCAGGCGTAATGGTGGACTGCTGTCGTTCCTTGAAGTGAAGGTGGTCGATCGATGTTTCCCTCTGGATGCAGCCCTGCGTGAGGATTTGCGATCACTGATAGTTCCCATGAGTAAGTGTTCGATATTTGCAAGCTTGTCTTTCGTTTCCACTAATTCCTGCGACAGACCTTGGAAAGAACCCTTCATGGCTGCCATATTGGATTTCATTTTACTTAGCTCTGATGATGATGAGGGGTGACGGGTTTTGTTCCTGCCTCGCTTCTTTTTGTGGGTAGACCCGTCATCCTCTCCATATTCGTCCGATGATTCGCCTTGGTGTGAAAATGATTCACTGTCGCTGTGCTTCTGATCCCCCTTGGCGGTGGTGGGCGCTGATTTTCCAGCCTTTCCATGATTTCCTCTGTCGTTCCCGTCATTCGCGCTTTTCTCCTTCTGCTTTGACAGGTCTTTCGTCTGTTCGGATTGTTTTCCTGTATTTTCACGACATTTCTTCCCTGTTGGTGGGCTATGCTTAAATCCGCAATTCTTGCATAGTCGGAAGTTAGCCATAGAGATGAAGAAAATTTGTAATCCGGGAACGTCTTAGTCTAGTGAGGGTTCAGGTGTTCTGAGGTAGCCTCAGGTATGTCTGTGGGGTCTCGGATCTCTCGGCGGTGTCGCTGAGGTCGGAGACGGTGGCACCCTCTCTGGGAGGCGAGTATAACCGCATCCTGGTCATGATGCCAGTAGTAATTCGCACCGATAATTACAGGGGAAAACGCTTGCCTCAGGCAAATGGAACCATACAGATCAGACTAGGAGATTGTGTTCCAGTACAGAATCTCAGCAGGATTTGTCTCAGACAAACTCCCTGTAAGGTACACGAATTCCAATGTGTGAATTCCACTTCAGAATTTTCCAGCAATTGATGTACAACCCCTACAGTGAGGGTACTGCATCGCTGACATGCTGGTTTTCTTTCCCTTGCCCTCCTAAGATACACCTATACTCTAGGCTTAAGTGGGATTCACATCGTGGGAATCACGTACCTCACGGGCTGTTTGTCTGAGACAAATCTTGCTGAGATTAGAACTGTTCTCAAACAGTCTCCTTGTCTGAATTGTATGGTTCCATTTCCCTGAAACAAATATCTTTCCCTGCATTTGACGGCGACAAATACCCCTAACAAAGTAGAGAATTCCATAAGTGTTTTGATTTCAAACATTTAGAAATCGATAGGAGGCCAGCAGTCAATCCTACAGGCCACTCTTACAAAGACATTTTTCTCCTGTCAATGGCTGTACCTTGATGCTGCGCATTTAACAATCAATTTACACATGAACTCTATGTCCATATAAGTAAAAGAGCGATCAACAAAGCTGCTTTGCTCGTTCAAATTGTTTCTTATTATCTCTTGTCCACGTAGAGGAATTTATACTGTGCCAGCAGTTAAGGGTGCTACACCCGTACCGAACATCGATATCGGTACTAGGCAATTTTGAATCAGTCTTGACTATCAGTGGATATCCAAGATATAGATTATGGAGTCATCTGAGCCTTATTTTGTTGGAGACAGTCACACTCACTTAAGTCTGAGTAGTTGGAGAGCTGTCTAGTGACCCAGTCCGTGCGTATCCTGCTTGTCACAGATGGCATGCCTCATAGTTTGAATATATCAATCTGGAAGTAGTTCTTGAGTCCTACAGCAGAGATAGAGATGGCCCCGCAAATACATAGATATATTCCTCAATGACGTCGTATATCCATAATTTAGAAGATTGGTAAATTTTCACGGGCTGGCCAGCTGGATCCAAAACCTGTAAGAAAAGGCGTGCAAAGCTTGTTCATAATTCTGGCACAGGAGTAGACCTTTATTTCTGAGAAAAGAAGTCCAAGACTCGGTCGGTGGTCGCCGATAAATTTATTGGGAGTTAAAAAGCCGCAAGTAGAAACAAGCATATAGAGATGATTGCATTGTTAATGTGCAGAAAATAATTGCATTCACCAAGCACAGTTTTTTGTATCATGCCCTCCCACCTGATGGCAAATGTGTATATTGTCTATGTCATCCTCATCTAATCCTGTAAATTGATTTGTACCTTGAGTATGCATCTTGATGTACTGATTCTTATTTGGGCTTCCAGTGGAAGATCTGTCCTAAACGACAGAACTGGTCGTAATAAACAAAAAAAACCATCTATTCCGTGATACTTCACTTCGACGATTCAGTCTGTGTCTTCAGCTGGTTTTCCGCCCGCCTATCCCGACTCTGTCGAAGGCCCATAACTCACCTACCGATTTTGACCACCGACGGACTTAAAACGTGTACGTTGCCGATAAAATATCTGTAAGTGTAAACCGCAAAAATCCAAATTCGCAAAATGATTCCTCAACCCCATATTGCGTATTAAACCTGGCACCACTAACCGATTTTCGAGGCCACCGATGAAATCAAACTGGTGTAAATGCCTCAATGACTTGCAGTGTTCTCGATTATCAGTTTCTATTTTTTTCTCCGGGTGCACCACCTCCTGTCTTTTCTCTGTCCCTTATAATATCGGTGCGTTTTCCGTCTGCAGGTGTAAACTTGGCCTAACATATCTGGGTTGTGCGTTTATGCAGCTTCACAGTATTCCACACAGACTATGTAAAGATTAAACGTTGAAGATAAAACATATGATTACAGACATAATCAATAAGATTCAGCACTTTACAAGAAAGTAATTTATCATTCTAACAATCTTATCTGTTCTGTTTGAATTAAAAAAAAAAACGAAATGATAATATTTTATCACTTCCTGATACCTCTGTATCAGCACTGTACACATGAGTTGGAGACAATAAAAGTTATCTAAAAAAACATTAGCTTATCATGGAATTAAAGCTAATCTCAACAAAGAACTAGTATGGAATTAGTTTAGCGTATGACAAGAGAAACATAGGTCTAATAAATCTGCACAACAAAAGAGATAATCTCTGCAATCATAGATGGAACCTTGTGTACAATGTGTTCGCCGTCGTTAAAAATGTTCAGCCTATAAATATGGCAGGTTCTGTACAGGCGTCAAAAGATTTTCTATCAATATTATTGAACGTAGATAACATTCCTGCTAAAGCGTTATATCAGGGACGAATACGTGCTGGTATACAGTAATGGGAGATAACTGATTTAATATCGTAACTCTGATTTTACTTTACGTTTATATGAATGCATGATCTCTTAAACTGGCTAGCTAGATTTACCTATAGTTAACTAGCAACGGGGCATGGCCCGCACTTAGCAATTGATTCACCTACTTGTTCTATCGAATTTTCTGTAGTGCTTAGTGTCCAAAGGTTAAAAGTCTTAGATTGATAATATATTGTCATTCTAATTTCCTAGAGATAGAGTACAGCATAACATGAGAGAGTAGTATCATTTCATTCAACATTGGTCATTTGTCATTTTTACCTGAAATGGAAAGCAGACGAGAATGAAACAAAGCTAAACTGAAATTGTAGGATGTATGTGTGTTCCATGTCGTGTGTGATGTGTTTGATCTGTGGTATGTGACGTGTTATGTCAATTGTGTAGGGTGGTGTATGTAGCGTACGCAAGCGGGGTTTTCAGTCTCTCGGTGGTTAGGATCTATAGTCTACCATACCTTGGGGAGACATTGGTAAAACCACACAGACAGCCCACAGACGCCTACCTCACGCCTACAGGGCCTATGTTTACGCGGGGTTGTCGCTTATAATGCGGGGTGTTCCCGTAACTGGGGTTGAAATAAACATTTAATAAAGTGATAAATTTACGTTACGAACAAATTATTTACGTTCCGAGCAAAATGTCAGTTAACGCGGGGTGTCCACTGAAGCGGACTGACACCAAAACGGGATTTCACTCTAGTGCAATGAGTAAATCGACAGATAAAATATTACACTCTACCACCCCTTAACTCCCTCAAGTCAAATGTATTGAGTTTTGTACGAGGCTAGTTGGAGTTCTAGTTCGGTACCAATTAATTACATTTTATATATTTTTATTCAGGATTACTGTTGCAAATAGTAACGCATTCACCAGTACCATCATTTATGAAGAGAGGAGAATTTTCTTTCTTTACCTTCGAAAATTCCATTCCAGATAACCACGGAATTGATCTGCGTAGATTTTTTTTATTCAGAAAAAATGACACAGCACAATCGCCCTAGGGCGTTCTTCCATGTACCAGCCGAACTTAAAAAGGTTCGTTGCAAAAAAGACAAACAATATTTTGCAATATTTAACATGAAAAGAAGAATACAAAAGAATAATCAGTTTCTTGCGTCCAGGTGATAATATTGTCTATTAGTGTTTAGACTACGGATTATCACATATTCTTAGAAATACACAGGTCATATGACGCTGTCTCTTATTTTTTTGTCCATGGTCACCAGTCATTTGACTTCCTTCAAAGGTCGACGCAACTATCATATTCTTAGAAAAAAAAAAACATTCTCGTCATAGCAACACCGCAGGACAGAGACAATATCTAGTAGTAGTAGATGAAATATAGGAGCAAGTGACATCGTGCCCATCCGATGTATCTTTGTGTGACATGTGCTGGTTGGTGCATGGTGCATGATGTGTGATGTATGCTGAGTAGTGTCTCCAGGATGTATCATGAGTGTCGCCTTCCCCAGTTCATCTAGTGTTTCAGCTCTCTGCTAGTTGGCAGCACCGTAACTAGTGCTCTGCCGTCAGATCGACGCCCTGCAACGCACTGCTGGAGAGGGTGGCTTTCAGAAGGCACTTAAATGTGTTCACACGTTATATCTAACTGAGGGCAAGTGAGGGGAGAATGATATTGTTCATTCATCACCTTAACGGCTGGTGTGCTTTAACATTATGTGGCTGCAGGCTCAATTAAATCACTTGCTATATATGTATTGGATTCAAATCTTTCCATAATCAGTAATACCAATAAGTCGATAATTCCGGGGTCCGCCGCCAGGGGAGACTAGGTAAGACTAAAGGCCTATTTCCATTGGCCGACGAAAAGGGTGTAGATCTTTTGAGTTACCCAGAAAGTCTGTCGGTGGTCCCACTCACTGTGCGTCTATAAAGAAGGGTAGTAGATTTCACTCAGTGACCAACCTTTCACTCAATGGTCGGTGGTGCCACATTGCATAATCTAAACAGAAAAAGTCGTGGGTCATTTCACGAGCTGGATCGTTTCCATTGACCGATTTTGGGTCAGCAAGGCCAAATGTCCGTCGGTGGTTCCTGACTGTAGATCGGTGACGGGAGATCGGCCAATGGAAACGGGCCTTAGTGGGAGCAGTTCCTCGTGCGTTTGTCAGCGCTATTTGTCCGAGCCAAGGTTTACAAAGTATAGCTTAATGTGGCTAAGTGTCTACACCCAATTCGTTCTCAACTCAAGTCTGGCTGATATTCAAAGAATATCCGAAGCAATACGTGGTGGATGAGGTTCTTGAAGTTGGTGAGGGGATGGTGGCAGAGTGAACTGAGGCTTGAGCGAATGTTCCCCATAGGATCTGTGTCATTACTCAACCTTTTTATAGAAAAGTAAATATATGTGCCATAATTCATTTATGTCACCAGTTTTTATCCATAAGGGTTCACAAATTGGGCTTCAGGTACAACAGAAACCAAAGATATAGATTCCATTTCAGATAGGTGCGTCGATAGGGGTTGTGGAAAAAAGCAAAATAAGAATGTGTCGAAAGTTTGGGGGGCACCGAGGTCAGGATTTAGGCTTGCAGATAAGGAGCGATATGCATAGGTTTTCGCTTCATAGGTAGTGATAAAAATGTTCTATGATTCGTTCAATGAATATATACATTTTTTCTAATGGAATACCGATTACTATTATTTCCACGCCTGTTATTGAATTGTAGAGGCAAATTCACCAGGACCTACTGGAATAAACATAAATTTGTCTCTGCGTTTTCGGGAAGGATGATTACTTGTAAACAGTCAGATATAATGGTAATTGCTTTGTCTGATTTCCTCACAGCAGAAGTGATAACAGCTATCAGATTAGATTTACCAGATAAACAATTTGAATATATATATATATATATATATATATATATATATATATATATATATATGCAAAAGCCCCCAAGTATGTATTTATTACGCCAGAGACCCCTGTCGTATAATGGATAATAGATATTTAATACGTAGCAAGGTTTGGCAAATGACTTTTCGATTTGTGATTAACATGGACATTCAAGTAAAAATGTACGTATCCAATATATATTTGATTAGTTTCAAAGACAAAAATAGATTTATATTTTTGAGAATATATATATATATATATATATATATATATATATATATATATATATATATATATATATATATATATATGTATGTATATGTTCATACATACATGCATGCATACATACATACATACATACATACATACATACATACATACATACATACATACATACAGACCTGGGATCTAAGTCCTGTGCCGCTCCTGTGTTCTATGTGAATGCCCAGATTAAATTGACAATACTGGTTCGGCTGGATGAGGGTACTTCCTAGTACTGTGACATCAGAATGAAAGTAATATGTCATTTTGTGTGCATACGTCTCAGATTTCTATCACAATAGGAAGGGATATTCAATGTTTTTCTTTTGTCCTGGGACAGTAAATAGGAACTACATTGAGCCATCAAGCACTAATTTTCCCTTTAACTTCAGACACAGTCACATAGGGTATTAGAACAAAACATCGTAACCTTGTAGCAACAGGTAGAATGCGCGGGCATGTTGCCATATCTTATTTCATTTATTCTCAAATTTAAAGGGCATCAATTTCTGGCGACCCAACAGGGTAATTTACCTAATACTCTCTACTCTCGAAATCAACAGTGGTTGGTTTATATTCAAGGCAACATTTTGATTGGAGAAGTTTCATGGCTAAACTATGAAGTGGGCAACCTAAATTGTTGATATCTATTGTCTCAAATAAGGAGATGTGGGTGCTAAGGCATTAAACATCCTGATCCAAGATTTCACATTTCAATTGGTCTTCTTGTTGCAACCTACAGTGTATCTAGGTGAGAGCTTCGCAGAATAATGATGTTTCTGTGTCTTCAACTTCGTCTATTGTCTTATCGTGTATAAAGTATCTTTTATATGATTATATAGTGTATGTATCTCCTGCCAAATGCTAGGTTTACACTTGGGTCCCCGTGGCCCAAGTGGCCACGTTTTGGGCTACCGTAGGCGAACCGGGGTGAACCGGGAAGGACGTCAGACAACGTAGCGCGACAGCATGTAACACACCCTGGTCTCCGTGGGCGCCGGAGCAGATTTCTGAAATGTCAAAAAAATCTGGCGCGGCACCCATGATGCTAATGAGAAATGTACCAGGCTGTAGTTTGATAGGGTTGATGGGACAGGACATGGCAACAATTGACCGATGAACTATACCTGCTTCACTCTGGCTGATGTATCTCATGTTTCCTGGCTGAATGTTGCCTGTTTGTTATGCCATATATCAATATCTGAGGAGTTTTCAACTCTAACATTTCAAGAAAAATTAGGTGAACCGTATGAGATTATACATGCAAAAATGGTAGATTATCGCGGGTATATTGTAATAATATACTCATATTGATGAAAATATGATATGCCATTAACGACCCGCGCTCTCCCATCTCTGTCAGATATGCATTTGCTACTTGTTCTAAACTATCCAAAAGAAAAAAGGGAAAACTTATTTCAGCCTCACAAACATGAATAGCCGAGGCTGTTCTCGTGATAGAGTAGTACCCTATACATCCACTGCATGAAAACCACTAGTTTATTCCTATATATACGCCATCGTCGAAGTGCACGTATTGGCTGAATATTGACTTGCTTTCATATATATACGCCCAGTGTTTATTTACGGACGCGTCTTGGCTGTATTTCACACCCGGCGTAAGGGGACACTTTGGCCCGGAACTGAGGGTGTCCGCTTACGCGGGGTTTTACTGTATACGCAAAATACTTACTTCTATACGCCGGGCGCATTCATAAGTAAAATGATGGTGTTCGTGCAGTGATCTGACTGTCTGTCTCAGCGATAGACACTCATCAGGGCCACCGGTCTTCTGCCACTCATATCAGCTTCTCTCCCTGTTATTGGTCCTTCTCGGACTGTGCCCTTTTCCTTACTATTAAACTCCTTCCGTTCTGTATGTCGTCCGCTAGTCGGTCTGCACTACGGGACCAGACATAGATGAGTCATCATCAGTGAATGGCCACTTGGGGAACAGTCAGAGACACTTCTGGCAAAGCACAGGGAAATGGCACAAACCGGAATTCTGATTTGGTTAGGAACCGGCATTGTCTTGTACAGCTGGCATTGACGGGTACATAATAACAGGAATATGTCAGAAAGTATTTGTATAAAATATAGGATTGTGGGAGATAAGTATATATACCTCATTCAATAGTCCCTCAATACATCCGTTTGTTATACTTTCAACATCATTTATCTATTCTAAAGAATTCATAGTATTCTCGATTGACGAGGAATGTATCCTCATGCAATTCTAGTAGAAACAAATCCAATACCGTTTTATTCATGTCAGAATATATGTCTTACAATATACAATTTTTTGATTGAACATTAATTGTAGAATATTGTCGGAGTCGGCGTCATATCTATAAGGAAATAATAAGGAAATTACATTTCTTCTGTCAAAATATAAAATTGTGCCCCATTCTGAGTATTTCTGAATAAAGAGATTAGGTGTAGGCCCTACATGTATTTCCTCATAGATGTGATTTGTTCTTCCCTACCCGTGGAAACAGTGACCGGATCAATACCGATGAGAACTCTATGAATGAATTAGCGGTTTGTTTTGACCCTGACATACCAGTAGTTTTCCATTTATTCCTGATCCAACTCTGATCATATTTGAGGGGCCCCCCAAACAGTATCAACTATTACCGGTTATCCGCCATCTTTAATTCCACGTACAAAAGCCATATAAAAACAGCTAGATCTCCACATCACTTCGGATTTCGTATTCCCAAATACTGTCACCTATTCCATGCGAACCATGGTTGAGCAGGGGGCCCTTGTGGTCTCAGGCTGGCTCACTACTGCCATCTATTGTTTTTTTGAGGCACTGACTTTCGTGCCTGGTCACGTGCCCCGCGCGCAGGCGGTAAGGCCTAAAGGGGGGTGTCCACTGAGATCCCGACACACTACGACACACTAGGACAAGCCTTCCGACAAGCGTTACGACACAGAATCGAACGTTTTGTGTTTTTGTCGTAGCGGTGGACACACCGTTCCGACACGGCTTCCGACGCACTCCGACACACTCCGACACGGCTACGACACAGCGGCTGTGTCGTAGCCGTGTCGTAGCCCTTCCGACAAATTCAAACATGTTTGAAAAATCGTAGAGGTCGGCTTGTGTCGTAGTGTGTCGGAAACATTCGGGGCCATCTATAAAGTACGTGCGCAGCAAGGGGGGTGGGGGAGTTAGACCAAATGCATACAAAAGCGTACGAAAGGGAGAGGGGGGATTGAAAGCTGGATTTTCCATACTAAGTCCCTATACTAGGTCCCAAAACCTTAACCCTGTCCCTATACCTAACCCAAACACCAAATTTATCCCTATCCCTTACTTAACCCTATCCCTCCATGATGCTAGCCATGAACCAAATTGCACTTAAGGTGGATACCCACTGCGCTCCCGACACACTCCAGCAGCATCAAGGTACAGCCATTGACAGGAGAAAATTGTCTTTGTAAGAGTGGCCTGTCGTAAGCAGTGGGTACCAGCCTTTACACCACACTGCCCCTGAATCGTTTTGCCCCTCACCTTACTGCCTCTCACCATATTGGCTCTCACCTTACTGTCCCTCAAAGAAACTGTCCCTCAACCATACTGCTCCTCCACAATGCTACCCCTGATACTGCCCCTCACTATACTGTCCCGAAGCTATGCTGCCCCGAACCATACTGCCTGATAGCTATACTGCCCCTCACCCATACTGCCCCTTGACCATGCTGCTTCTCACCATACTGTGCCTTAACCATACTGCCCCTCACCAAAAATGCTCCTGAATCACATTGCCCCTCCACAATACTGCCCCTCCACCATACTGCCCCTCCACAATACTGCCCCTAAATGATACTGTTCTTCAACAATACTGCCCCTCCAGCATACTGCCCCTCCACCATACTGCCCTCCACCATACTGCCCCTCCACCATACTGCCCCTCACCATAGTACCCCTCCACCATACTGCCCCACAACCATACTGCCCCTAAATCACACTGTCCCTCACCATAGTACCCATATGAGGGTCAGTATGGTTTGGGTCAGTATAGTTGAGGGGCAGTAACGTGAGGGCCAGTATGGTTTAGGGCCAGTATGGTTGAGGGGCAGTAGGGTTTAAGGGCAGTATGGATTAAGGGCAGTATGGTTGAGAGCCAGTAATGCTGAGGTACAGTATGGTGGTCGGGGGAAAGTATGAGTGAGTTGTGGTTTAAGGGCAGTATGATTGAGAGGCAGTATGGTAGATGAGCAGTATGGCTTAAGGGCAGTAAGCTTGAGAGGCATTATAGCTGAAGGACAGTATGGTGGTAAAGTAAGGGTGAAGGGCGGTACAGCTGCATGGAAGTCTGGTTGAGGGGCAGTATGGGTGAGGGGCAGTATGGGTGAGGGGCAGTATGGTGGTTGAGGGAATGGATTGGTGAGGGGCAATATGGTCTAGAGGAAATATGGTTGAGAGGCAGTATGGTAGAGGAGCAGTATGGTTTTAAGACAGTACAGGTGAGGGGCAGTATGGTTGAGGGACAATATGGTGGTTGAGGGAATGGATTGGTGAGGGGCAATATGGTCTAGAGGAAATATGGTTAAGGGGCAGGATGGGTGAGGAGCAGTATGGTAGAGGGGCAGTATGGTGGAGGGGCAGTATGGTGGAGGGGCAGTATGCTGGAGCGGCAGTATGCTGGAGCGGCAGTATGGTGGAGGGGCAGTATGTGAAGGGCAGTATGGCTGAGAGGCACTTTGGTAGATGATACATATTATTCTCAAAGGTACCACATGGTATCTGATACTAGATCATTATTAACTGCTGTAACTATGTTTATTACACGTAAATAGACTATAATAATGTAATCTATACTATAATAAGGGTTTGAGATGACATGATAATTGATATTCGTTTAGATTTTTAATAGAGTTTTAAAAAATAAACCAGTTAATAAGTCTTCTTTGAGAAAATTTAAGAAAATCTTATTTTTCAGTATATTTCCTATATAAATGAAGTCCCCCGAGTGAGCTGTTTGTGTCGGAGTGTGTCGGTACCGTGGCAACCTTTCTTTTCCCGCCAAACCGTTACGACACACTCCGACAAGGCTTTACGACACACTCCGACACACTCCGACACAGCCCTTCCGACAGGGATTTTTTTTGTCGTAGTGTGTCGGAGTGTGTGTCGGAAGCAGTGGGTACCACCCTTTATTGACCATTAAGACGGTAGGTGGCGACTGGTGCCCTTTATAAAAAAATATACTTGATTGTGTATATTTACTCCATAAATTGATAGGGGTTCTTATTAATTCATAAAATATTTACTATATATTTTATATATTTATTTATCACGTACCTGTACTACTCTGTACGTTATTATTCTTACTACATAAAATATAACCACTATTAATAAATATTTTATTTACACACCCAGCCGTTACTTCTCATCATTTCGTTAGGATGTGCAGTAGTGTCCACATTATTAGCTAGTGAGCGAAAAAAAAAGTGAAGTGGAGAAGAAATGAATGTATCAACTGCTAGGCTACCAGAATATTCAACTCTAAGATCCGTAACAAGAACCTAGGCATCGAGAAACATGGAGAAACTCCTATACCCTGCCCGTCTTTCTTATCACCACATCCTCTCAGCTTAGGCTGAAATCCGCCTAATGCGCAGACACTTGAGCCTAACCTCACAACAGATAGGTACACATAGTCTCGGATGCATGACCAATTGCCTCACCCCAAAAAAGGAACCCTAGCCAACAAAGCATTTTAGCTGAGACAAGGCGGGCGTGCTCGGGTGAGCTTTGTGGACTGCCACATTCAGTATTGTGCTCGCCCGATTGGCCTATTATCTCGGGTAATGGTTTTTGCTAGTTCCACAGTTGGTGAGTAAATATACTGCGGAAGGGCTGGATAGCATTGGGGTGTTGAGGCTAACCCAATTTAGACTCGTCGCCGCACTTTTAGATAAAACAATTGAAGTATTATATCATACAGGGATATGTACTTGATATATAATATTACGTTTTTAGAAGATTGTATCAAACGGCGTTTGTGTTCTACATAATATTATATTTTAATATAAATATATAGTCTAGTTGTCACTGCAGGTTATGTCCATTTCATTCCAAAGTTTTCTTCTCATTAAACCTAACCTACATAAAGATACCCTACAGATTTATGTCTTTACTAGAAACAATCTGAAGGGGACTGATCTGATATATTGGCTTAATCAACTACCCAGTTTGAGCAAAAAATTCTGAATTAATTACATCAGGTTTCACTCATTTATGAGATATTGAGAAAAATATCGAAAACTTTCCCTATAAGCGGGGAAAATGAGGAAATTACCATAATTCATTTTGAATATTGTTTACGTTGTTCTTAGATGTGACATAATATTTCTACGGACACAAATAAATCTCTCCTATGAAGACATGAGCAAATATGAAATCTATCAAAAATACAATTAGTTCCCTGATGAAATATGCATGTGACAGAAAGACACTCACGTTGTAATTAATGCAAGTGACCCTTTCGAAACAGGGAAACATTCACGCCTTTCCTCTGTTGTGGTCTACCCTTTATTACCAATAAATTAGCCGGTATATAGAATGAATATATTGCAATGTTATGTGGTCCTACATTCTGTGGCAGAATTCGGTATACACTTATTTAAGTCTTCACTTAAAGAACAAGATGGATTAGAACCTATCGAGCTATTACTGGTTTTACTGCCGTCAAATCTGTTTATTATACAACTTTGAATATTGTTATTATACTCATTGACCACTGCTCCCTATGTGGTAAAAATCATGTACCGCTTACTGTGCCGTGCCCTGTTATACTGACAAGGTCTAGGCGCCCAATTCAGGCCTCGAATGGCCAATAAAAGTATATTCCTATAAATAAAGATATCTCAAGATGTAGAATAAAGATAAAACAAACCATGAATTTAATCTGTAAACAAACGCACCCCCTGCCCTGCAGTGTTGTGGAAAGCAATTGCCGATCCGTGACTTTGTAACGATTCACAGATTATATGTGAGTTTTCCCCCTTTATGTACACAAAAAACTATCTCTCCTTCTGCAACGGAATATATCTAAAAACCAATAATTGGGTATTTGCGAATATAGTACTTGTTAATTTCAATATGTGCTTCTGCAATTCTACAGCGCAACATGCTATCACTGAACATCCATCTATTCAGCTATTCTGATAGCCGGAGGACTGTACAGACTGAACTCTAGCAGAGCTGGACTGGGCAAAGAGAAACTGTATCTCTATTTTGATCCTCCTTCACCATACATGTACAGAAGTGTAGTCTGTACAGGGTCCTGTCAATATAGAAACACGAGTGAACGGACACCAAGCCTCACCCATGTCTACGTCTCTCTGGCTCACGCCTCCTCTTTTTCGCCTTCTATCCCCTCAAACATCGCAGCACTCTCCCAACAGAGTTTGTACATGTACTTCCTTATGAGACCAAACCTATGGTGCCCAACATCCAGCACCTCAAGTCATCCCTATCCTTGAGCTCTATTTATCTCAGCTAACAAGACACGCGAGGATAGCCTCCAAGATGGCTGCTCTGAGCCCCCGTTACCATAGTTACTGCAGGGTGCAGTCGTACATCCCCTTATATCGTCCGGTCATTGCTTGCTGCTCCGCGCAAACTCCCCGGATATCGCTCAGTGAGTTTGAATGGCTTGGCTCATGTCATCGCTAAAAGATGGGGGTCAACTGCTTCTGTGTGCTCTGAGGCATGGACGTTATCGAGCGGCTCATTGAGCCTGGGGAACACTGCGATACTCCGATTCCTCTCATTTGAAGCCGATATGCTTCAATGAACACCGCATGTTTTGGCGTTTCCGAAATAGCTACACACATATTTTCGATATTTTAGCAGACTCTGGTGTCACTGTTGAATAACATGTAAATTTCTCTGGGCTATAGAGTTGGATGGTACTTAGGAAGCAAACCATCAAGCCATTATCATAATAATATTATTTTTTTCAAGTACATAATGCATATTTATTTTATTAGCATGCAACACCTTAATACACGATTTTCATATAAATGCTTCAACGGTTTGTGTGCTTGATTGTGCACATTGTACCCACTGAACATGCCAGTCGCTTAAGTGGGTAATCACAAGCTTCTAAAATGACATTTACCATATACAACGGTTTATGCAAAGCATAAAGGATGAAGTCCGTCCAATAAGACCATCTCCATTGATACAGAATAGGTATAACAACCATAGAACAGCAACGGCAACAGGAAGAGGCCGCAATTTTGAATAGAGCACTTGCTGTTCTAATGTAGAGCAGTCCATCATTAATATCAAAGTCAAGCCCCCATCATAAACTTTCTACATCCTAGTATCATCCAATATCATAATGTTGTGCTACCTTCCGCAAACAAAAAGGCGCTGCATGACTTACGGATACCATTTACCGTTCATGATGGGTTCTTCCTGTGACGACACGCTAATATCTCATTGATGATTCCTACGTTCGACTCTTTCTGAGGTTCTGTTTGGAGATACTATAAAGGCACATTAATTCTGTAGTATCTCATGTTCTGGCTACCATACGCCCCATCGTAGTGTTCAGTATTCGGGAACAGACCTTTTTCCATGAGGACAGCAATGACGTTTGCTCCTTGGTTACAAAACCCATGGACAAACATACATATACCTAGCAACATATTCTTTCGTCCTACGGCAAGGTGTGAATAAAGCTGATATGTTTACAATACCCGGTTGAATTATCAGAAAGCACATTTCCTGCATCGGATTCTATCATATCCCAGTTTCAATTTTCCTACTTTATGATTGACGAAGCATATCCCCTCGTGACAATTATAGTGATAGTAATACAGACATGATTTAGACAACACGGAAACACCTCCTGTGTTGGGGTTCATTCTAAACGCACGGCACACAAATGACTGTGGAATTCATATGGTGGGGTTAATGTGCCTCACAGGGTTCAAAATCTCATGAGATTCCGTTCCTCTTTAGTGGTAAATGTCGCTAAAAATTACAGGGTAAAAAATGTCCCAGGGAAATGGAACCATACAATTTGGATGAAGAGATTGTATTCGAGTACAGAATCACAACAGGATTTGTCTCAGCCAAACACCCTGTGAGGTACATGAATCCCATCGTGTGAATCCCGCTTCACTGAACAATGTACCGCTAGGCAATGCTGTGCGCTAACAGATGTATTGTGACAGAATATACCTATAAAATAAGGGAATGGTATTTTGAGGGAAAGATTTTACAGGTACTCCCTCTAGCTTCCGGAGCTTCACACTGTAGCTCGATAATGCTAGCTCAATACTTACCATTTTGACCTCGAAAAATGAAACTTTCATAAGTTCGTTATCTATGTAATGCCCAGGAACGGTGGGAACTATACAGCTGATATTACCCTCCTTATAGTCTCAGCACTATGGGTCTCCCTGGAATGAGAATCGTAACCAAGACGCTGAGTTTTTTTGTTTTTTTTAGAGTTTTTATTTAGACTGGAGTTGTGCCGTAGGATGTATCAGCTACTTCCTATCTTCCCGGCGCTCCAGTTGCGTAGTTCCTCTGCCTTCAGGTGTCTACTGAGTAGACTTACAGTAAGTTTGGCAGTTTTAGTTTCGTGAATACATTGTTTCGGCACTTGTTAGTGTGCTCACTATAAATAGTACATCAAAACTTTATAACAGTAGAAACAAGGAGCCATTAATGGCTAACTCGGGTGTACAATTTCAGTCGTACCCGCTTTCAAAGTGGTTTAATACATCTGGATAGTCTTATGGTTTGCTGACTAGATAGGCCTTCACTTAATAATGAGGTATAATGTTTCTCAAATTCGAGATCTGTTATCAGTCAGGCTGTATAACAAATATTTACATCCTACTGTAAGGGCGACCGACACACTGGCTTGCTTACCATGCAGAAGCCAGAATTTAGTATTGCTCAGGCTCAAGCTGCGTTCTTAACCGTATTTTCAACAGTTTATACATGTCTTCCCTAGCAGCTATGTTACGAGTATCGGGTGGTAAGATATTCCAGTACTGTGCCGACTTAAATAGTACGGATTGTTTATATTTCGAGCATGTAATACGTTTGTTGGTCTTTAGTACTGGGCCATCAAATAATCTGGTGGGTCTTTGTTCTCGTTCAAGGTAATTTAGCTTTTGTGCTCGGGTGTGGGCTATCTTTAATATCTGTATCTCCCTACGTTCGTGGAGAAAATTAACTTTGAAATGTCCGTGGAGAAATTTAGTTGGGACGTGGTAATTAGCATTGTAGCAGATTCGCAGTGCTCTGTTTTGACAGCGCTGTAGACGCGCGAGCAGGGTGCTGTTTGTATTATGGACCAAAGCTCCGCCGTATTCCAAATACGGCATGACCTTGGTCTTATAGATCAAAGCTGCTTGACTTCTAGTCAGGTATTTCCTGATATACGCTAACAAGTAGATTTTATGCGATGCTTTACTTATCATTGAGTTGATCTGCTTGTTGAAACTTAGTTTCTGGTCCAGTTGAATACCGAGGTAATTAAACTGGGTGACTACATCAAGTTTCTGACCATCGATTTCTAGTTTGATGTTCGTGCTATCCACAATCGTACCTCTGGTGCCGAAGCACATAGCTTTGGTTTTTTTTAGTGTTCAATGTAAGCTTGTTAGTAGCACACCATTTATGTAATATGTTTAGGTCGTCCTGCATTAGTTTTTCCATTTGTGCATAACTATCATTTGTTAGGAATAAGGCCGCATCGTCAGCGTAGAGCTTCAATTTTGAGTTAACTATTGCATTTTCCAGGCTGTTGATGTATACAAGAAAGAGGAGCGGGCCAAGAATTGACCCTTGCGGGACGCCCATGACTATGTTTCTAGGTTTAGATTTGGTGTTATTTACCTTGATGGTTTGAGAGCATTCAGTGAGATAGTCGTTTATCCAAAATAGCAAAGGCTGATTTATTCCGAGGTTATTTAGTTTCTTGATGAGTATATTATGGTTCACAGTATCAAAGGCCTTACACATGTCAATAAAAACGGCCAGGGTAGGGGTCTTGCTATTGAAATTATCATAGATTTCGTCTGTGAATTCAGCTGATGTTGATACGGTTGAATGGTTTTTTCTAAAGCCTCCTTGGTTTTGTGAAAGCAGGCTGTTTGCCTCCAGGTAAGTTATAAGATGTGTGTGGATGATCTTTTCTAGTAACTTGCCCGGAAGGGGCAACAGGGACACAGGTCGAAGGTTTCCCACATCCTTGTTAAAGTTTGGCTTAGGTATGGGTACTACAGTTGCCTGTTTCCATTCCGATGGAAAAGTAGATTTAGCGATACTCAAGTTGAAGATATGGGTTAGTTCGTGGATGAGGACTTTAAAACAATGTTTGAGTATCCTGCTGGGGAGGCCATCGATAGCTGAGGATTTGGAAGTGTCAATGTTCTCTACCACTTTTCTAACCTCCTCTACATTGATCTCAAACATGGGCATGTTTGTTTGTGCAAAGAAGTTATCATCCACCTTGTCTCCTGATAACTCTCGAGCTAGTTTAGTACCAACTGTTGTGAAAAACACATTTATGTAATTAGCAACTTCGGCCTCTTCAACCTTCTCGGATGTGGTTTCATCGATTAAATGTATAGTACTTGACTTTTGAGATTTAGGAAGAAGTTTATCAATATTCATCCAGAATTTATTTGCATCATTATGGTTTTGTTCCTGGATAAAGTTTTTCTTTGCATTTAGAATTAACGATTTGGTTTGGTTTCTTAATAGTTTGGCTCGTTGCCAATCCTCAGCTTTCTTAGTTTGATGTGCCAGTCTCCATGCTCTATTTTTTTCTATGATGGCGTCTACTACCTCGTCATTAAGCCATGGCTCCTCCCTATGCCTGATTTGGTGATTACGTTTTGGACATATCTCGTCTAAGATTGTGCTGATCTCGCTTTGCATGATTTTCCACGCTTGGTTGGGATCATTACTTTCATAGAGTGGGGCCCAATTTATATTAGCTAACCTGTTGCTCATTGTTTCTTCTGAATAGTGTCTATATGAACGCGCATAGTATTGTTTGGTGTGGAAGGTGTCTTTTTCTTTTTTCTTTGTAACAAACACTGTTGAGTGATCGCTTAAGTTTAAAGGTAGAAGTCCGGATGCCTTGGTGTGTTTAATGTTGGTAAAAACAAGGTCGATTAAGTTATTATATCTGGTTGGTTCTGTGATCACTTGTCTTAAGCCGAGTTCGGCTTCGATCGTTCTCAATTTCACTATGTTTGCGTCCTCATTATCCAGGTAGTTTAAATTAAAATCCCCTAGAATGGTCAAGTCAGTGTTTGTTATAGCTAAGAGCGCTTTTGCTTGTGTTAAAAGGGTGTCAACGAATACGTCCACGTTGCCATGGTTCGGTTGATAAACAACACAAATTAACTGGTCTAGTTGATGTTTTAGTTTAGCATGTATCCATAGAGTTTCTGCGTCTGGTGTGCTTAAGTTAAGATTGTGAATGATCTGGTATTCAATATCTTCTTGAATGTAAATCCCCACTCCACCCCCTATTTTAGTTTGACCCGCGTTATTTTCCCAAGACCTGTCGTTTCTGATCAGGTTGTACCCTTCGATTTTAAACATGTTTTGATCAAACTGCTTTGTGAGCCATGTTTCAGATACTGTAAAAAATTGGGCTCCTGAGCTTCTAATGTTTAGGCTAACTAGGTCATGTTTATTTCTTAGGCTCTGTAGGTTTGCATGTGCCAGGTGTAGGCCTTTGCCCAGGTGGTTCAGATTATCTATCATCGTTAGTTGTAGGGTAATAAGTCAATACTGTGGTTGGGTGAAACTGTATAAGTTCGTTTAGTGTACTTGAGTTTGGATTGCAGGTTGTGTTATGTTTGCAAAAAAGTGCCATGTTTTGTGTGTCTCGAGTCCTAGAGGTGTCACCCCTCATCGCGGCAGCAATGCTTGGAAAGAGGTAAGGTATGACTTACAGTTTTGCAGAGGTGTGTGCGATTGATTGGTGTGTCTTGTGCCTTGCTTCAGTCGTAGTTGAAGTTAGCAGGATCTGTGTTTCGTGTGTCAGCCTCGGGGTGTATGCCTGGGTCATTTTATCTTTAGGATGTGTTGCTACCCGGGATAAAAGTAAAATAAGAACAGGCGGTATAAGGACTCAGTTTCATTGGTAAGACAATAGTTGTGTCCAGTTAGTTCTTCTGGCGATTAATCCTGCTCACCAGGCGACAGCAGCGAGTGTCGAATCTCAAGTATCAATAGAGAAGGCATCCTTGAGGAATTTTAAATGAGACTATCACCACAGGGGGTGTAAGCGTCAATCAACCATGGCGGTAATCAGCGCCAACAGCGGAGACTCGGGCAAGCGTACTCCGTGTGACACACATGGCCTGTTTCCACCTACCTACTTTTGGCCTCTGGTAAATTTGTTACCCACCACTGACCGATTTTTCAAAATATTTTTTTCAGAGATCGGCAAATCGATAAAGAAAATATAAAAAAAAAGTGAGCTCCCGATTATATTTTTTCGGCAGGTGGTAATGAGTTTTGGGTAATGATAATTTTCACGTTATTTTCTTACAGGCATTTGGGCTGTTAGGCCTGGCGTCCACCTACTACGATAGAAGTTTAGACCTACCGATATGGCACCGATACAAAAAGCAAATATCGGAGACATATCAGGAAGGTGCAAAATCGTAAACATATGTCTAGACATGCCAATCCACCACGCATTGTATGGGGTTTTTATCGGTGGCCAATCGCAGAAACATGGTCAACTGCCCCGATAGTAGGTGACCTTCCGATGCGATTTTGATTTTTTATCGGAAGGTGCATCGTAGACCATATCGGAGCCATATCGTAGTCGATGGAGGCCGGGCCTTATATTTCGCCGGTGAACTGCTATGAAGAAGACGTGTACTGTAATGTGACGTGGTCCATATTGTGCACTATCTACATCCAGATACGTAATATGATACTGTTCACGTTGTGATTCATTAATAACCATTCATGCATGCCACTATGGCACAGAGTTCCCATTGTGATTTATTGACAACCCTACATAAATGACAATATGGCATAGAGTTCACATTGTCATTTATTGACTACCATACGTGTATGGTATATGATGTGGTTTACTTTGTGCAATTTCCACATCCAGCCATGTGTGATGATACAGCAGTCCACAATATAACATAATTGCAAGCAAAGGTTTATAGTAAAATGAAATGGTAATGTACTCTACGGCTTGCGTCTTTTGTCAGACGACCTCAGACATAAAAAAGTGAAGGTATCCTATTCCAGTCAGTCGACAGAAACCCTCATTTCATAGAAACCTACAAGTCAGGTATATCCATATAGGTTATTAATAATCATTTGACTGGAGGCAATCCGTCCGCGACCGTTTGTTAAATGTCTGTCCATCCCGAGACATAAGACAGGTTAGTGCGACAGGGCTCGACCTAAAAGTGCGACACACAACGCTAGTTTCACTGTGACCCTCCAGATGTCGTACATGCCTATGAAACTTGCCTATAGCACTAGAAAATATAAAGCACCAAGGTCGAGGGCCAACACACCTACTTACAAAATATTCACGAGGTAAACAAAGCGTTTTCCTCTTATTACGGCCCCTCACAAGGAAAATCAATAATCTGCCTCGAGGCTTGTCCAATCATGTTTCCTTTATGTCCATCTGGAAGATATAGGTAGATAAAAGAAAAAGGGTAGATGGCCTGTAGTGCTAATAGTGGAGCAGTGAATAACTCTGGATAATATCAGTTCCATATATAAGCAAATAGAAAATGCAAAAGAATCAATGGCATGTCACCATCCTAATTTCTACGGGAAGGCCATCTGAAAATGTAAGTGCTTTACTATTGTTATCTATGGGAAACTGCAATATTTCGACTTTCTTGCTAAATGACACTTATGTTCTATTGCTATCTTCGAATAATTCTGGATTATGATAGTTGGGAACATGTACAAATGAGAAATTCTAAAAGAATACTATGTCACCATGCTAATTTCCTTGGGAAGGCCACCTGAAGAAGGTAAGTGCTTATCTATTGGTGTCAATGGGAAACTGCTATATTTTCATGAAACCAGATAGCAGCACAAGTGTCTACACAGGGGGCAGTGCGATACCTACCCACATTTGTCTTCAATGTAATGTATCTTCGATACTGCCATTCCACCATTAGGTCGGTATAGATTAACTAAGTGGACAATGTTTTGTGTTGCATGTACGAAGACATGGGGACTAGTTGGGACCTGAAACTACATAGCGATTAATATATGAGACATCATATCGGAACTAGAATGATGTGATTGGCGACGAAGTGCCTTATCGCGTGAACGGATCTTTTAGAACCAGAATATGCAATGATCAGTGTTTGACCAGGCTTATTAGTAGAAAGTTTAAAGTAGAGTTAATGTAACATATGCAACTTCTCAGGACGTTAGGAGTAGTTTACAAGCATATCGCATGTTACTGAGTTACACAGACACAGGTTTTCCCCCATGTATCACAGTTTATTACAAATTAAAACAACATTATACTGCCACGACTCCTTTGTGAGGACAGGCTTAGCTATATTCAGACTTTGTAACCGCACTATCGCATCACCACATCACAAAACCCTCTCATCTTTTGCAATATCTTGTCTTTGCCCATAGTTGACATTTATGGGCCGGTTACCGAGCTCGTAGGGTTATTTATAGGAGATGTTTCGGGTACCGGGCTGTTTGATATTTATGACGGTGCTGGGTCTTTTCTGGTTGAGAGGAAAGGTGAAGATGGTGAGTTCGTTTGTGCGTGAAACATAATGATTAAGACAGAGAGGGGTTTGGAATACGAAAGTTTATTGAGAATTATAATGTTGATTTATATAGGAGTCACGTGATATAGATATTAACATAAAGTTAACGCCAAATAGTGAACAGTATTTGAGATGTTATCTTAAAGTAAGGCCCATGGATGAAGTATGAAGATGTGGAGATGAAATGAGAGTTTGTAGGGTGGGTGGGAGGTGACTTTTTCCTATTGAGTCCGTTGGAGGCGGGCGACTGAGTCACGTGGGGACGCGGGGATCACGTGGTTTTTGAGAACTCCGGGTGGAGAATGAAACCCCTCCCACTCACATTATTCTCAACGAGTTGGGGAAAATGCATGGATTGCAAAACGAATGCATCTACTGTGTGACTTGTATTAATTGGACTGACGGATTTTTCAAAATATATATATGGCACTGATACAAAAAGCAAATATCGGAGACATATCAGGAAGGTGCAAAATCGTTAACATATGTCTAGACATGCCAATCCACCACGCATTGTATGGTTTTTTTATCGGTGTCTAATCGCAGAAACGTGGTCAACTGCCCCGATATTAGGTTACCTTCCGACGCGATTTTGATTTTTTATCGGGAGGTGCATCTTAGACAATATCGGAACCATATCGTAGTAGGTGGACGCCGAGCCTTACACATGATGGAAAACTACTCTATGTGGGTAACATTTTGCAAATGTCAGCTACGAATAAACAATCAGTGTAATTATGAACACAGCATGAAAGTAATGAGTGAGTATAAATGCCAAGGATACGTTGAACTTCAAACAAGCATCTCAAATACTGTTCACTATTTGCCGTTAATTCTGTATCGCTATGTCAATACGGTCGATGTAGTGGTTTAATTCAATTTAAGAGCACGTATTTTAGAATTCCATGTTCACCATTAAGGTCTTTGAGCAAATCTAATGTGGAACACTCTACATCCACCATGACATTCTGTACAGTTCATGTATAGAATGATGTAGTGTCTGGAACAGTAACTGTGCCTGATAACATCAGAGGCCTGGCTGGATGGAAGCTGGGTAAAAATAAAAACCCTCACAAATAGCAATAGACAGCGGAGGGGTGAAGCATGGAAACATCATACAGCCGTCCATTAAACACACCATGTATCATGCGAGTTATGGCAGGGTATGAGTGAGAGGGTATTTAAAATCACAGAGCAGTCAAAATTAAAGTTACTTGTGCTTTTGTGTAGAGCAACACGAGGCAAGAGCTGAACAGACCTTAGTTAATTCAACGGTGTTTTATGAGTCATCTGCATTGTAATTCTGTCGGTTTAGATTTGAGTATGCGTTTGATAATATGACGATTTAAGGACGTAATAAAAAACTTTACGTGTAAAAATAGGTATGAGGCATCGATATTTTATTCCCGATTCTCCCCGAGCCGATGGTCGGACTGAAGAGGGAAAATCGTCGATGTCTGTCATACCTGACATGGTAGTAATACCCGACTTGTTGGGAAAAGGAAATAAATCGGGTCGATGTCTTATAGGCTTAATAACAGTCTAATGTCTCTATACATGTACATAAGATATATATGGATGGGGATATAGATGGAGGGTATCCACATGAGCGATGTGCGAGTACAAAAACAGTGTATTAGTTTATAAAAGATATCTCACATACATGTATTTACTAATGAAGAAGTGCCTCGAGTGCTTCGGTGCGCCACCCCAAAGATGGCATCCCTTGCTGCTATACTAAGTTTTAAGCTCCTAAAACTCTTCGGAAGTGTTCAAAGACTCTGGCAGTTAAACTGGTAACCTGATGTCTGGCGATAATCATAATCTCTCTGAAAAAGCAGCAAGGGTTTGCAAACAAGCAGAAGGGATGTGATACCAGAAATTCAGCAGCAGCAGAGTAGCATAATTTTGATACCAAGGGTGAAATGAATGTAGAGGCAAAGATTTGTATTACATTTTTTCTATCGATAAAATGCGTATTGATATTATATTGAAATAAAGCGTAGTCGGTGCAGCTATCCTATTGCCTTGGTCCTGTATGCCACATTGAGGCGTTGTCCCCTTGATAAATACGAATAGGTACCTAGCGAAAATGTCGGAAATCAACGAAGCATCACGTCCGGAAATACCCCATGTGATCTCACAACTGACGGGACTTCCGGCGAGTCATGTGACCCTCTCTGACATTGGACAATGCCGCACCACTTCAGATTTCCAGCGGAGGTGAGGTTTGTTCGATGTTCACAGGATGCCAATGTCCAGCTGCAATGAGAAATAAATGAAAATCTAACTCTGAATATTTTCATTTTCCCTCACTGGAGCATTGATCTATTTTGAATGACCGCTGACCATTCTTTAATGACCACTAACCTATCTTTAATCATAGACTCCTGATAATGAGGTGGGTGGTCCAAACCAGAAACAGAACCAGGATATTAATAGGGAGAATAGTGATATTTCAGTCAAAGGCTAATATCAAGTACCCTTTCATCTAAATAAGCCAGTTAACTACCTAGTTATTGGGGATTAGCCCCACTACATAGACTTGTTGTCACACCATCCAGGGCTGCACACCACTGTTATCTGAAAAGATGTTCAGAAGTTAGTCCATGTTGTGCATGTCACTAACAGGTTAATTCATTCCATCTGTCTCTTAAAGAGACTTCACATTACCATGTTGCTCATATCTACAGGAAGTCACAGATCCTTTAATAACTGCCAAAAGGACTAGATTATAGACTCGACGGTCAACTAATCAAGCTGCGTCACGGAATCCCATGGCCAGCGAAACACCAGCACGAGACCAATTAGAGATTGTGAATGGTTCCCGCTAGACCGGACATTGTCTGTTGGGGGGATTTACAATCACGGTATGAACGGATCCCAAGTCATTTGTGTCATTTTCAAAGAAGTAGACGGCAGTTTGTTCTATTCACTTTCTTCCCAAACTATACCATTAGTTTGTTGTAAAGATTCTTACACTAAAAAAATAAATTACCACGACCGACAGTAGTATATCTAAGAGCACAGTTTTAAGATTTTCCAAACAATTTTGAAAACTGTGCAACCTCCTCATGGCCGCTGGAGCCTACTGAAAACAGGGTATTGCCCTAGTAGAGCCTCCAGTATAAATAACAGAGTTCTTTTAAAATACAAATGTATTTCTCCTTTTTCTAGAGAAAAACCTCAAGATGCCGATCATATATGGACATTGATTTTAAGATATAACTGTTCAGGATAACACTCTCATATCCATCATTATTCTATTTGTCAAAAGGTTCCTCACTCACCAACAAGTACCCTCTAAAAACATTCCCCTCAATTTCCCACTATTTCCCTGACAACTAGGGTACCAGGGAAGTACCATAAGTTGTATGGATGACCGTAATATATGGACATTTTGTATGTCCATTTGGTCCTATAATTCACATCTTATGCATAATATCTTAGAATGAAAGAACCAGAATAATATTTAGTTTTGATTCATAATCATAATTCACATTAATATATTCTGGCCCCATAATGTATGGCATTATCCACAAAGTGTATGTTAATACCTCAACTCCCCTTGTATTATGCAAAAGTGAACCAAACGTCCCTTCATGGAGTATTAACACTTTCCCTGACAGAGCTGTTGGGTAAAGTGTTCCTGCTCCATAAGGAGCTGTTAGGTAAAGTGTTCCTGCTCCAAAGATCTAAAAGCTTTAGATCTAGATAAACATTTCTGTTCCTCCTGGCATTGGCCGCAGCCTTTAACCTGTTACCAGAGTGACTTAATTACTAATTTCCTGATCTTACTTGACACTGACCAGTGAAGAATCTTAGAATGGCTGATTTACAAATTATAGGGGTCTTGAGTACAGTCTTAGGTGCTTTAATTACCTCTTCCCCATTCCACCCCCGATATCTGAGAGTCAAAATTCTTACGGTATTGCACTTTACTATTGTAGAAAACAGCAGATCCCTCTCGACAAGTCGGGTCGTTTTAGATTAGCTCAACACGTCCCCATGTGGCATCGACTGAGGAAAGCCAGTCCCTGGTAGAAACAAGCACAGACAGCCGGATGTATGTGTGAACATGCCGTTCATTGCAGACAGGATGTCGTCCGCTTGTAGCCGCTTCACAGGCAATGTGCCCACGGCGTGGTTCTCTAACCTCTATAGGAGAATAAAAAAACAACGCTATTCTGACTTAGTCCCTAAGCCCTGAAAACATAGAGTCCAGGCCATACACAGGCACATCAATTCACCGAGGGCGCCCTGGAAAGTAGTCCGAGACACACATACAGACAACCAAGCCAACACGAGGCGGAAAGAGCGATAAACGGGGATATTCAGTGCAAATCCGCCATAGAGCTGGACCACACGCAGAATCACGCCACCGACGAGATCCCACGTGACGTTAATGATGACTTAGTGGCCCGGGAGAGGAAGACCTGGAAGACTGTGCTATCTAGCGGATTCAATTGGAAATCGAAGTAGCCGAGAGAGATTTGCTTTATATGCAGTTGGCGGTTTGTTTAGGAGACACTCGGAGTTTATTGTGAGTCACGAGGCAGGGGACCTTCTAGACATAGGGAAAACAATTCAAATTGTAAATATACAACAGTGGGAAAAGGGTCAAAGAGGGTGATGAGCTAAATTGATAAGAGGATTTCTATTGCATTCATCCCACCTTTGCACAGGTTAACCTTATTGCCATAAATTGATACCATTTATATATTTCATTCAATCTTTTTCAAACAAAGTTAATATTCATGGATTTGATATTCCTCAAGGCCATGACCATCCAATTAATAGTATTGTCATAAAAGACACCACACGACATACTCGACTATACAAGGACATATATAGAAAACTAAATACATTGTACTGTGTTACCTCCGTCCGACAACAATCAGTGACTATCGAGAGACTTTTTCTTCTATCGATCTGTCAAAAATACTAAAATGGAAAATACCATTGTGTATGTCATAGAGTCTTTGAAAAGGTGGTAACGCATTTATGAATCCTGAGATGTAAATAAGAACGTATATCGATATAACACATAAATGATATTCACTAGCTCTCTATCATTTATATTGTGCTACGTTTCCCCTTTCTACACAAGCTGCCTTTCACAAGTATCGGCTACCGGGTCCTAAAGTTATAAATACCTGTTAGTAGAGTAGTTTACATTCCGAATTGAATTCTTTAGCTTTCAGAATTCATTAACTTGCTATAACCTAGCTATCTGAAGAAGAAGCCTTCGCTATCGAGGACCGGTTCCTCAGGTTAATTCTCTCGAGTTTTAATCTCCACCTTAGAAAAGCCTGGTCTGAACAGTAATATTCTTGTCGGAATAGTTGCTGATGATATTACAAAATGCGAATAGACACCCTTCCACCTCCCTTCAGGCAAAGGAAATATAATTTCTACGAATATGGGGACAGCTAGCTCGAATTTAGAAATTCGATTCAGAATATGATGTATAATCTGTGTTTGTGTGAGGAAGACCTGAAGTCGTACTTTTGTGGCCAGTACTAGATCCTATCTTTAAAACTGTAAATAAGCAGACAGCAATACAATATAGGAACTTTTTTTCGATTATAGTATCTAAGCCAGGACTGCCTGAGAGGCGCATATGAATGTCACCTCCACAGCTCAGAATCAATTTTGAGAACAGACTTTCCTCCACCAAATGAGTAATATTTACCTTTAAATCAAGTTTATGTAATTCAGTTTATACAAATATACGGAAAATGTTTATTAGTAATAAGGTGTAAAGACAAGGTGGCTTCGCGACCAACGAGTATTAAAGTAACTCATTCTATTGGGCTGCCCGGGCTCTGGGCTCTAGACCCTCTCACTTATTGATTTCGACCTTACTGGTCTCTTCGGGCGAAAGGTAGCCTCCCTGATGGTCATCTGTGGTGAAAGGAGTTATCTATCATTTTTCAACTGGTGATAAATATTTTTATCTAGAGGTTTGGTGAAGTAACTAGCCTAGACAGTCACTATTAGTCGCTATGGTTTGACCTGTGGTGTATATCAGTTCTTAAAAATGTTTTTCCTGTGTTTTTCTTTTGTTTTTTAAGAACAAAAAAAGATGGGACAACACATGCAAAAAGAAAAAATGCAGGTATTGTCCCATGCTGGTGACGAACAAAAAACACATCAAATCAAAGACCAAGGGGACCAAACACCTCTGCAAGACAAACATATCTTGCAATAGTTCCAACATAATATACTGCGTAGAGTGCAAACGATGCGGTATACAGTATTTTTTTTATTTAAGTATGTCTTTATTGAGTTTTTATTGTTGGCCAGACCAAGAGAAAACTCAGAGAAAGATTCTCTGAGCACCTGAGATCAATCAACAAAAAATCCAAAATCAGCGAAGTCCCAAAACATTTCAACATGGAGGGACATGAGGGGACACAAGATGTCAAAGAATATATATTAGACTATATATACAAATATCCAGAGAGCAAACACACCAAGACTCTGAGGGATAGGATCGAGTATAACTGGATCCACTGCCTGAAGAGCCAAACCCCACGGGGCCTGAATACTACGGACAGTAAATATGGTTAGATGCCACGTCAAAAAAAATTTCCAATGGAAAAGAGGGATCTCCATCCCCAACGAGAGGAGACCCCCTGTCCTCCATTTTTCGAACCCCCAACAGGGGAGAAAAACAGGAAAAACATTTTAAAGAACTGTTTATTAGTAATAGTTCGCCAACTTATAGTGCAAGACAATGATGGGGAGAGATGAGGGGTCTATCGTTGAGATCTTGCCCGATAGAATCCAGTGGGAGATTTCCCTTTCCTAGTCTCTTCATTTCGCTTATCATGAGAAAATGTCATCATAAATGAAGGTATAATAAGCATATACACAGGTGACGTTTTCCGTATGTAAAAAAAAGGCATGTCCAGTACATTGCCATAACTGAGAAATATTTATGGCTTATCTTGACCTTTTGTCTATTGTTTCTCTGACTGTGGCAAGCTGTTTCATTTTTATTCAGAATAAAGTCGAAATAAGTATCAAGGCCGCGGATATGATAAAAAAAATATCGCATATCACCTTGTAAATAGCTTTCAACTGGAGACTTGTTTTGAAGAGAAACACATCACGTTTGCAGATTTGACCAGAATACCTACAATGCTGAGATCGATTGTTAGTATCAATTTTTCAGTACGATAAAGGAAACGAATAAATTCCCGTAGACGTTACAAAAGGATAACTAGCTATTTCATGATAGCTACAAAACCGATCTACTAAAGCTTCATGCATTGCTCCCACAATGTGTTTCAAAGATTCCAGTTGGCCAAATGACAATTAGCTCAATAATGGCCAGATGGCCCAGACATCTATCGCGATTGAATAAACATGTGGATATGTCATGACGTGACAATACCTCTCAAATAGCATTCACTGGTCGTAGACCATTCCATGTATCAGAACTGAGGTATTGCCAATAAAAATATAAAATGTGGATATGGCATTGTTTGGAGTTTGACTTTAAGAGAAAAAAGCCTACATGACGTGACCTTGTGTTAGACTGACGTGCATTGATTGGTGGAGGTTGTCGGCACTGTCTGCGTGATCGCCCGGTTTACTGAGGTTTAACTGACTCTGGCGCTACACAGATTCATCGTCCACCACCCCTGTGTGACTGACAAAGCATTCACAGTACTTTTATGGGTGTTACGCTGGTGTGTTCTAATGTCCGCCACTGTTATCTTTAGTGCAAATCAAGTTCATACAGCCTAACTCTGGGAGGATGAGGGGAGGGAGTTCATGAATTCCCGCTTGCACGACAACTTGGGTAGAGGATGAAATGGTCATTTCAGTCTATTAAATGAGTGCAGGCAGAGACTCGTGATAGACTGAAATGACCATTTCATCCTCTTAATGTACATAATATTATATATATATATATATATATATATATATATATATATATATATACATATATATATATGTTAATGTACATTATATTATATATATATATATATATATATATATATATATATATATATATATAATATAATGTACATTAACCTGTCTGTAATAAAACTAGATTCTACTTTTAATCGTATTATTCCGTCTGTTGAACGTAATGGCTTGCCCATGGCCATTTGGTCAGGGGCATTCATTGCCCCATATGTAGACTTGCCCAGTCTTTCATTATGGACATTATTAAAAGATAAAGCTACTTTGCAACATAAGAGTTCGGGGTTTAGGCTATTATAGAAAATAGACGATATCATCAATAACTACCTATCCACAATATCCGGTGAACCCTTATCAGTGAGAAGTTTGGAGTATGTGGCTGTCCCGTCTTTTTATATCCCGCCTTTCCCTTTTAAGCATACTTGCTATAGATTAGGTATGAATAAATACCACATAGCCTCATAATAGCACTATCCCCCTTGCCTAGTGTGCCACGAGGAATTCAACAATCTGCGCCTCATTAATCACAAAATGCCCATAGGAGCAGATTTCCCCAAAGTGTATCACTGCGTGAATCCTGTTAGACCTCTCACGTGAAAATCTCTGTGAGGCAATCATCAAATACAAGGCTTGTAATCAACGTACGGAACGAGGAGGCCGCAGATGAACAAACGTGTCATGAAGCTGTTAAGCGAAATGGTTATGAATCGATCGAGCTAATGGAAGGTGGCGTGACGTCACGTTTCTCATGGAAGCGAAGTTACCCATACTGTGAGGTTTTGTACTTCTGTGCACATGTCTTCAAATGTCCCAACACGTCCAGAAATGTTTCGACATGTCCCTAAACGTCCCGAAACGTTCCGACATTGCCTGACTGGACTTAGAAGTTACCGGCTTTCTGACCGCTAATCTTGATGAAATGGATCGTGGATTTGACTTTCCATTACTGCCTCACAGCCCGATATATAATCTGCTGAAAGAGAAAATACGCTCCCAAACGGCAATCTAATGCTCATTGTGATAAACGTAAAGTCTGTTGTTCTGTATAGTTTGCTGGGCTCTATGACGTCATCCGATTGTGGCAACTTCTAATGGACTTCCTAGCGCCGCGCTGGTTATTCCGTTTATGTAGCCAGCTGTCCTTGCAGACAGTGTGAGTAAAATTGGTCGCAGATCTTCCATGAATAGTGATAATGTAAGAACAAGTTACCTTTCAATAAATAAAGTCCATTAAGGCGTCCATTCACGTTGATAGTGGTGAATGGGAAAGGTTTGATCATATTTCTGGTGAGAAATGGTGTGACGGCGGTGGCTGTACCAGTCGCGGTAGTATCGTAGTGGTATTGGGTGTGATAGTGGTGGTGATTGCTGTAGCATTGATGGTTATTGTTCTGTTGATGACCATAGTAAATAATGGTTCCCGTTCGCTTAGTTATACTGCAGTTAGTGGTAATGGCAGCGATGTTAGTGGTGTTGTCTGTGGGATGGCTCTTGTGATTATCATGCTAACGTTTGAAGACTGGCTGCTATAAGGTGTAGCTGTTCTGATGGCTGGTAGAACTGCGGGTAAGTCTGTCTTCATTTCCATCTCTCTGACCCAGGTGCCTGGGCGGTGTTAGGAGTCGTTGGCTGGGGGTGGACTGGGGTAGGGATTCGAGGCAGGGGGAGTCCTGAGACCAGGGATGACTACTGATAAGGATGTCATTGCAGATAGCTTTCCTGTGGGGATAGGTTTTTTGGGGGAAATGTTTTGCCGCTTGATGGCCTCCTAGTCATTTGTCTGACTGCTGACATTTGGCACAGGATCTGTTTTCAGGTCGCCTGCACCTCCTCTTCATGTCATTCCCAAGGACTTCCTTCCTTGGTTCCTGCAGTCTCTTCCTCTAATTTTGTCGGCTTCTCCTGATTGGTGCGTATACTTGGAATGTCGTACATTAAAGTTAAGAGATAATTACATCTTAGTGCCCACTTACCATTTTCCTCCCAAACCCTGGTCTTATTTCAATCTCGGCCACTTTCTTGGTACTTATTATTTTTCTTTCCATATCCATTTTCCAATTCCCCCAGAGCTCCCTTTTGGTAGAGGAGTTTTCTTTTCTTTTATTTTCTCCGCCTTTTCTGTACATCACTTTCACTCCCTAATCCAGCCTACAATTATTCATACCCTATGTGAACATTCATTCATTCTCACACTTATTTTCTCACGCCATAGACATTGTCATCTATTTCATTTCTCCAGCGTCTCATGAACGCCTGAACTAGACAGATCTAGAGCTTATTACTGGAGACCGTCTTCTTCTCTCTTCCCGCCTTCTCCACCGTTCTTCTCGCATTTGACTCCTTTTCGCTCCATCACTCCATCTTCAATGTTCCTATCTTCACAGTATATCCCTGCTAGTTCTTCCTCCATGTCTCTGCCCTCTTTCTCCCCACTACCACCAACGCCTGCCCGTAGCGGTCTAGCCCCAGGTCTTCAGGTCGCAAAAAATACGAGACATCCCGTAGTGAGAGGTGTGCTGTACTGTAAGTACGCTCCCTCCTTTCTCGGAGGATTAGAGTGTGTGATCACGGCCAACTCCTCCCCAGACAGCGCAACCGTGCGCCGGGAGACACGGAGACGCCCTGGATTGATCACAATGATATCAGCGTGCATGTTTACCAGTGGACGACAGGCTGAACTGCATCTCCTCCAGCGTGGCGCCATTCTAAGCAGGTCTCCAGGTCTTCTCTGTGACCTCATAGACCCCGCGCCACCCTACAAAACAAGGAGAGAGTTTGCAGTCTGATAAACCATTCATATACTTTGCACACTGGCAAGCTTGTGTTAGGCTACATCATGCCAAGACAGTGGGTTGATTTAGCACTAGAATACGCTAGTGGTATACCCTGCGTCCTGCAAAGTTAGGCATGGGTTTTGTACCATGCCAGGAGAAGGAGAAGGTCTTGACAACAAAATCTCAAGTCAGTGGGTAAGCTTTGTATCATGCCAAACGGGAGGGTCAAATTCACCATGACACACTAGGAATATACTTTACGCTATACCAAAACAGGAGGCAGGAATAGGATTTGCTGAATCCAAAGGAAGCGTACAATTTCATCTAGAATCAGAATATTCATAGTCTTGATAATCTCATATAGTAATATGGGTTTGTTGATGATATATACAGCATAGTCGCCAATCATTTATGTAGTATCGTTGTATACAGCAGTAAAGGACCAATAATCGTGATAAAAACACTATAATACGTAGCTCCAGAGAGCAACAACTATACAGACAAGGCGCATCCCCTGCAGTGTTTCACTTTCTGTCAATGGACCATCATTCTGGTGCTTCCAAGTACCGTAACTCAAAGAAACTTAAAGAACATGTCCACGGGAATTCTAATTGCTTAAGACAATAGAATCAAGCGGCAGTAAATGATGATTGAATTACTTCCTGCTATTAAGGCTATTGACCCAATTCTGTGGGGACCCGAATAATTGGTTGGCTTCTCGAATGGCATGTAATGTGAAACAGGAATCTTCACCAGTAGCGTTTCAGCTGCTTTAATATCAGCTCTGAGTGATCCATTTCGCTAGACTAAAACTTGATGAAAGTGTCTATAGCTTCTCAGTCACGCTATAAACGGGACAAAAGATTGGGTTTGAAGAGAATGCAATACAATGGTGTAATATGAGCTAATTAACCCAGGCTTCTCTAATGTTTTGTGGTAAACGTGAGATATTGTCGTCTCAATCAATACCCATGACTGCACAGTAGGCTAACGAGCTAATAGCAACACAACTCAAAAAACGGTCGTTGCTCCTGTTCTTGTGTATCGCTGGCCTTCAACGGATCGCAAATTTATTTTTACGATTACTTTAACGATCCTACTGGGAAAAAAACCATTGCTCCCTTAATATCGGATCGCATTTTTCACCTGCCGTACTAGGACTTTACACATAGCGTAGGCTTGTTTGATTTCTAGGAGACAAAGGTGGAGAGAAGGAATAAGAGCTGGGGTAAGAATCAGTTACTGGGGCTATTCTAATCTCAACAGACCCATACACAACAATCTGACACGAAAACCCAGGTAGCCGTTACTGAGTTAAAATTGAGACGGTTGTGGAGGGAAACAGAGGGAAACCTTTGACGGGTACTTGTTTACTGGGTACAATGTGCACTCTGGCTCACTGCGAAACGGTATATGACGGTCGTTTGAATCATAAGGGTTTTTTCCTCAAATGTTCTTGTTAGTCACGAACGATCAATCTTGAAATGAAATAACCAAGTCATAATATAGCATATGATATATATCCCACCTGCTTATATATCTGTGGACGGGTGGTCGTTGAATAGGAATATCTACATGATCAGGATAAATGTAAATTAGACAATACTTGTTGTATCAAACGAAATGCAACGAGCAGACTTCAACACTGTATGGTATACTAAATACCTTCTTTGTAATTTCAAGGAAGGAGGTGAATTGCTTGAATCATTTATAAAAATAATAGGTGAAATGCAACACCCAGCCCTCGACAGACTTATGATCCGATTATTCATTCATTCTTGCATACCATCCTCATCCCTGCCCATATACAATATACCCATCCATCAATCATCTGACTATATCTCATAATGTACTGAGTAAACCTCTTGATCGAGGAGCAAAGATATAAATGGTCAGACTTCCGAAGTATTTATGGAGCTTGGAATAGAGATATGTAAATTTCTCCTATTTAGCATATTCATTTGATTTGGTACTTGTTTATAGGGGTCCATAGTTGACACATGGTTAAATGATCACTTTTGATATGCCGGCATTCAGTTAAGTTGCTATCCGATTGGAAAGGTTGGCTGTCTTGTTAATATATCAGAAACAATATTATCTGACATATGATATTTTGTAAACATCAAGCCATTGTAATCTCGATTGAATATATATACATAAAATGTACTTACATGTATGATAAAGATACATAGACTCCCATAGATATCATGAAGGTGTAAATATCTGAAGTCATCTTAATCTATTTTAGTGTGTTTTGCTCTGCGCAGCATATACTTGATAATAATTCTTTTGCCCAAACATGCAATAGTCCATATCGAAAATGGCCATTCCTCTCCTCTACATTTTGTTCGTAGGCACGTGGGTCCCTGCTCCTCCCAATGCCGTCAAGCCTCTGGGCGTTTCTTCCAACACCTTCGTTTCTTCATTTACTATTATGTATAAACCACTGCTCGCTGCGAGAATTCTATCGGATTTAAAACAGAGGAATAGTGAGCACACTCTTTACAAAGGGTTATCTACAACTGATTTAGAGGAGTAACATTAAGTCTAAGAGTTAACAACTGTTGTGGTATGACGTTTATATAATTATTGTAGCTCGATATCATAATGCTATTCCAAATTTTCATTCGGACTTTAACACTCTTAAATTGTGGTAAGAACTCCGGATTTGCCTCTACTAACTAGTTCCGATGTCGTCTCTCGTTAACATAATTGGGCAGGGCAGTCAATGGAATAAACGAAAGTCTTTTTGGTATCGACATTTTCTGCCCCAAGTAAGAGTATTACCCATGATAACCACGTAGAAAGGTATAGCCACCCACCGACATTTTTTAACCGCCTGTGAGCTCTTTGGTGTGCTGCCTTGGTATGACAACGTGAGTAGTATGTGTGATCGTGAGTTTGAACCGGGCATGGCTTGGTGGTAGTAACTAGTTTGTCTTCTTGTTGGTGTCTCCATTGCTTGCAAGACAAGTGGGGCAGAGATTAGAGAATTTCCTTTAAAAATATATGTCGGGCTTACATTTTAGAATGTGAACATGATCATCAAATATGGACATCACGCTGAAACCATACCTAAAGTAGTCAGAGTGTAGAATAGGAAGTACAACACGCACTGCCTTACATGGCGTTTTACACTCTTAGTCAATCGATCATGGAGACCCATGTGCCTTTTAAAAAATTCTTTCTCAGGCTTCAGACTCAGATCACACACAACGTGTCTCAACTACCAACCTCTCCAACCGGGGTGTGCGAATAATAGACTTACTGTGGACTCAGCGTAAGACAGCAAACTCCATATCTAGGCCGTTCAATATTCCACTTGGCACTAGTTTGTCCTCTCCTCAACCTGGACCCAGGGGTTGTGAAGGCGTGGAGGGTCTTAGGAGTATTGATCTAAGACTGGGGAAAGAACCTGACAGGAAAACCAGATCGACACGTTGGGGAGACATGCTGATTGTTGTCTCTTTTTTTTAAGCCAGTCAAAATTATCTGTATGCATCAGAAGGAGTTAGAAGCAACATGTAATCATCGCTATGTTCCGGCAATTTTAGAAATATAAAAGAAACCTAGGTATAAGGATCAGATATGAGCGAATATCTAATGATACAAGAATACACCTATGTGTATATATTCATTCTGCATATGTCTGTTGATTAGATGAGGTGTAATTGAAGGGTTTTCCCATATAGCTATACATTTATCATACCCAAGGAATATAGATTTAATTGATTTAATACTGACAACAAACAACCACCTGTATCGAACTGTATCGAACAGGTTTTATAACAAGATCTAAAAGCAGTCATTGTCTGTAAAACAATATGATAACACAATGCGTCATATGTGTATAATAGATACAGATCAATCCTCGCCCATTAAGGCTCTCATCGGAGCACCTGGTCTTAATCATGCATATTCATTATTGTTATGTAAAGGTGAGCAGGCTGCTTGCAGTAGCAGCTGTCTCATAATACTTGTCTCTACAGATGGATTAGGGTATCATTCTGTGCCCTGTATCTTTTTAGATAATTATTTTGTTGCCGCTCTCTCTATGAATGTCTTGTAGGGGACAACCTCTGTTTTCTGGCTCTCAGTAACATCTAGGTCTGTACTAAATTCACCTAGGTGTGTACTTGCAATCTAACAAGAGACTATTGGCTATTGCTGCCAGGTTTCATAACTAATCACCCTATTCTAAACAACTAATGTCCCTATAACATGAATCTAATACTGTTATTCCCGTTGTGAAGATACTATCGTAAAACTGGATGAGGTTTAGTCTTGGCCACTGTATTCCACGACTGGAGTTTGGCAAAGTGACTTCATGAGGCGAAGCCGAGTGAAGTCCGGAGCCAAAACTTCAGGAGTGGAATGTGGTGGCCAAGATTAAAACGAATCAGGTTTTGATTTTATCCTACCCCGTCTCCTCGATTTTGGAATATTACGTGATAAAAATGCTGTATGCCACTAGTGGCATATAAAACTCTGTATGCCAGTCAGCGTGGCATATGGAAACCCAATGTTAAGCCTATGGGATTTTATATTAGGGGTAGGATAAAAGTAGTTACACCATTACTCGAGCATGACGTATAATAGAGGATTAAAGAAGAAACTACCAAGCTTTGGAGAATGACTTCTTTGAACAGAACGAGCTGCTTTCTGTATTTATCTCACCCCTGTACACACTAAAATAATGGATAACACACGGGATAGACCATGGAGAACGGCCTGCAATAATTTTACGGGCATGGAGAATGATTTCCCAATGTTAAGCCTATGGATATTTATTCCAGGGGTGAGATAAAGAGTCAGTAGTAGACGGAATAGAATTGATTCCATATGGGGGAAATCAAGTTTTCGAAACCATTCCAGAGCAACGAAACATTGCACAGCCGAAGATCATATTGTGGAGTACATTTTGATAGGATAATGAGGATGAATAAGTATCTGTGAAGGTATTAAAATCATATCAGGTTTCTTGGAATTATTTAGTGTAGGGTAAGCACTGTGATGGTACTGAAGTTACTACAAACCTTGGTAGGATACTGAGATGTGATTAGACACTCTGAGAATATTGTGAATGTAGCAGATCTCGTGGGAATACAGACTGCAAAGTAGATGCTGTAATCGTAGAAGGGTTAGAGTGGATTTCGCAAGAGTGCTAAGGTAATAGCAGATTTTCGAAGCTATTAAATGTACAGTAGGGGCTATGACCACGGGATTGTTCTAAAGCTAATGTAGACCTGTGAGGGAAGGGAGGGCAGACACGGTTTTGTGTTGGTACTGAGTGTGAAATACGGTATCATGCATATCACGCCGTGCCAGGCCTTACACACGTACTCATGTCATGATACTGGTAGACCCCACAACCCGCGTCCCACTCCTCCATCATTGTCTGTAAATACTGTCATATGATACGACATCAACCCGTCACTAACAAGCCTCACACGTCACAGTCTCAAAACACAGCACCCACACACATCGTTTCCCTACCCGTTCAAACTGACAGCTGTAGTGTCCCCGCATGACGCCAGGTGGTTCAAGCCTCGTTGTCGGTGACCCCCTGCTCGAGGTACTTGCTTTATGCAAATGAAGTGGTCACGTGTTTGCCGTCTCTTGGGACATGGCTGGTGACCTGGGGAACTGTCTGCTGGTACTTAACTTAACCTCCAGAAATGCGTCACCAAACGCCAATAAAATCAATTACTGCAGACAATTGCAGACAATTCTACCAAATTGCTTCGAGGTAAGGTATATTACTCAACGATTGTTGAGCCATGAAATGATCTCTAACGGCCTCTTAACCCTTCAGGATCTGAAGGTATCATGAGCCACTCACGATATTGATGTTGAAGATGCATGAAGATGGGGCATTTTCAGAATAGTGAAAGACTCCAAAAAGATGAATCGAAATAAATGTCAATTTGTATTTCTATGTACAAGTTTTGAATGAAGAGTAGTTCTTTATTCAAGGAAATGTAGAATCGGTCCCACATTGAGTGTGCTTGGGGCATAAATCGTTTTCAATGCTTTTTGAAACAAGTTCAAATTGGCATCAACCGCTTTTGTAATCTGGCCAACCATTTACGTTCCCATAAAAAAATGAATAAAAGTCTACTTAATTCAACGAGTTTAGAAATCAAAACGAACACATGTCGTTTTATGAATTAAAGAATACTTCCATCAATTCAACATGAATACTGTAATACAGACCCGGTGCTGACGTCCCGTTAGGAAAGAGCCATATATCAGTGTCCTTCTAATCACCCCACTATCCTTCCTGGCCACATTCCCTTAGGATCAGACTGCACTTCTCAACAGCCACATGGTGGCCTGGAGTTAATAATTCATCGTGTTCTTACAATTAGTCCCCCGAGATGGCCTTAAGTATTATGTAACTGACTCAGCCTTTTGTTGTTAATGAAGGGACAGGTCTTGGGACAGAGACTGCAGAGTCTGTGGTCCCAGATACCTGGTAATGTATTCACAGTTATTTCCGTTCACTCTCATGTGGCAGACACAGGGTCCAACAGTTAAACCTTTGAATAATAGAAATAATCTTCACCCTTAATCAAAGATTAATACAAATCAGATAAATAATTAATACATTAGTTTATTGTACATGCATACATGTATGTACACATGAGAGGTATAATTCATATGGTGCCAAAATGCGGGAAATTGAGCCGAATTCCCGTCAAATATATTCAAGGGGATTTCCATAGGGCAAGAAATATCATGATTTCTGGTCATTATCAAGGATAATCAGCATTGTTTCGTCGGTGCTGGTGTTTACCAATTGTTTGTTTACACTTTTAACCATTCTATGAACGACAAAATCGCCCTGTGTCAGATTTTCGTACCAATGGTCGGACAATAGAAATGACATACATGTATATCGGTTTTCATGGCTTTGAAAACAACAATGTATCCGTGTTCCGTCTAGAATGCAGACATTAGAGAACAATTGAGGAAACAACTGTATAACTTAGATTCCTAACCCGTTTACACTAGACGATAATAGGCGACGATTCATGAAATGATCCAGGGACCTGTTTCAATAGTTTTGTGACATGTCTGTGACACCATACAGACATTGGGGTTGTCTAGTTTCGTGACAGCATAGATAGCTGCCCATAGGAAAAGACATACCCCAAACATAAGAATTAGACAAATCTACACATCGTGAACCTGTTTCACTAGTTTCGTGACAAAAGTGTTAGACAGACATGAAAAGCGGCACCAACAGTGCAAGCAAGAACGGGCAAAACCAAGTCTAATGTCTAATTCTTATGAAACCGGACACACCATCTAGACGCTATCTAGACATGTCATGAAACTAGTGATACAGGTC